>JBBELK010000086.1:0-601969 GCA_037783545.1 Henricia sp. BOLD:AAB3569 | reverse complement strand
ACAGACCTAAGAGACACGGTTTTAGACCTAATAAAAATGGTTCTCGATTTAAAACAAATTGTTTTTGACCTAAAAAAATGATTTAAAAAAAAAAATTAGGGCGACACCAAAATGTCGCCCTATTGAGCGTGTCGCCCTAATATACCTTTTTTACACACAAATTGTCGCCCTATCCTAGCATCCATAGTTTTTGTTAAAAGCGTAGCTCTTTTATTAGTAAAACTCCCTTTTTAAAGCCAAGAGAGTGAAGGTCACACTGGGATGTTCTTTACAGGAATATTTATTTAATCATGCTGGCTGAGTGCTCCCTCGGGATACCCACAAAAGCCTCAAGCATCTTGAAACGCACACATTCATCACCATCCAACCTATAAATCGTTGTCCATTTTTTTCTCAGCTTTGTTCACCATGTAATTACGCTATAGCCGCTTCAGTGCACATGCTGTAATGATCCTGAGCCAATATAAAATACTAATATTAACAGGATCTTTAATGAGAAAACCAGTACTAGATTTTGCTAATTAGATAAATTTTGCTAATTACATAAATTTTGCTAATTACATAATTTTTGCTAATTAGATAAACAGTCCCCACAGCCCAAGTACCCTGTAGTCAGTGACATGAATATGTTTGGGCCACAAAATACGCAGCTCCATGCCTTTGCTATGGAGCTGCGTATTTCGTGGCACGAATTTGGCGCGCGCATTGCTGACGAGCCTGCGTCTTTAAAGGGTGTCAAATGAAAATTAACAGCCAGCTGTTTTTTTACACAAATCAAAGGATCAAACTGCTCAAACAAACTTGTTAGGATTGTTGAAAATGACTAAACAAACTCAGTAAACTGATCCAGTTCATGAAATCAAGAAGCCACTGAAAATGACACCAACTTTTTGTACACAAGTCTATGGAGAATTCCTCTGTTGTCCTGAGATGACATCACAGCTTTGCTCATGAATATGGAAATTCATTGGCATAAAAATAGAAAAATGACAATTTCACCAAAATGCAACTATTAATTTCTCTAATCGATTGCAATGTGTAAAACACATCCTGTACTATAGATTCCAATTTTGGAAATTGGAATCACGATCCCACTTTTTGGAGAAATCGATTCATGTTATCTTGCATGTTATCATAGGCCTTGTTTACAAGGCCTAACGAATGTTATTGAATTAATTAGTAAAGCGAAAACAAATTTTGGTTTAAATTCATTAGTAAAGGGAAAGAATGTTTATGATCCAAAGTGGGGCATGTTATTTTTGGCATCAACTTGTCTCGTACTCGAGAGCAATTTATGCAAAAGATCAACCAGAAAGTTAACCAATAACTTGAATACGTAAGTTAGAAATGCAATAATGTTTCCTCATAGAGATCTTTATTTATGAAAAGAAATAATACACATACAAGGATGGCAAAAAGCATGGCGTGAAACTACTTAAGTCAAGTAAAAAGTCATTAACTCCAAATGATCTTTATTTGTGCCTTTCAAATTGAACACTTCGTCACTGTAGGAATGAAAGTTGTACTTTGGACGACATTTTAAACCTCTTAATTGATTTACGCGTGATCTGTACACGCTCCTTTAAAGGAGCGTGACCAGAGTTTCTGGAAAATAGTTTTTGATGTAACTTACCAATATTATCAAGTAACTCCCATACACACCTCCCATGTCCCAAAAACCCGAAAACATTCGCAATTTCCAGTGAAATTTGAACAAAACTATCGAGTATGCTTTCAGCGGATAAACGTTGATACTGGAAAATTAGTTTACAAATAATCGGTGGATTTTCGACGATATCCTCGGAAATATGCGGCCTAGAAGCGCGGGAGTTTCAGTTTCGTAATCAGAAAAATATAACGGATGTTATGATATAAAAATCTCATGACCCATAAGGTAAGTCCCGGGGAGTTATGGGTAAAAAAAAGTGATCTGGTCACACTCCTTTAAACACCATATGATGCGTCATGCGACGTTCGTTTCAATCTGATAGCGCAGTAGTTCCCTCAAAATTGCACTGTTGCAGAACCGGCGCAGTTCTGCAATTTTTGATTAACCCGGAGAGAGATGCCACAAGAGTCGTTACGGTTTCCTGCACCGTGTTTTCACTCCAAACATCTGGAAATCACTCGGGGCTTAGTGTAAACTTAATTAAAAGCAAAAATTGATACAAGATAAAATGTCATCGGAAGGGGAATTTATTTCAATGTTTTCATTGCCTTTCGCAAATTCGCAATTCAATTAAATTCCCTCACCACTAATTCTCCTTGGGGATAAATTGGAGATCAGAACGTAAGCATACTACTCAAAACTACTGAGGATCACCAACTAGTTTGCTGTATTTTTTTCTCTGAATGCTAGAAATTCTGTACGTTTTATAATCTGTTTTTTTTTTCACATAAGACCATGAAAGTAATATATACGTTTTTACTATTATTACAAAAAAATATTCAGGGTGGGTAGGTGGGAAATATCTTTTTATTTTGATCTAAAATGTTTTAGCTGAAAATATTAGGGTGGGATGACAGTCAGTATTTTTTTTACCACTTGCACATTACAACATTGCAAATATACAAGAGTGAGCCACTTTTTCATGCTTTAAAGGGGTAAACAAATAAAGGTGATGTACATAAAATATAGGTTTTAGGTATATAGGCACAATAAGTTTTTATTTTTTATTGATTTTTGAGCAGAAATATATAGGTTCTGCATGATTTTCTAGGTTGGGGCGGGTAATATGAAACACGGCTATTGTTTTTCTCGGGCTAAGGGATAAATAAACATATATATCTGCCTTAAAAAACTATGAATTGTAGGATAGGGCGACAAATCGTGTGTAAAAAAGGTATATTAGGGCGACGTGCTCAATAGGGCGACATTTTGGTGTCGCCCTAATATTTTTTTAGGTCAAAAACCATTTTTTTAAAATCGAGAACCATTTTTATTAGGTCTAGAACTGTCTCTCTTAGGTCTGGGACCATCTCTGGAAGCTTTGGGTAAAAAAATAAGGTGTCATTTTGAGTGATTCTTGCCGAAATTTTGGTGGTCTCCGGTGAGAGTCTTGCCGAAGTGTCGCCCCATTGCGGCATTCAGCGTTCTTTAAAGATTCTTAATTATTATTTTTAATGAGATTATTATTAAAGCAAAATTTAAGTGGGCAATCCTTAACGAATTTTGAGTATTTATAAATTCCATGTGTTATGGTTCATGCACACACTGGTCACTTCCACCATATTGTGTCCTCGGGCGAGCCACTAGCACTCCAAACTCTCTTCATCCAATTGTATACATAAATTGATACCAGTGTTGCCCTTTTAAAAAACCGTTGTGGTAAAAATACAGTGATCTAGGCTATTTGTTTTATAAGGAAAGAACTGTACATACTGTTTGTATACTGTACATATGTTTGTACAATTGAAAAAAAAAGTTATATAATAAAACATTTGTATATAATTAATCAGAATGGCCTATTTAGTTTCGAATGCAATTTGTGGTATTCCAGTTACAATATAAATTGCAAATACATGATGTACATGTATGTATATAGGCCCTACTTTATACAATTACAAGCGCTATTTTAACAATTGTATGCCACAATTTATCAAAAAACAAATCTATTAAAACACTTTTTAAATGTCATACGTATATTGGGACCTAATTTTAGAAATTACGCCTAAACGCTATTTGGGTTAAATTAATCAGTGCTACTAGTTTTGTGGGACGTTCCACTTCGTCGAAAGGGGTAAAAAAAATTACTTCAGTTTAATTTGACATTCAAATCCTTGCGCTGAAACTTACTTTTTTCCCCCACTGTGCTTGTCGCTTGCCTCTCACGAAACTGAATCAGTTAATTTTGTCATTTTTGTAACATAGCAATTGTTTGCAGACACAAATTGCACGCCCCTAGTGTACGCTTTTCCTGTAAATTTGCATTCTGCGCGAAATATATTCCTTGTTTTGTTATCCGCGCGCTCATTTTTTGCACTGCCTACTAGTAAACTGGGGCAACTGGGTAAATGTCTTGGTGTCAAATTATGTCGGAAATTTAATTTAAACCTCCATTTGTTTCAAAAAAAATTGCAACTTTCAACAAAATGTTACTGACTACTGTGGCATATATGACACTGGCCGCGTGCTCCAAGATCTTTAATTCATGGTGTCTTGCACCTTTAACTTTACTCAAAAACTAGGATTTACTTTCCGAAATGAATTTATTGCCAAGGTTAAATAATCGCATCGCGTCTTTTGCTGTAAAACCCGTATGTCCAGCAATGTTTCCAGTTCGGTGGCGATACTGCAGCAAAGCGAACGTTCGGCGTATGATGCCGTTGACCGCAGTATTTTCGACAAACAAATTTATTTCCTATCAATTTTTCTCTATAGTCTATACTAAGGCAGCGCAGTAAATTTTCTAATTGCTCGTGTCATGGTCCCTTGACTGGCGGGAAATTACATGTGAATTTATTGCCTGATAAATACAATATTATATTTACAGAAATGCACAACAGTTGATGGGCTTACATGTGTATACACTGGCTTATGTGCGTACGTGGATATAGATGGTTGTCAGTTCATAGAATGTCAAACAACTATAGATTGAACCCGCTCGTGCATGTGTGCCCCAAATTAAGAAACATTCAAGCGGACAAATTAAATTTGGAGAATTGGAGTTACTGCTATGGGGAAGGGTGGGGATGAGGTGTTTCTTGTGCGCCTTAGACCTAAATATAGCGCAAAAATCAAGTAGACTTTTTCGCACGGTTGCATATTACTGCTGAAACTGTAAACAAAATGTTAACCACAACTGACTGAGATTTAATCGGCATCTCATGAAATCCGTGGGATTTCGAGCAGAAGAAAAGAATTGCTAGGGATAGGCTTCTATCAATCCATATATAGGGACCCTTCCTCTTTACGTTTATCCGCCTAGCGCATGAACTGCGTGCATGTTTGCACAATCATCGAAATACGACTATATAAGGCTGATACACGCCACACTTTCCAGCAACATTCTTGTTAATACTAAAAAAATTGTCATCTTGCAAATTCAAGAAATGAATTTAAAGCGAAAGATTAAGTAACTCCGCTCATGCAGTTGAGCATAAATTGGAAAAGGAAAAGATGCTGCAGACATGGAAACAAAAACATATTCTAACGGAAGTTATTGGTGCAAAATAACTATGTTTTAATTTATGTCCTTTTCTGGCTGTTTTTATTATAATTCATGTTCTTCCGTTTTGGTGTTTATTCGGTGTTATCGTGACCGGCCATTCCGCCGCAGACATATTCTGTTTCTGTTGTAATAAACGTTTAACTTGACAGATATTAGCTTTTTATCTCGACTTTCCAGGTTTTCCACTTTTACGTTTGTTTTATTAAATTTTGAACACTTTATTATTAATTTGTTTATTTGATGTTTATTTAATCAATATATTTCTGTATCTGTTGTTTGGGACAATGTTAGTGTTACATCTCATGTTAGTTCAACAGTTTTCGTCAACAGATCTGTTAACATATTTTATTGTTATTGTCAACACATTGAAGTTCGGTTTTCATAATAGCTTTAATGTGGGCTAGCTGTGTTAAATCTTGAATTTTAATTTCTACAATTCTACCCACAATTAAGACAAATTCTCGGTTCCGTGACGATTTTATAAAATGCACAGATCTGCTGACAGTACGTTTTTACGTGCCGTATGCCGAAAGTCAGATGTTCGCTCAGTGGGTATTAAACACAGTCACTTTGTCGATCACACACACAGTGTTTTGTCGATCACCTTGTCACTGCGTTTCAAGTACGCAACCTGTCTCTTGTTCAGTATGGGAAATTATGTACACTCTGTCGATCACACAGTCCTTTAGTGCGTTGTGTCGACCACATTGTCATTGTGAGTTAAGTGTCGATCACAACTCGATTTAGGTGTAATGTTTTAAGTACGCCACCTGTCCCTTGTGTAGTATGAGAAATCTTGCACACTCTGTCGATCACGCAGTTCTCTATTGTGTTGTGTCGATCTCTTTGTGAGTGCTGTGTCGATCACCTTGCCATTGTGCTTTGGAACTCAAATTGAAGCACGCTACACGTTAAGTATATAGGGGCTCATATCTCACTGTCGACAACATGTGTGCTGTGTCGAAACGGTCGTTCACACAGGGGTTTCTACACAGGGGCGTTTTTGGAAGACGACCCAGACGCGCCCATGGTACCAACAGCCGAAGGTGGCGCTACCTTATTCCTGCCCCGTGCACCGGTTCCTTGTGCCGCCAATAGTATGATAGAAACAATTGAGACCTCGAAAAGCCTCTGACAAGTCTGAAATATCATCCACCTCCACGGCTCGGTGTAGCCCGTCCTGAAGGTACTAATGTAGATTGAGATGACCGCGTAAAGATTGGTGAATGTTAGGGCCAGGGCGACCACCGAGCAGGCGATGACGATGTCGCGGAGCCGTTTCAGGCGATTCGTCTCTTGAGCTCCGACCTCTTGGCTAGTGAAACAGCCCTTGGAGTTGGCCACCACCTGACGCATCTTCCGCGCTACGACTAGAAACCCGATCCCAAGCAGAAACCCCCACAGAATGAACATGGCCTGGCACACCAAGAGAGCATACTTGGCCGAGTTGTCGTACGCTACCAAGAAATCAGCGACGAAGACGAAACAGAGGGATGGGACGATTATAGCTGCCAGGACGGATGGTCGCTGAAACTTGGGAGGCGCCAAGGTCATCTTGGTTGTCTCAAGAAGGACCAACAGCAGAACACTGATGGACGCTGTGATGAAAGGCCAACCGCATGACCAGAGTACGGGGCCGAGCGGGCAGGGAAGCAGCTTACGGGTACCGTACGGATCCGAGAACAGGAAAATACAACGAGTGGAGCAGGACACGAGAACCAAACCGTGCAGCGAGTTGTTCAATATGGGAGTCTTTCTGTTCCCTCGCTGGCCGCCCTCTCGATTCCCTGCTCGGGCGTAACACCCAGTGGCAAACCATACTATGATGTAGATTGTCAAACAGAGATACACTGTTGGGAAGAGGTAGATGTGGACGTGCCAAATCCACTGCCATTCCTCAAAAGCCATGGGCCAGTTCGGAGTGGGGGCCGGCCAACTGCATCGCGGTTTGGCTTCATCTGGAAGTAGCGGAGCCTCAGTGGTGTTCATCGCGGTAAAATCGGAGCAGTTCACGGTACCACTAAGCGAGCAATTCACGCTCTCCATCGTCGTCAAATGACCAGTCACAATTCACATCAAGGCGAATAATAATTTGTCTTACTCAGAGTCAAGTTCAGCCGCCTTTTGTACTGCAACCTGTTGGTGACTTCCTCTAATACTTGGAAATATCCGTCCATTTAATCCCACAGTAGCCACTCCCCGGAAACAAATAATTCACTTACATCCAGTCGCGTCACCTCCACGAAATCACTGACATGCCACTGCAGTTCGGGATACGAAATCCCAACCCCATCGCCCGATGAAATGACATCGCCCATCGCAACTTGACACCACAAATTGTAAATATTTAACGGTTGCTAAAGCCAACAGAGCAACACTCGCGCCAACGTCTGATTCGATTACTCTTCAGTTGTGTTTGTAACTGATACATTCATAACCATAGTAACCCACGATCAAAATCACTGCTTGGCTAATACCGTTATTGAATTGCACTCATTTCATCTGTTTGAGGTTATTCAATAAAAGTCAGATGCCCATAATGGTTTCTCGTACTACACGCATCTGATTGGTTAATTATACGCATTATATTGCATGCTACGTACCTTCTTGAAAGCAGGGAACGTAGTGACCAAGTTTCGATGACGTCGCCTGGATGAAAACTCGCATATGACGTCACTAATAGGTCACTAAACACTCGTTCCTCTTTTTCATAAAAATACATCTCTTGCAAACACAAAGATTTCGGTGTTTAAAGTTGTATTTAAAATTTTTGTTCCTCAAACGCGGTTTTCCTTTATGGCGGATCTTTAAATTCCGCATTATTTTTTTTATCTCCGAATATAGTATTTTATTGGCGGCCTATAGAGGGCGCTATTCAGGCTAACCAGTAACTTCTCCCTATATATTTACAGTATGTGAAATTTGACAATTGTTACAAACGTCGCTATTATTATCATGTGTGGAAAGATATGGGTGATAAAAACCAACCCATGTTTCATGTCTCATACGTTCCGAGAAAACAATGAAAAATTGTTGATGCTTTCAGGAAATTGTGTAAAGCCACCGTCCTATTTAGGCTGGTTCCCCTTTTTTGAATTTCGGGACATTGCCAGTCCTGTATACGGGCTTTAATTTGTATGGCATCTTCGGCAACTAAGGCCATTTATGCCATCTACGATCGGTATATTGGCTTTAAAGGCAGAGGCTCGTCAATGCGCGCGCGAGGCCAAATGCGTGCCAAAAAATACGCAGCTCCATAGCAAAAGGCATGGAGCTGCGTATTTCGTGGTACGAATTTGGCCTCACGCGCACATTGACGAACCTAAGAAGGGTTTCTGGGTGTTGATATGGACGAGAGAATCTCTCAGATTTTCGTGTCTTTGCTTCGCGTTTGCGGCGATAAATAATATCCGAAGAAAAAACAGCATAGGCCTATTGAGGGTGATAAAGACACCAAAACGTTGCGTTCGATGTGCTTCCTCGAATCAGCGCTGACCTGAGGGATCATGCAAAGTGTGATAAGTCAGGGAAAACAAGGAATCGAGGTTAAACACGTGTCGACTGTCGACCCATATCGAACGCCACCTTTATTTACAAACACCTGATACATAATACATTGCGACGGCTGGTAAAGCGTATATCCCAACATTTGTCTCTTTTGTTAATTTTAAACATTTCTAGTTAATTACGTGACATTTTGAAAAAAAATGTTCACAACGACCATCGAAATATTATTGTCAAGATTGCTACATTATGTAAACGGTAAGCCGGTGTGTCCCTTTAAGCAAATGTTTGTGCTTAAACACCTTTGCTGTCAGTTGCACGCGTGTCAATGATCACGTGCGCGCACATCGACAGCAACTGAAAACAACAGTTGCTTCCAGTTGCAAGGGCAATGTACTCTGCGCTTTTTATTTACCGAGTTGCCGTGTTGATGTGCGCGCTCTGGAAATGTAGACATGGCTGGATGCTCCTAGTTGTGGATAAGTTGCTGCCGATGAGCGCGCTACGCACACATCGACAGCAACTGATCAGGGGCCAATTTCATAAAGCTGTTTAGCAGAAATTTTTGCTTAATCAAAAATTTGTTTGCTTTATAAAAATGGGTCAATAATCAAAATTGCATGTCAATTTGTGTTTTTAACAAGAATATCTGCTATTCTTGCTAAGAACACAAGTTGACATAACATTTTGACCATTAACCCATTTTTATAAAGCAAACAAATTTTTGATTAAGCAAATTTATTTGCTAAACAGCTTTATGAAATTGGCCCCAGTTCAGTTGCTTCCAGTTGCAATGTCGATGTACGCTAGGCTTTAAGGACACATAAACACCATACATCAAACCAATATAAAATTTTCAAAATGCACTACACAACTAAAAAAGCCGATTACAATACCTTATTTAAAAAAAGAATATACATTTGAATATGACATATTTACTTTTTTTTTTTTTTGCAGGAGAAATTTATGCAAGACGAAACGATGGCCAGTTTGGTAAAAATTAACTCAACATTATCACTTTTGTAACTCTTGGTGGCAGCAAACTGGTTCTTTACGTTACGTTTGATCTAAACTGCGCATGCTCAATATGATGCAACATACTAGATTGGTTCCCGATCCTATCGCTTATTGTGAAAGTGGAATATGTGGACGGGAACCAGTCTAGCAACATACGGGAAAGGACTGGGTTGTTTGCTGCCACCAAGAGTCTCAAGTGTCTCATTCCGTGTACGAAATAGTTTCATTGCACCTTTAAAAAAAATTCCATTCGCCCCAATTGCATTGTTCGGATCAGGGAAATGTGGTCGCTTTATTTCATTGGCGAAACAATCTACTTTGTAAATTTGAATACATATACACGTGTAATAGAAAAACAATGCTCACTATTTTACTGCTTCAAACAATGCATAGTTCCGAGTTTGCCTAGTTAGCCCCGCCCCCGTGGATATTGTTGCTATGGCTCACACGCTATCGTCAAAAATGGCGACACACTACGCACAAAGCAATGGGACTTTCAACGGAAAGCACAGATTCATTGGAGAAAACTCAAAGGCATTCATGTTTCAGGGTCGACAGTTATCTTAGAACACACAAAGTAAAGGGCCAGTAATACAGGGATGTCATATAATGACATACGTGCTTTCGTACCTTTGAACAACGAAACGACCGGCCTTGAAACAAAAAAATCACCCGGATCATCGCATACAACACTGTAAAAATTGTATGGGGCCGGCAGAACATATCACGTGATCATGTTGTTGTGAGACAGTGCACTTTGACCTATGTCAGTGATTATCTGCTAGCTCTGTTGTGATTGGTCGGCGGGTTCGGTTGATTGACAGGTCGGAACTATGCATTAAGCAAGTGGTTACAATAATAGAGTGGTTCCCGTCCACATATTCCACATAGGAGAATATAAGGACAGGTAAAGGGCGCTTCATCTTTGCGCGTGCGCATTGTGTGTTTTATATTTAAAAATTGGCGAAGCCCTTTGCTTTAGGCAATGTACTTTATTTACATTTAGATATGTTCGACACGCACGGCCGGTTTACAAATGTCAATGCAAAATATACGCACTTACTAAAAAATAATAATAATAACCACGTGACCACGGGCAGATTTCTGCCCGTCATGGCCGCCCTTTACCGATCCTTATATTTTCGCAATAAGCGATAGGACCGGGAACCAATCTATTACATTAAATGCTCAGCATTTCACACCAAAAGAAACGAAAAATTGATTTACGTGCAGTGAAGGTTAAGCGGTTTCTTGATTTGTACGGAAAATCTACCTTTGCAACGGAAGATGATTTATTGAAATCTGTTCAACCAAATTTGCTGGCGACTATCGATATGAAAAGAGCCGCACCCAAAACCCAGTTCAGTTGTTCGGCACCACGAGAGGGCGCCCCACTCAATTGCGGTGGTGACGTTCCAGTACAGGCGCACTGTATCCCCTCGGACCACTGCGGACATGTTCCCCCAGTGCTGCACGAATATGCCATATTAGCCTCCCTAACCCCGCTCTCAATCGCCCCTTGGATATGGCCGCTAAACCTCAAACTGGTGTACTCCCCGGCGAACAGAAGCCTGCCCAGGCGAGCCTGCATCTTAGAGAAGCATTTGGTGTCCAGGGCCGGGCTCCAGAGGCTGTGTGACCCCATGGACAGCGGGTTGTTATTCCAGCCGGACACGTGGATGGCTATAGGTTCGGGGATGTTGAAGTCGAACATCTGACGGAGGATGAGCATGATTTCCTGGCTAGTTTTTGCCTTGGGCTGGGCATCGATTCGACGAGCTTCGTCGCCGGTGACTTCGGCCATGAGGACATGACGTCCACGAACTCGGAGCTCTGGAACTAAGAAAGAAGCGAATTCAAACAATTCGGAAAATTACTTCTTGCAAAATAAAAGGACAGAATTTTAACTTTACTGTGTAGATTTTTATTCGGTTTCGAAAGGAATTTCTAATTTCAGGTTATATATTTTTTGGAATCGGTCCGCCTTTAATTTTTATCCCGATTTTACAAATGGTTTAATTGTGAAAAACAAGTCTATTTATTTCTATTTTAATTTTTTAATATTTTAGGAATCTTCCCTCCATAATTTTCATGTCCACGTAAGAAAACTTTTATATATTTGCACGCGCCACCCCCAAAAAATGTTTGTGGATTATTCTGAAGAAACACCTGTGGCGTTCTATTCATATGCAAATCTAGACTGGTTCCCGTCCACATATTCCACTTCCCAATAGGCGAACCAATCTATAGGGATCGGGAACCAATCTAATGCAAATCACGCATCAAACTTTAGGACCAAATCATTTTTAGTCGGGGTGTACTTTAAAACAAAAAATAATAATCCGTGGTAAAGCCCATGCTTATGTATACAAAGTATACAAGACTGAAATTCAGTTATTGTCATGATAACATCAAGTCTGATATTTTTGTCGGATCGTGCATTTTTAGTGACAAAATTGGAAAACATTTTGACAGCATAGAAAGACCACCCCTTGGTACAAAATGTATGGAATTCTATTACTGCCAGTTCAGCGTCGCAAGTGTGGCGTTTTTGGCTGGCTCCGTAGCCGTTTACGCCGTCAACGGCGCATTGTCGCGTCGTGCCGTTGCATTGTCGCGTCGTGCCGTCGCATAGTCGCGTCGTGCCGTCGCATTGTCGCGTCGTGCCGTCGCATTGTCGCGTCGTGCCGTCGCATTGTCGCGTCGTGCCGTCGCGTCGTGCCGTCGCATAGTTTGTACTGTTTGTATAGCACCACTGCAGCGTCGCGTCGTGCCGTCGCATAGTCGCGTCGTGCCGTCGCATTGTCGCGTCGTACCGTCGCGTTGTCGCGTCGTGCCGTCGCATAGTCGCGTCGTGCCGTCGCATAGTCGCGTCGTGCCGTCGCATTGTCGCGTCGTGCCGTCGCATAGTCGCGTCGTGCCGTCGCATTGTCGCATTGTCGCATTGTTGATACTATGGTCCTTAGCCGTTTACGCCGTCAACGGCGCATTGTCGCGTCGTGCCGTCGCATTGTCGCGTCGTGCCGTCGCATAGTCGCGTCGTGCCGTCGCATTGTCGCATTTCGAGTGAAATGTCCATTGTTTCGCCAGTAGGTGGCGCTATCCATTAACGCAGCAGTAAGTAAGCACAGCTAGCTAGCTGCAGTATATAGTACAGTGCGTGAAATATAGACAAAGATGGATGCTTTATCTTCAGATTATACACTAATGAATCCCACTTTACAAGGCCAAGTGGACAGTATCCTTTTGGAATAACTATAGCCTTACAATACTCCCGAAAGAACGTGTTCTAAACGTATGACATGGAGGAAGGAACATCAGTCATCAAGGTAGGCCTAGGGCGTAATTTACCATCGGCCAGGGTGTAGGCCTTGGCCTATGTGACATTGATTTTGAAAGATTGACGAGTGTTACGTACTGTTACTAGTCATGTTCGTGTTAGGGTTAATAATAGGGAATGGAAATATTACCATGCACGGACATTTTTCTGAGACCCCATGCACTAAATCTATGGGAAAATTGTCCAACAAGTTTTTCTTTTAGTAAATCATCTTGTTCATTTTACTTTTCCGCCTCCTAACATGCCTAATTTTGGTAATCACTAAACTAACCATGCTAACATGTTTACATTGTTTATAGGCCTATGTCATAACAAGGAAAATCCTGGGTGTCCGTGCATGTTAATGAATCCCCACTGAGCCTTTGGAAAAATGTACAAACACCGTACACCTTCACCACTATTTTTTGCTTTATGTTCTTCTTAACATGGTAATGCCTCCGAAAGGGTAAATTTTGTCAGGAAACATGATTTTAGCACTAAAAATATAGCTAGTTTTTCCTTGAAAACATGCCGAAGTTACCTAAGCCCTAACTTTAATTATCATGTGGTTATCTTTATTAGAACTGAGGGAACTTGTCAACATGGACACAATATCTCAAAACATTGAAATCAAAATGTGTCATTTTCTCCCAGTGACACACTAATTCCCCGGGCTGCGACTCACCCAAACCTTGCCAGGCATAACCACTAACGCATGTCCTTGAGGGAAATAACAAGCCACGATGAAGATTCAGCCTATAATTGCAGCGAAAAATGGAGGCATGCTCAATCAATCAATCAATCAATCACTTCACTTCACTTTATTTCCATAGATGCATTTACACACACAGTAATCTAATTATTTTGACAATACTATGTTGTAAGTTTTAAGTACCGTTGCATGTAAATATGGTGGAAACCCACAAAAAGCATAGCTTGTCTAGTGTGGGAATCCATATAAATGTTTACATTAGTTTTCGATAAGGAATGATATAAAGTGAAATTGCAAATAATAGTGTAACCCGTATACTAACAAGGGTAGAATATTTAGAAGCCAGTCAACAAGGAGGAATCGATTGTTAAGCAGATTAATTTAGCATTATTAGGAAGTTAGCTATATGGTGGTACATGAAATAAATTGCAAAACTAACATGTAAGCAAAATAAACAAGCAGTGAAGTCGCAGCCATGCAAAATACAGACCAACACTTTTAGTGAAACAATAGGTTTAAACTCTCCGAAATTACAAGCTAGAGTATTTTTCTAGAATTTGAGATTTTAGTTCTTTTTTGAAAGCTGTTAATTTGTCTATGCATTTTAAAGGCAGTATACACCATTGGTAATCTCGAAAATCAGAAATGTTCACAGATTTAAGCCTAACTTACACAATATAAACACGATGACCGTAGAAAACTTCCCCATAAATGGTTTTGTCTGAAGTGCTATAGTCTTTGAGAAATGAGTAAAACAATTAGTTTTCGTCTCATGAGAAAATTCAAATCGCCCCAAAACCATTTCGCCCAAGTGCCATTTTGCCCCAAACCACTTCGTCCACATCGCCCAAATGCCACTTCGCCCCAAAACCACTTTGTGCACAGGCCGTGTTTCAGGGCGAAATGGTTCAGGGCGAAGTGGTTTTGGGGCGAAATTACTGCAAACCCTTTTTTGGCTGTTTTCTCAAAAGTTAGACTAAGTACGGAGCTGGTTTTTGCTCAGGTTGGTTTTAATCATGCATATCTTCAAATCACACAGGGGGATAAAACTATTTGTAACAGTTTACCAATCATGTATACTATCTTTAAATTAGGATGAAGTGAATTCCACAATTTTGGACCATCATATGTCAAGTATTTTTTCCCGAGTGCAGTGCGAATTTCTGGGAGATGAAAATGGCTGGCCTGTCTGGGTATGCACATGTTTATTTTACAATTGGGAATGGCATTTTTTGTTATCTGGAACATGAATATGGCTGGGTTGTCGGTTCGCTCGAGACGACCGTCATTGCTAAGTGACTCCGCGAAGGCCCGGTAGCTGTCAACAAAACTTGGTCACATCCCCCCCCCTACAGCTACAGCTACGCCCCTGGATTGATGTCACTAAAAAAGAAATCAAAAGAAATAATGGGGAATCAATGTTGATCAATGGTACACTTTTTAATTCCGAGATTGGTGACCACATGCTCTCAATCAACGACCCAACATTGACCTGTTTGCTACATTACAAAGTCATTTGTAGAGTGAAAGCTGCGTGACAAAACATGGGTACCTACAGTACTTCACACGAAGACGCTCTGTCAGTTGGTTAGATCTGAAAGTACAAAATAGAACCAAACATTAAACACAAAATATTAATGATACAAATGTGGACAAATGTTCATGAGGAAATATGGATGCAGTAAAAAGCAACTTTGCTCCATCGGGATTCGAACCGCAGACCTTTAAAGCTATAAAGCCAACTGGTGGTCTCGAATCACGGTAGTGCAGTTCTTCCTCACTGATTGGGATTGGCTATCACGTAAGCTTAGCAAGCCCTACAGAGGGATAAACCCTTCAATGAGATAACCACCCCTCCCAGAGATCATTTAAGATACGCCCCAAACCCCTGCCCGGCTTGCCCCAAGTATAAAGTATGAATAAGTGATTATTTTTAGGTATTATGACCCAGGGACCACCAGGTTGAATAAATTCGATACAAATGTGGACAAATGTCACTCATGGACATTTGTCCACATTTGTATCGAATTTATTCACCCTGGTGGTCCCTGGGTCATAATCCCTAAAATTAATCACTTATTACTGCTCAAAATATTAAACCGAACATGAAATTTTACTGCAAGCATCATGAGTATGTTACAAACAACATGAAGGATTTGTCCTATCTCATTTAGACCACAGTCCCTAGCTTTCAATATACCTATGCCCTATACCTACCGGGTAGGGCTAGTAATTGAATAAAGGGGGGTTAGGGACAAAGTGAGACAAACTACAAAATACAAAAATATGGTTGGGGTTAGGAAGAGGGGTGATCGGAAAAACACTACATAAAAAGAAATGCGTGTGCAAGGAAAAATCATTCCCCTTGCATCCCAATGGTTTCGATAAGGATTTACAAGACTAGCCTACATCACTTCCTCCTGGCAATCATGACCTATCAGTCATCAGTAAGTGCAAATCTAAATATAAAACAAAAATTGGATAGGAAACAAATTAGGATTTTACTTAAAAAGAAATTTGTTGTCTGCCACTCTCACGAGGTCTTAGGTGATGTCTGACTTGTTCTATTTCCAGGCAAAGAATTTAGTAGTGATCATGGATTCAAATCCTGTGCAATTAGACTGGTTGAAAAAACTTCCAAGTTAGTATTTTTTTTAGAATTTAGAAAATCTTGATTTTTGTTGTTGTTGTTGTTGTTGTAAGAGTTGGGAAGTTGATCATAATTTTTTTCTTTAAAATGACTAGGGCCTAATCTAGCATTATAATCTGCGGATTTAATGGGGAAAAAAAATGTTCAGCCTGTCTCACATGTTTTGCACACAAGGTCTGAAGCCATGATCATGTCTTTCCCTCTTACCTCCTGATGATAATGACAAAGGTGCTTACCGGTTTCACAACTGAACAGTTACGTACATGTATCAGTCAGTGAACATGCATGCATGCTCAACAGTTGCAACATGTATTTCGTGGCTGTAGGCTGTGTCCACCACGCACCGAAATACTTTCCCTCAACTCGTTTCGGGAAAAAACAGTTGTTTTATCATTTTCCTCGAGATGAACTGTATCTCACACTCCAAAGAGTCCCAAAAGTGACAAACTTTGCTTAAAACACGCTTGAAATCCAACAGCCACGAGGCTGCCATGTCATGATGTTGACTTCCCCGAGAGATCATGTGTGCAGCAAGCCGCGTGCTTTCATTGGTTGAAAAAGAAATACGTAATTTTATTTCTCTGGCAGCGCAATGCATTATGGGAAAATACATGTCTTGCATTTTAATTTTTTAAATTGCATCTTTCTAATTAACTGCAGAAATTCACGACCCCCAACAAGCATATTTATGCAGCGTGTCAAAATCTCTATGAAACAGCTATTATTTTTTAATTCTCAGAGGGGTGCCACGAAAGTGAAAGATAATCGGGGACATTTCCTCGCCTATTGTTATTTCCCTCAAGGACATGCGTAGTGGTTATGCCTGACAAGGTTTGGGTGAGTCCCAGGGGGAATTAGTGTGTCACTGGGAGAAAATGACACATTTTGATTTCAATGTTTTGAGATATTGTGTCCATGTTGACAAGTTCCCTCAGCCCTAATAAAGATAACCACATGATAAAGTTAGGGCTTAGGTAACCTCGGCTAAGTGTTTTCAAGGAAAAACTAGCTATATTTTGAGTGCTAAACTCATGTTTCCTGACAAAATTGACCCTTTCGGAGGCATTACCATGTTAAGAAGAACATACCGGTAGAGCAAAAATTTGTGGTGAAGGTGTACGGTGTTTATACATTTTTCCAAAGGCTCAGTGGGGATTCATCAACATGCACGGACACCCAGGATTTGCCTTTTTATGATCTATAAACCATGTGAAAATGTTAGTTTGATGACAAAAACTAAATAATTAAGAGTGAAAAAGTCAGTTTTAATTAATATACATGTACTAAGGAAAAACATAATTTTTCAGAGTGTCTCATAGGTTTAGTGCGTGGGGTCCCAGGTGTCCGTGCATGATCATCTTTCCGCTTTGTATACAGCACATGCTTTGTACATGTACTACAAATAAAATCTAACCATTTATTTATCTTTCGTTTCTGTTTTTCTCCTTTTCAGACCCACAAGGCACAAATATTAGCAGAGAGGTGTAGTTGCAATAAAGCATGACGTCAAAAATGAATCTCTGGCAGCAACGTTTTCCTGTGAGGTAAAATATGTTGTATTTCAGGGAAATTTTTTCCTCAAAAATTACAATGCCACTGGATAGCAGTCAACTACTTTATATAGCGCCTGCCAGTCTGGCACACACAGTGGCGGATCAAGCCTTCTTAAATTACAGGAATACAAAGGAAATTGATTGTATTTTAATGAGGCTGGATCCGCCACTGACACAAACCCATATGATGTTGAGCATTAACTGGTACCGTATTTACTTTTGCAGTCATTATAAAGGGGAGCAGTGACAATAATCACATTATTAATATACAAGATCCACCTTATACATGTAACAAGCAACACTTGAGGTCCCAAGTTGTTCATACTGGGGACAAGGCTGTGTCCTTGATGTGCATTTGATGAGCCACGGGGGAAATGAATTTAGTAATTACAATTAAACCTCGTTTTAGGCAGATCCAAAATGCATGCAATTTACTATTGTAAGCGATTTTTGTATTTTTTTTTCTTCAGAAAATGAATAAGATTGACCTCCACCCACACGGGATTCTCATCAGTCCCTATACTTCCTGACTTGTGGCTTCTTCTGACAGAAGAGTGTGCAATTCTTAGTCTCCAAGCTTTGGTCTTCTTAAAGTAAACTGTCATGTTGCTGATTCGTGTCCTGGGCTTCCATATTGAATGACGGGAAACTGCTAGACTGGAGACAATTTCTTTTCAGATGCTCATGCAACTTAGAGCTGGCTGTATGGACTTCAGTGGTGTGACTTTATTACGTCAATTGCAAAGGACAGCCACGTACAAACAGTAGTCTTTATCGTGTATTAAAGCCTTGCTTGACAGACACTTTTTGAGCATGTGATCACCTAAGTACACTCTATGATGTATTCAAATGTACATATAGACCTACTTGGAAGCAACAACTTCCATGGAGATGTACATGTACTAAGACAGTTTTTCGATAATCATGAATGAACCTGGAAATCTTTGTTGAAATTTATTTTGAGCAAACTGTCCAAATATCACATGAACTTTGCAGTGAGTGTTCAAAGTTAGACACTATGTGTTCTCTTTTGGAAACTCCCCTGTAAAAATGCCCAATTTCATGCTGTTGCTTGGCTCAAAACAGTACCAATCAAGCAGATGTCCTGAGTTTAGCTAGTGGATTTTGAAAGTTCCTTTTTTTTCTGAGCTACATGTATGAAGGTATATTTGGGCTATTTCACAATAAGTGTACACTTTCAGTCCCACTGGGGGTCAAATTTCAAACTTGTCCAACTCACAAAAAATCTGTTGATCTGAAAACTTCAGGATGTATACTAATAATTCCTGAAATATCAGAGCGTGGCATTATGATTAACATGTTTATTTTTTGCAATGAAATAATGATGCATAATTGGTTGTCTGGAGAGGACATTTTGTTTAACAATAAACAAATGTACTTATAAAGTACCACAAAAGTGGAAAATGTCTTTCCACACAGTTCCACATAACTCATATTCATTTGTGTTGATGAAATATGAGTGCACTCTTCTAAGGGGTCGTCCATAAAGTACGTACGCACGGAGGGGGGAGGGGGGGGGACATTGCGTACACCATGCGTACAGGGGGAGGGGGGGGGTCCAAGCCAATGCGTATGTACGAAAACCGAAAATGTCTTTTTAGTAAATCGGGAAAGGATGGACAAGTTGACCATGGCTTCAGACCTTATGTACGAAATATATTAGACAGGCCACACATTTTTCTCACACATCTCACATTTTTCTCACTCCTCAAATTAGGTTTTCCCATTAAATCCCCAGTTGAATGATGCTTGATGTGTCATTTTAAGTAAACAAAACAAAATGCAAAAGAAATCTATACATTTTGTCATTTATTTCAGACTTAGGTGGCGACATGCGAAGTAGTATATAGCACTATACATGTAGTACTGAACAATTTTTACCAATGCTGAGGTATATATGGAATGCGTATGCGTACAGGGGGGGAGGGGGGGTTGGAGCCACTGCGTACGCCATGCGTACAGGGGGGGGGGGGGGGGGGCGTCTAAAAAGTCGGCATTTCATGCGTACGTACTTTATGGACGACCCCTAAAGTCTAAAATATGTTGTGTTCCATCATTAACAACGAATGTAACAGGTTTATATCAATTTAACTGCTGTCCTGGAGAGGACAAATTTTTAACGGATTTTCCACAACCCTGAATATGATCTTGATAATATTTACTCAAATCTCACCCACGATCAAATTGTCATATTTACTCCATCAATTGTGTCCTGTAGATGATACAAACATACATATGTATTTCCAAACTATTCCATTGTCATGAATACCTTGTCCTGGAGAGGACATTACATATTTTATTTAACGGGAAATCCACTTTATTTTGAAATGTTCATAAAATTAACATTTTTCGACCGAATTACACCAACCCAAGTTTCACAATATTGTTGAACACTATATGTTCATGATTGATCACCGAATTCACCACAATAATGCATCATCAACGAATTATTCCACTTAAAACTAATGTAAAACTTGAAATGAGACTCAAAAATGGTGTTAAAAGTGCATGTAAATGGAGAAATTCAAAACGAATAACTCGTAGAATTATGTAAAAATAGTTATCCAGGATGGGTTATACTGTAATTTACTCAAATGACCACTTATTGTGAAATAGCCTGCTAAAACAGCAGCATGAATTTGAGCCCTGGTCCTGTATGGAAAAACGCACATGTAACAAAATTTGTCAGTGTTTGAGTCCATGGAAGCATGCCTTTGACTACACGAAATAAACGCTACATTACAATTGAACTCTGACCTCTGAGTTTTTGTTTATTATTTACATGTACAGTCATGAGTGCTTGGGAAATTTATTTTTGTGGAAAGACTAGTAAATTTATGTACGTGCCTGCATTGATGTAGCAACACAGCAAGCTGTAATAATTGCGGAATAGACCAGTGTTTGGGGTTTTTCACACACAATGGAAATAGCCATGATATTCATATATTTTCGGTACAGCTGACCTTTGTCATGTATAGACTGGTTCCTAATCCTATCGCTAACAGACTACTAAAGTGAAAACGTCACCCTTTGTGTGTTGCCATGGTTTTTTGGTCTGCGCTATACCAATGCACGTTTCAGATTACCAGCGAGTGTTTAGACCCAATTACCATGGCAACTGACGTCACACTTTAGTAGTCTATTGCGGAATGTTATCTACTCAGGAACCAATCTTTACATGTCAAAGGTCTGCTGTGCCAAATATACATAAATATGCTAATTCCATTGTGTGCGAAAACCCCGAACAGGTCTATAGACCGTATCGAATAGCCGCCATTTCGTGGGGCAGTTTCTTTGTTCCTTGAGGACATGCATGGTTGTACATATTGTGCTTCCATTGTTGAATGGTTTAAATAACAAAATGTGCCCCACAAAATGGCGGCTATTTGATACGGTCTATACAGTGAATTTCGGTTATAATAGTAGTACTGTAGTAAAATGATCTGCTCATAACAAAGAAATGTTTAGGCCCTATCATTCAATCATTGATTTCATTCCTTTGTTTTAAAGAGGTGATTGGAAACTTTTAAACAGTACCAACAGCATTACAGTCCAGAAAACCTTTCAAAATAAAATCCATGCATGGTTTTTGTGCTGAACATGTTGAATGAATGGTAAATAATTCATTTCCAAATAATTTTTTTAAAAGCACATTAATTTCTCCCACAAAGGTACCAGAAAGAATTGAGAAGTTGATCATGGCCTCAGACCTTATGTGCAAAACATGAGGATTGTTTAAAAGTGTTTCCTCACAAAATCTTAAAATATTTCCCACTCAAAATTTGGGTTATTCCATCAAATCTGCACACTCCAATGCTTGTTGAGTCACTTTAAAGAAAAACAATCTGATGAACTTGTCAACTCTTACCGAAGGTGCAATTTTACATGAAAAAAGGAAAGAATTTACAAGTCGGATCGGACATCTTTTATAACCTAAAACTACAAAACATATGAGATTGGCTAAAACAATTCCCAAGTTTTTTCCAAGTAAAATAGTCAATTTTCCCCTGCCAAAGTTAGGTTTCTATCAGAACTGCACTTACAGACGGCTAAAGTTGGCTAATTGGTCGTTTTAAGGAAGAGTGATATCCGACTTGTAAATTCTTACCCGTGAAATCATCCACAATTTGTCCAGAGGAAGAAAACAGATTCATCCTCGCATGCAGTACTGCTGTTTAAATGGATAGCGCCACCTACTGGCGAAACAATGGACATTTCACTCGAAATGCGACAATGCGACGGCACGACGCGACTATGCGACGGCACGACGCGACAATGCGACGGCACGACGCGACAATGCGCCGTTGACGGCGTAAACGGCTAAGGACCATAGTATCAACAATGCGACAATGCGACAATGCGACGGCACGACGCGACAATGCGACGGCACGACGCGACAATGCGACGGCACGACGCGACTATGCGACGGCACGACGCGACAATGCGACGGCACGACGCGACAATGCAACGGCACGACGCGACAATGCGACGGCACGACGCGACTATGCGACGGCACGACGCGACGCTGCAGTGGTGCTATACAAACAGTACAAACTATGCGACGGCACGACGCGACGGTACGACGCGACAATGCGACGGCACGACGCGACAATGCGACGGCACGACGCGACAATGCGACGACACGACGCGACTATGCGACGGCACGACGCGACAATGCGACGGCACGACGCGACAATGCGCCGTTGACGGCGCAAACGGCTACGGAGCCAGCCAAAAACGCCACACTTGCGACGCTGAACTGGCAGTAATAGAATTCCATAAAAATGGTTGTGTGCCACGTGCTGCGCGCGTAAAGTTTCGACAAAGTGAATGCATTCTCCATTTTTGTGCGAGCCGTGTGCTTTGGGTGTGCTGAAAACCAGAACTTACTGCAAAGCTTCTACAATACTTACTCCTCTTTCTAAGATCCACAAAGAGCGGGAAATGTCCTCTCTGATCGGCCACTCTCAGTAGGAATTCCTTGTCTCCCCAGAACGTGTACGGGAACTCGACAAAGATTTTGGAGTGTGCTCCCATGACCATGCGGTTGAGTTCGCGGGTCTTCCAGCCGGGAAATCCCGGGGTGAAATTGACGACTTGCCGCTGGAGTACACCGAGACTGAAGGTGCTGATGGCCCATTTGGCTTTGTAACGAGTGCCGTCCTTACAGATGACGGTGATGTGGACTGGACTACCGTAGTCCACGTCTGTGACCTCCTTGTTGTACAGTATTTTGCTCCTGTGTGGATATCAGAACATCAAAACACCGTTTTTATGGCACATTTCACCTGGAAATATCGGTAAGTTAATGTTTTCTATTTGTGTATTACGTAGGGTAAAACGAATGTATTTAGTTACTGTGTTCCTAAAAAAGCCAATGACATATTAAATTATTTCATATATTGATCTCATCAATATATTGATTTCAAGTAACGTTTTCAATGAGTTCAAAATAATTTATTGATCTCGATATCAATATATTGATTTAAGTAATTATTTTAATTATTTAAATATATTGATTTCGATATTGATTTTGATATTGATTTCGATAATGATTCCGATATTGATTTCAAGTAATGTTTTTAATGATTTTAATATATTGATTTCGATCATATCAATATATTGATTTCAAAGCAACGTTTTAGCTGGTTTTATAACTGTATAAAACTACCCATAACTAAAACTTCTGAAATTCTTTTAAATCGCTTGCCAATGCTTTTCCCAATTCAGTCCGTCTTTTGTTGCGTCCTTTTGCGAAATCAGTAAATAAAATTGACCATGGTTTTTCGACTTGCATTTTCAGCAATCACTCGCAAAAGCATAGTGCATGCTTTGAATTGTATCTGTCATTAACGCGTACGGGAAAACACGACAAATCACGCGATCTATTTTTTGAATTTTAAAACAAGTTTGATCTTCATTCACTACGTTTTTGGAAAAAAACCACATATTGAGCTGTTAAGACAAAACTAAGTAAATTTCAAACTTTTTAAACAAAAGGTTAAGAAGGTTAAAACAATGAAAATGTAATACTGACGTCATGGCCGGGTTCTTCATGAAGGTCATAGTCTCTTGGAAAAACGACTTGAAGCCATTTTGAGCCGTGACCATCTGGTGCGGATTGGCGTTGGGTCCCCTCTGTATGGTGAGTTCTGGCGCGTCGAATGCGTGCGATTTCAAAGACGCTGCCTAAAACGACAACGTGTTTTATTTTATCATTAATTATAACAGGGTTGAGTTTTTGTGATCGTTACTATTTCAAATGTAGGGGAGTTACGTCAAAAACATATTTTAGATTACGGTCGCGAAAACTCCAGTTACATCAACTAGTAAAATTGAGGTAAGCTGTTTTACTGCAAATTTCTTTTGCCTGTCAAAATATTGTATCGGTTTGTATCTCGTTTGGTTTGTTCCCTTTAATTATTTCTAAAAATGTGACGAGTTAAATTTCTAAGAGACCTGGGCTGCGTTCCACATACGCAAAGTTGCGAACGTTCGCCACTGGTTACAGTGCTTTTGTGCACTTGTCTATAGGGAAAGCCGACTATCGGTTTTTGGCGAACGATGCAAACGTTTGCAATGTTCGCGTGTTTGGAACGCAGCCCTTGTTTTTGGTGCCCAATGTTGACCGACGTGAGCTGTCGTCCAATCAGGTACCGTCTAAATGGGCACATTGCGCCACCTAAATTTTCATTGGCGCGTTGTAATCATCACCGGAATTCTTATTGGCTGTTACCGTACTGATGTACACTCACCGCTGGCACGTCTCCAAGCTGGTAATCAAAGTGCAACCACTCCATGGCCCTCTCAAGCGGAGTTTTAGGGAACCAGCCAAGGCTTTGAAAGGCCGCCCTCACCGACATATCGGTGTCATGCGATTCCCAAAGCTCTTCAGCCAGATTCAAGCCCTCCCAAACAGTGTGCTTAATCTGCGTGAAAACGTAGTTTCAAATTGGTAAAACAGAGAAAATGTAACACAACAGGCATAAATCAATGAACTAAAGTAATGCTTTGCTTTCATATTCACGATTGTGAACAGCGCCCGCTCTTGTCAGCCTATACCCGGCAAGCGTTGCTCATTCGCTTGTATACCCAGCTCGCCTTACAGGGCTCTGGGCCGGGACGGGCTAATCTGTGCCACCATTGGCCAAAGTTTTATACGACACGTGATCACGAGGTCACGTCTTTTTCTTGTAAACAGACGTAAAAACAATTTTCCAGCAGACAACGTGGGTCTCGCACAAAGTACATTCATTTGTTTTTGCACTGTACATATAAGCGTTAACACACTATTTATCAATTTTTCGTCTGACATCAAGCAACCCACAATGCTCCGTGGGCCTGTATATATGACCTTTGCGTCACGTGTTTCCGTCACAGAAATCTGTGCAGGCACATTAGCTCGTCCCAGCGTCCTGTAAGTCGAGCTGGGAATGAGCGAAGCGTTGCATGCTCAGTGCTCGGGTGTTTATTTTGTGATTTTTTCCCCACCCAATTTTCTTTTAAAATGTCAAGGATATTAATTTTTAAAGTGCACCGGATATCAAAAATAATGAACAATATCCACACGGCGTCCTAACCTGCGCAATAAATCCCCAAAACAATGTTATACTTCCAAAAAGTGACTCACCCACGCATGCGCAGTTGTTACTCCGTGCGGAAGGAGCAGGTGTCTTCTTTACGCTAAATTTCCCTTTTAAAGCATTTTGAGCAACAGCAGTTGAGGATAGTCCATAGCACGTAGACTTTGACAGGACAATTAGCGACTGGACTAATTTTTTTCATTGTATTTGATTTTTAAGTTACAAAAACCATGTCGTTACTTTTACCCGTTAAACAAAAAATTGTTTAGAAGACCGTTGTGGTGTCCTCTTTTAAAATACACGTGCGTAAATTATTTCTGTTATCCCAAAGGCGTAGGAAACCTGATGGCATTGCTAGTTTTTGATAAATTTCACCGAAAACACACGTTTTTAGTTGTCTTAGTTGGACAATGATTTTTTTTACTGTTTTTAATACGTACCCTTGGCCAGATATGGGTCCTCATTGCTTCTCGGGTCAAATTAAAGCCATCGGCACTGATCATTTCCAGCGATCCCCAGTTTGGTTTGTGCGTCCTCAATCGGGCACCCAATCCCATCACCGAACTTTCTAAAGATTCGGACTTGGGTCGTGGGCTATCCGCTCCCGTCTCCACCCTCACGCCGGCGAATTCTATATCGCGGATGCGACCACCGTAGGTATCTGTTGCTTCCAAAAGTAAGAAGTCTGTTTCTCCTTTAGAGATGAGGGTTTCCATGGCTTTAAGACCCGCTGCTCCCGCTCCAAGAATCAGATATTTTACGTTGGTAGTTGCGGGGAGTTGCGTGCCTGGCCGCTGTGGCGGCACTACTGGGCCTTGACCGGGACCCTGCCCGGGGCCTTGCGGCGGCGCGCCTGGCCACCGAGGCCGCTGGGTTGGTGGCTCAGGTCTTGGAGGCGGTGGACGGGTCTGTCTCGGTGCCTGTGGTCGCGGGTTATGTCCCTGTGCGGCGCCCCATTGCTGCTCTTGTCCCGTGAATTGTGATCTGACAAACACTGCTTCGTTCAGGAGCGAGCCCCAGAGAAATAGTAATAACAGAGAAGACATTTTTGGCAAAAATGCTTGTCTATGTTCCACCAGAAGCTTGAAATATAATGTAGTTGCATCCACTGACCAGTGTAAACTAACAACCTTTCTCAACTCACTGCCGCCCAATTACCCTATTCCTTATATCTGACATGAGGTGCAAGTTGTGCATCTGAAAGATTTCAGGAAGTGACTCACCCGTTTTGGGATATTTGTCACCCCTCACAGAGCTATTTTTAGGCCGGCTAAGATTGCTTCCATTTAGGGTACACCTGATCAAAGAGCACTAACCACATTTGAAGGCAAATGTCATGAAATTTTTTTCATTTATTACAGCAACACAACGTAAACAACAACATACATTTATTCAGCACAACATTGTGTGGCCTGCGATGGCCCTGTTCAGTGCGTCTTTTGGGGTATTCTAGCTGTCGTTTCATCCAAACCACAATTATTGTATACATGTAACAATAAAATGGGTTGTGTATATTTCCTCACTTCTAAACGATCGATAACTTCCGGATGAAACATTCATTCATTTTGTACAGAGGAATTATAAACAAAGTCACGCATCACATTATCAATTTGGCGCCAAATACAAAAATTTAACTCTTAGTAGTTTTCCTGACTGTTTTGTCGTTAACTAAAACCGATTTTCCCCTTTCCCCTTATTAATTGACGCAAAGGTACAGTTATTAGTGTTATTGTTTGTATTTGCATGGTAAAGTCAAGTGCGGTTTTATCGGGCTATTTTTCACCGAACCCACCCTTGTAATCTTGAACCAATTTAGTACTTCCTCTGTTCTTTTTGTGCGTGTGAGGGCGCCCTATACGAGTTTTAGATGGCTTAGAAAAATAATGGACCGATCCAGTAAGCCCCGCCCCTCTATAGTAACGTGATTAGGAATGTTGAACTGCGCACAATCGGTGGATCACGTGGGTCACCTAAACCATAAACCACACTCCATTACAGTGATTGGTCAGTTGAATTGAGGTCACGTGAGGTGTAAATGATGATAGGCTGAACAATATGTACCTTTGGCCCTTATTTTATGATGGTAAATTCTTCACCACTTGAAAAGCTAGAAACGGAAATACCGAGGCTATTCACTTTCTATCGTGTCCTGTCATGACCACCATACGTTTTGTTATACATGTTTTTTGATGTGCGGAAACATTAGTAACTTGAAGTTTGCCGCAACGGTAATTTAATTAGGAAATGCCTCGCGATCATAAGCATCAAGTCTTGTGTTCGCAAGCCAATAGTGTGCACCAGAATCAGATTGTGCTTATTCACTTTACAATCTATTTTGTTTAATAACAAAATGTGGTGAAAGCTTTTAGCGCAAAATACGACCAGTCTCAATATACAGCATTCATGGGATACGGCATTCAACTGGCGAAAAATATACGTAAAACTAAGGCAAATATTTTAATGACCTTGTGCGTACAAAAAAAGCCTTTAAAAATAGGGGAAATAAATTTTGTGACTAATTACATTAGTTCAACAATCTAAACCCACACACGTTTGTCTTTTTAAAACATATTCTCAACATGATTTGTTTTGTCCCAAAATAGCAGTGACACCATGACCTCAAATAATAGTTTAGACTCGTTAAAACTGGTGTTTTTAATACTGGCGCATTATACATGTAATTTAATTTATGAATAAATGTTTGGTACTGCAAAATCGGAAAATATAATTAAGTAACGACAAAGACATGCTAAAGCACTTTTCGACTTGCACTCATCAGAGCAAAACGCAAGAATGGTGTGGTGACGCTATCGACAATAGTATAAGGCTAAAGGCGGGAATGATGTGTTCAAAATGCTGAGCGTTAATTGGTCAGCTTGAGTGCTCTGATTATATGTTCCTGTAATTTAATTTAAAATGTCAGATATTCTCCGAGAGTTATACAGTTGGCAAATACGTTAATGGTTGTTTCTCCTTGAATGACTAAAGTGGAATCAAGTATACATACATTTATCGACTATAATCGATACGTATACACTCGCAACAGCACAACCATTTTCACACCACCCATCCATACTGCCACCTCCACATAACCTATAGCCACAGCCAAAAACGCACAACCCGCCACAATTTAAAACCGCATACAGCCACAGCGTCCGCGCCGCCACAGCTGTACGACTACTTTCGAATAGCAGGAACTTTACAGTTACATGTATTTCCATTATCAAAACCGCAGTACAACCACTCCCACAATCTGACGGCCATCCCACACTGTCAAAGCCTCAACCATACATCCACTTCCACACGGCCATAACCATGCACATGCACATTCACATCTAGCCATGCAGCCACCTCCAAAATCTGACGGCCACAAAACACACTGGCACTTCCGTATCAGAGGCAGATCCAGCCTCATTAAAATGCATGAATACAGTGGAATTCAGGGGATAGGACCCCCTGAAATTAATTATATTTCTGTATTTTTGTGAGGCTGGATCCGCCACTGCGTATCGTGACAGCCAAGCCACATGCACACCGCCACAAAAGCTACTCCCACAGCCATAACCACAGCCACAACTAACTGTAGCCACAGCCATAAAGCCATCTCCACAGTCCGACATCCTCAAACACACTGCCACCTCCGCTCCGTACCATCACGCTGCAACCAATGAAAGCAGCCCCAAGCCACCACATCCATAAAGTGCACCTTTACGCCACCATAAACCAAACGTCCACCACACCGCCATACACTTCCACACCACCATAACCACAGTCGTAGCTATACAGCCACCTCCGCATTGCCACCTAGTACCTCTGCACCGTCACAGCCGTACAACCACGTCCACACTGTCACAACTGCTACACCATAACATCTATCCATACAGGTATCTCCCCATGCACCGGTATAGACCGTATCGAATATCCGCCATTTCTTGGGGCAGTTTCTTTGTTCCTTGAGGACATACATGGTTGCACATATTGTGCTTCTATTGTTGAACAGTATAAGTAACAAAAGGTGCCCCACGAAATGGCAGCTATTGATACGGTCTTTAGCCACAACCCTACATCTACCTCCACGAGCATCGCCACAACTATACACCAATCCGGTAATAAGGTCTTCTTCCCTGTATATCCGCCATAGCTGGGGGGCTTCCACTGAATGAACTGTATGTTTTTGTTGTTGCTGAAGCTGCATTTGTTTACTTCGAACAAGTTGCGCGTCTTTGTAGGGTTGTGTGCGCGCGAAGGCGGGCGCGTCGCGTGTACGCAAAGGCGGGCGCGTCGCGTATACACGAAGGAGGCTCGTTCTTGCATGTAATGGATGAGCGCTTTTCGTTCTAACAGCAACACAAAACGCACAGCCCATGCACTGGACGCCCCCCAGCTATGGCGGATATGCAGGGAGGAGATCTTAGTTACCGGATTGGTGTATACCCTCACTGCCACTTTCCTATCTTCATATACTAGACAGGGGGCATGTTTCCGCGACCACGACTAGAAACATGTTTCTAACGTAACTACAGATTCTACCAATAGTCAGCATTGGTCGTTGGCAATCGAGCCGTTTATTGGTTGAGCCAGTAATTACGTCAGCAGAAACATGTTTTTGGTTGTGACCGCGAAAACAGACCCCATACATCCGCACCACCGCGGCAGCTACATGCGGCGCAACCACTTTCACACGGCCATTTCCACACCAGCACAACCGCCATAACTACAATCACGACCAACTCCGCACTGCCACGAACATTAATTTTCAAGTGTAAAAGAAAACATGTTTAGCTATACGGTCCCATTCCACGCGGGCACTCTCCGGTACAAATTTCTCTCACGTTTCGCAAAGCTGCGTATACTTGACACTGACACTAATTGGAATGCTTTATTACTGAGCACATATGCCTTTCCTAAAAACAGGAAACTATACGCCTTGCACAAAATGGCACTATGTTTAAACAGCACTTAAGCCAAACATGGATAATTTTAGGGAAATTGATTTTTTTTTCAGATGAAAAACAGGCATAGGGTAAACGTGAAACAACACGCACTAAAGGATGCGCTGTAATGTCCTACGCGTTTGTTTGTTGTGTGTCGCGGGACTCGGGATATCTAATAGCGTTTGTGTTGGTTTTTCTCCGTTCAGGTAATCGTTTGATTAGTTGAAGTATTGAATGGCTGATTAATCAGAAATGGGACTTTGCGTTCGATATCTATTAAACTGTACCAATAAAATGTCGATATATCGATTTCTCATTCAAAAACAAATCTTGGTTCAACGTTGATATTCCCCCTGTGATGTATTAAATGTCTCAGTGTTCTTCAGTTGGTGTAATATCGATTGATTGATCATATATCGATGGATTGATCACATATCGATAGATCGTGGATCCCCATATATCTTCGATGTCCGTCATGTGCCGTGTTACTTTCCTCATACATCATGCGCATGGCTCCGCTGTTCTCAACAGGAGGCATAAAAGTGCTGGTTTTTCTATTAGAAAAATAATCGATTTATCATCGATACCCGTCATCAGTTGTGCTGTTATCCCCTCCGTTACCATCATATCGCATCGACACACCCACGGCAACTGCGCCAAAGGTGGTGTTAGGGCCCCCGCTAATGGCATTGCAGAACCCGGTACACCAGGGGAAGATCTTGCAAATGGTTCGCCTGTACGCCACCCTGAAGTCTTTCCCGTAGGCGTAAATGAAAGGATTGAGGGCCGAGTTGGCATGGGACAGGACGATGACGATATTAAACACGGCAGAGGGCAGGACCGAGCAGAGTGGACACAGCGCCGTCCGGAGGTTGATGATAGACAACGGGAACCAACACAGGGCGAAGAGAACTATGATCACGCCCACGGATTTGACCGCCTTCACGTCACGTTTGTAGGCCGAGAAGCGACGCTTCCGGCGGGCGTTGGAGGTGACGGCGGCGGAGACGGTCCCGATGCCCACGCCGGTCACGCTGGGGGAATTCGAAATGAGGCCACTGGTTGGCCCGATGCGACGTAACTGCCGGGGTAAAATAAAAGAGAACAAGAAAACCACGTTACTATCTCTTCTGGCAACGGCGATTTCAGGAGTATTCTGCGCAGTCCTGCGCACTGTACACAATGCAATATGGCTGCATGCATGGCATTCCGAATTCTTAACTTTAATGGATGCATGTGCAGCTTAGAAGTCCTTATAAGATGCTGTTTTTGCTACGTAATGCAAGTCTATGCTGTTTTTGCTTCGTAATGCAAGTCAATGCCTAGCAACCAACAGTCTCCTTGTTTTATGTCATCTCTCCTATATACAGAACACGGTATTGATTCTGTACTTCACACCTTCCGCTTGCACCCAGTCACATTACATAGCAACAAAAATTAGTCTGGTCAATTGAATACTACGTGTACATGCGAAAGGAAGTACGTCAGTACACCAGACGCTATTCTGTATCTCTTGTATATAACGTTGTGTCTCATGTGTACTCTTCATTAATGTTTTTTCGTCAAAAATTATTTGGCATCGAGCATATTCCTAAGTCGTATATACATGTGTATTCTAAAATGATTAATCGTTAAACATTCGCCATTTAAAATCCTTAGCTATGGACATCCGCTCCCTTGATTCTCGGTGGACGTTTTCCCAACTGGGGAGGATTGGTGATTTCACCTGAGAATTGAGGATGTGGATGCTCATGGTGCAGATTGCTTTTTTATTGCTTTTTACTTTATACTATTTTATCTTATATTTTAACGTTAACACGGCCTCTTAAAAATCAACACTGTATTGTTAAACGTGTCACCGTGTATAAACAAGTAATATTAATAATAAATCATAATTAGCTCTGTCCAATAAATGTTAACATCCCCCGATGAAACAACAACTTAAGACGCGTGCAACTAATGCACAGTTCCGAAAATGTCATACCAAAATAGCCACATTCACCGTGAAGTATTGATCCAGAATTCCCGGCTTCCAAGTTACCTAAGAATTGCTAAATGAAACCCTTCACTTCAGAGAACTTTAAAAGAGGTTGGCCCAGACGCGGAATAATTACGCGCTTTACGCAAGAATTGATATATTGACACGAATTCCTGTGTATTGTGTTTTTTCCTTTTTTTGCGCCAAAAGTCAGCAATCGCGCGGGAAAAAAAACGGAAGTGGGTCCATCTCCAAGATCTGTGGTTGTTTAGACAATTGGCCCCGGCGGTATCGTTTGTAGTCTCATTAACGAGGATTTGACTTACGATTTTGCTTGATATAGACAGTGACACACAACCTAAACGCGCGCTTAAGAATAATGAGCGGATACCGCGGACTTTCAATTCAAAATTGCGAATTCCGAACACGCGCGAACAAAGGTCACTTTTAGGCGAGCGTATTTTCGAATGTAAAAATACGGGTCTATCCCCTCCCCGCTGAAGTCAAAGAAATAATTCGAAACCCATTTATCATACTGTGGGACTTGCGGACTAGTTGCGGCATATTTTGCTTTGCTTAGATGCTATAGTGGGCCCTAGCTGTTCCCGAGCCAAGTAATTCAAACATGACCAAGTTCCAACAGCCGCGTGCTTGTGTATATTGCGAGTCGCTTTATAACGTAGAAAAGTGTTTATTAAATGGCACTGAGTAAGCCGATTTAAGGTCATTGAAAAAAATACATGTAAATACGTTGAAACCAAGTGGCCAGAATTGTCCCTTCAGTTTTGTAGCTTAAAGTTAGAACACAAGTTTGGTAAACCGTTACAAATAGTTTTATCTCCATGTGTGATTGAAGATATACATGATTAAAACCAACCTGGGTAAAAGTCAGCTCCGTACTTCGTCTAACTTTTGAGAAAACAGTAAAAAGAAACAATTCGTCTCATTAGACGAAAATTAATTGTTTTGCTCATTTCTCAAAGAATATAGCACTTCAGACAAAACCATTGCAGGGGAAGTTTTCTACCATCATCATGTTTATATTGTGTAAGGTATGTGTAAATCTGTGAACATTTCTGATTTTTGAGATACCAATCATGTGTTCTACCTTTAACCGTGCCATTTTATAATTCGTAATTTTTGCATCTTTTGGACAACTTGACTGCGTCGGTTTTGTGACCTGGCAAATACCAGCTGGACACTTTTGAACTCTTGGTGGCAGCAAACATCCACAGGTTACAGATCGTTAAATGGCGTTGGAATAAAGTGGCTTTGGCTATAGAAATTGGCCACAAATTTTGATGCATCCTTTCAACTGGCAATTTCACTGATGCACGTGTGTAATATGTTGTTTCCATAGCAATAGCCTGGGCCTACTCGACATATTCGAGACCAAGATAAATTTACATTAAACGATATCATTTTTTTTCGAAAAACATTGATACATTTTGGAAACAAAATGGCGTCATTCGAAAAAGCTCATGTCGCACGAAACTTTATAACTCGAGGCACTTGCATTTATACCTGCAGTATAAAATGCTGCATAATGTACATGTATAACAATATTTGGCGCACTGTAATTTACCACTTAGGCCTATATACTTCTTGCAAACCGCCAATAGAACGCAACCAATGTAAGCGACCAAAATGGTCCGCGAACAAAAATAAAAATTAAACTAGAAATCGCCCAAAATTAAGCACTCAAAACGTAACATTCCTTAACAAATGTGAACAACTTAGTTCCCAACCAAAAGTCAAAAGCCGATTTATGGGCTTAAAAATAGAAGTAATTATGATTCCCAAGCCTATGTGTGACCACGCGGACCGGCTCCAGATTACCTCTTGTATCGCAAAAAACAGAGGGACGAAAATGAATTTTGCCCCGCGAGGTTTTGTCATGGAATTGGGCTACTAGGCCTATGCATAGATGCAAAATTATGTTTTGTAATTGCAGTTTAAAGAAACCTGATATTGAAACGCAAAATGTCTTTGACATTACATTGCTCTTATTACATTTATTTCATTACACCGGCGACATTTACAAAAACAAAGGTGCTGTTACACATTTTCCATTTGATAGCCCGCGTAGCTTAATGAAAGAGGATTGCGATAAATGTTCAAACAATTTCATGATGTTTAACTGAAAGTAACACAATGGAACATTTTCATGAAAGTAAACATTAGTGTGTTGTGTAACGCACTTAAAAGATCCCAGAGCATTCATTCGTAAAGAGAAGGGGATTCTCCCCGGTGTTTCTGGCTCGGCAGCCGAAGGCGCCACACGCCTATGTATCTCGAAGTTTAGGCAGTTTCTAGGTACTTGTGAAGCGCATTAAGATGTCGACAGACATGGAATGCGCTATATAAGAACTTACTATTATTATTATTATTATGTACTCAAACGAAACGAAACATTCCTCAATGTGCATGCCATCTTGTACACACGCATGAACAATGTACTGTTCTCATAAATATTTGTGTGTTTATATAATAAAACTCCGGGAGAACACTGTGATCATGCAGTCAAACGTGTTCGCCTCTCAAGTACGCGTCGCCCGCAGCGATACCGCTTTCTCCCTTTGCACATCATTGCCACATTTATATCCATTAATCATTCAACTCTCGATAAGTTACATGAGCAATGTTGCACATATAAGTTGCCCTACTTTGCTTACGACACGGAAAAAGTACAAACTGGGTCTAACCGATTTATCTACATGCGAAAAAGGAATGGACTCTCATTTCCTTTTTGCTGCGGCTTTCGCATGTGAATGGGGAACCAATTTTATGGCACATTTCTTGTACATTTTTTGCCATACTATCGTACGTTGTACAAATTCCAAAAATAAATTTGAGGTATATACACAAATTCTGGGATGTGGAGGCCAAATATGCCTTTAAGAACCGCAAATCTTCTGCGTCTAGGGCGATAGTACAATAATATTTATGGTGTAATTTAGAACGATAAAGAAAACCCTACAAATTATAGTATAGGAAGTCACGACGCGAAGTAGCCAGCGGTCGTGACACGGTGCTCGCGGGTTAATTAAAATAAATTCGAAGGAGCACGATTTCTGACAATGTATTGTATAATGGTCGTTCAGTTCGTTGCTGACGGAGCAAATGCTTTGGTACAAAATTGTGTTGGGCGGGGCAGGGGGAGGGGGGGGGGGGGGGTGGGGGGCTGGGGGCTGGGGTGGGGGACACCCAAAGGCGGTACAAAGCCTCAGGACCCCGTCAGATCAGGCAACACTTGCATAATGTGAAAGGGAATATTTCCAGCATTCACATAGGCCTATGCATAGAAAAAAGATATCAACACATAGTGTGGGCGCCGCCATTATGGATTTATGGTATGGGTACCGTATATAGTACATAGCGTTAATCCAAGATTATATCGACACAATCCCTAAATACGAGACAAGAGTTCACACTCTATTTTACTATACTAACTCCATGCATACTTTGATCAAACAAACTTGTGATGAGAGAAAAATCGTAAAGGCCCTATCAGGATTCGAACCCGAGACCTGTACCTCTGTCTCACCGGACAGACGCTCTATACCAGCTGCAGCTATATAAGGCACAATGTTTTCCCCATGGACCCAATTTTTCTCTCGTTGTTGGTGACATCACATTGTCGTGAATTAACTGCAGTATTTGCACCGTACTCTGCTCATTATGCACAGAATAGTTTAATAGCGATGTACTGTTTGCACTGAACGTTTGAAGACAGCATACATTCGGTTCTATTTGTTTTAATGATTAAATCAACTATAATTTCCTCTCAAAAGTAAGGCTGTTCTTCAAGAAGTGAACGTTGATCATTAACCCATGTCTGCCTGTTTTGTTGTAAATCATTTTTGAGAGCAATTATAATTGGTTCCATGCAGTTAAATCTTGGGACATATTGTTGAAAATTCTTTGGCGGTAAAATGTGTCAACTTAAGTAGATTTGTAGGCCTATATACTGATTTGTTTATGGTCCACCACCGAGAAAAAAATAGATTGCTGTCATGACACGCATATTAGTTTTCCTTTACGGAATTATACTGGACGGACTCTCGCCACTTTCCAATTAAATGTTTTCATGGTTTAGCATTTCCCCTATCATCACTTACAAAGGCAAGATTGGAAATTTCCCCCCGTTAATGGCACGAGTGTTGTTTGGTTAGACATGTTGATATACCGATCGGTGTCTTGGTCAGGGGACGAAAGCTAATTTACACGGCGTCGGATTTCTACTTGACACGGCGGAATAAGTTTAATTTGCGGAGTTTTAAAAGGAGCATGTCCGGCCCAATAATGTCTTTCTTCTCCGAGCAACCAGTCCTTTTCAGCCCGGTCACGTTTAATTTCAGATAATCCGGTCCGAGGGCCCTTATCGCATATTGCATTACACCATTATTACTACGAAATAAGTTTATTTGTAAATTGCCTCCGGCCAAAAAAATATCTCTATCACGTACACGTGTATGTTGGTTTTGCAATAGGCGGCCAGGCATTTGGGAACTTACAACATCCGGGAACTTTTCTCCTCTTATTGTCTTGTTCCCAGCTTCATTCAGTTGAAAATGAATACGTTAAAAATCTAGAGCTCTGACTGATAATAGATAGCAACCGGTAAAACTTGCACTATAAATTCAATCCAATTTATTGAAAGCACTGTGCGTCGTCAGAATGTGAACAGACATTAATTTTACTAATACGCTCCGCTTTATTTCTGCACGCCGTTATTTAATTGAATTAAATATAATTTAAAAGGTTTCAATTTAATTATACTGTGTGTAGAAATAAAACGGGGCGTATTATTAAAAAATGACGGGGGCGGTCAGGTTGGCGTAGTGGTTCGTCCCCCACCTTTTAACTCTGGCGTCCCGGGTTCGATTCCGGGGCGTGTATGTGGATTGGGTTGGAAGTCAATATTTAACTGCGTGAGTTTTCCCCAGGAGATTTCTCTGGGAGTTTTCCTCCCACTTCTAAAACTGCAACTCCTTCTTCGCCATCTCATGTTGATAATAAAGTATAGTTACAGCTAAAACCGTATAGTTAATGGCGGGGCCTTAGTTGCTGAAGATGCTTTACACAAATTAAAGGTAGTACGTGTATACTTATTTGGTAAACTGTTAACAACGGCATGATTTCTACTGGTAATTGAAAGCATAGGTCGAGAAAACTACCGTGTATAATAGAAATTTCGGCCACATAGATGCAGTAATACTCCAGAAAACCTGAAAAATCCAAAATACGGTTTTTGTACATGCATGAATATAGATTCATAATTTCATATAGATTTACATAATTTCATAAATTCAAAAAATGTTGTAATTTTTCTCACGAAATAATTTCACAGGATGATTACTACCATATAAGCTTAAAGATAATAATTCAGAATTTTGTTGGGAGGGTAATTACCAAACATCGTAGACTACCTTTAAATCCCCTGCTCACTATTGGGAATCTCGAAAATCAGAAATGTTCACAGATTTACGCATAACTTACACAATATAAACATGCATTGAAAACTTCCCCTGAATAGTTTTGTCTGAAGTGCTATAGTCTTTAAGAAATGAGCAAAACAATTATTTTTCGTCTCGCGAGACGTAAATTCATTTCGCCCCAAAACCACCTCGCCCTGGACCACTTCGCCCTAAAGCACTTCACCCAAAAGCCATTTCGCCCCAAAACCACTTCGTCCAAACACAACCTCGCCCAAATGCCAATTTGCCCCAAAACAACTTCGTGCACAGGCCGTGGTTCAGAGCGAAGTGGCTTTGGGGTGAAGTGACTGTAAACCTTTTTTGACTGTTAGACGAAGTACGGAGCTGGTTTTTGCTCAGGTTGGTTTTAATCATGCATACATTCAATCACACAGGGGGATGAAACTATTTGTAACGGTTTACCAATCATGAGCAGGGGCTATATAAATAAGTGGCGAGAATTACACGCTCTATTTAATTTGGTTTTTCCATCGAACCTTATACAAATGAAAACCAGCAACGTTGGCTTTTCACCGATCAAAACAGTATAGATTTGGGACTGTTCTCAAGGTCTCAAGCATCCAATCTTGTAAGCCAAACCCAGTTGATTTTCACACCTTTTGATCAATAAAATACATTCAGCGACACGGAAAAATGCAGAGATCCTCTCAAAGGGTATTTCTTACGGTGCGAGAACGCTTTCAGAAGATAGTCAATCTCTGGTTTTAAAGGCCCATTGTATCATTTGCAATGACCCAATTTTGTTTTTCATGAGTTGACAAGAAAAACCTTACTCAAAGTGTTGATAGCAATGGTAAAAAACACCACACGAATTTATTTCCGTCCAAAATGGTATTTCATGCTCAAAATTGATAACCAAAGGTGGTTTTCTTAATAATTCCCGTGCACGGGATTTTTTTACCATTCACTTGTACACAAAATCCATATATAGATTTTCAAGGTTTTCTGAAGCATTGATGCATCTAAGTATAGCTAAAATGTCTTCAGGCTAGTTTACCAACATTCTTCCTTAGATATGTTCCTTAGATATTCCACGAATCTGTAAAAGTTTTATCTTGCAAATGATACATATATAGGCCTAGGCCTTTAAATGGCTTGAATATGACTTAAATTTGCCATTTTATATGGAACTACACCTAAGAAACACGAGTCAATGTTAAACATACCCACCAACTTGACTCTTTGCACTAAAGACCATGCATGTGGGTCTGTCCACAGTAATGGGGTACATTTGAAAAATAAGTCAATAATTCCTTTCAGATGTCTTTAGTTTATCTCAGAATTAAAGAAATGTCCTTGTTTTGTTCTTAGGAGATAACTTTTGCCCAAAAAGGTAAGAAATTGCTGCCACAACATACATTTTTGAAAAGCAAGTGTACAAATTTTCCTATTACGTAGGTAACGTGGACAGACAATTGTGTGACATCATTTTCCGTCTTTGTTACATGCGTAATAGGAAAATTTGTGCACAAGGTTTTCACAAATGTATGTTGTAGGACTTTTTTTCTTACTCCTTGGTGAAAAAGTTATTTCCTCAGTTTAGCTTGATAATTTAAAGATAAAATTAAGACGTTTGAAGTGAACTGGGACCTAAGATCTTGAATGTTACGAAAATGTACCCCATTACTGTGGACAGACCCATATACATGTGGATATATATCGGATGAGAACGTCATGATGATGTTCGTGGATTTTGTTTGGGAATAGCAAGAGCCAAAGTAGGCTGAAATTCGCTATCATAGGTTATGTTGTTAATTAATGGCATCTTCGGCAGCTATAATGTCATTTATGCCATCAATTACTGTGCGATGTTAGTTTTAACTTTACTTTAGTATCAACTCGAGATGGCGAAGAAGGAGATGCAGTTTTAAAAGTGGGAGGAAAACCCTCCAGAGAAATCTCCTATAGGGGGAAACCCACGCGGTCAAGTAGGGACTGCAAACCCAATCCACATACATGTCCCGGAATCGAACCCGGGACGCCAGAGGTTAAAAGGCGGGGATCCGGATAGAACCACTACGCCACTCCGACAGATACGTTCAGGTTATGCAAACTTCCAAGCCTGTCAATTCAACGCAGTATCCATTCAATCACTCGTGTTTATTTTGTAAGCTTCGTTCGCGGCGTGGCTAGCACGACGCAAATCAACCAAAAAGGAAAGATAACGTATAAACATAATCCTTCGCCCGGCCTGGTATTGCATGTCTCCTCTGTTTCCCTCGCTTTATGATATTCAAAGAGTATTAAGTAACATCGACGGTAAATGAATCGGTTTCGGGATGTTGTTGATATACAATTTTTCGCTCACGTGCCAAGATTAATGAGGATGCAGACCAGGTTTGAGACGCTGTTGTAGTGAGACATAATATGACTTTATAGCCTTGGAGCGTATTTGACACCCGTATCGTTTTTGAAACCTTATATGAGCACGGATTTGGCGAAGAAATAAAGTGGATCATTTTTAAGACGCCATACTAGCACGCTTTTTAGAAATTTTCCAGTTGCCGTAAGGACAGTAATTGAGACAAATCCCCAGATTTCGTGTTTCACGTCCGCGCTGAAACGTTATATGCCCGCCGATTTGTTGTTTTTAGAAATTTAAGGAGAGACAAATCTCTCTGCATATTTTGTTTGTCGCCCACACGATAACAAAAACAGCTTGGGAAATTATAGAACATTCGTTGCGTTCGTATAATGATCATAATGTTTGACTTTCCTTTGTCACGAATCTTATTTAGACACCAAATATAACGTGAAATGTAATAGGGATTTTAGTTTTGTTTACATGTTTTCAAATATATTTTAGCCCTACGTGTGTATTTTGTGTAAGTTTTAGTTGACTGTGTGGCTAATCCTCATTGTTAATGTTGAAATTACTAGCCTTTTGTGTATTTCACACAAATATCGTCTTAGAAACGAACTTCCTTACACATGCACACTATGTATCCAGATTCCCAGACTAACATTTTGTTGCTATGTAATGTGGCCGGTGCATGTGGCATGAGGTATAGAACCAGTAACGTGTTCACGGTAGGAGAGAAAGGCATAAAGCAACCAGACTGTTGGTTGCTGGCATTGGCGTGCACCACGTAGCAACGACAGCATAGTAATATGTAGAGTTTCTAAACTCGATCTATTTGAAGGTAAAGATATAGTGCGTCAGCCATTGTGCAAAGGATCTGCGGCCACATGACAGGTTTTCATACAAAATGTGTAACAAGATCCACAAAGTCCCTATTCGCGCATTACGCTCTGATGTGACTGCCCCTGTCGTGGCCGTTCGTGCAAAGGCTCTATTGAATCAAAATTATATGGCAGAACTTTCAAAGGTTGTTTACAATTGTGGTGAACCTTACCTGAATTCGTATTGCCCTATATATAAATCCATAAAGCGCCAGCATCACAACGAATGGTACAAATATGACCACCATACAATTGAATGCCATGTAGTCCATACTGATGATTTGCATGAAAATGCACGAAGGATCCTTCCCTGCTCCCTTGTTCCAGCCCGCCACGGGGAGAAAGCCGACCACGCCGGCCAGAATCCATGACCCAGTCACGGTGACCAGAGCTCGCCTCGTGGTCACAATGGAGTGGTACTGCAAGGGGTACGCCACGGCCACGTAACGGTCAACCGTTACCCCAATCAGGCTGAAAGTCGAAGTAGCACACAGCCACAATAGGAAAGTCAACATGATGATACAACCCGTGAAGTTATGAGGCAAACCTTCGGAGGTCAAGAGAGCAAACGGAACCCCGAAGAGACCCACTAGAAGATCGGCTACCGATAGCGAGACGATGAAAACGTTCGTAACCGTTTGGAGGCGAGGCGAACGGTAGTAGGTCAACAGGACTAGGCTGTTCCCGAGCAGGGCCAAAACCGAGATGAGAATCTCCGCTGTGATATAGGCGGCAGAAACTTCCATCGTGCTTTCGGGAATTAGTGGTTAAACACTCGAACTCGTTCGGGCACAGGGTATTACTTCACGCTTCCTCCATGCTTCACGGTACATATACACAGCACGAATCGTGTCAAATCATCAAAATTTACAACCACTTGTTATAAACACCATGTATCATTTGGCAGACAGGTGTCCTGCTCGTGAAACTGCTGCAATGTTTTTCTCCACGGTTTCTTATGTTCTTGTGCGATCGCAGTGGATAAACTCAATTCACAACTCGCGCACGAACTTTGGTGTTTGTATTATAGTAGAGGATATCGCACCGTAGGCGGTCACAATGCCACAAGATCCTCAAAGTTTTCCATCACAAGTGTTGCATTGCACATGAACATTCCACGGAGCTTCCGTAAGGATATTCCCTGGTCTCCAAGAGGTTAACTGCAGAAGGTCACGAAAATCATTCAGATCGTCCTCTAGCAGCGTTTAGTATCCCGCTGTGTCGTCTGATTCGTGTCACCTCTACCAATATCAGATGTAGAATGTAAACCACTGGCGGTCACACCACGCACTTGGCTGTACATGACTACAGGCCTACGGCGTGTAAACTCGCCTGTTGCTAAGGTAAAACTGGCTGGCCCGGATTAAGTCATTTCTAGACGTGTACCCAAAAAACAAACCACGACTCGAGACAGAATTACAATTATGATTTACGAGGAGCCCCGTGTCCCGGCGCGCGGTATCTACGCGTGCGATCTGCAAATGAGGCGGAATCGTTGAAAATGTCTCGGCGTCAATCAGTATTTAACTTCCCGGCCCTCTTTCTGTTGGAAGAAGAAAAATCTCCCGAAATAGATGTTGAAAAATCGAAGCGTCACTCCGTGTATACGTGTACGCGACACCTCTCCAACGAAGATGAAAGAGTCGAGTTAACAGCACTGTGCCGGTTTTTCTTGTGTGAATGTCGTGTTGAATTTTTTAGGAACCTTGAAGGTGTATTGGTTAAACATTTGTTTTAAAAATGGAATCGATTCCGAATAGAATCGATTTTTTTTAAAAGTAGAATCGGAATCGATTTTTTTTAAATGTTGGGATCACTTACTACATTTTCGCTGATAAACGATTACAACTGTCTTCGTTTGTTACCGTCTCATTCGCCACAAGAGGTTGCAAACAGCCACGTGATGATTAAAAACCGACGAGCCAATTGCGAATATTCAACCGGCACAAAACTGCTATAATACTTAGACGCGATCTGATTGGTTACGAAAATCCAAGATGATTGCAGTATGCCCAGTATACCTGGGCGCGTTCCAAACACCCGCACATTGCAAACATTTGCATGTTTGCCAACAACTGGTACCCGGCTTTCCATAGACGAGTGCACAAAAGTACTGTAACCAGTGGCGAACGTTGGCAACGCCTGCGTACGTGAAACACAGCCCTGGCTACTACACCGTATCATACCGGCTAATCCCCCGCCGGAGCTAGCTCGGCTTAAATTTCAACCTGAAACTTGAAACCTCTAGAAATAAAAAAGAAAAATGAACATTTTATGGGTTTGCCGACTATTAGTGTTCATTTGAGGTATTTTAAATTAAAAATAACCGTAGAATTAAATAGAGCAAAGAAGAATGTGAGACGATGAAAACATACAGGGAATGTGCCGATTTGGGCGCCGCCATTTTGGCAACAATGCATCACCGTGCTTTATGTCCTTATGGCGTTACGCCAACATGGCGGCGCCCTTATCGCCATATCATGTATTGAGAGTTCGCACTCTAGTTTTCTACATCTCTGAAGAGAAAAAACGGAAACCAATGAGTAGCAGTTTGTTAGTGCACCATAATTAAAACATAGCGGCATTGCGATTTACGAGTCACTTTACGATCATAGCCGCCGTCGAGAAACGATGTACGAAACGCTGCAACAGACGTAATTCGGGTTGTAATGGTAACCTATTGGCGCCCTCGGACTGGAGTGTTTCTTGCTGATTTTACGATACTGATGATTTCTCTGTCGCAATCTCGACCCGCATGATTTATTTTCCTCTTCTTTGAAACAAAAATCAACCATGTAGATTTTTGTGAACAGAAAAAATGATACCGTTATTACGGTGTCGTAAAAATATACTGCGATAGGTACACGTGTAGTCATTTTAGCGAACGCAAAATAAAATTATAAATACCCATTCAACGGCGTATAGGCATCGAAGTGAATACACCTTTTTAGGATATAAGACGAGACGATGAGTGAGGTCACAATTCTGTGTGTGTTACGTGTTAGTGTTAGTTTAACAGATCTGTTAACACGGCATTAATCTCGACCTGTAATTGAATGTCCAGGTTAACACCATGTTAATAGATCTGTTAAGACCGTGTTAACACCATGTTAATTCTCTACACTGTACATAGGGCGAAGTCACAATTCTGTGTTACGTATTAGTGTTAGTGTAACAGATCTGTTAACTTAATCAGAATTGTGACCTCAGAACAAACACTGTGTTAACTCGACGTTAACATGGTGTTTATGACGTGTTAGTGTTACATCTCATGTTAGTTCAACAGCTCCTGTTACAGATCGTGTTAGTGTAACAGATCTGTTAACACTAACATATCTGTTAAGTTAATCTGAACGAAGTGGGTGGTGTTAATTTTGATTATTTTAAAACTTTCGTAATTCACAATAATTGAGGTTCAGTTTTCAACTTATAAATGTGTTTGTTCTTGCATTCTTCCCACAATTAAGACATTTAAAGATTTCGAAAATTTCAATCACTTAGTGGATTAAGCCCGTGTAACACGGACCGGAGGTCACAATTCTGTGTTAGTGTTAGTGTTGAAATTCGTGCAGAACCCTACCGACTTGATATTTCCCAAGATGCCGAGTCAACAGATTTGTTAACAGATATGTTACACTAGGAATACCCGGATCACTCTGTTCATAGATATTATATTTTCTTCGTGAGCGACCCCAAAGAGTTAAAATTGGACCACATTTTTGGGATACTGTAATTCTAAGTATATTGGTGTGCCTCAGTGTTGTATTCACTGATCACACATGATTGCGTTTCATCATCGGAGTAAGATTTGTGCCTAACAAACCAGCCGCAAAGCGCGGAACTGGTAATAAATCTTCGCCCCTCCCCCTTCTTTCGTATGATTAAGTCAAAACCTTCGCTACGCCCCTGTTAGAAAAACTTCCGTCGAAATTTTGTAATGTCCCCACAAGCCTGTGGTAATGCCCCCTGCCAGTAGTATGACTATCGCCCTCTATCGTCGAGTCTCGATAATCCTTACATCTTTGAGGGCGCTGTCTCACTTCAAAGGATGACAGTGGATGTTTGAGACGATGCTTGCAGAGTGCAGACCTTTTGAAGTTTGGGCTAAATTTATCAATATACATGTATTCTGAATTTTGACGTTAAGCTTGGATTTTTCTTAAAACTAGTGGCACGGGCAAAACTTTCAGTTCACACGCTCACTGGATGACGACCTCCACCTCCCGCCCCCCACCCCACCCCGCCCCCCCCCCCCTCCCCCCGATAATAGCGAAATATACAAAGGAGCCTCTAAATTATAGAATAGGCCAATTATATGGCATGCCCTCTGTGCACGAATAATTTTGCTGTTTATGTATTGTAAGCCGTTGTCAGTTCGAACGACTCGTGTGTTTTTGTAAGATGGAAGAGAAAATCACTGAGTCTTTTTCATCAAATATTTGCCATCAGGAATTTTAATTTAAAGATATTCAATTTTAATCAATTGACCATTCAGGACGGTGAATTTTTGCAGGAAACTAACGACACTGAAGTAAAAACGCGATCCCTGACAAATTGGCAAAGAGAAAATATTCAGTCGATCATAAGAACAACAGAAGGAAATTGCGAGCGATGAACAATAAATTGCGTTGTTGTTGACAGCTGATGGGGTAACGTTTACAGTACACAATAAATGAGAGAATAAATGTTTTTGCGAGCATTTAGACCTTACATTTTCGCAACAATGTCCCATTCCATCACTATTATGATTTATTATACCCATGTTACGCTACCGACTGTATAAACAATTAAAGCTACAGTCACATAGGGCTCCCGGCGAGTCACGGCGAGCCACGGCGTGAGAACCGTGACGGACCGTGGTCGATCGGGGCCACGCCGTCTTGACGCCGTCTTGACACCTTGGCACTCCGTGATAAGCCGTGATGAAACGTGGCGCGCCGTGGGCCAAAAAATAATTTTTAAACATGCTTTAAACTACCGTGACTCGCCGTGAAGCGCCGTGAGGCGCCGTGACACCGTGATGCTCCGGGACGACCATTTTCAGCACCGTGGCTCTCCGTGGGTCACCGGGAACACGCCGGCTTCTATGTGACTGTAGCTTAAGGCATTTGGAATTCATCGCTCGCAATTTCTTTGTGTTGATTTAGTGAGCGACGTGATATTCTTGTCTCTTTCGTTCGTACTTCTTGTGAATTTCCTGCAAAAACTGACGGTTTTGAATAGTCTGTCAATAAAAATGTCCCCTTCATTGTGTTCAAATTAAGTTTCCGGAGGGCAAATGGATTTTGATGACAAAAGACTCGGAAATGTTTCATTTAAACATTTCATTTCATCTTTATGATGAAAAAAGTAATGAAAATGGTTTGTTGTTGTTAATGTTATGACATCTTCGGCAACTAAGAACCTTTATGCCATCAACTATACGGTTTTAGCTTTAACTATACTTTGTTATCAACTTGAGATGACGAAGAAGGAGTTGGAGTTTTAGAAGTGGGAGGAAAACCCCTAGAGAAATATCCTGGGGGAAACCCACGTGGTCAAGTTGGAACTGCAAACCCAATCCACATACACGCCCCGGATTCGAGCCCGGGACGCCAGAGGTGAACATCCTCTTGCAACAGTGCCCCTTTAACGCACTCCCCAACTACTGCGTACCGACTCAGAGGCCCCGTTGAAACCGGCCCCATTTCGCGGGACACAAGCGACAGAAATCTTGTCACCTCTGCTGGACCAATCAGGACGCGTGGGCAGTGCATTGTAGGCATTCAAATGTAAACACCGTGCATGCATGATTGCATCCTCTCGCACTCCCTAACTCCTGCGCACAGTGGCCCTGTTGAAACCGGCCCCATTTCGCGGTGGAACAAGCGACCGAAATCTTGTCGCCTCTGCTGGACCGATCTGGGGCCAATTTCATAAGACATGTTATGCTTAATCAAAATGTTTGATTAAGCGTAGCACGAAAATTTGCTCAAGCGACGGCGTTAGCATGCGATTTGGCTTGCTAAATAAGGGCTTTAAGCAAAAAACGACTGCTTAATTCTTTTATGAAATGCCATCAACCGCTTAATGCGCCGCTTAATCAAAAATCGGGTGCTAACATGTTTTATGAAATTGGCCCCAGGACGCTTGGCAGTGCATTGCAGCATGATGTTTCTTTTCGGCATAACATGACCGAATTGATCAAATTACATCAAAATGACTCGGGCGTGAGTTGGCTCAACACAACAGCCGGCTAGTCCACAGATTTGCATGGATTTCCTCAGGGTATAGACCAATCCGACGAAGGAAAACTGCGGTGTATCTCCAAGGTATTTACATGACGTCACAATGGAAATACACCGCAGTAACAATAGAATAATCACAAGAGGGCGGGCTCACTAAATGTTGCTCGGATTATTATCACGGTGCGTCCATCTTTGTCTTGTTCCCCACTGCATAGTGCTGTGATAGTACGTGTACGTGTCGGGCATGATCAGTGCGTGTGCGCGTCTGCGCAATAGCGCGTGCAGTCTTCCGTTGTTGTTTTGAGAGAATCACTGTCCGCGCTGCGCGTTTTCTTGATCGAAACGCGCGCCTGTCATTGTGATGCACACAATGAACATTTTCAACACGGGGCCAAACTGTTTTATTTCGGCAAGCCTCGCTTTGGTTACGTTCATTTTAATAGGGGAAAAGGGAAGATGGCCGCACCGTGATAAAGGTCTATTGTAACGTCGCTTGGCAGAGTGGAAATTCCCTGAGATCTCAGGATGGAGGTGAAAGGCGGGGAAAGAAACAGTAGGCCTACGCCAACCCGACCGGCCTAAAAATAGTTTAAATGGAACACCTCGCTCTTATGTGCATGTTGTGTTCGTGACAAGTTTTTTTTCCTCTCAAAAACTCTAACCGACACAACCATATAATATTTTAACTAACGTTTTAAGAGTGGAATTTGTAACATTGTATAGTTAAAGAGGAAGAATCCCCCTTGACGAAAATCCAGCATTTAGGCTTTTTTCGATAGTCCAAAAAGCCAGAGATATGCCGTGTAGCTGCGTAGTTGTATGTTTTACCAGACACTATGAAAAAAAAGAGCAGAAAGATTTTCTTTTCTATACCAAGAGAGAGAAAAATGAGTCGCTCATTCTAACTTGCACCGGGCGATGTTCAAACACGTCGAAGCTTCCCCCGCAGTGAACCGTCCAATGCTGTAGACAGACCGCTGTGAATGCCGTTCGTTCCGTGACAAAACCACCCGTCTCAATGCACCAGTATTTACTTCAAAAGAGCTTCATTGTGAGCGACAATTTCACCGTTTTTTCACAAAACGGGTAATAGTAGAGTGTTGTCATATTACATGAAGTGTTTTCACGTTTGTATTTTGAATTACAAGGACAAAACGGGCATGATAAACATTAACTTCGTGTATTTTCCATTCAATACTGCACAGGCCGTTTTGTATGTTTCTCAGGATGACGTCAAAACCCTGTTGATAAACAAGCCGAGTGACCTCGAGCGTTTCATAATTTGGGTGAAGAGGGTCGGAACTGCTTTACGTTTTAAGCAAAAGTCTGTCGATTTTTTGTGAAAAACAAGTTGTGATGGTGTTGTAGACACATACACCTCCATGATAAACAGAAAAACTCAAAAAATGTGGATGGGGGGATTCTAGCTGTTTAACAATGTACGTCTTTTAATTTCAAGAAAATGGTTTTAAGGTATACCAAACTTCCGTCGATGTCTTGGCAGATTGTACCTTGAAAGAAACCGTTGAAAATTAAGCAGTGCCGTTTTCCTTTCTTTATGTTTTCCATATTATGCTATGGCGTATGCGGATGTTCAATTCAGCAGTTACCGTCAATTATTTGAAAAGACCTTTCTAATCGCTCTAAGATTCACCGATGGCGTAATAGCTTTTTGTGTTGCAGTCTCCATGCAATTGTTAGTTTGCCCGCGCTTTTCGTGAGTTAAAAATCAAAAGGGCAGTTTTGAACAAAGGTCTACTTTGCTGTTTGGTCCATGGGCTATTTACGGAACAATATTCTGATGTATCAGAATTGTGGACTTGTTTGAAATCTCGCGCTTGCCGCGCGCCTTTGTGTTTGTGAAGGCCAAATTCTGCAACAAAAGATCCAATTCTGATTTTTTCACTAAATAGAGAGAGAAATGGAGAATTATATCTTTATTTCGATCATATACAGCCCTTGGAAATGTTTTTATTAGACCACCTACAACCTGACAACAAAAATAACTTACATAACAATATGTTAAGGAATTTCTTATTATATAACAATATCTGATGCCATGTAAGCCTCCTGAGCTAATGACTATTGTCTAAGACCTTTTATTTCAAAAATACTTTGCCATCAAATAAGTTTCAAAAGGCTATACAAGGTTCACTAAGCTTTTATGCAGGCAAGTTTTTTAAGTCGTTTAATTCAAGCTACTTATATTACGTGCAAATCACATATCATGCAGTGATTTGTTTTTCTAACTCGAAAATGGCTCTGTACACAGTCTTAATACGCAAAGTGGTGTTCATTAAAACACCATTTGAACTAAGCACGGGCCGTAAAGCGGGAAACAAATTGTATTTTTGGTATACTTTTCATAACCAATAATGTGCAACACGCAATTCCCCCGGGGCAATTCCACAATGTCATGCGTGCTTCAAGTTGTGTTATATACAGCCACGATTTGGGACTAGGGTCGGTTGTATAGGTGATGGTTTTTAACAAAAATCACACAATTAGTAGATATGCAATATTTCGCAGTTGGTGCATGGTTTAGCCTGAAATTCTAATCTGGTTCTGTTGAGGTACAGTCAATCTTAAATCGTCAACTGACGAATTCAGATCTTGCGCGACCGACACGCACCTCGTACAGAAAAGGCGCCTAAAAGCCCGCCTAAAGTCAAGGCTGAAACCGTACAGAAAGGGGTTAAGGGTCGAATTCAGATACGCCAGCCAATAGGAAACGTCATAGAGCTTCACTGGTACGCACTCACAGAAAGCATTGATAGGGAATAGGACGACGAACGGGAGCCAGCAGAGTAGGAACAAGATGACGATTATGCCGAGCGTTCGGGCCGTTCGTCGGTTTACGGCCGCGTGTTTCCGGCGCGTCGTGCGCAGCCGCAGTTGCCGCATCCGCTCTGCCGTGACTGGAACGGTTCGTTGGTTCTCGGCAAGCGTTCGCGATATGGAGGTTGCACGTGTTTCGTTCGTTGGTGTCAGATATGAGGTGCTAGTGTCCGAAGTGCTAGGAACGTTCGTGTTGGAACCCGAAATGTCCAAGTGAATGTTGTTTGGTGTGGTTGCATCATCTACGCATTCATTCAGTGACTTTGTGCTCCCCACAAATCCCCGATTGGTGTAAACTGATGTTCGGCCCTGTTCGGATTTCGATGTATACGCGGAGAGCTCGGTTGATAAAGCCGGACTTCTTTTGCGTCCATTGTCTTGTTTATCGTTATCGGAATCTTCAAATGATTCTAAGGCTTTGGCCTGCTTCTTGACTGTGACGTACACATTAGCGTAGAGAAACACCATCGCAAACATGGGGACGTAGTATATAAAGACAGCAGAGAGCAGAACGTAGACTGGGTCGGTCAAATAGACGCAGTCAAACTCGCCGAAACTGCCGTGGACGATACGGAAAGCTGCGATCGCCGGCACCCAACAAATGACCGAGATAACCCAGATCATTGCCACGTAACACATGGAGCGTTTACGGTTGCGACGCCCGATGTGTTTCAGGGGTTGGGTGATGGCCCAGTAGCGGTCTAATGAAATCATACACAGACTTAGCATGGATGCGGTGCAACACATGAAGTCCACACTGATCCAAAGGTCACAGATGATCCCACCTAAAGCCCAAAAGCCTAGGATGGTATATGAAGCCATGCACGGCATAACGATAGCCCCAACTATGCAGTCTGCGACGGCCAAACTGATGATGTAATAGTTGCTCAGCCGGCGGAGTTTGCGGTCCATGATCACCAAAAATATGATAATGGAGTTTGGGACCACGGTGACGAGGAACATTAACAAAGCGACCGAAGCAGCGAGAGCGTAAGCCGAGAACGGCACCTCATTCACCCCGGGAGGAGAGAGTGTTCCACCGGTGAAAATTGCCGAAGCATCGGTGACAACGGTTACCCTAAGCACCGACTCCGTGGTCTCAAAGTTGCTTTCAAAATTCGGGAACGTCTCCCCAACCGTGTTGCCACGACCAGTAACCTCGGTCATGGTGTATGCAGAACAGTTTCCGATGTTTTCCATATTCGGCGCAATTAAGGAATTAAGGCGTTCTTAATCTTTTAGCATCCGTCGCGTCTGCACTTTCTGAAATATCGTATCGTCGAAGATGCGGCATTTTATAGAGTATATCCACTCGATGTATGCCGAACCAATCAATCAGCGCGTGCGTACTGGAACTCGTGCATGCACGTCTGCACTTTCTAAGCCGTGCTTTTATTGGTTGACAGTCAGTCGGCAACAAACAAATAAATAGTCAAATACACTTTGCGCAAACACAATGGATGTAAAACGCGAGCGTGAACCAGTAACCATGGTTACGGTCCAGCGCCCGCAATGTGACGTAACGACTCTGCCAGCGAATTAGCTTCAATTTGCGTGTTTCATAGAATAGTATCTGTTGTACTGGCTCACTTCACAATTCCTTTAACATGCATACTTATTATAGTATCCACTTGACCGGACTAATTTTCTGTTAGTACGTGGTGCACGTTGCAGGTATGAAGTACAGAATCAAAACCGTATTCACCGTATAGGATATAATGGCTTAAAGCAACCAGACTGCATGCATGTTGATTGCTAGTATAGCGTACACCACGTGGCAACAATAGCTTAGTATGTGACTTTCTAAACTGCACCTCTATTTGAAATTTCAAATGTATCATATACAAAAGGCAAATTTTCCCGCAGGGTACCACTTACAGGTGTAATTTTGTAGAATTTTTCCACGATTTTTGTTTTCTTATTTTAAACGCACGTTGTCATATTCTACTATGCATCTGCCTAGTGAGTCGGAGGTCTCGGGTTCGAATCCCGATAAGGCTCTTACGATTTTCTCTCATCCCAGATTTGGTTGTTTCATTTCAATGGTGATCAGGCACCGTACAGATGTGTTCGTTACTTTGCCCAGTTGCGCCACCATGCAACACCGAGAGAAGAATTTGGTCCATATATAGGGAAAACCCGAGAAAGTATACCAACTGTGCCTTATAGCTCAGCTGGTAGAGCATCTACCTAGTGAGTCAGAGGTCTCGGGTTTGAATCTCGATAAGGCCCTTACGATTTTTCTCTCATCCTAAGTTTAGAAGAAATTATATGAAGCGAGTAAATTGTAGACTTTTAGGGGGAATTTTTTTTTAAAAGAGATAAATCAAACAGCGTGACCGCAAGGCCATCCTCTTGATTAAAGGAATTGATTGCAATTAACTTTGAGGGTCATTAGCTGTTATATGTTTCATCATTACAGAGACCTTGGCAACATGACATGTGTTCATTTGTGACTTCAAAGAGTGCACAATAGAGCGCCCATACACTGCAAAAACTGTGGTGTTAAATTAACACCAGTGGTGTTGATACCAAGCCTGGTGTTAAATTTTAACACCACACGTATTAGTTTTAACACCGAGGGTGTTCATAATAATGGAATTAAACTTAACACATATGGTGTTACATTTTAACACCAGGCTTGGTATCTATATAAAACAACACCACGGGTGTTAATTTAACACCACAGTTTTTGCAGTGTAGGAAACAGCGCTAAATGTCCAATATTTAAAAATCATTTACAAATACTTAGAACTCTCACAGCGTTTCGGGACAAAAACAGAACACTCCTTAAAGTCCATCTTTTTAATTCTGTTCAATTTTATAGGAGGAGTCCGTCACTTTTATTCACTAATTTCCGCTTGAAGTAAAACTACCCTTGGCAGAGTGAAAATTGACCAACAGACCAGCGTCCATTTTGGAAAATGTGATTACACCAATGCGCAAAATAAGGCCACGTTTACGAGCTAGATTGTCCGAAATACTTACAGTCTGTTAAAAGAAAAAAATACCCCACAACAAGATGATGGGCATTTCAAGTTCTACACTAGACCACACTCGTTCAGCTCTCAACTCCCTCTAATATAGAAAAATATGAGGGCATACAAAATATTCATGAGCTCGGGCATCGATGCGCGATTTCTGCATATTTAGTGGGGTGCACCCCATGGGAAACCTACTACCAGTAATTTTAGCATATTACGTAATTATTATGTAAGCAAATAATTGTGCAACTACAGGGGAACTTCTTTCAAGATTTTCTTTTTCTACTCCAATATTTTATTTTGAGAAGAAAAAATTAACATACGTTTCCATGGCCGAAATCCAGAAAGCAATCTGATTCCGGCGATGTAAACAAACTTGAAGCAAACTGAACACGCACACGTTCCCCAAAATGATCGTTACCATTAAAATCCTTGTCAATTATCGACCATCGAAACTCAAAGGAACTGACCAAAATTACCGCAGCAAATTTATACAATTAATAATATTAAATAGTCCTTGCACAAACAATGTCCATTGATTTATTACTAACAAGCCAAATTAAACCATCAATTATTTAAAAGAAAATGAAAGGTCGGTAGTAAAGATGATGTCAGGCATGTTCAGACCGTGTAATTATAATGAAATGGGGAAATACAACTGGACGTATACTACGAAGCGGTTTTGTAGCTTTTCGAAGCTAGGGTTGTTTAATTTAAAATGTTATTACATACTGCTCACAAACAAAAAATAAGACTCAAAAACGAAATATTCCCCATAATTTTCTAAATTTGTTCGACCTTGATTTTTGTCGTGTTTTCTATAAGAGCTATGTGGTAACATATAAACATGCCTATAGTTACTGTAAAAAAATAACGAAAAAATCAAGGCCGAACAATTTTGAAATTTTGGGAACATTTCTTTTTTTTTTAGCAGTGTAAATTAACAGGCCTACAGAGAGTATTTACTGTCAACTAAATTTGAACATGACAATAACAGCGTGAACCGCAACCCTTAGTGCATTTTCTAAAGCAGAGATGCGAATCTTCTATAATTCCCAAAATTCAGTGTCAAACATACAGTCAAAATTACAAATTCATTTGTGACAGACGCTTCTGTCTATAAAAGAAAACACCGTACACGCTGGAGGCACCTTATCACAATAAATCTTGACACATTTCTCCCAAAAGAAGCTTTTTCATACGAAAATACCGGACCTCGCTGATTAAATCCGTCTGCGTCTGTGAATGCGGCGGTTGAACCGCTTAAGTTGCGCGTTACCTTGGGGATCATTGACATGAAATACACCGTATAGCTCGTACATGATTAGATTATATGGAAGTCAATATACACAAAAGACCTCGCCCTTGATTTAACCTACTTTTGTTTACTTCCTATTTTTTTCTGAACAACCCTGCCCTTCTCGAGAAACTCACACGGACTAGTGATATACAGGCACATGCAGTTAGAATATGATTGGAAAACTGTTACAAGTGGCATGATTTAGGATGTGTATGATAAAAACCAACCTTTGTATAAGTCAGCTAGCTCAGTGCCCCATCTATGTTTCGAGAAATGAAAAAGTGTGCCCATGCTTTCAAGAAATTTTGCGAAACCACCATCCTATTTAGGCCGATTCCCTGGGTATACTGCATGGGGGAGCCATAATACCACGGTACATGGCCTGGTTTCGTTCACATGAGGGCGCTCTTTAAAAATGTATGTGCACACGCATTAATATAAACTCGTCTTCATGTATCGTTTTCTTATTGGATGAACAGGCCTTTGGGCCACAGTGACTTTCACTTTGGTTCATCCTGGGCACCTTAGATTGGTTTGTCTTTGTGTCTTTGTTACCCCCTCCACCCCCCTCCACAACTTTACTTTTTATATTTATATACTTACCTATTTATTACCCTATTTATTTGCTCTCTTGTTTATAGGAACATTCTGTTGTATTGTTGCTTGTGTTGGCCGAATAAATAATAATAATAATTTTAAAAAATATATCATCTCGGGCGGAAAAATAGCATTGGACATTGGTACCACTACAATCTTCCATCTGAGTAAGGTTTTCCGGTTAAATTATTGATTACATTTTTGACATTGCAAATCTTGTACGTACGTACCACGGCGCCACGGGCTTACTTTAAGGCAGACGTTCACGGTGCTAGTGCTTGGCTTTGAGAAATTAATCTCGGAACATCATATTATCAAGACACAAGCAAAATATCCAGGTGCCTCTGCATCAGTGATTTACACACTCAATTAAAGGCAAGGCTCGTCAGCAATGCGCGCCCGCCAAATTCGTGCTCGAAACACGCAGCTCCATGCCTTTGCTATGGAGCTGCGTATTGCGTGGAACACATTTGGCGGGCGCGCATTGCTGACGAGCCTGTGCCTTTTAATACAGGCCTTCACAATAATCAATTTTATTTGTCTGCCGGACATTCCCACCCGGATATTTTGTACAGGGGTCGAAAAATCTGGTAACACCAATTGGAGCATTTCAAGCCTTTGACGAAAGAGGGCGCTGTACTTGCACACCATTTTTGGTGTAGGCGCTTACGTGTACCGTATGCACTTTCATGATGCGTAAAAACGTAGAAAATTCGTGAATATGACACGCACAAATGTCCCCAAAATTGCAGTTGTGAATTAATCTACCCAACATCTAAACATGGCGGTGGCTAACGAGTTAGAATGGATCCCAGAAACGCTCTATAACTCGACCATCACTGCCGTAGTGTCGACTTATTCCCGGCACAGATTGGAGTTGAGGTTGCTTCCGGAAAACATTCAGTTCGATGTTTATTACAAGGTGTTAATTTCTATTTAATTAAAGACATGTCTTTGTAACACAGTTTACGGAGAGAAGTGAACATTTGTTATAAAATATCTTTAATGTCCATGATATTTTCACACACTTAAGAATTAAACACTAGTTTTAGGCCTAAAATTGATTTGGAAATTTAAAAAACTTGCGCTTATTTTTAAAAACAATTATTAATTTCCTTTATTTTATTTTATTTATTTCATTTTCCGGGATATATAAATCACAGACAAATAAATTACACGCACATATTACATACATACAAATAAACACTCACGGTCTAGTGCGTCGAACTTAAGTTCCTGTGCTATATAGTACTAGAATGTAGGTTCGATTCCGGGCCGCGACGGGTTGTGGCACCTGTGCCCTTGAGCAAGGCACTCAACCACACTTGCTCCCATTCCTGTAATTGGCGGTCCCTCCGGTGTTGGATGTGGTAAATAAATAAATAAATAAATAAATTTAAAAAAAAATAGCTCCCGCAGGATTACCCAAAAGAAACGAGTTTCTATCGAGGGACTCTCGACGGTGTCGGACTGCTTCCTGACGGTTTATGGCAGTTACTGACGGTTCCTGACGGTGATTTATAGTAGGACCCACGGATTTCTGTGCATTTGAAAGCAAAACGCGCAACTTTGTAACCTAAATTTTGCCCCAAGGGTGGGGATTTTATCATGCTCAAAAGTGACAATCGGCACTTTTTTTGGTATTTTTTTCGTATACATTGAACAAAGATTTTAAAGAAATTACTTCCCTGGAATCGACAGATCATCAAATTCTAAGATATACTTCCCACTGACACTTCTGTCGCAAATGTTGCATTTCTGAGATAAATAAATGATAAAATTACTGCATAAAGTAATGCACAAAAATGACGCGGCGAGCAGTCTGTGCGTAAGCGCGACAACAGAGGGCGCTGCGCGTGCGCGTGAATGGTTATCTTGTGCACTAACTGAAGGCAATTTTTGAAAGAGAAAATGCAGAAAAGCAACATTTGCGACAAAAGTGCATATGGGAAGTATATCTTAAAATTACATTATCTGTTGATTCCAGGAGGTAATTTTCTAAAACAATTTGTTCAATGTATACGAAAAAATACCCTTTTTTTTTTTTCCTTATAATTCTCCATTCGATATTGCAGTTGTACAAACAAGGACGACTTTGCCAGCTGGGTATGGAGTTCTGTGAGCTGGACGTGTTTGCAAAAGTCTTACGAGCCAGCGATAAAAGGTTGGTTTTATACTCACTTGGTAACTTGGTAGCATCACCAAAATAAACCAGGGCAGAAGTACTTTAAAACTTTAACCCACATTATAAATAAGTGGCACATAAATAAGCTAATTGCAACAGTTTTGAAAATGTGTTTATTTACTCAAGAAAAACCAAGCCAAAAAATGTACAAAACTACAAAAGATGAACTCATTTATTTGGTTGTTTCATTTTTCCCCCTTTTCTTCTGGGAACCACTGAAGTTTTCAAACAATTAAGGAATGCTTTTAAATGTTACAGTAGTGTATTTTAGTTTTTGAGAAATTTCAAACCATTTCTTTCCAGACACTTGCTTCATCACTGTCTGCAAGCCTTAATGGACCATGGGGTTAAAGTCGCTTCAGTCCTAGCCGATTCTTATGCTACACATGCTGCGCTGCTTCGGATTGAAGAGACAAACTCTATGGATAAGGCCATTCAGTTGGCGTTTTCATTGGGTAAGTATGGGTAGGCAGATTCACCAAAAATTGCTAAATATTTCGTATATTAAAGGGCCCCTGAAATGGTGTTTTTATCAATGAAATCTGTGCTATGGAACTAGTCAGTGAGCTTTCCTTTCATACAGTGGATTGTTGTTGTTTTACATGTTGCCTGTTGCAAGCCATGAAAAAACTAAGACTGGAAACTGCAGCATTTTTCCACAATTACAGTTTGAAGTTTTATGTTTTTTCTTTGCTTTTCTGTTGTGTGTTCCTAAAGTGACATGCCCCAAACAGCGCCCTCTGTCTGTGAATTTATGTGACATCAAAATGAACCGTAGTATTGTCTTTCTACACAAGTAATCCTTCATATGCAGCAAAAACAGGGGCCCTTTAAATACCTTAATTGCAGTTACCGAAAATTTTACAAGAAAAACCTGATTAAAAGTGATTATACACTGTATGAAATTTTTCCCCGTGTAAAATGGTACCTTTGTGGGAGAAAACTTTCGGCATTTCATGCATACGTACTTTATGGACAGCCCCTAATCTGTCTTTCACTCTACCGGTACTTACATACATGTATTTTGCTTTCCAGGCGGGTTTTTGTCCGAAGCCGGTTGGTACTACGAAGCAGAGAAAGTTATCGACAGTTGTCTCAAACTGTGCTTGTTACATGACGATGAAAAACATCGGTGCATGGCGTACGAATGCTGCACACTGTAAGTTGCCTCTACCATATATGGGTTGGGTTGAGAAGTTGAGCAGAATTTTGTTTTTTCTTTAAAATGACTCATAATTTCATTAAGCATCAGTAGGTGCAGATTTAATGAAAAAAACAACATTTTAAAATTTTGTGAAAAAAATCCCATGATTTTCCCTTTTTTTTCACTTTATCGGTACTTACATAAATGTATTTTGCTTTTCAGGCGGGTTTTTGAGATTTAAAAAAAAATTTTGTTTTCATCCGAAGGTTAATCCACGTCCGTAACGCCAACTGTCGCTACGCGCAGGCTGAGGATGCGTACAACAAGGCCAATAGCATCGTGGATAGGCTACGCGAGAAGAAACGACAGATCAACATGGCTGGCCTTCACGGTGAAATGTGCGCGCTGTTGTTTGCCAAAAGCCAATATGATGAGGTTTGTAACGGTGTACAATTACCTGCATTATTAACTCTAAACAACAATCCATTCTATCAAAAGTATGCATGTAATTTTAACTAAAATTAACTAAAATGTACAACTGTGTTAAACCTAAAAATTTGAACCCTTTCTTATTTTTCCTAACAAGATTTTATTGCATGTCCGGTTTTTTTTTTCTCTCTTTTTTGTATCAATCCGAACAGGCTTACAACCACTGTGTTCAAGCGCTAAAAAGTGTCAATACGACCGTGCCAGTCCGCTGCGTAGTTCACATTCTGCGTCAAGCAGCCAAGGCGTGTGTCGTCAAACGTGAATTCAAGAAGGCCGAGCTTCTAATCAAGCACGCCATCTTTCTCGTAAGGTAAGCGAGAAAACTTGCATCTGAAACATTCCAGAAATGAGTATATTCAGATTTTTCCAGAAAATGGATTTCATTTTAACAATCATTTAAAATACCTCCCCAAAATACCCATCCATTTGAAGCAAACAAGAAATGTGCAATCTTCAATAAGCAGCCGAAGTGTGACATGGGTTGCCATGGTAATTAGCTCTAAATATGGCCGTCGGAAAAAGTACCATTGCAAAAGCACAGGGACACGGTTCAGTGTAGAGCCATTGCCAAGGCAACTAACAAAAGATGTTCGGCAGTCTATGTGGATGTTGAATATTTGTGTAATTACTGCACTGCTTTATGGAACCGGATAAATTTACAAAACATCAGTGTTTTTTTGACGATATCCTTGAAAGTATAGGGATTGAGAATACGAAATTTCAGAATGGTAATGAGAAAAATATGATAAATGATATTGCATCAAAATTTCAACACCCATGGGAAAAATAGGGGGGTAAAAAAATGTGATCTGGACACGCTCCTTTAAATGCCCAAGTGGTTTGGGTCGTTGACTCGTAACACTCGGGTGAAAACTTGGTGTTGCAGATTTGACACCCGGTTGTGGTACTTGTGCCCTTGAGCAAGGTATTTAACCACAATTGCTTCATCCTTTGGAAGGGATGCAAAGCCATTGATCCAGTGAGTTATGTAAACCTCTCAAAATATCCCAGAGTATTTGTTCTTGAAGAGTAAGGGGATTACCGGTGTCTCTGGCCGTCGGCTGCCAATGGCACCACCAAACTCGGTCAGCAGTTTGGCTCCCGTATCCCTCCCAAGAAAATGCATTAACTACGCCAGTGTGATTAATACTAACATTCTTGAATCCTAGAATGTCCGTATAATTTTACACACACCCCTTGGGGTTAAGGGTTAAAAATTACGGTTGGCTTGGCGAAGAATTGTCAATTTTTTTCTCCATTTCTGTAGGGAGCATTTTGGTACGAGGCATCCCAAGTACTCGGATATCCTCCTAGATTTTGGCTTCTATCTTCTTAACATTGATTCTATCAACCAGTCTACTGTCGTCTATCAGGTACTATATTCTTCCGAAAAAGAAAACATTTTCTTAAAATCTTAATTCTTGATAGGAACAGAAGTTTGTTGAATACAGTGAACTTGTGGATAACAAGGCACTGATCGACCAGTCACTTTGGAATCGCTTTTAAGACTGTTCTGCTTCAGTGATTTCCTTCAGGTCCAAGAGGACCTGTTTGAACAAAGTGATTCCCACAGCAATGAAATGTGACATTTTTTGTTTTCGGGAGAATTTTGCAGTTAATAGGGCTTGTGCACCCTGTCTCTGGGTCTGTTATGGAGGCTGGTGTAGTCAGCCTTGCCTCAACATGTTACAGAGTATAATGTGCATTTATTTAAAGCCCGCCGCACACCTTTGCAATTTACCGGATCATCGGATCATCGGACCACATGCCGGAAAGGTGTGCGCTGAAACAATTCGGGCCGGTCTGACCGTACGCTATAGACCGGAGCAAATCAAACTTGTTTGATTTTTCCGGATCCGATGGCCCGGTGTCCGATGGGCCGGTAAATCGCAAAGGTGTGCGGCGGGCTTAAGCGTATACAATGTACATTCCAATTGCACCGTTGTATAACAGAGATCATGCATAGCTATATGCCCAGAGTCGCGCCATGAAAATGGGACATCACTGGTGGTTACCAATGGGAAAATGTTCACATAATACAATAGAACATGCACACCAGTACCTCAAACAATAGCTGTATTCTTAACGGCCCACTCTATCATTTGCAATGACACCAAAAGTTAATCAACGAGTTGACGGAGAAAAACCCTTCCTCAAAGTAAAGATTGAATTGGTAGCAACTATCCAATGAAATTTTTCTGCCCGAGATGATATAATTTTACCAGAAAATAATCCATGAAGATGAAATTATTTAGATCGTTTGCAAACGATTTACTCGGATGGTTCTCATCTGGGCGGTACGAAATGGGCGCTGTGTACTGCGTGCATGTGTGCTGTTCCAACGCAATGCATTTTTTAACTCTATGGGTTGCGCGCGCATGCAGTATATGACACGCGCCACAGAGTGCATGATGCGCGCCACAGAGTACGCGACTGACTTAGAATGAATATTTGAAACACCCCGCCAAGACCCGCAAAACGCATATGGATTTTCATGTTTTTGGAAAACGTGGTACATTTGACAACTGAAATTTATTCGGATGAATTTGTTGATGTCTTTCTTTTGATTTATAATGGTTTTATTCCCAGAATTGCTTAAAAACAGATCATCTATAGGGCCTTTAAACTACACGACAAAATTTAAAGCAACGAGATGTTGAGTGCAATGTGTAGATATACCAAATAAAATCCCCCAATAATAACAGTAATTAATAGTTAACCCTAACGCCCCTTAAAAATCGTTCACCACGTTACCAAGGTCCCAAAGGTGATCATTCTTTGAAGTGCCCTTAAAGCACTCTAGTCTTTTATTAATAACTGTTTTCATCCTTAATTATCGCCTTACAGCAAGCCCTTGATATAAGGTTATCAGCCTTTGGAGGTCGCAACCTTCACGTTGCTATAGCGCATGAGGACCTTGCGTATGCGTCCTATGTCCACCAGTACAGCTCCGGCAAATTTGATGATGCGCGGTGAGTATTTTCTCCTCCCCACCCAAATCTAAAATGTTGTAAAATATCCTACTTAAAGAAAGATTACATGATTGGAAAACGTTTATAAAAAAAACAGGAACAACAGCATTACATAACTAAAGAATAATTTTAATAAACTGCATTGTAGACATTTCTGCCACATACACTCGACCAAAAAAGTTCCGTAGATATTTATTATGAAATTGGATTCAATGTAGGAAAATAATATATCAAATTTTAGCTGAACATATCCCTCAAAGGAATAGAGCTCAAGAGAGATCATGATGGCAAGCTTTACTGAACAGGAATGCAACAAAGGAGTGTGGCGTCAGAATGAAAAACACCAAAGAACAATGCAACTTGTGATTTGGGCAATTTGTGTGTAGTTTGGATTTATCAATGTCTTGTCAAAAACATCCAAATCAAAACGATTAAATTGTCCAATCTGAATCGTGCCATTGCATTAGGTATGGTGGAAGCAAAATACTGAACTGTAACTCCCCTTGCTTGAGTGCAATAAAGTTGACCGTTGTTTTTTGGTGTTTTTCATTCTGACCCCACACTCCTTTGTTGCATTTCTGTTCCGTGAAGCTTGCCATCATGGACTCCGTTAAGCTCTATTCCTTTGAGGGATATGTTCAGCTAAAATTTGATATATTATTTTCCTACATTACCAATTTAATAATAAATATCTACAAATGTCTTACTGGTGACAGAACTTTTTTGGTCGAGTGTAGATGCAGTAATAAATTTTTGTTTTGTTAAAGTACCTTCAGTTGGCAATTTCCCCCACAAAGATACCATTTGACACAGGAAACATGTGGTATTTGTTACCATTGCTATCAACACTTTTAGTCAGGTTTTTTTTGTCAACTCGTGAAATAAAATTGTTGGTAACTGCAAACGATGTATAGAGCTTTAAGTGTCACAATTATGAAACTTGTGCTCAAAAGCAAAGAGATTTTGTGCTAGGAAGAAAAAGCAGTTTGTCAAAGCCTTTTAAAAAATTGGCCTCTAATAATGTGTTGTTTTTTCTAAAACAGGGAACATGCAGAAAAAGCAATCTCTATCATTACGCAGATTTTGCCGGAAAATCATCTTTTGCTGGCGTCATCGAGAAGGGTCAAAGGTCAGTCGATGATTTCACATTGTGCTGGCCATCTTGTAAAAAATTACACTACTCAAAATAAGTTAGGGATATTGTGGGGTGTACGCAGATATATTATTGAGGGTATGCATTCCGCTTGAATGATTTTGTATATGATTCGACAATTGTATCTGCATGACAGACGCACCTTGTCATAGGAATAGGTAAAAACAGTCATTTGAAGAAAAAAACGAAATTCCAAAATTGTACCACACCGATATCCCTAACTTGTGAGTAGCATATTCCAAGTTGTATTCCGGAACTCGCATGTTTTTGTAACCCTCAGTGGATAGGAGGTGCGTGATCCTGTTCCGAGTGCAGTGTTCTTGGATTGTGGGAATGTTGAGTTACCTGTGTCAAGAACAGACTGCCCAAACTCGACCTCTGATTAAAGTGTATGGTGTACATATTGATTGCTTTCCGTGACGTAGAACATCCGGGAATGTTTGGTGGTCAACGATCACGCGCATACACGCGCGCGCGCCAATAGACGCACGCGCCAATAGACGCACATGAACACATGTAAAAAAATACTGACCAGCATATTTTCATTCGAAGATGCCGCACGCGCGCTGCGATACGTTCAAATTATTGAGCATGCACTCGGCTTGTAAACATGAAAGTGCTTCTACTTGATCGCAATTTTTAGCCTCAAGAAATACTTTTTTATCTTTATCGATACAACAGCCATGGCGCAACAACATAAAGCAAGGTTAAGTGCAACCAATGCGCTTTTCTTGCTGTTATTGCCGGTTATCACTCGAGCCACGTGCGTCATGAAAAATGACCAAATGGTGGAATGAAGGCGTGACATCACCGGAAAGCAATCAATAGACCAATCCGGTAACTAAGATCTCCTCCCTGCATATCCGCCATAGCTGAGGGGCGTCCAGTGCATGGACTGTACGTTTTGTGTTGCTGTTAGAACGAAAAGCGCTCATCCATTACATGCACGAAAGTTCGCGTACACGCGACGCGCCCGCCTTCACTTACACACAACCCTACAAAGACGCGCAACTTGTTCGAAGTAAACAAATGCAGCTTCAACAACAGCAAAAACATACAGTTCATTCAGTGGAAGCCCCCCATGTATGGCAGATGTACAGGGAAGGAAGACCTTAGTTACCGGATTGGTGTATAGCATTGATCAGCGAATGAGTCAATTTATGTATAAACAATCAATCCCAGAATTAGAGACTAGGAAAAATTATTCACAGGATCGTCAACCAGCATCTCAGTAAAATTTGTCGGGGAAAAAAAAATCCAGTGTGAACACAAGATGTTTGAACGATATTTGTTACTTTGTTTGCCACACCGAGAGAAAAAATGGATCCATAGGGAAAACTTAAAGAGTATACCACTGTGCTTTGTAGCTTAGCTGGTGGAGCACCTGCCCGGTGAGTCAGAAGTCGCGGGTTAGAATCCCTATGAGGCCCTTACGATTTATCTCTCATCCCAAGACTATTATGTTTCCTCAGCTCTAATTCTTGAGGAGATAGCGATCGACTCCAGCGACAAGGACGCTGAAGACAAGTTGCTCCAGGAATCCCACGACCTTCACCTGTCGTCGCTCAATCTGGCCAAGATGGCATTTGGTGAATTCAACGTCCAGACAGCAAAGCATTATGGGAACTTGGGGAGGCTTTACCAGTCCATGCACAGATTCAAGGTAAGGGTTGCGCTTCCTATAAAATAATAGGGCCTCTGAAATTGTATTTTAGAATAAGGTATAATAATAATAGACAGTTCTTATATAGCGCATTACAGATCCGACGGATCTCTCAATGCGCTTTCTGCATTATTACCCCTGGTCATTGGGCTCAGTAGTATCATTCCTTAATCCTTCTCAACTCCCTGGGGAGTATGCAGTCCCGTGCAGCTTACAGGGACTAATCAAACACATTAGCTTTCTCTACCCTCACAGGTACCCATTTCCTCCTGGGTGGAGAGAAGCAATTCATGGCAAAGTGCCTTGCTCAAGAGCACACGCACCATGGCCAAGCCGGGATGGGATTCGAACCCACGACCTGTGGATTGACCATAGTCTTGGATTCAACACGCTACACCGCTCGGCCATGGTGCCCCATAGGTATATCGCCAATTGTTTCACCAACAGAGGGCGCCCTTCTGCAAAGCACTATTTATTTTTTTTATTTTTTTATTTATTCACCATATCCAACAGCGGAGGGACCGCCAATTACAGGAATGGGAGCAAGTGTGGTTGAGTGCCTTGCTCAAGGGCACAGGTGCCACAACCCGTCGCGGCCTGGAATCGAACCTACATTCTAGTACTAGCACAGGAACTTAAGTTCGACGCACTAGACCGCTCGGCCATAACACCCCACAACTATGGGATTTAGCTGGGGTCAAACCAGAACAATATAGTAAATGATATAGTATCAAAATCTCAACACCCACAGGAAAACTGGGGGTTTCAAAAATGTGATCTGGACACGCTCCACGAACCCAAACAATTAAATACCCTGCTGAAAAGTATTTTATACTAATGCCACTTCGCAAAATGTATGGTGTAAACCGGTTCAGAATCTGTAGAGATATGGTTATTTCAGGTCACTTGAAATTTGGACACGGATATTTCATGTGTGATTTGTGATTCAAAACTGGTAAACACTGGATGAAGATTTCAAAATTTCTTAAATTAATTAAAATAATACCTTGATCTGCAAAGAAATGTCCATATTTTACAATCATATTACAAAAATTAACAGAATAAATTTGACTGGGCACACTGTGCCATCACATTTTCAAGAAATAGTTGAAAATGCATGTAAAAAAATTCCTTTTATGTCAATTTGATTGATTGTCCGTCCCTCACGCATAAAAACAACCTCCGCATAAAACTGTAAAGTTAATTTCAACATGTGATAAACTGGGTGTGTGTATTAACATAAGTAGCAGGTAAACAAACAGGTTCACTTTAGTTTTCATTTGTTGTTGATTAAGGAAAGGCATCTGTCTCTTGATTTGGATCACTCTCGTCACATAGTCATTAATTTCCCATTGAATATGTGTACAAGGTATGAGGTGCCTTTTATATTTCATGCATACAATGACGGCGCCTAATTTGAATTTCTTATTCTATTACCAAACAGGAGGCAGAGGAGATGCACAAAAAAGCCATCACGATCAAAGAACGACTCCTAGGGACCGAAGATTACGAAGTAGCCCTGTCGGTCGGTCACTTGGCGTCGCTTTACAACTATGACATGAACCAGTATCAAGAGGCTGAAGCACTCTACCTGAGGTCTATCAATATAGGTAAGGTCTTACATTGAGTGCAGTACTAGAGGTACAGAGGTTTTAGTACCTGATGTCCATAGTTATAGGTAATGGGTAATACTGTGGAATTACCGAGAGGCTGAAGCACTCTACCTGAGGTCTATCAATATAGGTAAGGTCTTACAGTATTGAGTGCAGTACTAAAGGTGTGGAAGTTTTAGCACCTTAACTTCATAAATATAGGTAAGGTCTTACATTGAGTGCGGTACAGAGGTTTTAGTACCCGAGGTCTATAGTTATAGGTAGTGGCTAATGCTGTGGAATTACCGAGAGGCTGAAGCACTCAACCCGAGGTTAATCAATATAGGTAAGGTCTTACATTATTGAGTGCAGTACTAAAGGAGCAGAGGTTTTAGCACTCGAGGTCCATAGTTATAGGTAGTAGCTAATACTGTGGAATTACCGAGAGGCTGAAGCACTCAACCTGAGGTTAATCAATATAGGTAAGGTCTTACATTATTGAGTGCAGTACTAAAGGAGCAGAGGTTTTAGTACCCGAGGTCCATAGTTATAGGTAGTGGCTAATACTGTGGAATTACCGAGAGGCTGAAGCACTCAACCCGAGGTTAATCAATATAGGTAAGGTCTTACATTATTGAGTGCAGTACTAAAGGAGCAGAGGTTTTAGTACCCGAGGTCCATAGTTATAGGTAGTGGCTAATGCTGTGGAATTACCGAGAGGCTGAAGCACTCAACCCGAGGTTAATCAATATAGGTAAGGTCTTACATTATTGAGTGCAGTACTAAAGGAGCAGAGGTTTTAGCACCCGAAGTCCATAGTTATAGGTAATGGCTAATACTGTGGAATTATCGAGAGGCTGAAGCACTCAACCCGAGGTTAATAAATATAGGTAAGGTCTTTCATTATTGAGTGCAGTACTAGAGGTACAGAGGTTTTAGTACCCGAGGTCCATAGTTATAGGTAGTGGCTAATACTGTGGAATTACCGAGAGGATAAAGCACTCTACCTGAGGTTAATAAATATAGGTAAGGTCTTACATTATTGAGTGCAGTACTAAAGGAGCAGAGGTTTTAGCACCCGAAGTCCATAGATATACATGTAAGTAGTGGCTAAAAGCCGTCCAAAATTGTCAACATTTTCACGTTTTTACAGAGCGTAGTATTTTTCAAGACCCCCTCCCTCACCCCCCACACCCTCACACCCCCCGCCCCCCCCTTTTTCTGCGCTTTGTAGTTCCCCAAAAATGTTGACAGCTTTGGACGGCCCCCTAAGACTGTGGTGATACTGAGAGGCTTAAGTACTTTACTTTATGTCCATAAATACAGGACTTACTTATTGAGTGCAGCACCAAATGCACAGATTTTTAGTACCAGGGGTCCAGCCATAGCTAGAAGTTGAAACTCTCTACATTGTACAAATAAATATAGGTAAGGACGTAAAAGAGCGTGTTTAATTTTTCCATAAAATGGATTTCGTCCACTTGAAGCAATGCCAGTTGCCAGAAATGTTAGTACTTGAGGTCTATACATGTACATAAGGACCGCAGCCATAGTGTTTGACTGCAGTACCAAAGGTACAGAGGTTTAATACTTGGGGGCCAGGGCAAGGTGAGGGGTCCTAGTGTTACTGAGCATGGTATCAAGAGGCCAGGGATTTTAGTACCTGGGGTCCATAGACCAGGCAAGGTCCTAGTTTTAATGAGTGTTATTGCGACGAAATTCAAACAGCTTTAAATTTCCAGATTTTGTTTGTTGAGATTTCAAAGTCTGAAAAATCTGCTTTGTAGGCAAGAACCTGTTTGGCCCAGGCTACAGCGGTCTAGAGTACGACTACCGAGGCCTGATCAGGCTGTACATCAGTACGGACGATTTCGACCAGATGAATCATTACCACGAAGTGTTAAATCGTTGGAAGCAGTTTCGTGAACACTCGCCCGCCACCGTCAATATCGTGGATTATCTGGCTAATTATGAGAGCGATCTGACTACGGAACAAGTTATACAGAAGTTCTTCAAACAAGACTAAAAATAGCCGACTTCTGACAATTCCGGGATCGGGCCGGATTCACAGTGATTTTTTTTCTGCGTTACACATGTAAATTTGACGGGCGTGTTTCACATGAAAACTGTCTGGTGTATTTTGATGTACTTCCTTTCACATACACACTTAGTATCCACTTGACCAGTCTAAATTTTTGTTGCTATGTGGTGCACGTGGCAGGTGTGAGGTACAGAATCAATATCGTATTCACCGTAGGATTCGCATGGCAACACGTTTCTCCATTCGTTTTGCACAGGAGTCCCAAGGGGAACATTTTCTGTTGAGTTTTTCTGAATCAATATCGTATTCACCGTAGGATTCGCATGGCAACACGTTTCTCCATTCGTTTTGCACAGGAGCCCCAAGGGGAACTTTTTCTGTTGAGTTTTTCTGTTACAAACATCACAAAATAAGGTGGCGGGATAGCGGTATTGCTACGAGAGTAGGTATGAGCAAACCATTGCAAGTCATTATTGTCCTTATTTTTTAATATTTTCTTCTAAAAGAATAATAGTAAAATACACTGTGCGCAAACACAGTAACCATAGTTACAGTCCGGTGCTCGCAGTGTGACGTCACGACTCCGCCAGTGAATAGAATGGCATAAAGCAACCAGACTGTTGATTGCTAGGCAGCGGCGTGCACCACGTGGCAACAATTGCATAGTATGTGACTTTCTAAACTGCACCAGCCATAGTGTGAAGGCTAAGTGCCAAAGACTAGTTATGAATCACAAAAACCCTTGCTGCCCAAGCTGATTGTGGTTTTCATATTCTCTCCGTGCATCTGTCAAATTTACATGCGTAATGCGTTAAAATATTCAGTGTGAAATCCACCCTTAGTTCCGCAAGTTGCTTAATTCTAATTATATGAAGAATCAAGTTTCATAGCAACAAAATATTCAAAGTTGCCATGAAAGAACGTAATATTAATTAAGCGCATTTAAGTAGCGTCCACAATGGATCACTTTGCCGTTCTGCTGCCGTTGTATTTTGGGCGCGCGCCCAATTTTTGACGTTTACAGTGTGGACGTCCGCAGAAATGTCAACGGTAGCTGTTAGCGGCAAATGCCCAAAGTTGAAGTTTCAACTGTCAGCGGTGCCGCTGATGTTTACGCCGTTTTTAGGGGCCGTCCAAAGTTGTCAACATTTTCACAGTTCTACAGAGCGTAGTATTTTTTAAGACCCCCTCACTACCGTGAAGCGTCGACATTTTTCCCATGCTTTGTAGAACCGTGAAAATGTTGACAACTTTGGACGGCTCCTAATAATGTAATTTTCCCCTGTATGAGTTGTACAGTATCCTAGAGCGCCAAAACCAGATAGTTTTGGGAGTCAAGTCAGCGAAGAAAAAAAACAATCTTTTGTTAGTAAAATATTCTTTATGAACAAATTGCTGAAACTGCAAATCTGCAGATTACATCTCTCCCAAAAAAAAAACCCAGAAATACATGTTTTGAGATAAACCATCTGAAATTGAATAAACATCTATTCAAGAATTTGTAAAAATCAATAACCATGCATCTCCCACTTGATTTGTATATTTTGGTTTAGATTTGTTCATGTACTCAATATGTAGACAAATATATTACATGTAATTCACCATTCCCAAAATTCCATATGGGTTGTTCACATTATAGCAAGTGTAAAATGACGGGCAGTATTTAAAAGTAGATACTTGCAGATTGGTGCAATATTTACCACATCCGCTGTACAACAATGTACAAAAAAAGTGTAAATCATATAACCGAATAAAAAATAAATTCATAGATAAATGCAAGATGTTTTGTTCTTTATTTACTCGTTATATATAACATTTTGCAAATTCCAAAAATCAGTGATTTTTTATGATACACTATGCAATTTCAGTAAAAAATAAATTACTACATATGTACTAAAATGCATTTTGAACAATACATTTTTTTAAACACAATCCTTCAAAATTAATATGATTTAGCATATACACCCTAGGGATTTTATGGTTTAATAGGCTGAATTGCATGAAGCTGCGTTCCACCTAAATATCAAGATACATTACATAAATGCCATTTTTATCTATGTGAATTTCACATGGTTAATCAGCCTCCTTTTGTTTTAAATGTGGCACTTTATTTTTTTAAAGGGTAGGGTTAAACATTGAACGTAATACAGATATTTTTACCCTTTCTCAAAAATACATGGATTAGAGGGTTAAAGATAATGGCAAAACACTGATGTGTTCAAAGTTTTATGTTCAACGATGGAAAAACAAAACAAAAATGATTCCAAATTGGCCGCAAGTAACTGAAACGAGCCAGCATTTTTTTGACACTTTGGACATTAAATGAGTTTGTTTATATTTTACCATAAAATATATTTCCTCATAACCTAACAATCATATAAAGAATATTATCTATAGGAAGAAAACAGGAAATTTGCATGCGAAAAGGTTGGTGTAATTAATGCACTGCTTTATATAACCGGATAAATTAGTTTACTAAACTTCGGTTTTTTTTTTTTATGACGCCCCCGGAAATATACAGAATGAGAAAAATATGACGCAAGATATCTAATCACCTATGGGGAGCTAATTCGTGCTACAAAATTCATCACGCTCGTATGTGTATGTACGGCATCGTAACAGCCAACTGCCCAACTAGTATAGAGCGCGGTGAATTTTGGGGCAAAAATTAGTTCCTCACGCATTGACGAGCCTTGTCTTTAAGTTTTACCATTTCCACAAAACGGCAAAGTCAAATAATACTTTAAAACTGCTCAGTTTCGCTTCGCCCCACGTAACATCGTCAGGGTACAGCCATGCCACATTTCTTGGTGAATTCCTGAAAGTGTTTGCCGACCTCCAGCCAGATGCTCTACCAACGGACTGAAATGACTCAGTCGGCATAGAGCTGATTTGCTTTAGCCAACGTGACGGCAGTATCGTCAGGGTGCAGCCGTGCCAATTCATCATTTGGGATGTAACATTTCTTGGTGAATTCCTGAAAGTGTTTGCCAACCTCCGGGTGCGAAATCACAATCGGGACGTCTATGTACTCCAGACTCTCTGCATGAGAAGAAATTAGTATTGACTATAAGCCCTTTATGAATTAAAATCTGCGAACATTTCAAAATGAAAATATTACAAGAAATGTTTTTTTGCCGTCGTTTTTATGAAATTAACCCCTTTGCACCCTGAATTTTGAAATGTATTTTTGCCATTTCCAAAAATTCCTGAGGGGGACTTTTGAAAACGATGGTCAATCCTCCAAAATTTGACAGTTTTTTTGATGTAAATAATTGGCAAAAGTTAGATTTCATGTTTGCCATGGTGCCCTTCAAATTTGAGAAAAAGAAAGTCAAAAACTGCCGTGCCTTTTTGAACACATAATTTGAGGCCTGTGAAATAGCAGAAGATTTTTGAAATCTTCAGTTAACGTACCCTGAGCGGCATATCGACATGACAAATCATCCACTAGCACATTATAGAATGGCTGTTTGTCCTGATGGGGCAATTGATCTACTCCCATCTGTTGTTGCCAAATGACTGATAGCCTGCACACGGGGTCCCAGCCGTAGATCACGCAGAAATAATGATACCTAGAAATAGCAATCGAACCAAGGACATTCATCTCTAAGTCAAGTGTTTTAATAAGTGAAAACAGGGTGGCTGGTCTTAATGTAAACTGTTTAGGACCGGCTAGGGCCGAATTAATAAAGCACCAAGACGTCTTAGGAAGGGTCACTCTTCTTATCTTGGGACGTTGGTATGGGAATTAGGACACATTGAACTCGTCTTAACTTTTGTGAAATCAATCCCTGGTCTCAGTGGCTAGTTGATAATTTGTACTAACCGGTGAGACCTGGTACATGTATTTGATACATGACCAGGGGCTGAATTTACAAAGCACATACATGACCAGGGGCTGAATTTACAAAGCGCGGAGACGCGTCTTGGAAAGGGTCACCCTGTTTATCTTGGTACGTTGGTATGGGAATTCACTTTTGTGAAATCGATCCGAGGACGCTGATAATGGCCCATGCCAAAGGCTATGTAAAATCCCCCAAAATGTTTCGACAGTAAATTTCATGTCTTATCACATAATCAAATTAATTTATAATGCTGTTTTTGTTCGATCACGCGCTTGCGTGATATTTTTTCCAATATACGCTTGTAACCGGGACGGACACTTGTTACATTTTAGGCCGTCCCGAGCGTATATTGGAAAATTGTACACAGGATTTTTAGAAAGGCATGTTGTCACACTATTTTTAACCCTTTTTGGGCTTAAGTTATCTCTTCAGAACAACTTAAACTTATTTCTTTTATTTTGAGACCAAAATATGGTCTGTGTTACCAAAACGCCCCCTTTACTGTGGAAAGACTCCGATCCAATTTGCTTTTAGTCACATACTTCTGAAAAATACCTCACCTCTTGTGTTTCATGACCATGCCAACGCTGTAGACAACTTCTAAGTTGTCTTTTCGTCTTTTGGGCTGTTTCTCCGAGTTTTTCTGTTAAATAAATAATCTTCATTAATGTAATGAACCAAAATGCAGTGTTGCAAAACATGTTGCAGTAGAAGTTGCTTCAGATGTTTAACGAGGAATTTTGTTTATTTTTTATTTTATTTATTGAGTTTAAGGAACTTCATTTTGCAGCATGTAGGCTGACTTGAAGCTTAAAGCATCTTCCACCTAAACATCAAGATACATACGTAGGTGGGTGGCGCCATTGGCAGCCGACGGCCAGAGACACCGGGTAATACCCTTAAGTCCCATCTACACTATCTGATTTTTGTCTGTCGGACAAAAATCTGACAGTGTGGATTGCGCATCAGACACCGTTAGACATGATCAAACTTGTCTGCCAAAAGATTGAACATGCAGCTAAATTCAGACAAAGTCTGAAAAGATGACGGCCAATAAGTAGACAGTTTTGATATCATGTGACCTCTGAGTGGCCAAAATCATCAAACATCATTAGACTTGTCTGATAGTGGACGAAGTCTTCAAAGTTAAACAACATCAAACAATTGTCTGTCGGACAAAAATATGATAATGTAGACGGGCCATTACTCTTTACAGGACTTTGACTAAGGGAGTAGGGCATATTATGCCAGAGACTCACTACGTTTTCTTGTCTGTCATGATCAACGGCTTGTTGTATCATTTCCTTGAAGAGGACGACAGCTCTTGATTCGGTGGCGTTCCTGGGACGCACCCCGGAGAGCATTTCCAACGACTGCACAGCCAAGAAAATGTCAATTAATTGATAATAATAATCCGACTCATTTTGCCAGAACGAGTCAAATTTAATGTCATTGAACGAAGTTGGTCATCATATTGCAAGAATTTGAAACATTTATTATTTGTTTTATTCAACACCCAAATGAATTCCTACCTGCGTGTAATTCATTTGCCCGTTTATGTAGCACTTCACGCAGGCCATAACCGTCTCAAAATCTTCAGGATGTAACATGGCTTGGAATTCCACGCCGTCCAATTTCCTGAAACGTGAAATAATGTTGTGGTTAAACATGTACAATTAAATACCCATATCTTTTATTCAGCGCCGGGGCAACAAAAAAAAACAACCGTGAAAAGATGGTTAAAGATAAATAGGATTGAAAAACTGTTACAAACGGCATTATCTCCATGTGTGATTAAGGATGTGTATGATAAAAACCAACTTATTGTATAAGTCGGCTCAGTACCTCATCCACGTTCTGAGAAAACAATGAAACTGTGTCCATGCTTTCAAGAAATTGTGCAAATCCACCGTCCTATTTAGTCAGGTTCTGTAGCTAATTGCGTGGAAAGCAGAGCCATAAGAGCATGGTAGTCGGGGACCTAGTTTTGTTCACATGAGGGCTGGGCGTTCTTGTAATTACGAAATACCCATGCGACAGTGCCATGCGACTTTCACAACTTTTGTGCGAAGCCAATTTTTAATTGTCTGTACTTGCAGCTAGATTTTCATATAAAACTACAGCAAGGCCATTAGGTCACATTTCTTAAAAATGTCATGCTTTTTAGCCCAATATGTTCTCATACTACGGACCAGTCCACTGTAAAACCCTAACGTCAAGTAATTATTACAGGAATAAAACTTTAAAATTACTCTTGACGGCAATAACCAATTATATTTACCCGTTGTCATATTGCATAGCTTGCGCACTCCGCTGACGAATATGCATGACGTTCGCCGCCATGCGTCGGAAAACGTCCTTCGGTACACAGGGTTGAAGGTAGTCATAATTAAACCCATGTTGGGCCATATGCCCGCTTTGCGTGAATACCTCCGCCGCTGACATCACGTGGCCATTCTTGAAGGCGTCGATAAACAGATTAGTGTCGCGCTCTTGGAAACCGCTGGAAAAATCAAAAAAAATCATGGCATGTTTATTATTACTTAATTAACCTTAACTTACAAGGGTACGTAACAAGGACATATACTTTGTGACTTTGTTAGTCCTTGCTACATATACAGTTGTAGTCAGAAGTTTACATACAATTGTGTTAAAACTGGTGTGCTTAAACTTGCGTTGTCACCATTTTTGTAACAGTCTTTACTAAAGTCGAGGAATTCCTCACGTGCTTGCAGTACCTAAAACATAGCTTGCACACCTTGCACTGGTTCGGGTAGTCCTGTTTACCATTTTGGGTGATGATGGTAGCGGTGTAAACTTCCGACTTCAACTGTATATTACTTGGGTAATGTGGTTTTTATAACGATATGTTGTCACGCTATTTGTTGCCATTCCAAGTCTTAAAAACCATCTAATAGTAGGCAAAGGTATAAAGATCGTGCTTGTAATTACAAGCCGGAGTGCCCATCTATCTTTCATTAGCGAGGGGGCCAGGCTCCTCTTCCGAGTTTGCTGTTGGGGTTTGCCACTCCTCCCACACAGTGAGTCTGTTCCCAGCATGACGCTGGGAAGGTGAATAATATAGATAATAATATAACTTTATTTCGAGAAAAGATAAAAACCATTGTACAGAGATATAATTTTGACCGCCAAGTCTCTCTAGTACTGTAGACAGATTCATATCCACATTGAATAGTTTTCAGTCCATTAAACTTACTCAGAGGAGTAGTTCCAGCAGAGGATAAAATGACCAGGAAAATTGATCGGCCGCAGGACAATGCCCAGCTTGCGTGCCACGGCTTCGTAAAGAATCGACAGCGTGATGGGGATACCGAGCTTTCTTGTCAAGACCTGTTACCGATAAAGCCAGATAAAAACAACTTCTCAAGTTAGCAACACATTGAGCCTAGCTTTCTTAGAAACGGTAAGTTTTCATTTTCTTCATATTTAAGTTTTTAAAGGAGCGTGACCAGGTTACATTTTTAAACCTCCTTTTTCCGTCCTTGTTAATATTTTGATATATCATGTGTCATGTTTTTCTCATTACCATAGTTCAACAATAGGATTGATAGGAATCAACAAATGTTTGTGTGTCCTTACCAGGGACATAAATGAATTGCTCTCATTATAATAGTCTTCTTCATTTCCTCTGAACATCATCTCTTTATAGATGACGTCATTCATTGCATCAAAGACTTCGTAGCATTGCTTCGGTGTCACAGCAACTGAAACATAAAGGTACATTAAATTAATTCGTAGAAAGTCTTTGTTCCGAGGCTATATAACAAACATCCAACTTGATAGTGTACATATGGACTTGGCAAAACAAATATTGAAGAAAATTGCTTGGTCATAATCAGGACCAATTTCACAGCTGTTTAGCAGTCTATTTGTGCTAACGGAGGCTCCGGCTATTTCATGGAGACCGTAACCTTAAGCACTGCTAAACATTTGCTAGCGTCAGAGGCAAAATTTGCTAAAGACTAGTGATGCAACAATGCCCGTTTTCAAGAATGCACATGCTTAAGCATGCCGCGGCCGTGAAATAGCCTTAATGTTGGCACAACTTTTCTGCTACAGTAAGCACACGTTTTCAGTTAACGCTTAAATGCAGAGGCTCGTCAGCAATGCACGCGCGCCAAATTCGTGCCACGAAATACGCAACTCCATGCCTTTGCTATGGAGCTGCGTATTTCGTGGCACGAATTTGGTGCGCGCATTGCTGACGAGCCTGTACCTTTAAACACCTTCATGAAAATTCCCCCAGGATTTCAACCCAAGACCTATGACAAACCAGGCCAATGATCTGCACCAGGGCTGTAGTCAAGTCCATCACAAGCCTTCACAAGTCTCTGGGTCTTAATTCAGGTCACAGGCTATTCAAATGAACTCCAACAAAGGTATTCTTTTGTGCGTGTTCATCCTTTGCTTCTTGTTACTGGACTTGTGACGGACTTGTGTGGGACTTGTCATGTACTTGTGATTCTATCGGCTCTGGACTATCAGCGACTTTAAAAACATGCAAATTATAATCAAGCTACACAAAATATTTTGTGTTAAATTCGGTCCATTGTTTACCTTCATTGTTTCCTTGGCAACTGGGATGACCAGTTTTCAGTTTCCTTCGAGCTCGATCAGCGATTTCCGCGACTGCTTTTCTGACGTCCTCCTGTGGGGGCGGGCTAAACAGCTTGTACCATCTCTCAAATAAAATGGCACCTACGTAACACAACAGGAAAACCCACAAAAAGGAAAGCATTTTCACAAAGGTAAATCACATTCTTTTATCAGTTGCAGAACTCATTACTAAATGAATGATTCAAACTACTCAACACTGGACAGCTCGGTGGTTGAGTGGTTAAGACATCTGCCTAGTATGCAGGAGGTCGTGGGTTCAAGTCCTACTAGTTCGATTACTTCAAAAATATTGTTTTTGAAGAAATCTTGTTTTAAAAAGTGCAACTCACCTTCTATCAAACTCTGTTGTTCAACAGGCAGAGCCAGGAAGCCATTCCACTCCGTTCTTAGTTGAAGCCGGTGGATGTACTGCAGAACCCTTCTGGCATAATACTTGGAAGTCAAGTCTTTGTGGCTATTTGATCGAGAAAAAAAAAAACAAACAAAGTTAATTGTGGTTCAAATAAGTAGGGTCTTATATACTGACATACCCCATTTCACATGCACAATAGGTATCCAGATGACCAGATTAAATTTTTGTTGCTATGTAATGTGACCAGTTGCACACGGCAGGTGTGAAGTACAGAATTAATACTGTGCTTACAGTAGGAGGGATTGGCATAAAGCAACCAGACTGTTGGTTGCTAGGTATTGACATGCACCACACTGCACCTGGAAAAACTACCATACACCCTCGCCAGTTGAGACTCCGTGCAGTTTTGGTATATGCAGTATACATGTATGTCTCTGTCACAAGTCTTTTTCTCCAGAGTCAAGTCACAGGTCAAAAACCAAAAACTTACTTGACCCCAAGCCAACAAGATGAGAGACCAGCTCTGCCCTGGTAGTACTGACCCATTGGCTAATAACTCTATAACCGCCCCCAAGACACTCACACTTAGAACTGCATATGCAGTTCCCCGTGGCGAAGGGGTTAAAAGAGAAATTTGTTATATAATTTCAAACTCACTGGTTCTCGTTATTCACGATGCACATTAGTACACTATCGATCAAAGCCTGGCACAACTGGCCACTAGAACACAACTCTTGCAGCGGCTTGAAATGAGAATAGGCCACCTCCTCTTTATGATGGCACTCAACAGACAAACAACGCAAGATGTCGCAGACTGTTTCTGGAAGATTGTGCAAGATCTTGCATTGTCCCAGCCAATCGGGAACGGGATGCACACTGTTTGCAGTCTGCTGTAGACATGGGTACCTGAAAAAGTGCAGAAATCAATGCACAATTTCAAACAACAGTAGGCAACATTCCTGTGATAATTACAGTTTACACGCAATCATATGGGGCTTATGCCATTTTCAAAAGTTACGCAAGCTACGCAGTTTTTCGTGAAATCGGCTGCCCGTCACCACTGGACTGTCACAAAAGTGCCAGGATGTGCGACTGACAGAATATGTGTGCGTGGATACTTCATCATGTTCATTTTCAATTTCATTTTCATTTTGCATACCGTGTAAGCAGTTTTAATTTCCAGAGTTCCTTGTCCATACAAATCTCACGGTAATGCTGACAAGTTGCTCCAAACTGAAGAACATCTCTGAAGCCCAGATCGGCATTTGACAAAATCAAGGTAATTATCTCAGTGGGAACGGAATCAAAGAAATTTATGGAACTCATTTCGCCACCCAATTTCGTTTGCCAACAATCTGATTTCGTCTGCTTGACAGGGTGTGTAGCGCCCTCAAGAGTCCGCCCCTTTTTTCAGCCGCGGGATTTCAGGAATTTTTGGAAATTTACATCTCGTCACGTGCGAGCTGAACTTCCGGAAAAAGCTACCAAAATTCTATGCAAATGTTTATTAACCATTGTAATAACATTAACCGGTGATTTTATGACTCGCGGAAGTCTAATTTGATGTCAAAATAGACATCCATCAGTATCAGGTCTGTAAAAAACGTGTAAAAATGAAACAAGAAAAAACAGCAACACCCGACCAAAGATCTCTGGCAGGTACATTCAGTGGGAAGAGCGCCCTCATCACATCAAATGCAAAAAGTTTTGGGAAGATCACTGCACCATGCACACTACCTCCATGATGCACATATGTATGCAGACACCCAGGATTTTGTCTTGTTATATTCTATATAGAAACTGTTACTATGTAAAAATGTTACAGCTCATATCATACTCATACTAGGTGTATCCATGGAGCTTTTTCAAGCTCTTAAAAAATGGGGGGCGGAGTGGGGGGGGGTGGGGGTGTGTAATGTCGAGTCTTAAGATAGATCTAAGTAGATAACTTCAGCTAAAGAGCTGCAACAAATAGTGCCACAACATACCTTCCTGAAAACTGTGTGCGCAAATTTCCAATCTACTGTATGTAACAACTAACGTAACAAGGACACACAAAAATGTCACAAAGTATATGTGTCCTATGTTACATACGTAAATAGGAAATTTGTACACAGGGTTTTCAGAAAGGTATGTTGTTGCACTATTTGTTGCTTAAGTTATCTTCTTAGATCTGTCTTAAGATATTTCTTTTGTTTTGGGAGAAGATAACTTGCATTGCTCAGGGAGGCAAAAAAGTGGGGGTGCAAATAGACATCTTTGCACCACCCCACCCTTGCACCCCCCAAGCACCCTTGCACCCCCCAAGCAATATTTTCTGCCTGTCAGCATTTTGATTTTACAGTTTTTGCCCCCTTACTGCACATACAGGATGGGTCTTAATGCATGAGTCACGCACCAGTACCCTCCCCTGTGACACCCCGAGCGCGGTGCTCTACGCAATGACATTAGCGCATGTGAACGTTAGTATGCAGACGCACAGGATGTCCCGGGGTTCTGACGCAGTGCCAGCTTACTGCCACACTAAACGGCAAAACTGCACCGTGGCTAGTTTGTCGCAGTTTGGTCGCGACATTTGGCAGGCCCAGGTGCGTATAGGCTGTTCTGTGTCTTAGAGTTTGACTGAATTGAACTACACTCTGTCTAAAATTTTTTGTATTTTTTAGATATTGAAATCTGTGGTATTATGATTTTCCTGTGAAAAATTTACTGATTTTGGCTTTCTTTCATCAAACTTGGAGAGAAATACTTGGATGCATCCTTTGTCTAAGCGGTAACTGTTTTACTTCAGGTCAACTTTGGATTATCAATTTGGAAAATACACACAACTGTTTGGAGTAATGCTGCTGTGGAAGTTGGCTGATTTAAACTTGTGTTGTGACGTCAGTGTATTGTGGTGAGTGCAGTCATGTTATCTGTAAGGAATTGCTCTTAAGAGCCCAATGGCCAGGGGTAATAATGTGAAGCAGTGCGATGTATGTGATGTGTAAGGTAAAATAAATATTCATCAGAAAGTGCAGATTTTATTTAAAAGGAAAAACCCAGAAATTTAAGTTGGAGGAAAAACAAAAAATTTCTAGGAAAAATGTTTTTGTTTTCAGAAACTAAACAAAGAATCCAAAGTTTAACTGTGTAAACTTTTTTTTTTTTTTTTTTTTTTTTTTTATGGAAACTTAATTATTTTTAGGAATTTTTTTTATAAAAGAGAAATAACAGTCATTGTGCTCGGCCAAATATTCCACAGAGGACCCCCTTTTTAAAATTATTCACTACATTTGTAATTTGTTTTCTTGGATTTGACATCTTATTTCACTGCTAAAGTTTATTTGCGATAAACAGGAAATAATTGAAAACGTCACTCTATCCTTAAAATGTCATAACAACCATCAGTGAAATGCATAGTTCCGACCTGTCAATCAAGCCGAACCCGCCGACCGATCACAACAGAGCTAGCAGACGGCGCCCACATAGGTCAAAGTGCAGTGATGCAATCATCACAAACAATCACGCGATTTTCTGCCCATACAGTTTGTATGATGTATGCGCCAGTGACCGGGTGAATTTTGGTTTCAATGTCGGGCGCTTCGCTGTTCAAAGGTAGGAAAGCGCATTTTTATGAATATGTCATCCCTGCATTACTAGCCCTTTGCTCAGTGTGTGCTACGGTAACGGTCGACCCTAAAACATAAATACCTTTAAGTTTTCTTAACTGAATCTGTGCTTTCAATGCCGAGTCCGGTTGCTTAGTACGTTGTGTCGCCATTTTTTTGCGATGGCTTGTGAGCACATAGCAACTGTATCTAAGGGGCGAGTTAACTGGGCAATCGGGAACTATGCATTACTAATGGAAAAACACAAATTTAGCAGTAAAAAAATGTGAAGATTTTAAAAAGAAAAATGAGTTTTTAGCAAGTCTATCTCAGACATTTTGAATGCAAGTAATTTGAATTCTTTCTAAGAGCACTATCTAATCTTTTTTTTTTATAGAAACCACATTTAAGAAAAGTGGGGAAAGTATAGTCGATATATCTAGAAAATGGCCTTTGCAGTTGCTCAAATTGAAGTTTGAAATAAGTTGAACACCAATCTAAAGTGACTCAGGTTACGTGGATGCGTCACCAAAGCACAAGATTTGTCGAAGGGAAGCCGTTTGTTAACTTCACATCCTGAAACCAACGACTGCACTCAAGTCTGTTTCTCCTTGTCAGAATTTTGTTCCCCTCTCAAACTTTTTACAGTGCCTCCTAATTGCTTCCCAATGGCACAATTTTAAAGGCCCATTAAATCATTTGCAATGACCCAAAATTTTACATGAGTTGTCAAAAAAAAAACTTGCTCGAAGTGTTAATAACAATAACAAACGCCACAGAAATTGCTGCATCTATGTAGGTAAAACTTCTTCAAGCTAGTTTACCAACATTCTTCTTTAGATATGTTATGCCCTTTTTAAAGTGAAAATATCAAATATTCATTTAAATGAATGTTGTACTTTGTAAGCATTTTCTTAAAAATAACTTACCTTGACCTAGAAATTCCTCCAGGCAGTACATATTTAGAGACCCATTAAAAGTAGGTTTGGCCAGTCTTAAACACGTTTAAAACCAGCTAGGGTCCTGGGCGCTGATAATGGCCCGAGCCGGTTTTAAAGGGATTGTTTAAGACTGGCCAAACTATGTACTTTTAATCCCATTCATGTATACCTTTTTTGTGTAAATCAGTAAAACTCACCAAAATCAGCTTGTCGTTTTGCATTCACTTTATACAAGCTAGCTGTGTGTCGATTTGTTTTTGTTCGATCACGCGTGTTACGCGTAATGCAAGCGTGTTGTACGTGCACGCACATATGACCGGGTACTTGTCACAGTGCACAATTTGCTTTCGGGAGCGTGCAGTTTCTGTGTGCATTTGTGTGTTCCATATGCACTGACTAAAGGGCACGGGCACAAACATGGGCCAGCCGGCTGGTCTTTATCACTGGTCTTTATTGTCCATTTAAGACTGGCCACGTGACGTGCTCCCGGCCGAAACTGTCTAAATGTATTTTAATGAGTTTGGATCCGCCGCTGATTTCCAGTTACAATCATGAATATTTGGCCCAGACACCAATATTTGACTCACAGAAAATTCAACAGAAATTGTTAATATTTTCTAAATATTTAAACTCTTAATAGCTCTTTCTCTCTCCGTCTCTCACTCTCATTAAACATTAATTGTGAAATTGAACACGGAATTAACTTCAAATTGACAAATGAATCGCCTATATTTTTAGCACTGAGAACACTGACATGAACATTTTCAACAACAGTATTTATGTCATTTTCAATATCATGAAAAATGTATTATTCATTTGTACAAATTTCATCTTTTTTCACTCCCAACCCAGGAGCTACTTAATTCTGAGCTGTGCCTAACGTCTTACATGATTTATCTTGGATTAATGCCACTCTGTAACCATAGCAACAATGATGTCGACGATGACCTCAAGACAAGGTAAGACATTTTGTTATAATCTACCTAAATGAATATTACTTTTGCTTCCATAGTAATTTTTAGGACGGCCCCATTTCCACACATTTTACACCAACCGAAAAGCCTTATTATTCAGGGTAAGGCCGACACTCCTTTCGCAGTGGTTTACGTGCCCCACTAGTTCGTCCGCTCCAACCACTGCTGAACTTGGCAGAGTTTTCTGCGAAGCGCATGCGTGACGTCACCCAAGACCAGGCCAAGACACTTGCCATGATTGGCCAGATTCTGTCACTTGACACAGTAAACATGTCAGCGCAGAAGATTTGATAGAAGGTTTCAAAGACTCGGATGAGGATGATAAACAAATATGTATTTCTACCTGGCCTTTTCCGAGATCAGTTTATATAATTTAGTGATTTCTTTGAAGTCTTCATTTCTAACAGAATAGTAAAGGGAACTTGCCATAATTTTTGGAAATGTTTTCCAACTAATATTTCCAACTAAAATTTTAGCCCAATGCATGCACCTTTAAGACGGAAACGACTTTCCATACCAAATATGGAGTTGGAATAAAAAAAGGGAGGGGGTAGACGGAGCAATCATGTCCGTCGTTCAAGGAAATCACGTCCCCCACCTGGCACAGACCCAAAACCACAGAGGAAATTCAGAATAAAATCTGTAATTCTCCCCACTTTTTTTCCAAATTTGTATTTTTAGACACACACGCTGTCAATCAGCAGACTTTAAAGTGCCTTGTTTCCCGAGTCTTTTAAGAAATGGTGTAGGTTTTTTAAAATAAAAAACCGCTTCTGGCTCCAACTCTGATGATAATTTCATAGGTGGCTCTTGAAATCCGTCCTAAAATTAAATAAGTTTTCAATTTTAAATTTGAAAAGCACAATTATAATGAAAAATGTTTACTTGCAAGATGTCTGTCTTTTGTGTGTTTTAAGGAGCAAATTTTTAGCCAGACAATTTTGTTCCCCTGATAGTAAGTAATTCTTATTTGAGAATTACTCATGTGGGTCGTACCAGGGTCTAGGGGGCTAATTCCAAATTGGGCATTCTGTGAATAAGAGAAGCTTGAAGACTAGAAATAAGTTGGTGACTCAGCCTTGATTTTGTCTGAATTTCAAAGGGAACTGAGGCCAACTGGAGGGGCACCATGGCCATCTTTGTTCCAAATGTGCACTGATTATTAGTGTATACAAGCCTCATGAAATTGAAGAGGATAGGGCATGCTGGCCAAGTTTGCCTCAGAAATTGTATATCTTGAAGGGGCATCAGGGCCAACTCAGCAGGGCATGAGGCTGTAAGATTAAGGTTGTTGACTGTGCCAGTCTAAGTTTTGGGGTTAAAAACTAAGTTGTGAATATTCATTAAGACTTGGGTGATGTCATTAATTTGCATTATATTTACATACAGGGCTTTTTGGGGTTTGACTGTAGGAAGGTATGGGAGGACACAATAGGAAAGGAATTCAGTAGTTGGGTGGGTTTATATTCAGGTGCATTGAGGTGTGGTCTTGGGTGTGCATAGTGTGGGTTGAGTGTGTGAGGATGGTAACAAGTGTATGCCCTGGATCAGTTGTTGCTCTGCTTCCAACCTGTTAACATCACTGGTGGCCTAAGCTCTCTGGCAGTCTTCTGTTTTGTGTGATTTGACTGTCTGTCTTCAATTAATTTTGCTTGTGGAGAGCCTTGTGAACTTCAACTTTTGGCCTGGTGGATGGACAGCAAGCTGAGCAATGGATATCGAAACCCAAAAAGCCCGTTTACGGAGTCAAAGTTTGATGTTGGACTGTCGCTTGATCTGAACTGATGTGGCAAGTGTTGTGATATCACTAACATGACTGAAGCAAGGTGTGGTGATCGACTTGCGGAATACCCTGCACGCACTTGTACACAAGATGGGTTTAAATTAAATTTATCATAAGTATTTTGTGTGGTATTTAAAAGTGTGGTAATTTAGATTGGCCTTTGTGGCACTTTTACGAGATTGGCCTTTGTGGCACTGCCTTGGTGGCAACCTTTTGAAATTGGCCTTGGTGGCACTTTCATGAGATTGGCCTTTGTGGCACTTTTACGAGATTGGCCTTTGTGGCACTGCCTTGGTGGCAACCTTTTGAAATTGGCCTTGGTGGCACTTTCATGAGATTGGCCTTTGTGGCACTTTTACGAGATTGGCCTTTGTGGCACTGCCTTGGTGGCAACCTTTTGAAATTGGCCTTGGTGGCACCCTTATGAGATTGGCCTTGGTGGCACCCTTTTGAGATTGGCCTGTGTGGTATAAACTCTTATTTTTTTGTATGGTAGTTTTTTTTTTCTAGTTGTATTTAAGTGTATGCAATTGTTGTAGTTTTGGTGGTGGGTAGAGGTTCAAGTAATGATTCGGTTTCGATCACCCAGGTGGTGATATGTAATGGTATCTTGGGAGTTCCATTCCGCTCGTTTACACCAAGGTGGTGAAGCTTATGGAACATTCCAAATTTTGATGAATTGTTAAGTGCAATGTCCATGTACATAGTAAATGTTTATATTTTCGAACCTTGAGCCATGAACTGAAATAAAGTAATGGTTATGTACTTCCGTGTATGTCGTGTTACTGACAAACTCTCACATTGGGGGCTTGTCCGGGAATCGAACCCGGGACCTCTCGCAAAAACCTGCGTACCTCTCGTTGAATTCAAGTGGGAATTGTCAGTATACACGAACATGCAATGTAACATCTTGTGGTTATATTTATGCTAAATATGCTTGGCATGTGATCTGTTATATCAGTTTTTCTTAAATTCAGAGCGTATATGCTGCCGACTTGTTGTCCGTCACCAGGCCTGAAGTTTGCTTGCTTCATCGGGGTTTTCTTTTTGTGCATTCTGTTGACTACTGGAGAGTGCAGGCCACCGACGTTCATCATGGCTAAATGGGTAGAGATTGGTAAGGATATGGGGTTTGAGGGTAAGGATTTGATGGAGTTTGTGCGTGGAAGAGAGAATGTTGAGAGGGATGAAAGAGCACAGAAAATGGAATTAGCTAAGATGGAAAAGGAAGTATATGAAACTCGGTTGCAGGTTCAGGAATTGGAACTAAAAGGGCATGAAGTTAAGCCTGACTATAAAACTAAAACTGCCGGTAGGATTCCAAAACTTCCTGTTTTTCAAGATGAAAAGGATGATTTGGACTCGTACTTGCAACGTTTTGAAAGGTATGCGGAAAGTCAGAACTGGCCTGAGCCATCTTGGGCTATCAACCTGTCGGCTCTTCTAACAGGTAAAGCATTGTATGTGTATTCGAGATTACATATAGACGATGCTGGGGATTATGATAAATTAAAGGTGGCTTTGTTTAAGCAGTATAACCTTACTGAAGATGGGTTCCGCAACAAATTTAGGCAGTGTCGACCAGATAAATTGGAAAGTTCCATGCAGTTTGCTGTGCGTTTAGAAAATAACTTTGATCGTTGGGTTGAATTGGCAAAAATCGCCAATAATTTTAACGGTTTGAAAGGTCTCATGCTTCGTGAACAATACTTTAGTAGTTGTGGACCAGAACTTTCTGTATTTCTCAAAGAGCGAATGCCTGCTAATTTGGACGAGATGGCACGAATGGCGGACCAGTTCATCGAAGCTAGAGGCACGACGTTTGGCCATTTCACTCATCCGGATCGTAAGCCTAATCTAGTGACTACAAGGAAGTCGGCTTCTGTCGTAAATGTGCCAAATAAAGATGGAGGAGCTTCAACACAACCTGTGCAGGCAAGGATTTGCTATATTTGCCACAAGAAGGGGCATATTGCCCGCGATTGTTATCAACGAGTCAAGCCTCCTATCAAAGCCTCGAGCATGATTGTGCAGACTGGGATGGAAAATACTACCGACCAATTTTCATCAGGGGGGAATGACACTAGCGCAGTTAAAGAATCGTGTGTGTGTAAGTGTCATACTTCCATACCAAAGGAAACTGTGGCTTTTATGGCCTCGCACAGTTTGGAGAATTGTTGCCGAGATGATGATCACGTTACTCTAAAGTGCGGACATCAGTTACCTATAATGAGTGCTGCCTGTAGGAGTCAGCAACTACTGAAGATGCCGGTTTATGATGGTTTTATTGGCGACAATAAAATTTCGGTCCTTCGAGATACTGGCTGTAGCGGGGTGGTTGTTCGAAGGGACCTGATCATAAATGAAATGCTTACAGGTGAGGAACGGGTTTGTGTGTTAATTGATGGTACCATAAGGAAGGTACCTGTAGCTCGAGTACATATTGATACACCTTTTTATCAGGGCACAGTGGAAGCATTGTGCATGCAGCGTCCGGTATACGACGTCATATTAGGTAATGTACCTGGTGTTAGGGGACCGTCTGATCCCGATCCTAAGTGGTGTCCATCTGAGTCATCTGTTTCAGATACCAAACCTTGTGAGGATGAAAAGTTTAGAAAGATCCTGATAGGTGCTGTTCAAACTCGGGCTCAGAAACTTAGGGAAAATAAACCAACTAAAAGCTTGAAGGTTCCCAGTTGTATTTCAGATATAGTTACTGCTGAAGGTCTACAAGCTGAACAAGAGTCGGATCCTACACTTCAGAGATGTCGGGAATTGGCACAGGATGGTCGTCGGACTAATGGTAGAAAAGGTGGTACATCAAAGTTTGTAAAACGAAAGGGTTTACTCTATCGTGAGTTTCAATCACCAACTGTTGAGAATAATAATGCATTTTTGCAAGTTGTTGTTCCATCTAGATACAGAACACAGGTGATGCAGCTTGCTCATGAATCGCTTCTAGGTGGACACCTTGGAACACAAAAGTCCTGCGACAGAGTCTTGACAAGCTTTTTCTGGCCAGGCATGCAGTCTAGCATTCGACGGTTTGTCCAGTCCTGTGACGTCTGTCAGCGGACGTTTCCAAAGGGGAAGGTTAAGAGATTGCCATTAGGAAGTCTACCTCTGATTGAGATCCCGTTTCAGCGTGTTGCCGTGGACATTGTTGGACCCATACATCCTGCGACTGAAAGAGGTAATAGATTTATTTTGACAATAGTTGACTATGCTACAAGGTATCCAGAGGCTGTACCCCTTCGTACTATCGAGACGATATCGGTAGCCGAAGCATTAGTCAATGTATTTTCCAGAGTAGGCGTGCCCAGAGAAATCTTGAGTGACCAAGGTACACAGTTCACGTCAGGATTAATGCGTGAAGTCAGTCGACTCCTGTCTTTGAAACAAATGACGACTACACCTTATCATCCGATATGTAATGGGCTCGTGGAGAGATTTAACGGGACACTCAAACAGATGTTGAGGAAAATGAGCATTGAAAGACCCAAGGACTGGGATAGATATTTGGGGCCACTGTTGTTTGCATACCGTGAGGCACCTCAAGCTAGCTTAGGATTTTCTCCATTTGAATTATTATATGGAAGAACTGTTAGGGGCCCTATGAGCATTCTGAAAGAGCTTTGGACCAATGAAGTTGAAGAACCTCATGTGAAGTCTACCTATGAATATGTGGTCGATTTAAAGAATAGGCTCCAGGAAACTTGCAAGTTGGCTCGAGAAAATCTTAAGAAAGCCCAGCAGTATCAGAAGCGATACTACGACAAAAACAGCAAAGACAGACACTTCAAGGTAGGGGACCATGTGCTATTGCTTCTTCCAACCGACAATAACAAACTTCTCCTCCAATGGAGAGGTCCATTTCCCGTGGTAGGTAAACCTAGTAAATGGGATTATCAAATTGACATAAACGGTACAATAAAAACATTCCATGCTAATCTTCTCAAAGGTTATGTTCACAGAGACAAGGACTCTAGTGATGTTGAGGTCACTGCATGTGTTGCAGTGATTGGAGTTGAAACAGCAGATGGTCTGGAGATGCGTGATGAATCACTTCAATTGCCTGTTCTGACGGCAACAGAATCAGTGAGTGATGTAAGCTTGGATCTTGGACTAACCATTGAACAGAGAATACAGGTAAGTGAAGTGCTAACTGACTTTTCTGATGTTCTGACTGATGTACCCGGTCGAACGACAGTCGGAGAACATGATATAAAGTTGACTACAGATGAGTCAGTTCGTTCTAAACCCTATCCAATACCATTTGCTCTTCGAGAAACGGTTGCTGACGAAATTTCAAACATGCTCAAACTTAAAGTGATTGAACCATCAGAATCTCCATATGCATCACCGATAGTCTTAGTGGAGAAAAAGGATGGCACAAAGCGGTTTTGCATTGATTACAGAGGCCTAAATAGAATCACAGTTTTTGATGCTGAGCCGATTCCAAATCCAGATGAAATTTTTGCTTCACTTGCTTGTGATAACTATTTCAGTAAATTTGATCTCACAAAAGGCTATTGGCAAGTGCCAGTGCAAAATAAAGCCAGACCAGCAACAGCCTTTATTTCACCCAAAGGCTTGTTTCAATTCTGTACAATGCCTTTCGGGCTTGTTAATGCACCAGCGACATTTAGCCGAGTCATGAGGAAAGTTTTAAAAGATCTACCATGTACTGACAACTATATTGATGACATTTTAGTACACACAAGATCTTGGGATGATCATCTTGCCATTCTTCGTCGCTTGTTGCAACGTTTGCGATCAGCCAACTTAACCGCCAAGCCTAGTAAATGTTTGATTGGGGCAAAGTCATTAGATTTCTTGGGTCATATTGTTGGCAGGGGTTTGCTGCAGCCACAGGAAGACAAGATTAAGAGTGTTATGCAAGCTGACAAACCCAAAACTAAGAAACAACTGCGTTCCTTTCTTGGTCTAGCAAACTATTATCGACGCTTTATACCCAACTTTGCGGCCATAGCTGTACCGCTTACAGATTTGACGAAAGCTAAGGAACCAAATGCTGTTAAGTGGGGTGACAGTCAACAGCTTGCTTTTGACACACTAAAGTCTAAGCTTTCATCTAGTCCAATCTTACAGCTTCCAGACTGTTCCAAGCAGTTCATCCTGAGGACGGATGCCTCTAATGTCGGAGTTGGTGCTATACTTCTTCAAGAGCAAGAGCAGACAGGCGAACTTTTCCCAGTTGCTTATGCAAGTCGAAAATTGTTGTCTCGTGAGAAGGCCTATGCTACTGTGGAAAAAGAGGGGTTGGCAGTTGTGTGGGGAATTCAGAAGTTCCAGCGTTATCTCTATGGAAGACAATTTGTGCTTCAGACAGATCATCAGTCACTGTTGTATATAAATCGGGCCAAGTTGGCTAACGCTCGTGTTATGCGTTGGGCGTTAGCGTTACAACCATATAGGTTTAGAGTTGAAAGTATTAAGGGATCAGAAAATGTAGGTGCAGATTTTCTGAGCAGAAGTCAGCTCAAAGGTGAGTAATGTTTGTGTAGTTTTTACCCTGTAAAATGAAAAAAAAAAAAAAAAAGACAAAGTTCCAGGGAATTTGTTTTTTGTTTTTTATTTAAGGGGGGAGTGAAATGTAAGATTAAGGTTGTTGACTGTGCCAGTCTAAGTTTTGGGGTTAAAAACTAAGTTGTGAATATTCATTAAGACTTGGGTGATGTCATTAATTTGCATTATATTTACATACAGGGCTTTTTGGGGTTTGACTGTAGGAAGGTATGGGAGGACACAATAGGAAAGGAATTCAGTAGTTGGGTGGGTTTATATTCAGGTGCATTGAGGTGTGGTCTTGGGTGTGCATAGTGTGGGTTGAGTGTGTGAGGATGGTAACAAGTGTATGCCCTGGATCAGTTGTTGCTCTGCTTCCAACCTGTTAACATCACTGGTGGCCTAAGCTCTCTGGCAGTCTTCTGTTTTGTGTGATTTGACTGTCTGTCTTCAATTAATTTTGCTTGTGGAGAGCCTTGTGAACTTCAACTTTTGGCCTGGTGGATGGACAGCAAGCTGAGCAATGGATATCGAAACCCAAAAAGCCCGTTTACGGAGTCAAAGTTTGATGTTGGACTGTCGCTTGATCTGAACTGATGTGGCAAGTGTTGTGATATCACTAACATGACTGAAGCAAGGTGTGGTGATCGACTTGCGGAATACCCTGCACGCACTTGTACACAAGATGGGTTTAAATTAAATTTATCATAAGTATTTTGTGTGGTATTTAAAAGTGTGGTAATTTAGATTGGCCTTTGTGGCACTTTTACGAGATTGGCCTTTGTGGCACTGCCTTGGTGGCAACCTTTTGAAATTGGCCTTGGTGGCACTTTCATGAGATTGGCCTTTGTGGCACTTTTACGAGATTGGCCTTTGTGGCACTGCCTTGGTGGCAACCTTTTGAAATTGGCCTTGGTGGCACTTTCATGAGATTGGCCTTTGTGGCACTTTTACGAGATTGGCCTTTGTGGCACTGCCTTGGTGGCAACCTTTTGAAATTGGCCTTGGTGGCACCCTTATGAGATTGGCCTTGGTGGCACCCTTTTGAGATTGGCCTGTGTGGTATAAACTCTTATTTTTTTGTATGGTAGTTTTTTTTTTCTAGTTGTATTTAAGTGTATGCAATTGTTGTAGTTTTGGTGGTGGGTAGAGGTTCAAGTAATGATTCGGTTTCGATCACCCAGGTGGTGATATGTAATGGTATCTTGGGAGTTCCATTCCGCTCGTTTACACCAAGGTGGTGAAGCTTATGGAACATTCCAAATTTTGATGAATTGTTAAGTGCAATGTCCATGTACATAGTAAATGTTTATATTTTCGAACCTTGAGCCATGAACTGAAATAAAGTAATGGTTATGTACTTCCGTGTATGTCGTGTTACTGACAAACTCTCACAGAGGCCATTGGCCTTGGTGGCCTTGGTTACTGTCAAGGCCTGGGTTTTCATGTCATGTACTGCGATGAATAACCTACAGTGTATTTCCTGAAAGTAAATTGTACTGCAATTTCTGTGTGTTAACCTCAACCCAGTTCAGTGTAGTTTTGGCAAGAAGAAACCAGGTGTAGGGCTTAACATGTCATACTCACCATGTCAATATTCAGATCCACTTTAATCCCCTAGTAACCCGCCACATCTCTTAAATAACCACCAAGGTCTATAAGCTTCAAGGTCTAAGCTCCGTCTTCATTTGCCAAAGCCTCTACAAGTCAGCCTTAATTTCCTCTCGTGGTTAAATAAGAGCAGAACTGGTGATCGAGAAAAAAACTCTGTGATATTACATGTTTCCAGAGGCACTCATTAAAGACAAGCTCGGGCACTAAAATTATTTATGAACTTTTCAGTACATGTAGGTGTTGTCCAGGGGTTTCTATCACAAGCCTCCTTAAAGGCACAGGCTCATCAGCAATGCTCGCGCGCCAAATTCGTGCCACGAAATACGCAGCTCCATGCCTTTGCTATGGAGCTGCGTATTTCGTGGCACGAATTTGGCGCACGCGCATTGCTGACGAGCCTGAGCTTTTAAAGGAAGGGACAACACTTGTTATCAACGAATTTAATCAAAAATATTACCGATGTATTGCCCAGTGCATATATATAAACCTTATTGAGAATCAGAGAATCTTGTTTTCAACGTCGGCAACCCAATTAATTTTGATGATTTACTCTGCAACTAGTGCAACTGTGTGCTGCGCCATATTTGAAATTTTCAAAGAGATGATGACGTCAAGATTGTTGCCTTGTTTCCCGACTTCCACACGACGTGAAGTGTGATAAATTTGTTGTGACCTGACTCACGCCCCCTCCAAAGTCCGAGCGCCGAACTGCAAAAGATGGCGACTTACATGAAGTGTACAGAGTTAGGCAACCCTTTTCAAGTGTTGTCCCTTCCTTTACACACTTCACTGCGTATAGGAGTCGGGAAACAAAGCATCAATCTTGACGTCATCCATGCAATCGTTGCATGGTTGACGTCGTCATCCCTTTCAAAATTTCAAATATTGTGCAGCACTTAGTTGCAGAGCTTATTGAAATTAATTGGGTTGCCGACGTTGAAAACAAGATTCCCATGAAGGTTTATGCACCGGGCAATACTTCAGTAATATTTTTCAATAATTTCCTCGATATCTTTAAACAAGTGTTGTCCCTTCCTTTAAGATGCATTATAGGGGTTCAATATTTTGACCAGAGGTGCTTTCAAAATAATGTACTTGAAACTGATTTCTTGTACATTTTATTCATTATTTCATTATGTCAAAATTCCAATGGTTTAAAATTATGTCAACATTTTTATCATACTTTTCTCTTGCAGCAGACAAGTACAAGCTGAATTATGTGGAAGTCGAGATTGGACCACCTAAAATAAGGTGAATTTGGGGGAAAGTCTGTTAGTGTTTATTAAGTCTTTCCCAAATCAAAGGGGAAAAAAACAATCAAGGACAATCTGATTCAGGAAAATATACACCTCATCTCATACATTCTACTAACCATTAAAAGCAGAACTCGAGGCTTGCAATGCGCGCGTGAGACCAAATTCGTGCCACGAAATACGCAGCTCCATAGCAAAGCCATGGAGCTGCAGATTTCGTTGCACGAAATTGGGCTCACGCGCGCATTGACGAGCCTTTCCCTTTAATTGTAGTCTTATGGTGATCCATGTTATCCCCAAGTTCTCTGTATTTAACTGTTCTGATCAAGAATTAATTTTTTTAAAGAAAACCTTTTTTTTAAAGAGTATATTTCGGGCCATCCATAAAGTATGCAGGCCTTGAAATAACCCACGGCACCACGGCAAATTGCCATTGGTGCCCTATGCTTTTGCCGTGTTGCCCTTAAAAAGTTCTAACACAAATTGTCCATTTCCTCATTCAGGTGCCCTTTACTAAGAGAAAATTGCCGTGCCCTTTTGAAAATGAATTTCGAGGCCTGAGTATGTACTCACGGAGGGGGGAAGGGGGAGGGAGATTGGGGGAGGGAGATTGGGGGAGGGAGATTGGAGCCAATGGGTACACCCAACATTATAGCATATGGGTGACGTCACGAAATACGCGTACGGGGGAAGGGGGGTCCAAAATGCAAAGTACAGATTATATTCTGATCTGTTCAAATCTGGATGAGGTCCCTTGCTCATTTCCCTCTGCTTTGCCTTTCATTGTGTCTATCTCCCAGAGAAAGCGGTGAAAAATTTCCAGTCATCAAAGTTTCTAACGGCAGCAGCAGCCGGGTTAATTACAGCACCATTGTCTTTCCCAGTAAACCCGCAAGGTAAAGTATGATTCAACTGCGTATAGTCACGCTTAGTCAACCCCTGTGTCCAAGCTAGTTAATCCAGAAACAAAAGCTCATTATTGAACTTGGATGAAGTATGAATAGGTAATGTCCAAGGGACTGCTGGGATTAATAGTTGGCTTTATAGCTCAATTGGTAGGTCGTCTGCTTGCAGAAGGTCCGCAGTTCGAATCTCGGTGGAGCCAAATTGTTTTTCACTGCATCCAGATTTTCCGAACTCACATTTGTCCACATTTGTATCAAACTTAAGTGAACTAAGAAACTTAGATGAACTAAGAAACTTACATCAACTGAGAAACTCAGATCAACTGAGCAACTAAGATCAACTAAGAAACTTGAACTAAGCAACACAGTGAGTTGAACTAAGCAACTTGGATGAACTAAGCAACTTCGATAAACTAAGCACCTTGGGTTTCTTTTCTTAAGTTAGATAATTGTTTGTTATATTCTGAAAGTGGATGCCACATGCCTTAACGTTACGAAATATGAAAATACTGTAAAAGCCAATATTTTCGTGTACAGATATTTTCGCGCATTTCAACATCACTGACGTTTTCGCGAGTTGTTATTTTCGCGGATGGAAATTATATTCACAGAATTGCCTCAAATTACATATTTTCGCGGGGTGTTAATTTCGCGGGCTCTGTCTGGTGCGCGAAATGCGCGAAAATAAAACCACCGCGAATATTTCAGCTTTTACAGTAAGGTGTATGTCGTTCCGCCCTTGATTTAGTGTATATCTTGAAGGGGCATTGGGGCAATCAGCAGGGCATGAGGCCATTGTCTTGGTGGCCTTGGTTAATGTCAAGGCCTGGGATAGGGCATGCTGGCCAAGTTGGCCTCAGAAAGTGTATATCTTGAAGGGGCATCAGGGCCAACTCAGCAAGGCATGAGGCCATTGGCTTCGGTAGTATTGGTTAATGACAAAACCTGATACATTCTGTGACCATAAATCCGCTTGGCAAAGTAACGAATACAATATTTAGTATAGTGCCTATAATCACCATTGAATTGGAACAACCAAACTTAAGATGAGAAAAAAATTTCTCTGTTAACTTTACAGTTCAACAACTAAAAAGGATAACCGTCACACGTCGGCTTCAAGTCACAAAACTACTGGGTTGCGATCGGCTCCAAATGTTCCTTCTCACCAAGGCTCCGCGCCACCGATTTTCACGTTCAAGGAGTGTGTGCATGCACCAACGAGAGTCAGTACTTCGGCGCCAGGGATGGGCGTGCCGATAGCAGGGGCTGTCGGCAGTGGTCGCAAGAGAACCGGCCACACAGCCCATGGTAAACTGGAACGGAAAGGCAGCCAGATTACCGAATCACAACTACAGGTTGGTTGGGATCCGTAGAGAGGGTTTCTTTTCATTATTTCGCCCTAAAAGAAGAATAAACATTTTTAGAAGGTTGGTTAACCACTTGACGTCGAAGGACGTGTACACATTTTCTGACAGTGTGGAGTCACGGGGTGGTGACGAGTTAAAACATCAGCGTTACTGCTGTCTTCTTCCACGGTTGACATGTAAACACGTCCATTGTCCACCATTCATTTGTACACATTGTGTTTTGAACTTGAACTTGCAGCTGTGGACAGCCTGTCAGTGTTGCAAATCTCGCTCCCTGGTGGCGCCTCAGAGTGTTGCAAAGTAGAATTTTTGGGGCGAGAAAATTCATACAATAATTGTAGAAATGACTCTCAAGAGTCAGTATTTGTGGTGCTTGACCTACTTTTAACTTTTGGCCAATCACATTTGCCTTTTTAAAAAAATGTTACTTTTTTGCCAAAAATAATCTTGGCATCAACTGGTTAATTTTAAAACTAGCAAAGTTTGTTATAAAAGTAGCACAAGGAGGTTTATTTTTCAAATCTTATCCCTTCTAACTATTTGAAAAATTTGTGTCTAAACGCACTTCATGCAAGACAACATGTTTTGTTGGGTGGCACTAGGACTCGAGAGGGCGTGAGTCAGGTCACACAGATTTTTACGGCACGTCAAAGTCAGGAAACAAGTGTTCATTCTTGATGTAAACCATGCAACTGTTGCATGGTTTACGTCAAGATTTTAAAAGTATTTCGAGACCACCAGTTGGCTTTATAGCTCAATTAACCAGAAAGTCGGTGGTTCGAATCCCGGTGGAACAAAGTTGTTTTTTCCACTGCATCCAGATTTTCCCAAACTCATTTGTCGGCATTTATATCGAAAATTTTAAAAACAAAAGTTCAGAAAACCCAAGCAACAGATTTAGACTCTGCGGTTTTACGGAACATTCCCAGTGAGTTTTGAAATAGACCCTTCCAATTGGCAACTAGCCATGTCAGGAAGTGCCAACTCATATGGGCAGGGGGCTGCATTTGTCTTGGCCGCTGGCCAGCCGTTGCAACACGGTTTAGTTTTCAAACGAATGAGTCACGTTGCTAGGCGTGGACGAAATATTCAACACGACCCCCGGGGACAGTGGGGCCACAATTGACATACAGTGGTGTGCAGAAATATTTAAACACTTGTCTGAAATCTGAAGAAATTTATAAAACAAATTTACAATGCCTGGTTTACATTTTTCAACTTTATTATGTATAGAAATAATATTTATAGATATTAAATAGAAAAAGAAAGCCAGCACTACCATCTTTTTTATCAAAATTTCATGACGAACAACTAAAGTATCTAGAATAATTATGCCAAATGTTTGAATAATTTTGCACACCACTGTGGGATTGTGTGTGCATCAATTTGTTTTTCACATATTTTTAAAAGATTATTTTTTATTTTTTTTTTCAGCGAGCATATAAGACATACTGCTTTGTTTTTTTAAACCGTCGAAATATCTTTCTTCTTCTTAAGCTCTTTGTATTGTAATGTAGAGAGCATACTTTTATTTTTCCCTCATGACCTAAAGTAAGTTCATAAAAAAAGACATTTTTAATTTTCAAAGTCTTTATAAGACCAATCGAGCAACAATTTTAACAATCTTCCAATCTATCTTTAACTTTAATTCAATAGCACTCACTGGTAACAAGTAGTGTGTCTTATCACTCCTCAGAGCTTTTTAATAATGTTAAAGTGGTGTTTTTTGTCAAGATCAATAATTTACAGTCATCCAATAGTAGCCACCCTTACTGAACACAAGAAAGAGGATGAGTCAAGCTATGTACATGCCTTTTAATTGATGGTGTGTTTGCAGAAACTTGACTTTCACCGAGTTCAACATGTAAAAAATACAGGGCGGTTTTGGGCGCTAAGAGGAGAAAGCTGCAGGGTGGTTTGGGTGCTTTGAGAACTAATGGATTAAGCTTTTTTGTTTCAGTGGCTATGATCGTACCCTGAATGCATCTGGGTAATTCCCAAAATTAGGGGTCCAAAAGTGTGACGTGCTTTTTAAGATTTCCAAATGTTTTTAATGATTGAAAGTGGTTTCCCAGTAGAAAATAATTATTTTTATTTAAACAAATGCCCCTCAAATTTAATGTTTGTGTCTAGATATGGCAACAAGGTTAATGCAAACTCATTCTACAGCCAATTTTCATTGGCGTAGGTAACCCAGGACACCAAACTCCTATTCAATACCATGGAACAAATTATAAGCCTTTATGGTCTTTTGTTTTGAATATTTTTCAGGAATCAGAAAACAAACTATTGAAGAAAATTATGCTGCCCCCTATAATCACAGGCCACAGTCCATTACTGAGAATTTGTGGTCAAAGTGGTGATTTTTGAAGCAGAGAGTGTCGTACGTAACTGGGACACCAAACATTTTGGACCCCTAATTTTGAGAATTACCCATCTTCAATGAATTACTAGAAGGAGGTTTCTGTTTCGAATACATGTATGTTTCATAAGAATGTCTCCATGACATTTTATCTTAACAGCAACAACAGCAACAACAACAACACCAACAACAACAGCAACAACTGGATGTTCCTAAGACACCCCCAAGCTCGCCACCTCGTAGAAGGGCCCTCTCCACTCCGACCCGCACCCGGAAGTTTCCCAGCGACTCGGAGATGCCAGAGAGCATGAAATTGGAGCAAGAACGAGAGCCTACACCCCCAAAGACCCGAACATTACCCCCACGAGAGAAGCCATGGAATTCAGACTCTGTTGACCAAGACTCGACAGAGGATTTATTGTCAGCGGAGCCAGTGGCAGTTGACCTTCTGAAATCCCAGATGGTGTCTCAAAGTTCGGGATTGCTTTCCAACTCGGCTCCCTCCGGAGGTGAACTCGCTCACGCTCTTCAATCACTGCGGATAAAAACCAGACGCAAATCGTCTTCTGGAGATGCTTACGAAATCGTCAACGATCCGTCAGAGATGTCCAGAATCATTGGATCCAGTCATTCAGACCCTTCGTCCGCCTCCTCTCCGAGAGGTGCTCCTGAGTCATCCCCTTTCTCCTCAGAGGTTTCAAACGCCCTTAAATGCTCCCCAGTCATGAAGCGGCACCGAACTGAACTGGAGAAGGCCTTTGCACGTCGGAAACTCACCGGACGAATCTCAGGCGAGCCAGAAGGCTACGTGTCGCTTTCTTCGTCAGGTGAGAGCTCACCGCAAGAAGGCTTCCCAACGCAGTTTGCCGACGTATCATCCATGAGTGCTAAATTCATTCCCGTTTTACCGGTCATCAAATCGGGCGGCAAAGACCACCGTGGGTTTCCAGAAACACCCAAAACATCTGGCGATCATCGATACGCGGACTCTGCTCACGCTCAACAGCAGACTCGTAAACCGATCCCGACACCGCGATTCGGACAGCAGAGTCGCGAATCATCCTTGGAAAGCCTGAATGATCCGGTGTATTTAAACCAGCGCCCCATTCTGTCACTCCCTCCCCAACAAGCTGCAGTCAATACCTCTGATGTCACGGCATCGTCGCAGCAAACTTCGGACGACACCTACATGAATGTCGCTTTCTCTAAACCCAAACAGGACTCACATCGCTATGAGAACGTCATCCTTGATGACCGAAATGTTAGTCTGGTGAGTTAGAAGATTTGGGCTTTCTTTATTTGTACTGGCTTCAAACAATATGCTTATAAACCAATTTACGTCAGGATTATTTTTGGCAAAAAAAACCCACAAACTTTTTAAAAAGGCAAACGTGAAAAGTTAAGGCCACAAATTTTGACTCTTGAGAGTCATTTCTACATTTTCACCAAAAGATCATATTTGCAAAACTCTGTCAATCGCCAGAACGTGTTTACACGTCCTCTGGCATCAAGTGGTTAAGAATCCACTTGTGAGATAACAGCAACAACATTTTGGTGATGGAAACAGGACAAATGTCTATGAATTATGATGGGGAATCTGGATTCAGTAAAAAGCAACTTGGCTCTAGCGGGATTCAAACAGCAGACCTTCTGCTCAACGTGCAAACACCTTACCAACTGAGCTATGAAGCCAACTGGTAGTCTCGAAACACGGTATATCAGTTGTTCCTCACTGATTGGGATTGGCTATTATGTGAGCTTAAGCCCTACAAAAGACAATTTAATGATGCTTTGATAAAGTAGCTATGTATAAACAAATAAATTATATTTTCTGTTACTAGGACCGGTGCTCCAACGCAAGTGATTCTCCACGAGATAGCCTGGAAATCCATTCCGGCCGACCAATTCCAGCCCCTAGACTACACAGTGGCAATACCACTATGCAGGGTTCGCCACTTGCCTCATCGCCCGATCAAGGGAACCAGTATCACCATGCAAACAAAAGTCACCCCAAAGCGAGCCAACACCAACAACGGAAACAATATGGACACACTAGGCAGGGTAGTTACGGCAGTACGGCTGTGATCCTCAGTCATATAAGCGGTTCTACTGCGACAAACAATCCTGGTACAAGCAAACCTAAGCAGACGGCTCAACTGAGCGAAAATACGGAAGCGCTTTACGCGACCCCTTGCAAGCACGGACACGCAAACCCTTTGGGTGTAAATCGTCACAGACGGGCGCCGGTTAAGGGGACCCACGGGATCGCACCCGAAGTCCCACTAAGTCCCAAACCGGAGGTCCCGAGTCACGGGACCTCGCGACGTGATTCGCAGAGCAGCACAGGCAGCCTCGGAAAGGTGTCCGACGGGGAGAAATTATTAAGCATCGGCAAGGCTCTCAGTCACTTGATCAAGGACGGCGAAAAACGCGAGAAGAAACATCGGGAACGGGCCCACGGTGACAAGAAATCACGGGAAGAGCGGAAGGCCAGCGGAGAGAAGAAAAGTCACCACGGCGACCGGGAGAAACGTCACGGAAAGCGCCATCATCGAGGAGACAGTCATGGATCGGCTGGTTCGAACAAGATAAAGCCTGAAAGACCCAGTTATGGTAAACCATCAACTCATCGATATATTTTTTTCAATTCTGCACTTATCACTTCAATCATAAAAAACAGCTAAATAAAAAGTTGTTAAGACATAATTTATATTTCCCATTTTACATTGTGTAGGGCTACAGTGGCAAATGGCAGTTGGTCTCAACCGGAAAATTCATATCTGAAATCTTTCTGGTTTTCGTGAAAAAGTTGCCAAGTTGGCCTCCGCTTCATAGATTTATGCACACTTGCAATATTGGTCATTTAATCCCATATGCCTTTGCAAATGCACACAAGGTATATTCGACAGGCAAATTTCAGATTCCAACTCATTCGTTCTTCATTGTTTTCATTCCTGATAATACAAGGTTCCTGTTATAACAATGTAATCTAAGTCCCAAGGACCTCGTAACAAGGTTCAACTGTATAACCCATTGGCTGTTCACAGTGTAAATGGTACTTTGGTTCATGTCACAGGCACACAGCCGTGGTACTACGGACGCATGCTACGCCAGGAGTGTGAATACTTAATGCTGTCCCAAGGCCAGTCATGCCAGTACCTCGTTCGAGACAGCTCGCATAGGGTGAGTGTTTTAATTTGTACAATGTATTAGTGTGTGACTCACACACGTATGGTACACTGTATGACAGTTGGTTAAAATAGTCAACAGCTGCTGCGATTTTGGATAAATTTAGAGAATCTGCGATTTTGGATAAATATAGAGGAGCACCTTAATTGGCTAAATTAAGTGATACTGAGTAGACCTGGGGCCGATTTCAAAATGCGCTAAGACGCATTTTAGGAAGGGTCACCCTTATCTTGGGGCATTGGTATGGGAATTAGGACGCATTGAACTCGTCTTAACTTTTGTGAAATCGATCTGGTCTTGGTGGCTAATTGATAATTTGTACTCACTGGCGAGACCTGTTACTTGATTTGAATACATGACCAGGGGCTGATTTCACAAAGCGCTAATAAGATGCATCTTAGGAAGGGTCACTCTTCTTATCTGGGGACATTGGTATGGGAATTAGGACGCATTGAACTTTTGCGAAATCGATCCCTGTGTATCTCTTAAAGCACGTATACATGTCCCAACAATTTAATCAACTAAAGACTGGAGAAACCTTACTTAAATGGAAGATAGAAGTGGTTCTGCCCAAGATAATCCTTTACAAAAAAAATTGAAGATGACTTTGTATAAATGTGTGTGCGCACACACATTTTTATAAGGGTACATAAGGGCACATTTTCTAATGTGAACAAAATTAGGTCCCTGAGTACCATGGTACCAGCCTAAATAGGATGGTGGCTTTGCACAATTTTCTGAGAAATGTTCATTATTTTCTTGGAACATTGACAAAGTATTGAGCTGACTTACACACAGGTTTTTTTTGTTCATACACATCCTCAATCATGGTTGTTTCATTTCAATGGTGATTAGGCAGTAGGCACCATACCAGATGTTGCAACCTCAATCACACTTGGAGATAATGCAGCTTGAATGTACTTGATCAAATTTTGGAAAATGTCTCCCCATAAGCTAGAATGGTACAGTCCATCTATCCCAGGATTCACTATGCTATCCGTCACTAGCATCAGGCGTATGCGTCATGCATTCTTGACCTCTGAGTTTTTAATTTAGCCGTCGGTTTGGCAGGAGATTTTGAGATCCTAGAAAATGCAGTTTGAAAAGTGTTTCAATTTGTTCCAGCAGTCCAGAGGGTATTTCGAGCCCTGGAAAAAAAATTGACAGCCGAAGTGTGACGTGCGTTGCCATGGCAATTGGCTCTAAACTATCATGGCTGTCGGAAAGGTACCATTGCAAAAGCACAGGGACACTGTTGAGTGATTTTTAGTTTAGAGCCAATTGCCTAGGCAATCAACAAAAGGTGACGTGTTCACTTCGGCAGTCTATTAAGACGGCCTGAATTTGAACTTAAAACCTTTGGCTTGCCAACGAATTATTTGTAACTGTGCCCCTACTGGCTAAAACCCATTTGGGACTTGTCAGTATTAAGAGATAGGTTTAAAAGGTCAAAAATGTGAAGTCTGAAAATGTGACTCAAAGGTTAACTTTCTCTTATCTCTCAAAGTATCATTTTCACGACATATCCTGATAACTGCAACTAGTCACAAGTTTCGGCAGTTTCTTGGGATGAAAACTGTCTGTGATGAATACAGAATGGGGCAAAAAAAACCTTGTCATTGTTTCGTCTCTGAACGGTGGATTTAAAATCTGATCGGTCATGCATTTACTTGTAGGCAGTTGATTGACAAGTGTGTCATCGCGCTCGATAATCCATTGTGGCTTAGAAATGAGTCTGGAGGTTCTGTGAGGGGGCACAGGAACCTCATCATTGACACAGGATTTTTTTGACAGATCGAAACATTCCACATTGTGCACCTGGTTATGCTAGATCATGTGTATTAGACTTTCTACAAAAGGGCAATAGAGCCTTTGCACGGCAGCCATGACAGGGGGAAGTCACATTGTCACCGTGTGTCATGCATGAGTAGGCACTTTGTGGTTCTATTGTTACATCATTTAAATATGAAAACTAACCCCTGTCATGGCCGCCGGTGCAGAAGCTCTATTCCACAAATTCAGATTTACATTTCAGAGACGTTGAGGGCTTGTAATGCTTCACGTATTCAAGTTTGATTTTAAACACATGTTCTTTGAGCATCCTTGATGGAAGTGTAATTCCTGAAAAACTGCCATTCTCAATAAGCGAGATACGTTAAAAAAAACCTCGGTTTCAGACGTACTTATTATCAAGGGTTTTTGGACCTATTATGCTTGTCGAGAATGGGTTCACAATGGGATTTTCAGGAATTACACTTTCATCAAAGATGCTTAAAGAACATGTGTTTAAAATCAAACAACTTGAATATGTGAAGCATTACAAGCCCTCAAAGTCTTTGAAATGTGAATTTATGGAATTGCTCAAAAACGGTAGTGCAAAATTTTGATTCACATTTTTAAATATAGCTTTCCAAATTATCAAAATGCTATGCAATTTCTAAATTGTGTAGAATACTTAAAATAGTTCACAAATAGACATGTCTCCAGTGCACTGATCACAATTTTGATAATACAATTGTGTAAAGACGTAAGGGAGGACTGACTCCAAGGCATTTTTCAACTCTAAGGACTATATTTCAAGTCTTTTTGACCAGTTCCTTTCTGGAAAAGGTAGCTGCTGGTTTAACCCACCCTATAGAACCTGTACTTTATCAGTTCAATTTACACGATGAATAAAAGTTAAACATGTAACGATTATGAGCGAAATTTCAAAATATCACACTTGCATGCCATTTAAAAGATTGCATTAGTTTTACTGTATCGTTCTCGTCATGTTTTAGGTTATATCAACAGATAAAGGTCATATACTGTTTATGTGCTGAGGGTAATTGTTCTCTGAAGCCCAGTATTTAAAAAACTCTAGAAGTGTCACAACGTTTGAGCGTACCATTCTCATTACTCTGGAATAATGCGAGTGCACTGCACTTGGGTCACATTAAGCGAATGGCAAGTCTGCAGTATGCATGCGCGAATGGCCATCACTCTCATCAGTCAAGATGGCCAAAAAAACGCTATTCACTGCTCACAATATACTGAAAAAAATAGACGTACGGTCATGAGAACCTTTGCGGAATCAATGATGTCGTCTAGAACAAACCTTAGTGAGTTGTTGTTTCAGTAATCGAGTTGACACCAAATTCATCCAAACGTCCACCCATATTCTGCCATCTTCATACAAATCACATAGCACTCGTCAGGTGAGTAAGAGCACACTCCCCATTTGTTGGGGAGAGCATACTCTCGCTGAATCTATAATTAGACAATTTTGTTTTCTTTTTGTCTCTAAAGACCGGTGACCTGATGTTATCAGTGCTGTATGGGTCAAAAGTCCACCATTACGTCATCCAAACAACGCCCAACAACAAGTTCCATATCGCACACCATGATTTCAACATGGTGGAGGACATCTTGGAATTTTACCATCACCATGTCATCATGTACTCACCAGAGAAGGAACCAGTCTACCTCACAGAGCCATTCATACTAAAGCATAAGTGATTAGCAGGGATGGGTTCGGAACCAGATCAGAACGTGAGATCTGGCTGCGGTTAATTTCACAGAGCTGTTTATTTGCTTAATTTTCAAAAATAAGTGTCCAGCCAAAATCATACATGGTGTGCATTTAATGGTATTCTGCAACTGTTGCTAAAAACACAAGTTGGCCTATAATTTTGCTGGTAACCTATTTTTGCAAAGCAAATGAATTTTTTGTAAATTTCTGTGCTTGACAGTTTCATGAAATTTGCCCCGGAAATAAGAGCCCCTTTTGGACCCTGATCACTAAAGTTGCAACTTGATTAAAGACACAGGCTCGTCAGCAATTCGCGCGCGCCAAACTCGTGCCGAGAAATACGCAGCTCCATAGCAAAGGCATGGAGCTGTGTATTTCGTGGCACATTGCTGACGAGCCTGTGCCTTTAAAGTTTGCAGTTAAAACCTGGGGCCAATTTCATAAAGCTGTTTAGCAGAAACATTTGCTTAATCAACAATTTGTGTGCTTTATAAAAATGGGTTAATAGTCAAAATTTTATGTCAACTTGTGTTCTTAGCAAGAATAGCAGATATTCTTGTGAAAAACACAAATTTACATGCAATTTTGACTGTTGAACCATTTTTATAAATCAAACAAATTTTTGATTAAGCAAACATTTTTGCTAAACAGTTTTATGAAATTGGCCCCGGGTTGCACGGTAACACGTACTGGAACTAAATGTCAATGTGCACCAGGGCCAGTGAACCAAGATCAGAACTACGGTTGGGAATTAAAGCAAAGTTTTAGGAATATTTAATTTTCATTTTACAATCCGTATCCAAAACCGAACAGTGAAAAAAAACAAATGTCAACTACAAGTGAAACAGAGAGCTAAATGAAATTAAATTCAAACCAGTAAAAGAAAGAAATTTGTTTTTTCAATTTTCTCCATTTCGAACAATTTGTTTCTAAAGTTTGGATAAATAAGAAATTGAGCTCCATATTAATGGAGTTTTCTTGAATTATTATGACATTGTGAATATCTGTATTAAAATAACAATTTTGTTATACTTTTTTTTTTGGATCAAATTGCTGGCAATGCGATCAAGTTGGACTGCTGAAAAAATGTAGCTCTTTTAGTTTACATATATTTCGTTACTTTTGCAAAGTTTATTCGATGCAATATTCATTAATGATATTTGTGTGCCAAAATCAGGCTTATTGAGTATATATTTGTACAAAAATAAAAAAATATTTAACCTGTGTACTTTACATGCATGGAGTCGTTGCATAATTAGCAATTGTCGTATTTCCTCAATTTCATGTCAAATAGTATTCAGTTTTAAACTGATATGATAATGTTTAATGTTGTTAATTGCTGTTAAAAGCAACTTTAACTGCAGATTTCAACACTTTCGATTCCAACAAAAATACAATATAAGTATGTGAATTTGTTTAAAAGTTAAAAATAAATGATGCTGCGGAGCACTGTGAATTATCACTAAAGTTGAAAAAACAAAATATATAAGTATACTTGAGTATAAGTATACATAAGTTTAATTAACGTGGTATAACATTCATGGCATTCCATTCCATGCCAACTTAAACACTTTTTTTACTTGTAACAAAATTTATTTTTTTATCTGTTTTTTTTATTCAATTTATGTACCCTATAACACCATAAATGAATCATTTTTATTTTGGTATGGACTGGTAATGTGCTACATTCTGATTGGCTAATAAAAGAATGCAATTACTCAGTTATTGGCTACTCCTGTCAATGAAAGCTGTGATCTGATTGGTCAAATATTCCAATATGGCAACTTGGTACATTCCATATTAATACAGATGACAATGAACGGTCTGTTGTCCTGACTACTAAATCTACATAAATGACTTTCGTTTTGTAAATCACAGTGGTTTGCTTTATTGCAGAGCTGACTAAGAAATTGCAGATTAAGCGTGATTAGACAATTCCCGTTTGTGGACACAATTTGTCGAGTGACGGATTGTGACTATTTCAGGTATGGTCACTGAGTCATTGCAGGGTAGTCACCTCGTTGAGATTATATAAATCTCCAGGGCATAGAAAAGGGATTGAAACTGCCCAATAGAGCTTCTGCACCGGCGGCCATGACAAGGGGGCAGGTTTTCATATTTTAATGATGTAACAATAGAACCACAAAGCACATACTCATGCATGACACACGGTAACAATGTGACTGCCCCCTGTCATGGCCGCCGTGCAAAGGCTCTATAGATGAGGTTGCTTCATTTACATTCATATTTCATTTCCGTTATTTTGTATTTTATTTTTTGTTGGTGTGTGTGTGTGTGTTTTGTTTGTTTCTTCAACTATTGACAAATGTCTTCATAGCTTTTATTTTTTAAACAAGACAAATATTTTTTGCCAAATGAAAGAGGCAGTTTTGTAAACTTTTGTAAACTCAAAAAATTGAGTTTTCTTATTCAATTCAAAAATGCTCAATTAGTACATACGTTGAAAATGTATCTTAATGGGGAAAAAATTCGGGAACATCATTTAACAATTTCTTCACAGGAATGAGAATAACATTTATTTTCTCAATCCATAGGTCGTGTGCAAATTGCCAACCTTGCTTGTCATCCAATCCCATGGAGCCTTGAGAACGTCGACAAGGTTTATTGGGAAGGTATAATTACAAAATTGTTACAACTCATAATTATGTATGATAGTTTTTGTATACATTTTAAATTGGAAAATAAAATGTAAAAATTCAATCTGGCATATTTATTTCACTGTTTTTAAATTGTTTTCTTCTATTTACATAAAACCTTGGGAGGTTTTCCTTACTTACCGAGCATCAATTCATGCAGATTTCATGGGGAAAAACCAAAATTTAGGAATAAAAAATACTGACGATTTGCTTAGGATACTTAAAATCTGGTTATTGGGTCTGAACTAAAATATGTGAAAGAACTTTTTTCTACACCTTTGTAAATGAATGTTTCAGATTACCAATGAAAAATTGGACCCAGTTACCCTGGAAACTGACTTCACCTGTTTGTAGTCTGTGGTAAACTACTAAATTCTTTCCATAAAATGCACTTTAAGGGTAATTAATATGGTAGGGGCGGTCGGGTTGGCGTACTTGATTTTTTCCCCTCCTTTTACCTTTGGCATTCCGGGGCATGTATGTGGATTGGGTTTGCAGTCCCTACTTGACTGCGTGAGTTTTCCCCAGGAGATTTCTCTGGGGGTTTTCCTCCCACTTCTAAAACTGCAACTCCTTCGTCATCTCAAGTTGATAATAAAGTATAGTTAAAGTTAATACCGTATAGTTGATCGCATAAAGAGCCTAAGTTGCTGAAGATGCCATAAAATTAACATGAAAATGGTCTATAGAGGACACCGTAGTTTCCACCGCAACTCGCGCGCCATTTTTTAAAAAGCAGTTCACCGCGTGGCATCTATTTCAAGCGCAACAACGCCAAACAGACGACCTCCATGGACAGACAAACTTTTCTCTTTTTCTTGGACGAAATGACGGGAAGAAAACAGGATTTTCTGGTTCTTATACGTTCTGCTGATTTATGGCTTTAAGAATTCACGCTGTAAGACTATGGCAATTCGAGAGAGGTATGTAAACTTTCTTATTCCCAAGTTCCTTGCCCAATTTTCGGACATACATTTCTAGGCCCAGCAGCCGATTTCACGAATCTTTGCAACCTTCCGGTGATAATTACACGCAAACCTATGGGGCTTATGCCATTTTCAAAAGTTGCGCAAGCTACGCAATTTTTCGTTAAATCGGCTGCGGGGCCTGCAGTAGATTACCATGCACGGACACCCAGGATTTTTCTTGTTATGACATTGTACACCATGTCATGTAAAAATGTTAGTTTGATGACAGAAATGCAAAATTGAGAAGGGAAAATGTCATGATTTTACTAAGAAAACAAAATTTGAATGTCGAGAGTTGCATGGGGTCTTGCATGGTGAGTGTCTGCATTTTGCAATATCTCTCAGTCAGTAACATCAAAACAATCGATCACCATTGCAAAATGTTCTCAAGATTCCCTTTTAAGAGCCCAAAATCCGATCTTTCAAAAATTGACCTATGTGACTTTTGTGCTGGAGGGTCACACATAGAAACTGAAAAGAATGTCCTGCCTAAGAAGGCATTTGTGTTGTGGATTATGGTGCTGTACTACATGCAAGTAGACTGCTTTGAACACACTTTAAGATGTAGTAGAAATGGTTTATTTCTAATTTGTTAGAATTACAATATACTTTTTATATTTCATAATTTGTAAAACAGTAAATTCAGTGGCCTCACAAAATCTTTCTCAAACACAAAACAAAAAAAAATGTACTTTTCTTCCACATGTGGCATACAATTTTTGATTCAAGTTTAAACAAACTTATCTGAAAACATGTGGCATAAATTTGCCTTCATCAAAAAATTCTTTCAATTCATTTCCATAATCATTTCCAAAAATAGTTTAACCTAACATAATTCTGTCAAGTCAACAGTCAACAACACAGAAAGATATTGTTTAATAGTACTTTTTAATACTAAAACATTTCAAAATCAACAGGCACTTCATAATTCCAAATGGTGATTTATACGTATATTGCTATTTTGGAGAAAATTGAGCGAGCAAGGAAAACGAACCGATTTGCTCCACACGACAAAACTAGTTACAAGTCAACATGTAAACATGTAAATTTCAAGGTGATTTTTTTAAAAACTGGTCTTGCACCAACATACAAGACAAACTAAAAACATTAGAAAGAGACTGGTTTTTACTGCTACAATGCCGCAAACAAAATACTCTATCAGGAAAATATTTGCCAGAAAGGGTCAAATTTGTCATTACAGTTTACAGCACATCCGTATCAACACAAATATAAAGGCACACGCATTTTCTCTGAAAATATCTTTTTCAACTGGCCTCGAACTAAAATATAAATAAAATATATATCTAAATATTTCAAAAATGCAAACGAAATTCAGAAAACACAGAGAAACATCAGGAATGATGAAGATCTTTTTACATAAAAATAAATGCAAAATGATTGTTATGACAATTCTACCTTAGGTGTGCAAGGTTCAAAAACAAACAAAATGAATTATTTGAATTATGATTTAAGCTGTCGTCTATATAGTGACTTCAGCAAAATTAATGCTAACATTTCAAGATCTGTACCATATATTTTTTTCCTTCTCAATCCATGGTTCTGGTACAAAACTTTGTTTGTAGTAAAAAACTGAAAAAAGAGATCTGTTACCTGTAAAAAAAGTCTGAGGATTTCATACTACTCAACTGAAATTCAAACAAGTTCTAAAACTAAAACAGTTTTAGTCTCTTTGTCATTTGTTTCTGGCTGAACACCCGCAACTTTGCTTTCACAAATTTTCAAGTCGAAAACAAAAACTCAAATAAAACGTTGGTACAATTTCAGGATCACGCTTGTAATAAGTTCCAAAGAATCTACCAGTTTTCGGCTATTAACCTGCCTCATATTGAACTCTTGAGGGCATTGTATTTTCGTAACAGCATCCGCACAGACCCAAGCTCACGCGTTACGTGCTCCAATCTTTGCTCAAGGCGTTCCTAAGGAAAAAAATAATAAATAGTCTTTTTAAACCACGACCTTCGTTTCTCACACAGCCAGCATAAATCAAGTAAAGTAATGTTTTGTGACCATTTGACGTGATTTTTAGGCCTAAGGAAAAATACGTAACTCTGTCTTAACGTACCTCTTCCTGTTGTGTTTGCCTCGAGACTCTGCCTGAAATCGGGACGTGACTAAGAGTTGTTTCCAGCTGAAATTATATTTCAACAAGAAGTCATTTTATTGCATTTGTTACTTTGCTCAGTTGCACATAAAACAAATTCGAGGGGAAATTAATAGCTCAGCTGGTGGAGCATCTGCCTGGAGTGTCAGAGGTCTTGGGGAAAACCTGAGGGTGTATACCACTGTGCCTCATAGCTCAGCTGATAGAGCATCTGACCAGTATGTCGGAGGTCTCAGGTTCGAATCCCAATGGGTCATATGTTTTTTTTTCCTAATCTCGTGTTTGGTAACGAGAAGATTTCATAGTAATATACTGGCCACTTATTGAAAATGACAAAGTGCAAAAATAATGTTCACTTTGTATATTATATCAAATAAAATAGTTTTTAATTTCAGAAAAGACAATGAAACAAAGGCCAATCCATCACAGAAAAAAATGAATGCTTCTTAGCAGAAATTTAAATGAATAGCAAGTTTTAAAGCTTAGCAAAATTTTACTGGGTATGTACTAATCAAAATTCATTACGACTAAGTTACAATGTTGACTTCAACTCATATCTGCTTTATCTTTAGCTAAGCAAACTGGACAGACTACCAACCAAATTACACATGACATTTTGGCACCATTATGAGACTTCCAGCCAACCTCACCAAAGTTCATACCCACTGGGATTGACTGCATTGTCTCTAAATAGATTTCACTTTCCCTTTTTAGCCAACTCGACTCCCCCTTTCGCTACCAGTCCCAGCCGAGTACAGCAAAAAAGGAAGTTGGTCATTGCTTGTGTCATAAGTGTCGGCCACGAGCTATTTTTACCCTTGGCACACGTTTGTGTTGCTCCCATTTCAAACTAAAGTAATATTTAACTCTTTTGACATTTTGCACCCACAATGCAAGCCCTATAATAGACTGATAAAGCTTCCTTTTTCCCCCTAAAGTCTCGGCATATGTAGTGCAATGAACAGGCTCGTCAGCAGTGCGTGCGCACAAAATTCGTGCCTTGAAATATGCAGCTCCATGCTTTTGCTATGGAGCTGCGTATCTCGTGGCATGAATTTTGCACGCACGCACTGCTGACGAGCCTGTGCCTTTAAGTTGGCCCTGGTAAATGTATTTTACGCTCCATATTAATGAAAACCCCATGTGAATATGACATTTGGTTAAGAAATTACAATCGTTTTTAAGTATGTTTCTTTTATAAATAGTTTCAGGTTTTTGACAATTATTCCTTTCTGAATTTTGTTAAAAGATTATTTTCAAGCAAAAAGAGAATTAAATATGTTGTGTAATGGTATGGTAATGCATTGAAGTCAGTAAATAAAGTTTGAATTTTTCTTTATTGAAGAATGAAAATGTCTTGATATAAAAGTATACATTTTCTTGCAAATTACCTGTCGTTTCTCCATCATGAGTTTATCTAATTTCTCTTGGTGATCGTTGATGCCTTTTATGATGTCATGAGCTGATTCAGTTCGTCTCTGACAAAAGACAAAAAAAAAAAATATCTTGAGAATCCTTAGAACTAAACAACCCCAAAACAATAAAAAATAAAGTCTGTTGAAAATTGATTAAAGACATAGGCTTGTTTATTGTGCCCCCGAGGACCAAATTCGTGCCCTGAAATTCACCGCTCCATGCATTGCTATGGAGCACTAGCGGTGAATTTCGTGGCACAAATTTGTTCCCCGCGCGCACATTGAAGAGCCTGTTGGATACAACGTGGTGTTCAATAGGCATATTAATAACTTGGATAGATGTGCACTGTGTGATGGTTGAACTAAGTCTGATCTTCTGGACTAAAAGGTTGCTTTATATAACCCTAGAGTTGGTGGTAACAATGGCAAGTATTTAACAGCTGAAATAAAACACAATAGCCAGGTTGCACACAGACTGCCAAAGTATGTTGACAGTGTATTATATTTGACTACAAGGAATGCCAATAGGTAAGTATACTAGCAGACAATAACCAAAGGAATGCAAGGAATGTAAGCAATTGAGGGTAGTAACCACTACAAGCCCGCGTCTTTAACTGAATTTTTTACCCTCACTACGCAAATAAGTTGGATGTCACACAGACTGGGCCCGAGTTTTTGCAAGCATAACTAGAAATCAGCAGAAAATACAAAAATACAATAGAAATTCTAGGTGATACTTAAAAATTCCAAGTGGTATCCAGGTACCACTCGGAATTTCCATTATGTTTTCGTATTTTTACGAGCCTGGATTCACCACTGATTTCTAGTTATGCTCACAAAAACTCGGCCCAGGCTGTGTGACATCCGACTAATTTTCGTAAAGCTGGTGTTAAATTTGGTGTGAAATTGTACACAGGCACAAGTGCATTATCTGCGATTCTTGTGGTTATTGACAGAAAAAAGTCCAAGTTGAAGAAAGGGAATTGGTCCTTACCTTAGGGGCGTGGCCATTTTTGCTTGAGCCTTGCCCCTCCCACTCTGCTCTGGTTTGTACTTCGCCTGCTCGTAATCGGGCAAGCACAGAGTCTGCAAGGTTTCCTCTTTCTGAAAAACATCAAAAAATGGGACGACTGTAAGTGGTTGGTACAAAAAAATTATCCTTTTCCTTAATCGTTGAAGTATTTTTACAAATCATGTACATGTAGTTGAGACAAGCTCAGTGTTTTAGTAAGAGAGCAGTTTAGCAGTTAGATTAATGATTTATCATTTTGTCAAAATTCATTTGATTTGAAAAATCACAGGAAATTGTTTTTAATTAAAATGCTGTCTGCACACAGATACTCATGGTCGATGGCACTACCGGTACATCACAGAGAGGTTTAAGCCCTACTCGGGTAAGTCACGTCAAATTTGTACGAAAACTGACAAAGGTCATCAAATACCTCCGACAGAAGTAATATGCATTCTCGTCTCAACACTCTTATTTCATCAATTAGTACAAGATGTAGTGTCGCGTCTAAAAAAATTATAGCCTGCTCGTCACCTGTTTAAACTGTATGGGATAGCTCTTTTTTAGTGGCATTTGTACAGAAGCAAGCAGAAGAAGATGGGTTTTACTTTAAGACCTTGAAATTGCAAGCAGGTTAAAATTATAGGCCCGTGTTAGGTGGTTATTAAAGGGTATAGACTGGTCACAGAACACTCAACTCAACACAAAAACCATGCATAGATTTTTCAGGTTTTCAGAAGTATTACTGAACCTATGTGGCTGAAATTTCTACAGGGCAGTTTTATCAACATGGGCTTCTAATCACGAGTGGAAATAACGCCCCTTTTAACAGTTTACCAATCATGTGTTCTACCTTTAAACCAACACTAAAAGCTCCTTACCATGTGCATGTGACGTAGCTTCTCCATTCTTCGGTTTCCTCCGATTGTCACTTTTATTATCATCAAAAACAAGCTGCCTCCGTGGTGATTCTGTCTTAAGACCACCAGCTTTTCTGTTCAGTTGTGATCCCTCATTCGGGCTTGAACGCTTTGCCGACGGACTACCCACAGTTCCTCTAATCGAAAATAAATCATGATCTTTCGGCTTATTGGCTTTGTTTGCGAGGCTCTGACGTAGTCCGGCAGCCAAAGGCCAAATTTCCACCTGACCCTAAAATGTCTGATATAGTTTTTTTCTCTGCTGATTATTTATCTTTGGGGTGTATCTAATGAGATCTAGGGTGGTGTGGACCGGACACCCTTGAGCAATTTTAAATATTCAAGATGGCGTCCAAGATGGCTCCCGCTAAGGTCTAAAATTGTAAAATTCCCCATATTTCCATGTTTGCTGCAACAGATCAATGTTTTTTTGGCCCAGATATATGTTTTGGGGTACAATAATTTTGATAGAGAGGTTTGGAGAAGTATTGGATGTACCATTGCTATGGTAACAAGAAATATGGCAGTAAAAAGTGGTAACATGTGGTAAAAATTGGTAAAAAAAAGACAAACTGTCAAAAACTTCTAGTTAAATGTTTATTTGAGCATTGTTGTTCCTTTATGTACTAATGGCCACAATGTATTGGATAGCTGTGCAACCTACGAGAATCTGGTGACATATGATCACCTCAAGTGCCTCCCAGTTCCCCAGGTAGATGAGAGCGGTGTGACGATCTTGATTGGCCAAGATGCACCGCAGGCCCTCATGCCACTTGAAATTCGCCGAGGGAAAGAAGGCGAGCCATATGCCGTAAGAACACCTCTCGGATGGACCATAAATGGCCCCCTTGGGTGTTCGAGTGATTCAGGTGCGGTGTCCAACTTTGTTCGAGGTGGTCTCGAAGCTCAGGTTGAGCGGTTTTGGAAGTTGGACACAGGGATTGTTCAGGCAACTGATGACTCTCAAGATGTCAGCTAATGACAAACAGGTGGTGGACACCTGGAACGAGTCGATCTGTTTGAAGGATGGACACTACCATTTGCCTGTACCATTCAAGTCTGAACCTCCCGGTCTACCAGACAATAAATCCATGGCGGTCAAGCGACTGCAGTCCCTTGGAAAACGGCTATCCAAAAATCATGACCTGCATATGAGGTACAGCCAAGAAATCAGTAGCCTCCTCGACAAAGGCTATGCTGAGAAGGTCCCTGTAGAGAAACTTGACCACGCCCCTGGTAAAACATGGTACGTTTCCCACCATGGTGTCTGCAATCCCAATAAGCCAGAGAAGCTTAGGGTTGTGTTTGACTGTGCGGCCAAGTTTCACGGTGTGTCACTAAATGACAAGGTTCTACAGGGGCCGGACATGACTAATAAGCTGGTTGGTGTTCTCGTGCGTTTTCGGAAAAAGCGCGTTGGCCTGATGGGGGACATTGAACAAATGTTCCATCAAGTCCGTGTGACAGAGGAACACCGTGATGCTTTGAGATTCTTGTGGTGGCCTGAGGGAGACCTCGCTAAAGCACCTGAAGTGCTACGCATGGGGGCATGTGGAGCCCAAGCTGTGCAAGCTTTGCTTTGAGACGCACAGCAGATGACAATGCTGCGGATTTTGGCACCAGTAGTACGGTACAAGCAGTCAAGGAAAACCTCTATGTGGATGACCTTCTTAAGTCATTCAATTCAGACGACGAAGCCATTGCCATGGTTGACCAGTTGACGAAACTGCTGGCTAAAGGCGGTTTCCGGTTGACAAAATGGGTGAGCAACAGCAAGAAGGTCTTAGCAGCTATACCACAAGCTGATAAAGCCAAGGTCGTCAAGGATGTGGATTTGGATCAGGATCGTCTGCCATCGAGAGGGCTTTGGGAGTGCACTGGGACATGAATGGGGACTGTCTTGGGATCAAGATAAAAATCGACCCCAGGAGTCACACCAGGAGAGGTCTGTTGAGCGTGATCAGCTCAGTATATGACCCGCTCGGTTTTGTATGCCCATTCATCCTGATGGCAAAATTGCTCTTTCAAAATAAGTGCAGGATTGTTGGGATGACCCCCTGGAGAGTGACACTCAGCAAGAGTGGGTGAGGTGGCTAAAAGACCTTCCCAGATGACTTCGGGGAAATCTGTGAATGCCGCCTGCATCATTTTGCAGACGCTTCACAAGATGGCTATGGTGCGTTGTCTTACCTGCGCATAGTCAATGCCAAGGGAAACATCCACTGCGCGTTCTTGATGGGCAAGTCGCGTCTTGCACCATTAAAGACAATGACGATCCCAAGGCTGGAATTGTCGGCCGCAGTTGTGGCTGTGAGAATGGAGGAGACGCTCAAGTGGGAGCTCGGGTTAGAACTGCAGGAGTCAGTGTTCTGGACTGATAGTACGCTTGTGCTTCAGTATATCACAAATCTGGACAAGATATTCAATGCGTTCGTTGCCAATAGAGTGGCAGAAATACACAGAGCTTCATCGCCTAACCAGTGGCGACATGTAAACACTGAAGTTAACCCAGCTGATGACGCCTCACGTGGGCTTAATGCAAACCACATAGTCTCCAGTGATAGGTGGAAGAAAGGCCCTGATTTCCTCTGGAAACAGGAAAGCAGTTGGCCCCCAATGCCTTAAATGCAACAAGCTGTTTCACGGGCTGTGAATGTTAATGAGAGTCCTGATGTAATTGACAGGCTCATCAATAGATATTCCTCTTGGCTACGCCTTACGAAGGCTGTGGCATGGATCCTCTGTTTCAAGAGCTGGCTCAAGAACCACCGACAAGAACAAGGATCAGGTCTGACTGTCGGTGAACTTAAGGCTGCTGAGACGGCAGTTGTAAAGTATGTGCAGGGAAGGAGCTTCTGGCAGGAAATCATAGACTTGCGTGGAGGTCGTTGCGTCAGACGACAGAGCTCAGTCTATAGTCTTTGTCCTCATCTTGACGACACCGGCATACTTAGGATTGGTGGTAGACTTCGGCTTGCACCGATTGGGGATGAGCTCAAGTTTCAAGCAATTCTTCCCAAGAATCACCATGTGTCGCTTCTTCTAGTGAGACACACTCACCAGACATTGGCTGGGCATAGTGGCAAGGATCATGTTCTGTCCCTCCTGAGAAGGAAGTATTGGATCCCTCAACCACGACCTTTGATCAGTCAGATTCTAAAAGGATGTCTTGTTTGCAGAAGGTTGAATGGACGACCACGGTTTCAGCATATGGTGAATCTCCCTGAAGGAAGAGTTACTCCTGGGAAGCCACCCTTTACTTACGTTGGTATGGACTGTTTCGGTCCGTTCTTGGTTGAGCGTGGTCGGAGCAGGGAGAAGAGATACCGGTACGGCTGCTTATTCACCTGTCTAGCTACGAGAGCAATCCACCTAGAGGTGCTTCATTCAATGGAAGCCGACGCTTTTCTGAATGGCTTGATGAGGTTTAGTGCACGGCGAGGCACACCAGACGTTCTCTATTCAGACAATGGTACCAACTTTGTGGGTGGTGAAAGAGAGATGAGAGATGCTATCTCTGAGTTGCACAGGAATAACAAAGTCAACGTGTCCCTTCTTGCCAAGCACATTGACTGGCAGTTCAACCCACCTGCGGCATCCCATATGGGTGGGTGTTGGGAACGCCAGATCAGGACAGTGAGGAAAGTGTTATCTTCACTCCTCCAAGACCAAGTTCTTGACGATGAGAGACTCTGCACACTCTTTTGTGAAGTTGAATCTATCGTTAACGACAGGCCCATAACACCTGTATCTGATGACCCAAGTGATCTTGAAGCCCTGTCTCCAAGTCACTTGTTAAAGTTCAGAACCGGGCACCCAGTGCTGAGTGAGAGGGAACGCTTCAGGAAACGCTGGAGGCATGTTCAGCTTCTCGCAGAGAAATTCTGGAAGCGCTGGATATCTGAGTACTTACCCAGCTTGCAGCGCAGACAGAAATGGGTTGAGACAAAAACCAACCTCGGTGTGGGTGACCTGGTGCTTGTGGTGGATGATCAAGCTTCTAGGAACCAATGGCCTTTATCCATCTGCAAATACCCACTGACCCATTGTCTCAGAACATTAATTTTGTGACACCACTCCAAACTGAAAGGTGGTTACCATGGCAACAGAAAATCTTACACGAATCCATCCTTTTTTTTATCGAATTTGTCAAGGGCAATAGTATATACATAGGATATACAAAGAATGTTCAATTCATATATCTTGGACTTTATGGCAGTTTTGTCATTTTACCACTTTTTACAGTCTTAATGGTTGCCATATGGCTAGTTACCATAGCAACGGTACATTTAGTACTTCTCAAACCCTTTTTATTAAATCCATCACACCCCAAAACATACATTTTGGTTAAAACATCATTGCTTTGTGGCAGAAAACGCTGACATAATTGGAATTTTCCTATTTTAGTCCATCGCAACAGCCATCTTGGACGCCATTTTGAATATTTAAAATTGCTCAAGGGTGAAAGGTCCACACCACCCTAGATCTCATTAGATACACCCCAAAGATGAATAATCAGCAGAGAAAAAAACTATATCAGAGAAAAAAGGGTCACTCTCCTTGGCTGCCGGACTAACGCGCAAGTTGTTTTGGTGAGCTGTGGGCCAGGGCAGCGCCAGGTTTTGACGGGCGTGGCGAGACCACCGGTGACGAACGTTTCTTAACGTCTTTCGATGCCGACGGTGAAAGCCAAATATGGATGCTCGTATCCGAAGTTGCGTGTCCACCATCAATCTTCCCTCTAGTGGGCGCCACACCACTATTTGGAGATGCTGAAGAATTGTTCCGATTCGGTTGTTTCAATCCATTCTGTCTTTCTGCAAATTGCGTCCCATTTAGCCGATCTTTTGACACCTTTTCGCCACCCCCACCAAAGCTTTCCTCGGCTTTCCAGATATCGAACTGGCGAGCGGCTTTCATCATCGGCGATAGAGGGCGCTCTTCGTCTGTGTCGGTGCCAAAAGCTGGTCCTGCGTTATCCCGTCGATCCCCAGGCCTGTTCTCTTCAGAGTGAGTAAGGCTACTGTAAAGGCAATATTGATGAAAAACTTAAATTAATTTTAATTAATTTTTATACTTTTTAGAAAAAAAATATAAATTGCATTATCACTAACAACAGTACTACCTTTCGGTATCGGACAGAAAATGAAGACTTTCGCTTCCACTTTCCTGTTGTAACTCTTTCCCAGTGAACATATTGAAGTCGGCGCTCGGTCTCAGAAACTTTTTCTCCTCAACAGATCGGTTGACCGAAGATGCATCCAAATTACTGTGGGTATCCCTGGTACTCGTCAGGGTCTGGTTACGGACCTGTGGCGATTTGTGGATAGCAGTAGTAGTTGTTGTATTTAGACTGGTGTCGGATCTTAAGCTGGTTCCACTGCAGTAAATGTAAAAATTGTCGGAATATTAGTTAAAAGCCAATTAACTCTATTGGTGAAGTTTTTTCCCTTAAAATTTCAGGGTCATATCTAGAATGAATTAAGCCGACCTGAGTGATTGCGGCAGACTCCGTCGTTTTAGGACGGAGTTGTCCAGGTCCATCCGTTTCACTTCAAATTCTAAACGTGACAGTGTCCTGCAGTAAAAGAAATTTGAATAAGTTTAAAAATGAAATTAGATTATCCATACTAAAATGTCAAGATTTCCCTTAGTTAGACTTTTGCGTGTAACCTTTCCACTGAGGCTGTTGTCCCGAATTCTTTGCTTTCAAATAGAGGTGTAGTTTAGAAAGTCCACATACTATATGGGTAATTCCCAAAATTAGGGGTCCAAAAGTGTGACATGCTTTTTAAGATTTCCAAGTGTTTTTAGTGATTGAAAGTGGTTTCCCAGTAGAAAATTTTTATTTTTATTTCAACAAATACCACTTAAATTTAATGTTTGTGTGTAGATATGGCACCAAGGTTAATGCAAACTCATTCTACAGCCAATTTTCATTGCCGTAGGTAACCCAGGACACCAAACTCCTATTTAATACCATGGAACAAATTATAAGCCTTTATGGTCTTTTGTTTTGAATATTTTTTAGGAATCGGAGAACAAAATATTCAAGAAAATGATGCTGCCCCCTATAATCACAGGCCACAGTCCATTACTGTGATTCATTATTGTGATCATAAGTGGTGATTTTTGAAGCAGAGAGTGTCGTACGTAACTGGGACACCAACAATTTTGGGAATTTCCCGTATGCCTTTGTTGCTACATGGTACCAATGGCAACCAACCAACGTCTGGTTGTTTTATGCCATTCTCTCCTGGAGTGAACACGGTATTGTACTTCACACCTGCTGTGTGCACCACATAGCAACACAAATTTTGTCCGGTGATCTGGATACTTAGTGTGTATGTGAAAGGGGAAAAAATGTCAGTACATCAAATGCTATTCACTTGAAATATGCAAAAGTCTAATTAAATTACTACAAGTTTGGCAAATTAATGCGTTAAATTGTAACCTCGCTCACCTTGTTAAATTGGTAATTTTTTCCTTTGAATCGTAAAGTTGTGCCTCTGTGTCGTGAAGTAGTTGCTTTGTTATCTCATGTTTCTCTGCAAGACCTTTATATTCGTTCAACACCTGCAAAAGATGTATGGGTTTATCCATGAAGTCGGCTCAAAAAGCTACTTTACTCAAAGTTTATTTCATAAAGAAAAGCTAACTCTCACTATAATAAAGTACTTGTATTATGGCGTAACAAACTATAACAGACCAACTGAAATTTTTGACAGTGGTGTCCATATGTAGGCACTACACCGATGTTCAGAAAAGTCACTGTAGCTGTATAAAGTATGCAGTGTATACAGTGTTTTATTGGATGTCTTTTTAAAGGCACAGGCTAGTCAGCAATGCACGCGCCAAATTCGTAGCACGAAATATGCAGCTCTGTGTAGCAAAGGCATGGAGCTGCCTATGTCGGGGCACGAATTTGGCGAGCGCGCATTGCTGACGAGCCTGTGCCTTTAATATGAGTTGTCATTGAGTTGTAGGCGAGTTATGAGCTTACCCGTTTGAGTAGTTTTTGGTCTCGGTGTTCGTCCATTGCTTGTGCGTCTTGAAGCTGTAGACATGATAAGAAAAGGTTTCATACGAATTAAAAACAGCATGTTTTTGAGTGACTAAGGAATGCTATAAAATTTTGTCTGTTCTCAGACCATTTCACCTAGGCCATGTTCGACTGACAAAAGTGGCCAATGTTTGCCACTGGTTGAAAAGCTTTGTATCAGCTGTTGGAAAACACTGCAAACATTGAATACAAACATTGGTAAAGTTTAACACGTTGACTACCGACTACCAGTATACTCGTAGCAACAGGTGTACCGGATTCTGCCACTACGAGTATACTCATAGAAAATGGGAACGCCCACTGTGGGAACGCCCTGTTCGGCAGTCAAAGTGTTAAAATCAAAATCAACATGATCAAAGTTAGGGCTTGTAATGCTTCACTTACTTAAAAGTTGTTTGATTTTAAAACACGTTCCTCAAGCATCTTTGATGGAAATGCAATTCCTTAAAAACTGAATTTAAAACCATTCTCAACATCCCAAATCCTCAGTTTCTGACATACTCAATGAATACATCTCTGAAATGTAAACCTGACTTTCTAGAGTTGTCCCTTTGCCACAACACGGATTCTCAATACTAGTGGCTTAACCTCACCAACTTGACTAAATCAATACAAAGCCTATTTGCTGCCCTCACCTGGTAGGCTTGGTCCAGTGAGGCCTGCAATTCTCTATTTCTTTTCTCCAGTAATTGGGCATCTTGTTCCTTGCGATGGCACAATTCCTTTAGGTCTGTCACTGTCTGTTGTAAGCCGCTTACTGAAGAGTCAGCGCTGTTGTAACTCTCATTCTGATTGGTCGAAAAATTACTCGAAAAATGGATATCGGGACAAGAATTGTTGCAAGACCCAAAATTTGACTAGAAAAGAAAAACCTTACTAAAAGTGGTTTCAACTGTCCAAAGCAATGATTCTGCCCGTGATGATATATTTTTAAAGAAAATGATAATTTGTTTTATGAGAAAACATTCATAAAAATGAGTGTGCGCACACATTTTTACAAGGGCCCCCTTCACGTGAACAAAACTAGGCCCTTGACTACTGTGGTATTATGGCTTTTTATTTCATGCAGTGTAGCCTGGAAACCAGCCTAAATAGGACGGTGGCTTTGCACAATTTCTTGAAAGCAAGGACACAGTTTTTCAATGTTTTCTCAGAACGTAGATGAGGTACTGAGTTGACTTATACACAGGTTGGTTTTTATCATACACATCCTCAATCACACATCCTCAATAACAGTTTTCCAATCCTGTAATCTATCTATAATCTTTAATGAATGCCAACCTTAAACTGTATCATCATACATGTAGTACAAAGACCTTCTATGTATAAGTTTTAAATGTGCCTGAACAAGTTTGTGAGAAAGCTACATGTACAACCATCACATTATAAGCTTACCAATCTCGCTTCCAAAGCATTAACGGTGTTCTCCAAATCTTCAATACGACTGCAAAAAAAAACAAGACAATGTTTATGACAACAATTTAAACATCACATTCATTTAATTCCAACATGGATTAACTACAGTGTTTGAAAGCTTACATGTTAGAACATTTACAATGGGAGACTTTTGAGGAGCAATATCAACAGAGGGCGCCAAACATACGGTCCCAGCGCATTTCGCGCCACGGTGACAGCCATTGCATTACACGTATTTTCGTGCTAAAAATGCGGTTGGAAATGTCGCCGTGAAACCCTACAATAATCAACGATGGAAAGCCCAAACAGTCATTATGAAAAATCAACCATTGAAGAACTTAAAAAATTGAATTTGAAAAGGAAAAGCTGAAACGTCGCGCGGAAACGTTGGTTGCCAAGAGGTAAGTAAAACCATGTCATTTTGTTTTCGGTCATGCATGTGGTTGATCGTGTATACGATGTATACATGTAGTGTGTGCACGATGCCAACAGTGCATATAAAATATCGGACGGTCATGTGCATGTACGTCCGCGAGGCCTATTCCTTTTCTAATCCAGGCCTAGGCTACACTGGCGCTGACCATAGCATAGACCTGGTCATGGAATTATGCTGTTCTTGACAGACTTGGCAATGAGTGGTAGATATATATATATTTTAATAATATTTTTGAGATATCTCTACTAATACATGTAGGCCTATGTTTATTTATTTTTTACTCATCACAAATGAAGGTTGAAGTGGTAAAACCAAATACACATTTTCCCAGTGTAAGCCTAATGCTTAGAAATTTGTTCTAACATTTTATTTATTTATTTTTGTTTTGCCAGAAATGGGGTCTACAACAGTGTGAGGAACAATCAACAAACGTGATGTCAACTCCACACACATTATGGCTTTTAAAGGCACCCACAAGGACAGCAAGCAGGTAAAAGCTAGATCTCACAAATTAGGTCTTGCTTCAGTGCGAATCTCAACTTGAACGTCATAAAGCAATATTCACATCTTTTTTTTTGTAAACATACCTGTAGACATTTGCTTTTGTTTTGATGTGAAGTTGAGCCTATTATACAGCAGGCAGACTGATTTTGTAAAAACGGAAAGAATTCCATTTACTGGTCGCCACTTATTCTTCTCATAAAAACTTAAAAACCACCAAAACGTGCAAATATTTTAAAGGGAAGTGAAAACATTCAACAATTTCCTGGCGACCAGTAAAGGGAATTCAAACCGTAAAAAAGTATCTTTAATGTTTCAATTTAATAGGAGTGAAGTAACCTCTTGTTTTATTTATGACTTGTTTCTCTGACAGATTCCCGACATGTGAAATGAAGCGCCAAGGCTTTCCAGGAAATCTAAATGATTCAGATCAGGCGTTCTTCCATGGGCAGTCAGGATGGTTATGCCTTCATGGCAGCAGAGTCGACATTTGTGAAATGACTGTATTAATTTAAATTTTGTGAATTTGTGTACAGTATTGTAACATTGATTTATGCAGCTCAATCATGTGATGGAAACAAATTGTATGCTCAAATTATCAATGGTCAAACAAAATTTCAAAAATAAATCAACATTTTGTTACCATTTAATTATTTTATTAATTTCCTGTGTTTACACATTCTAAAAAGCTTTTAAAACCAAGCAACTGGCAGGAACATTCAGGACTGTAAATGTACATTGCATGGATTTACCAGTACATATAAACATGTCATGTGAAGACTGTTAGCTTTTTCTTTTTGTTTTTTTCTTTTTTTTATTTCTTAGTCAAGAACTTATTTATGTTATGTCAGCTTAAACTTGCCGATAGTCTCAAGTTAACAATTGTCATGTTTCTTTTAGCCATGTTTCTTTTAGCCGCATAATTGATAAGTTGACCATTACTTGTATTCCTCAAAATGATTTAACAGGTATCAGAACATGCTGATTTGATAGAAAACCCAAAATTAGAAGTGGCAAATTGACGGGTGTCTTTTATGTAACTCTTGGAATTTCTTTTTCAGCCAGTCTCATACTGTGCAATGGCCAACTGCTCAATTCCGTACACGGCCCTGTCAGCAGGTGGTAATTTGAAAACTACATGTAGAAAATTTGAAAGCAATTGCGGAATACCCTGCAACTCAAAACTGCACGTGCTTTTATCGACTCGTTCTCGGACCAAACTTTCCTTCGTAATACAATCCTCCGAAGCCACGTCTACCTAATGCTACACGGACTAAGAATTGCAGGGTATTCTGCAATTATGTTGAAAATGAACATTTGGTATATTCTATGCAGATTTATCATGTACATTTTTTATATCATGTATATTTATAGTTTTCTAAACCATTAACAAAATAGCAAGCAAGAAGAATTGTGTTTCTTTCATTCTTACATGTATGCAAATGTTTTATCAACATTCTACCCCTTCCCTGCAGGCATTGTCCGAAGGGTGGGTGTGGGGACTTGGTAACATGCCTCGGCATTGACCAGATGTTCCAAGGTAGAGATTTTGTCACAAATTTTGGCCCAGGGGTTGCGATTTTGTCACTCAAAAAGTGACAATTCTCATGTCCGAGGTGTGGTAGCCTGGGGGTGGGGGTGGTACTTAACCATGCCTCTCGGGTGAAAATTGATATCACGTTACACATGTAAGTCAAAAACACAAACAAAAAACTATCGTGGACGCACGCGTCACTTTCAACCCTCTGCGTCAAAGGTTTTTTGTTGTGTGTTTCGATTATAAACATGCCTGTTGGCTTCATGTCAACTTGACTTTATTGCTTGAAATCCCCTTACCAAAAAAAATAAATAATAAAACAAAAACGCATCACCGCATCATTTTGGAAGACTAATTTTTGGCCTAATTTGTGTTTTTACAAATTCAAACACTGCATGTGTCATTCAAACTTGTTTTCACAAAGTTTTAATGAAGTGACTGGGGGTGGGGGTAAGACATTTTGCTCTTTTTTCAACAAAAAATGGAAATTGATAGTGACATCATGGAGGAAATGTGACATGAACACTGCTCATACCGGTGAAAGTCGTCCGAAAAGCGACACACTGCATTGAGTGCCCCGTTTGTATAGTGCGTACAGCCATAACAGCGGTGAGTGACGTACGCGCTTGAAGTACACCGAAGCCGCCGCCGCGCGCCACTGTTGCCGTTTTTATAGAAAAACTCCACAACTTTCTCAGTTTGTATGTATTGTTTAGAAAACCATGACTAGTCCTTCCGCCACACACCACAAAAATACAGGATGTACGGGACTTCATTGCTGAGAAATAGAGCTCTGAAATTGAAGAAATTTACGTCCACACGTAAAACAAACGAGACCGAAGTCAGAAGAAAATCACTTCCGGGATCGTGAAGGGCGCCCTCTTGTGTCTAAACCAGGATAGCCAAAAGTCTCCCATTGTGACAGGGGCAGCATATAACATTTTTTATTGTTATCAGATATGGGGGGAAGGGGGTGGCAGATTGTGACATTTTAGACTTATTTCAAGTATGAGATCGCGCAAACTTCACAAATTTGTGAGAAGTATACCTTATACATAATTGGTGATATGCAATGTTAGACTTGAAATAAGTCTAAAATGGCACAACCCGCCCCCCGTACCTCATATCAAGAGTTTTTCTTACGCTACCCCCTGATTGAGTCCGTTTTAGCAAAATAAGTTGGATGTCGCACAGTCACAGTTTTTGCGACCCATAACCAGGAATCAGCAGTGGATCTGGGCCCATTCAATTGCAAAAATACAATGGACATTCTAGGCACTACTCGGGTAACACCTGGAAATTTCCCGTACCGACCAGAATTCCATTGTATTTTCATATTTTAATCATCCTGGATCAGCCGCTGTCTTCTAGAACTAGTCACAAGAACTCCGCCCAAACTGTGCGACATCAGAAATTTCACCAGAACAGGTCACAGTTTATTTGTGGCGGCGCTATAGATGTAAAACTTGCGTTTTACCCGTTTGCCGATTTCAGCGCGGCTTCCAACCTCACACAGTTATCCTGCAATCTCTGATTGGTGCGTTCGGCGACCTTGTCCGGCAAGTGATCCTTGAGGGCGCTAGACTCCAGTAACTTGCTCTGCAGTTCCTGTATCTCGTTCTCGTAGTACGCTTTCAGGTCTGCTATGTGCCGTGCATGCTTTTCGCGCAAGTTCAGTCTCACGCTAAAAAAGAATCCAGATCAGATTACTTCTAAAGGAGAACAATAATGAGCACGGTCTTCTTATTAAAACAATTTTAAAAACAATTTTGGAAAGAAAAATGTTTGACTTTAAGCCATAGATTACTGTCTATTACGCACTTCTTACATAAAGAATATTTATGGTTAAATTAGATTTTAATAACTGCCTTCATATTATATCCGGTTTGTCTTCTTGTTTGTTTTCCTTTTGACAAATTAAGCTCCGTAACTTTCAGTATTTTAAAGGTAAATTATTTCAGCACTCGGGCCCAACAAAAATAGCCAATTGAAAATCTGGCACACTGATAAAGATTGAACTTTTTGATGAACGGATTGTTTTAAAAGTCTACATGTTTTTGTGCGGTCGCCAGCGACCATGCTGTGCACTAAAGCGTTGAGCAAGAAAATTCCAGTGGCCTGTTGAAAAACTAAAAGGTGCGACAACCCAAATAAGGTATACCTCGTTGCAAGCTGAGCGTCATCTCCAATTTGGGTATCCCCGGTTGGTTGCCGTGGAGATGAACTTTGGCCTGATATGTGGGGTGATCTTAGTCCTGGTGCACCAGTTAAAATCTAAGCAAAAAGCCAATATGTGAGTGAACACGCAGACACAAAAAACACTAATTTTAGGCATAAATGAGACAGTTTATACCAATGATATTGTGAATATTACATGTATGTACATATCAGTATATCATGGCAAATCACATTATAAGTATTACCCCTGGTCATTGGGCTCATAATAGCGTTCCGTAATTGAACCTTATCAGCTCCCTGGGGAGTGTACAGCCCCAGCTGCCTGTTGGACACGTATGGAGTAATCAAACACCACCTGAACTGCCCTCACAGATAACCATTTACTCCTGTGTTGAGAGAGAAAACTTATGGCAAAATACCTTGCCCAAGAGCACATACACAATGAATGCTGGCCGGCCTTACTTAGAACCCGCAATTGGTTTTGAGTTTGTTGCACTAGACCACTCGGCCACGATATTTTAAAGGTCTTATACCTGTTCTCCGACACTGACATCTTGTGACAAATCAGGTAGGGCCTTGTAGGTGTCTTGCTCAGCCTGGCGCCAGTAAGTAAAGTCTGAATTTGCTGTGCTGGTATCGTCTGAGATTGGCGTGGTTCTGTCGTCACCTAATCAGACAAAAAGTTGTTTTTTTGGCGAGGATTGTACGTTTGAAAACTAAAGTAATATAGGGTTGTCCAGAAAAAAAATTGACACTTTTTAAAAACTTGTATTTTTCTTGGAAAATTTATATTTTTTCATTTTTAGGTGAATCAGAGTGATGGACAAAATAAAAAAAACAGTTTTCAGTTCGGGAGCGAACTAAGATCGTTGAACTTTGCTTTGCAACCAAACCAGTTGTTAACCAGAGGCGATTTCATCTTGAATTTCCAGAGAGGAAATTCCCACATGGCATCACTGATATTTGTTAACCTATCTTTACGAAGTACATGTAGTATAATTCAAAAACACACCCGTCTGTTCTGAGTTGCCACTTTCTGATCCTTTATCTCCTTGTGTCACTCCTTTTGTTTTCCCTTGTGTTCGACGGCCAATTCTCTCTTGCTGTCCCGACAAAAGATGGTGTAACATCTCTGTTTGTTGCTGCTGTTGTGTGTGAAGCTCTGTCCACTGTTGTTGCATGCCTATTACCTAATCAATGGAGGATAAGGGTGAAAACAGTCTTCGTTTCAGTATTGTCTGACCTCGCCTACAGTTGGGACCCATCTGGGAATGATCAGACAGGTCCCAACTAGGGATGCATCATGGGAATTTACGGTTAATTCAGAAACCGGTTTGTAATTCTTTCAAGTGTCGGTTAATCGGTTAACTGGTTAACCGTCCGGCCGACACTAAAGAGTGTTTTTGTTTATGAATTGTACTTTATGTACTCACTCTTTGAGATGGAAAGTATTTTAAAAATGTGTCCTGAATTTACAAAAACGAGATGTAAAATGTAACGGGGGAAACCAACATAGGACCCAGATTCATGTGCAATGTATTCAATACCTCCAGGCCCCCAAAATAATCATCGAACCTTTATCTGGTCAAAATATTACTACAACCCCGTATATAATAGTGCTTACATGAGTTATTGTCTCCTCACCTGATGTGTATATTGTTCCTGCAATTGTCGCTGTTGCCGAGAAAACAGTTTTTGTAAAGTTGCAACCTGATCGTCGTCAGTTTTTTCATCTTGATCTTGGCGACTAGTATTTCTGTCTTGCTTTGCCGTGCCTCCTTTCTCAGATTGTTTTTGTTCCACCACGTCAGTCCACGTTGTCATCAGCATTTCGCCAGTGTCCTCCGAAGCGTCCTCTAGTGTTGCGTCGCTGTCTTCGGTCGAGACCGACTGCGCATCTAGCTCGCTGCTTTCTGTGGTTGTTTATACAAATAAAAACAAACATGTTTTGTCTCAAACACAATATTTGGTAATTGTTTTGGTATATTGCCTAATCACCATTAAAGTTAAACAACCAAACACAGGATGGGGGAAGATCATATGGTCCTCATTGGGATTCGAACCCAAGACCTCTAGCACACCAGGCAGATGCTCTACCAGCTGAGCTATGAGGCACAGTGGTATACTCTGTCAGATTTTCCCCAAGACCTCTGCCACACGGGGCAGATGCTAAACCAGGTGAACTACAAGACACAGTGGGATACTCCCTCAGGTTTTCCCCAAGACCTCTGACATGACGGGTAGATGCTCGACCAGCTGAGCTATGAAGCACAGTGGTATACTCTCCAGTTTTCTGTGAAGTAATATACCACTATGCTCAAATGAATAGAACCGTTTTTAAATGGCTTTCTCTTTCTCAGAAACTAAACATTTGCCCCAAAAAATGTCTGTGTAAAAGTTTCTTAAATTCATCTTGATTTGAGATATTTTGAGCAAAAAGGTTTACTTGGTTTTTGATCTGGAAATCGGTCATTTTTGTCCCAACTTCCAGCTCCTCTGCCGTTTGGACTAGGCTGCTGCTTCACAGTGTTATTTTGTTCGTGCTCTCGATTGGATGTGAACCCTTCACCATTCAGTTGTGATGTCTTAGAGGTACTGCTGGGTCCAAGCGGCTCTTGGTGTTGCTTCGTGATAATTTCCTCTTGTTCTTTCATGACACAGGCAAGTTGCATTTGCAGAAGATGGACCTGCGTGGTTCCATGATAAAAATGACATCCTTATCAAATAATTTTGAGAATCAATTAGGAACGAATTGAAAAGTTGATCATGACTTTAGACCTTGTGCACTAAACACATTAGACTGCCTGAAAATATTCTTGGTATTTTCTAAGATCTTTAAATTTTACCTGAAAGAATTGAAGTTGGCTTCAGACTTTGTGTACAAAACATCTTTTTTTTCTGACAAAATCTGAACATTTTCTCTATCCTAAATTTGGGTTTTCTATCAAATCTGCACTTACTGAATGCTTGACGAGTCATTTTAAAGAAACAAAATTCTGATCAACTTTTGTTACTATGCCCTCATACCCAAACACTGAAAAATCACACAATTTTACAATGTACATTTAGTTGTACATAAAAACTTGACTGTATAGACGCATGCATGACAGCGACCAACAAAAAATGTAAACAAACGCCCACCTGTCGTTCATGGTGCTCTTGTTGTAGAGCCACCTGCTGCCTATGTTGCTGCTCCAACATCCCAAACAGATGCTCCCATCGCTCCTGCTGGTTCCTGACGTCCGCTTCAGGAGCAAAGTACTGTCTTCCCCTCGGAAACCTTGCCCCATCATCGCCTTCCGATTGGCTAGACACATCCGCGTCGTTTTCAAAACCATCTCCGTCGCTGGATAGCAGACCTGTCAGTATATACATTGAATAAAAATTTGATTTAAATTACCTCCTGGAATCAACAATCAAGATATGCTTTCCACTTTGCACTTCTGTCGGAATGTGCATAAGCGTGATAACAGAGGGCGCTGCGTGTGCGCATGAATGGTATATAAATTTTGTGCACTAACTGAATGCAATTTTTGAAGAAGAAAATGTGATTTTTCTATTAAAAATGCAACATTTGCGACAAACGTGCAAGTGGAAGTATATCTTAGAATAACATTATCTGTTGACTCTGGGAGGTAATTTCTTTCAAATTGTTTTCACTGTTTACGGGAAAAATACTGACCTGTCATTAGAGAACTGAAGGGACTTGAAACAAACGGGCCCAAAGGCGGGATGAACATGACTTGAGAGCCTTGCGGCAAATGTCCTCTCCCAAACGGAATTGATTTAGGTTGTTTAGTCAGGTCTATTTCTTCGATAATTTCATCATCCTTGTTTTGTCTCTTCGAAGAATCATTATCCGCATTCACAAATTCCTTTGCATCCCCTTGATTTCCATTCCGAATTTCCAATTTATGAGTTTTCTTGTGTCGCAACTCAGTAGATCGAGATTCAACTTCCTCAGAATTTTCTTCGTCCGATCTTTTCAGTTTCTGAAAACCGAAAGTCTTTTGCAAGTATTGTGACGCGAGTAAGTCCTGATCACCGAAGTGCAAACTGGGGTCAGCATCTTCTCCGTTTGTTAACGATTCGTTTTGGCTGTTGTCGCCATTTTTGGGAGCGATTAATGTGTCCTCTCCTTTGATTGGATGATATTGGCGGGAACTTCGGCTGGTGTGGGGTTCACTCTCCCAAGAACTGGTGTCGGGATCGGAAGTTCCAAGTTCATTCTCATCCATTTTGTGCTTTGTTTTTTGCAATTATTCTGCTGGAATCCAAGGAATAAATGGGAGTTTCTCCATAATCAGCACCTGAAAAAAAAAATAAGCAGTTCATTTAAATGTTTTTTTTTTACCAAAGCATAATATAGAATGGTTGATTGCTTTATGCCATTCTCTTCTACGGTGAACACAGTATACAGTAGATTCTAGTACCGTACTTCACATTTGTCACATGCACAACATAGCAACAAAAATTTAGTCTGGTCACAGACACTATATTTATACATGTAGGCCTAGACCTTTAATCGCAATTAATTACCACTTGCATGAGTTTGCACAGAAGCAGAACTACTATTGTCGATTGTGGGTGGTTTTCGGGGCAGACTTTGCCCCCTTTTATTTCCCACAGTTCTAGAATAATTAATTTAATAATATATGTAGCCTTTTCACTTTTGCATGTTTGCAAAATCTGAAACATGCAAAAGCGAAAAGGCAATAGGCCTAGGCCTAATTAATATTTCCCCATTTTGAAATAAAAACCATCAATATGTGTAAATCTTATGTAAAACCCACATGTATTTGTATATGGTATTTATGTAAAATAAAGAAATTAAACGTGATGTGTTTACAAGTCATACAACAAAGTGTTTTTAGCAGGCTTGATAGCTAGCTGCATGCAGCTGCTGGATGGATCATGGAATGCATGCCTCATTTGCATGCCCTTGACGAGAGTCGATGTTAAATCTCCTACGATTGGACACAATATTTCACTGTCCAGCTCACCAACCAATCAGTAAGGTGGTAAGAAATCATTCACTGGAGTAAAGAAAACAAACTACTGAATCCAAGATGTCAGCGCCCATGAAGCAAGAACGTAAGTTTCGATCGCTTAATAGAAAAACCCATAAACTAAGCAAGTGGACCTCGGAAAGTGGATTGTTTGTGTAAATAATTTAATTCAATACTGTATACAGAGGAACACAGAGCTGGGTATGGTTTCGCTGATAAGTTTTCATTGCACTTGAGCGCTATGCTACCTGTACGGCCGAGCGCCGTCGACGTGCATCGTCAGTCACCGGTTTAAGCAGAGCTGATGAGGGCGGGGCGGCGCCGCACGTGCTTCTGACGTAATCGATGGTTGAGCCAATGATCAGCTTTGGTTTCTGACAACCAAAAGTGATCATTGATCAATTCAATAATTACTTGTACATCAGAAGCACGTAGTCGCCAAATTTGAACAAGCTCATTCATTAACACATGATTAAAGATACACAATGCGTGCGTTTTGGGTGTGGCACCTTGAAAAACAAAACAGTTTTTCTATTTGCTTTTAAATAAGACATCAACGAAAAAAATACACCAATGTTTAGTTATCGAACAATTACTGTCAATATTTCGAATACAGTCATAGCACCATGACTGGAGTGAAAACAAATTCGTTCATGCTTAGAGACGTGTACGTGTTGCGTAGACAAGGACTTTGGTCCTAATTGCTTGTCACCATGGGCACACTGTTGTTTTCACTCCAGCCCTACCAGATGTGACGTGGCTCGTTCCAATAACACACAGCAACTCAGTGGCGACCAGTGAATGGAATTCATACCATTATGTATAATGCTGTTGTTTCCGGCATTCCTAAAAAAAATCCATCTGCAAATGATACAATGTGTCTTTAAGAGCCCCTTTAAAGCCAGAGGCTCGTCAATGCGCGCGTGAGGCCAAATTCGTGCCACGAAATACGCATGGAGTTGCGTATTTCGTGGCACGAATTTGGCCTCACGCGCGCATTGACGAGCCTCTGCCTTTAAGTTTTATACTTGTGGCTCTAATGTACAGTATGTACTCTTACCTTACCTACATTTTTTCTGATTCAACAGTGTACTTGCCAGTCATTCATAGATTACACAGTGATCTTTTGCAAGTCATCATGTGTAGCAGAAGCCACGTGAAGATGTCACCATGAGATCCCTTGTGTTTCCCTTAACCAGATTACTGTCAGGCTATCGGACAAACTGTAAACCACAGTGGAGAAACTTCTGTTTTACAGAAAGATTATTCTGGAGTAGAACAAGAACAAGTTTTTGTTGTCAACGATTTTCGACAAAAGTGGAATTTCGGGCGCTAAAAGAAAACTCAAGAAGACTTTTGTTGTTGGGGGACTGGTGCAAAAGAAGACTACTATTTGCTGAAGCTTCGACCACCACAACAAGCGATAAAAACTGGTCTAAAATTCGCAAGAGTCTTCCAAAGTTGAATGATGATGACTTAGAAGAGGAATTTGTCCGAGGGTCTGGGCCAGGTGGGCAAGCCACGAATAAAACTAATAACTGCGTGGTGCTGAAACATATTCCAACAGGCATTGTTGTTAAGGTACGTAATAGACCCTTTGCACCGGCGCCCATGACAGGGGGCAGGTTTTTATATTTAAATGTGCCAATAAATAAATAGATCCACCAAGTGCCTATTCGTGCATGACACACGGTGACAATGTGACTGCCCCCTGTCATGGCCGCCCGTGCAAAGGCTCTATTGAGACATGTTGAATAATTCATTGCTTCTTCGAGATGTAATTTATTTATTAGTAAAGTGTATGACCACCTCTCGTGGCAAGACTGACTGCACCATCCTCCTCAAGAGCCACTGAGGCAGGGTGCGCCACTCTGCCTAAAGTTCTATACATGCACATCGAATAGCTGTCATCTTGTAGGACAACTTTTGTTAAATTGGTCAACAATGTACGCACCAAATGTGCAACCATGCATGTCCTGAAGGAACAAAGAAACTGCCCTACAAGATGGCAGCTATTCGATACAGTCTATAATAGGAGATGTGCGGATCATTTTAACATTTCTGTTAATAGTTCACAGTAAATTCAGTGTTTCTTCAATTTTTTTGTTTTAGTGCCATCAGACACGTTCTCAGACTGAAAATCGAAAGATAGCCCGAGAGCTATTGCGAGAGAAATTGGACATTTATTATCACGGTGACGATAGCGTTATCGTTCAGGCGAAGAAAGATCAACAGGAGAAAAAAAGAGAAAAGACGCGACGATCCAAAGTGAAGCTGGAAAAACTGAAAATGATGAGGGAAATGTTGGAAAATGATGAAGAAAACTAGAGTATATTTTATTTAAAAACTGAAAGAAAAGCATCGTTGAAGGTTATTCTACCCCAAGCTAGTCATTAAAAGGTACCGGACTTATAGTCAAGCCTTCACAAGTCTCTGGACTACGTTAAAGGAGCGTGTCCAGATCACATTTTTGAGCCCCCCATTTTTCCATGGGTTTTGATACCATATCATTTGTCATATTTTTCTCATTACCATTCTGAAATTTCATGTTCTCAATCCATGTATTTTTCAAGGATATCATAAAAAAAATGTTTGTTTTGTAAACTAATTTATCCATTCAATAAAGCAGTGCAGTGATCACACCAACGTTTTGGCTTCTACAACCAAATTGGAGATTGCAAATTGTTTTGTTTTCTTCCCATGGATAGTATTATATTTTTAGGGAGGTGTTTTATGATTGTTAGGTTAGGCCAGGTAGGTAGGAAAATAATTTTATTTTGTAATTTTTTTTACATTACAGTTCATGCATTTGCGTGTTGTTTTGCAATGTTTGAAACTCACTGTTAACACTATTAGTATTAACAGCTACAAGTGTAGAAAATGTAATGTTCGTTGGAAATTATTGCAAATAGTGCTCATTTAAAATTATCAACTTAAAAATTGGCAATAAAAAGTTTGACGTCAGCAAGGTCGGATTACCATAAACACACCATTTTGTGTCACATTTTCATGAATTGTATCAATTTGAGTGGGAATTTTACACCTTTTCTTTTGCATTACTAAGTTTACCAGCAGCCGATTTCACGAAAGAGTGCACAGCTTGCACAAGTTTTGAAAAATGGCGCAAGCCCCATAGCTTGCGTGTTATCACCGCTAAATTGTTGCGCAAGTTTCGTGAAATCGGCTGCTGGTCTACACTAGAACCATTAAATCGTTTCATATAAAATTCTGTGTACAATACAAAGGCATACACATTTTCCTTAAGACTCATTGTTTTGGAATATTTATAGGACAGTAGTCCACAAGAATTTATAATCCAGTTTTTCCAAACAGTATAAAGCACCAAACACACAGCATCATCTGAACCACAATTTTTATTTGTTGTCTGACGTAACTGCAATATAAATAGCAAAATACCACAATAACATGTACAGGCAGGCAAATGCACACTATACAAACGACATACAACTTGTGGCCTTTTAAAGTACAGTTTTTGCACCATAAAAGCAAATCATCAAGTTGCTACGGTTTTGTAAAATTCACCGAAACGGACAAATTGAACACAACAGTATAAGTATAACCACATCACTAACCATTTTGACACAAATTCTTTACAAAATGCACTTATGCAGAACAATAAATTACAAGAGGGGAGATAGGTGTTTTATATTCAAAGTTGATCGGATTGTGTCACAGGGGACAAATCTACAGGGTGAGTCTACCCTCCATTGGCTTATATAATACCAATTATATCGCAGGTAAGTACCTTTATGTAATTTTTGAATTCTCTTGCTATCACGGTTTGACTGTATATGGACACTAAAAGACCCCCAAGGGCATTCAGGCAGATATTTTTTTTTTTGAACAGATACGTTGTCAAACGTACTCTTCAACCCCAGTGAGCACCTTGTTTACTTTTGATAACGTTTTCGATACATTCTGAAACTAACTTTCAAAAGCAAGGTTGAACTTCAGCGCCCCGGGTCCTTTCAGATAGCAGTTCTGTCTGAATCAGTACGGGTAGCCGTAATACACGCCAAGTCACTGCTTATGATGTAAATACCAGTCCTGAAACTGAACAGTTTTTGTGACAAATTTTGCGGACGATTCTGGGAAGGCGTGTGCCTTTATTACAGTTCAGATGTCGTCATCTCACCACAGTTACATCAAGATCTTGCACTGCGCTCTGTTTCCGCTAAGCACTCCCTGACGAGGGCACGGGCATGCACAATACCTTTAGGAAAAGAGGAACACACAAAAATGATAAATGTATTAAATGATTAATGGTTTAAAGACTAGTCTGGTTGTGTCAGAGGTAGGCTTGAGCAAACCAATTCCAAGTTGAGAATCTGATTCACGATTCCGTCTTTTGGAGGAGTTGATTCCCATTATACCTGATGATTCTAAATATTAATGGTGCAGAAATTTGGCAGTGTTTAGTGTTGGTCTTTAATGCAGGCATGCAACTGTGTCATTACAAAAAAGTGGAAAATGAAAAAATCTCCAACACAGTTTTTTAATTTTCAATGGGACAGATGAGGAAGCCAAAAAGAGGAAATTAGCTGATCGGCTGAAAAGTTGCATGCCTGTTAATGAAGGAAATATATGCCAGTTTGTTTGAAAATACTAAGAAACCTGCTATTAGTATTAAGACCACCTTGATAAATAGGCCATGTCCTGTTTATAGTGGCCACCCGTCTTTGGTCCCAAATGCCATGTGTATAATGCTAATGCAACCTTTATAAAGAGGCCACCTGTTTATAGTGGCCACTAGAGCCTATACAAGTTTCAGTGTAACCACATACACAAAAATCACAAAAAGACAAACTCGGGTGTTTGTTTAATTTTTTTATCAAAGAAGTAAACAATTAATGCCAGACCTCGTTTGAGTCTTTCTGTGGCCGTTCTGCTGCCTGAGTAGGTAGGTCTGATGTCCCGCCCCATATCTTCAATAACGGCTAGGAGTTCAGCATATTTGCTCTGGGGCGCCATGGTCCGACTGGACATAATAACTGTGCAAACAAACGGTGAAAAAAGGTTTCTAAATCTTTCAAAGACTACAGAAATTTGGTCAATGTCCATCAGTTTGGGAAATCTGGATGCAGTGAAAAACAACTTGGCTCCACCAGGATTCAAACCGCAGACCTTCTGCTTAACGTGCAGACACCCTACCAATTGAGCTATTAAGCCAACTGGTGGATACGACTCAAACCACTGCCCGGCTTGCCCCAATTAAGGTGATTTCTTTCAAGGATACAGAGTTTGCAAAGTGTCTGTAACCATGCAAAATATCACTTACAACTGGAAAATGTTGAAGCATCGCTGTTACAAAGGGTCTGGGGGGAGGCATTACCTGCGTTACCTGGGATTTGTGATTTGGCGTTCATCTGGACTAGGGAACTATAGGCGCTGGCGCTGGATGACTGGCTACTAATGTTCATGGGTACTGGACTGTTACTTGCTGGTGACGGCGTGTGGATCACCTGCACGGCTGGTGAGTTTGCTGTGTATGGGGAAAAAGTTATGTTATTAATTTAAAACTTTACTAAAAAAAATTATACACCCAGTTTTGCATTTTCCATATGGTGAGATCTCAACATTAAAGGAGTGTGACCAGATCACATTTTTGAGCTCCCACCCAATTTTCCCATGGGTGTTCACTGTTGGGATTTTGTCACCATATCAATTGTCATATTTTTCTCATTTATTCTAAAATTTATATTCAAATATATATTCAGGAATATTGTCAAAAATTCATCAAAGTTCAGTAAACTAATTTATCTGGTTACACAAAGCAGTGCAGTGATTACACCAACCTTTTTGCTTCCACATCCAAATTGGGGATTGCAAGTTTCCTGTTTTCTTCTTATGGATAATATTTTGGGGAGGTATTTTTTATGATTGTTGGGTTTGAACAAAATCCATTTCTTGGAAAAATCTGGTCACGCTCCTTTAACAAAAATCAAAACTGAACAAATGCACAAAATAATAAATACAAATATTTTTGACTGGAATTGCCTTTAAAAAATTGACACAAATTATAGACAAAACGACAATTACAAACAAGACAAATACATGTACATACAAAACAAAGCAATACACAAATTCCAACCAACACATGATCCTTTCTGAAAAGTCCTCTCAAACATATTGTACTGAAGGACCAAAATATTGTACAAAATGCCAAGTACCCTTGCACACTTGAACCTAAGAAAAACCTTGAAAAGATAAATGTTACTTTTTACAGCGCATTCTATATTTTAGTCAGATACCACCGTCAATGAACACAGAATATCTACTGACTCTGTGTTAACGCCTTTAGGAGCCGCTCATTTAACGTCGCCTTGCTGTCTTTTGGGCCGCTTCTTTGTTGTCCCGACATCTCCGATTTTTTTCCCTCTGAAGTCACCAGAACAACGTCACTGTCTTCCGATTCTTTGGTGCTCGTGGTAGACAAGTTCATGGCAGTAGAACCATGGTCCTTGGCTGATTTTGTACTGTATTCCCCATCGCTGTCTATCTTTTCATTGTCGTCGTAATTTATTTTACTCTTTTTGGCACTTATTTCATTGGCGTCTAGTATTTCGCGTTTTGTTGTTTGGCTGTTTGGGCTGTGACTTCCTGCAGTATCAGTTGGCGGGCTTCTTGAGTTCTGTTTTGATGATGGATCGCTTTCCTGAATACAAAACAAGTATTTCAAATGTTTATTTTTTTTAATAAGGTATTCCACAATCGCAGTAGTATGTAATAATTTGGCATGCAGTAATTTAAAACCCATTCTATTATTTGCAATGACCCTAAGTTTTTAATACTTCATGAGTTGACAAGAAAAAAACTTACTCAACAAATGTTGATAGCAATGGCAACAAACACCACATTAATTTATTTCTGTCCAAGATGGTACTTTCTTTAAGAAATCAATAAATGAAAGTGGTTTTAAAAATTGAGTGTGCACAAACTTTTGTTTTACCATTCATTGAACATAAAAACCATGCATAGATTTTGAAGGTTTTCTGAAGCATTGACACCATCTATTTTCGCAGGCTAGTTTACCAACATTCTTCTTTGGATATATTACATTGAGCCTTTAAGGAATGATTACATGTACTCATGCCAAGGGAAAGTACCTTGTCTGAAGGAACTATCTTCACGTTGAGTCCAGCCAGAAGACTGCTCTTCATCCCTGTATCAACCCTTAGACCAGCAAGCAGCTGTACAAAAACAGACCACAAACATTTTGTATTTGGAAATTTCTTGCCCCAACACAATTTAACAATTATAGCATGAAGTAATATTTCAATAGCAATTCCAGTTAGTAACTTTCCATATTTAGCAATTTACTGGTGTTCTATCCTCTGTTATATTAACACGCAAGCCTGTCAGTTTTGGTAGCATCAATGCATCTCACCAACATCTACTGGACTGTAATAACTGAAATCATTTAGCCCCATTTTGTGAATTGTAATAAAGATATTAATCTTGGTTAATAACGTTACAAAAAAAATGTCTTGAAACAAAAAGCGTTTCCTCAAATTTCCTACAAATTTCCCACACAAAAATAAAAATTCAACACCAAACACGTTTTGCAGAATCTGTTTTCATATGCTATAAAGGTCAGTTTATAAAATACCCAACTATATAATTACAAATTTTGAGGAAATGTCCACCTGATCATGGAATTGCCCACAGCGTTTTTCATAGTTTCATGGGTCTACATACCCCGAGAACTATGGGGGATATCCCCCATAGTTCTAGGGTTTACAATACCAGTTTACTGAATGCAGTACATACTGGGGTTTTGTTCATTGGCGCAGATTTGGCGAAATTTCCTGAGGAACCATTCGTAAATGGAAAGTAGATAGGAGCTCGAAATTTCAGTCCTGGAAATTGTAGAAAGAAAATGAACACTTTTTTATTTTTTTAAATAATTTCAATTGAGGCAAATTCAATGATTAATAATACATAAAATATGTACACAATGTAAATGAATGAAACAATCTGAATGGAATTTCTTGTATAATAAACATAAAAGTGGGAGAAAATTCTCAAAATATTAAATTCTTAAATGTTCCAAACTAAAGTAGTTGAATCTATTCAAGAAAAATATTTACACTGTAAATAGTGAAGCTTTTAGTTTGCTTTTATTTATTTTGTATATTTGTTTGTATATTTTATTTATTTATTCATTATTAATATTATAATTATTTATTTTGTTGTCTTATTAAATTAACAAGAATTGAAAATTTCAATAATTTTGCCCAAAACTTTAAAAATAGGCTTACCAGGCTGACGAGTGCGTGGTTTCCATCTCTCTTCTTCTTTAAAATGACAGCTACACACTCGACTCCATGTCGTAGGCAGCCAACCGTGACCATGTTCGCTTCCGCCCTTATGCGATTTACCGATGCGTTCACACCACAGATCATACCACTGTTTCCAATCCGACCCATCATTTTCATTTGGGAAGTTGTACAGGCTACACAGTTCTCTGCCATTCTTGTGACTGCAACCCGGTACACAACAACTCAGCCCCATTTTTAATCCAGATAAATATTCTGCACAAAAGGTCACCAAGGTCTCAAACTCAGATTTGCCCGGTAAACACAATTTACAAAGAACTAGGCTTGAAAATGTCACAGAAAACTGACCACAATGAAACAAATTTAGGGTCAGATTTCACCTTTTTCACCCCTGGCCCCGCGCGCCCGGTCGGCCGGTCCGTCTCGGCGATCACCGACAGATTTTTACGCCCAAAATGGCAGCGATTTGTACGGCGCGTCGTACGTACGGCCGAAACACTAATTGCAACGGCCGACCGCGATGACAAAGAACTAGCCATCCCAACGTACCCACGACCTTCGACCTTTACAATTAGACCGGCAATGAATCATGGGAATTATTATTCATAATAAAATCATGTGCGGTTGGAATTTGTACTTTACAAATTAATTAGGCGTGCGCTACACTTGCCTTTCGACCAAACACGAGACAGACACAACTTCACAGACCAAAAATAACAACACCGAGGAAAAATATTTTGCCAATTTAACTGACTCTTACCCTTGGGGACATACTTCACACCTGAACCGTCCATTTTCGGGGCTCGAATCAAACCAAAATACGGCAATATTTGGCCGAAATCCAAGCCTTGAAAATCCACAGATCTTGCTTTTCACAGTTTCACTGGTTCCGGTCGTGTGACGTCACAACATAACTGGAATTATCATGTACTTTACTTCCGCATATATTACATTTCGCACAAGTATGCTCGTAATACCAGTGAAACTTGTATCAAAGTTTCACTTGTGTTTTCCGCGAATTTTATGCACCTGTCCACTGGCATGTCCTTTGGCTTTGCGGTCCTTAAAGGGTCTGAAATTGAATAATATTTTGATCAATGAATTCCACAGTATGCAATTAATTACTCCAATCATAAAACCCTATTAAAAAGTTGTTTGGGGTTCAAATCGAGGTTTTGGGTGTTTAATATGCCCAAAACAAATTGCATATTTTCTGTGAGATTTTGTGAAGAAATTTTGAAAGTTGAAAACCGCTAACTTTAATTCATTTCACATCAAAATAAACAGTAGCAATGTCTTCCAAAACAAATAATCTCTCACTTGTAGCAAAGATTGAGCATAAAGTTAATTAGCATTTCAGAGGCCCTTTAAGCACAGAATTACACACATTTTTGCAGATCCAAAGAAGTTAAGATGGTACCACTTGGGAAATAATTGTTGACAATTTCTTTATTTTTTCTGCTCTTTAAGCCACTTAACCGACAAAAATTGGCAGTGTACGAGAGGGGAATGTTGCAAGTGAAATGAGACTAACACACAAGTTTTTGGGGGGACAAAATTTGGTCTTCTAACTTCCAAAGCATATTTTTGTTGGACAACTACTGTCAAACAAGATATTTTTAATGAATACTTGTGCAAATTTTTATATTCTACTTTCGGGCACTTTTTATTACAAGAAAATGATTAATCTTGGGCAGAATTACCTTCACAGTAAATTTAATATCATACACACATTGAATTCAGATCAAAACTTTATGTATGGTGTAATTTTCTAACATTTCAAAATGTTTTTGACTACAAATGGCCTACTTTATAGACATATTATAATTAAACATATATTGCACTAAAATGTCTAAAAGGTTTCTTAAACTTTAATACAACTGAAAAATAATATGTGGTGAACGTAGAACGAACTGTCACCCCCACCTGCCACCCCCATCCCCTCCCCCCCCAAAAATTAAAAATAATGGCATGTCTATTTAATATAATTAACAAGAAATTCCAAACTAACCAAATTAATTGTGAAAAGGTAATTTCTTTTTCTTTTTGGTGCAGGGAATAAGCCAAGCCAGTGTTTAACCAACAAATATTTTGATCTGTAATACTGAAAACACTTCAAAAAGGGACGGAATTTACACAAATTTTAATATTGTAAGTTTACACTGTCTACTTAAAGAAAAGCATGCATCTGGCAGACTGTTTGCTCACTACATGTGTGCATTTTGTTAAACCAAGAAATTCATAACTGCCATATTGTCTTTTAACATGACTTGGAAATGTATCGGGACTTGACAAAAACTGACTTGGACTTGATTTGACAAAAAGAGACTTGGGACTTGTCAAAAACTGACTTTGGACTTTACAAAAACTGACTTGAAATTTTACATTACAAAAATTGACGTAGGATTTGACAAAAATTGACTTGATACTTGACAAAAATCACAAATAATTGACTTGGCACTTGTCAAACACGGACTTGGGACTTTACCTGACAAAAATAATTGACTTGGGTCTTTCTATAAATTAGGGGTCCAAAAGTGTGACATTTAGTGTCCCCCGTTACACCTGATATGTGTTATTTTTCGTACAAAAATCATTAAAATGGCTTTTAAACCATTTTTTATGAATTGTACTTTATGTAAAATGTAACAGGGGACACCAACATTGGACCCCTAATTTATAGAAAGACCCACTTGTCAAACACTGACTTGGAACTTTACCTGACCAAAATAATTGACTTGGCACTTGCCAAACACCGACTTGGGACTTTACCTGACAACAAAAATTGACTTGGGACTTTACAAAAACTGACTTGAAATTTGACATAACAAAAATTGACATGGGAATTTGACACAAATTGACGTGAGATTTGACAAAAATTGACTTGGGACTTGACTTGACAAATATTAAATAGAACTTAACTTGACAAAAGCTTCCCCAGAAACTTGTAAACAGACGATTCAGTTACACTTGACATAGTTAAGGCGACTTTCCATACACGTAGGTCCATTTTTCATCTGTCTTGCGTGCGTTGTGCTTGCGCTGTGCTCATCCGTCTATATTGGTCTATGGAGCGATTCAGACGAAAATGCAACACACGTGTAAGACGATAAAAAATGGACCTACAGTATGATGAAAAGGCACCTTTTTGGTCAATGTAAAACAACTATGATGGCCTCAATTAAGGCTACAAAAACAGAGTGGTTTTAAATAAAGCACCAAACAAAATCTTTAAAAAGACATTTTTTGTATCATCACTTTTGGTCTTGCTCGCTAAGCTTCTCAAACACAGCTTTCATTTTAATCTTGTCTTCTTCATCTTTCTTCTTTTCAGCTTCGTCTAGAAGATGCACTTCCTTGCGTATTGCCAAGCTGAGAGAAGGGTCTTGCTCGAGTGCCATTTTAAAGTCTTTACGAGCTTGGCTAAAGTCCCAACATGCAGCGTAGGCCTTTGCCCTCCGGTACAGTGCTTTTACGTTGGCTGTTAATGGAAACAGATATGAAATTAGAAAAAAAAATAATATAAAAATAATCAGGGTGGATTCAGGGTGGACACAAACATATTGAGGATTGAACCCATAACCTTTTGATTTTGAGTATGGCTGTGTACCCACCAGATGGATTTGAACCCATGACCCCTGAAATGCCAGTAAATTGCTCTATCACCTGCATATTGTTCCCAAATGGAGAGCTACATGTATGGCAGAGCGGTCTAGTGGATCATATTCAAAACCTGGGTTAGTTCTAAAGGTTGTGGGTTCGAATCCCGGTCGGTCCATCAAACGTACGTGTGTCTTTGAGCAAGGCACTTTGCTATGCATTGCTTGTGTCCACCCGGTACCAGGAGTAAAATGGATACCTGAGAGGGTAATGAATATTGATGTGTTTGATTAGCCATTGAGCGCCTGATAGGCAGCTGGGACTGTATACTTCCCAGGGAGCTGAGATGGTGTATGGAGTGATTTAATTGAGCTCTATGATCAGGGGTAATAGGTGCTTTGGTCATGGTTTCGCCGGATAAGTGTGCGGTACAGGTCCATATTATCCAAAGTATCTTTTGGTGTGTCTGATTGTTCAAAATTTGACAAATAAGGAGACGTCCAAAGTTGTCATCATTTTCACAGTTCTACAGAGTGTAGTATTTTTCAAGACCCCCTCCCTCCCCCCGAAACGCTACATTTATTTTGTCAGTACCATGAAATGTCAACATTTTATAGTGCATGTAATTCTTACGCAGCCCTCGACCTCCCTCCCCCTTCCTACGCTCAGTAGAACTGTAAAAATGTTGACAAACTTGGATGGCCCCCAACTTACTGTCATCTTTAGACAGCACCGTGGTGGTATGCTCTATCACTTGGTAATATTCCTGCATCATGAGTTTACACTGGGCAAAGTTTAAGAGAAACGGAATTCTCATCGTATCAATCTCCAACCAGTCTTTGCTGTTCGGTTGCTCGTGAAGCAACAAGTTCTCCAAACACCCCAAGGCCTCGGCGTATTTCTCTGCTGCGGCCACGTATTCTTTCGAATTGTACAACCGATTCCCCTCTTCGCGTAGTAGCGGTAGCGCGGCTTTCTTCTCCGCATCGTTCATGGCCCACGATTCTTTTCGGTATTCTCCTTCTTCTTCGACGTGCACCGTCTCGAACGTGAAGCGAATAGGTTCCGGGTGTTTGAGGAATTCGTCGAGGTCTGCGTAGCCCAGTCCGACTTTGTTCATCTGTGCCATGCCGCAGCAGTGGCCGGCTTCGGGCTCGCCGGTTTTGCCGTGTGCGATGTCGCGCAACTTTTTCATCACCGGTGCGAAAGTAGTGAGATGCTAAATGAAAAAAACAAAACAATAAAACAATTAAAATCATTTTAAAACATTACAATATACCTTTAACATACTTGAGTCTTTGCAAAAATTATAAATAATGTATTATGCCTTGTGCGGAAATCTGTGGCGAATTAGAAAGTTACATAAGTAGGATCATGGTAGGAAATGGGAATGATCTTAAAATTAGCAGAGAGTAAAGAAGACAGTAGCACAACCCCAGGATGATGCGTGTTCTGCTCGTAATCTGCACATAACCTAGAGGGCGCTACAAAGTGCAAGTGGGAAGTACATCTTAGAATTGAATAAGTTGAAGTATTTCCTTTGTTTGATGTTTTTACAAAAATACCAGATATAGTTTTTGGGGAAAATTTTTCGTATTTTGACCACCAACTACGTCACTTTGTTGTGTCTAGTTGGCATTACCGATGGGGCCACGGTGTATTCAGCAACCTCGCCCTGTCGCATCGTCTTCAGACATTTTTCCCAGACGTCGAGCTTGAACTGCTTGCCGGTGATCAGCTCAAACGGTTTCTTCTGTTTTCTGCTGTCGTCCAACACGGTTTTGTCTTCGTCGCATTTTGTGACTTTGTAATAGAAAAAAATCTGAAAGAAAAATACATAAAAAATTTAATAGTAGGCCTAGGCCTGTTGTTTAATAATGTTATAGGCCTAGGCCTTCACTGAATTTATAAATGTTTATGGATTTTTTTTCATATACATTGAACACGGATTTGGGTGAATTTATATATTGGAATCGATAGCTTATTCAATTCTAAAATACATCCCACTGACACTTACGTCGCAAATGTTGCATTTCTGAGATAAATAAATGATAAAATTACTGCATAAAGCATTTCCTACCTCCATGCATAAAGTAAAGCACAAAATGACGTGGCGAGCAGTCTGTGCGTAAGCGCGACAACAGAGGGCGCTGCGCGCGCGCGTAAATGGTTATCTTGTGCACTAACTGAAGGCAATTTTTGAAGAAGAAAACGTGATTTTTCTACAGAAAAGCAACATTTGCGACAAAAGTGCAAGTGGGAAGTATATCTTAAAATTACATTATGTGTTGATTGCAGGAGGTAATTTCCTTAAAATCTTTGTTCAATGTATACGAAAAAAATACCATTTAAATTTTTAGGCCTTAATTTTTTCTTTACAGATTTTCACATCCTCGAACAAGTCGAAAACAGTTTACAAACCGTTCCCACAGCCACCTACTTTTGTTCCGTCCCTGTAATCAGACAAATTTCCTTTTCCTGGATGAATGAGTCGCTTGCTAATATCTGGCCCAAGATCAATTCCCAGTCCCCTTTCCATTTCGACAAAACAGAGTAAAATTTTCAACAAATAAACGCGAGAATTTCTGACAAAACCTGACACCAGAAATGTTGTGCAGCGCCCTCAACTGTCTAGTGCGTGAAAACGAAGAGAGTGGAAGGGGCGGAGCTCAAGGCGGAGGGGGATGACGAGAAAATGTTTTAGGCCACGCGCACCCCTGGAAATAAGCCAATTGCTTCAAATATTTGTACACAAATTTATTCTAATTTAGTGAAAAGTGCCCTGATGCACAATCCATTTTCTAGTTTTTTCTTGGCCATGAGACCTTATCTTGAACTCGGAAAAAAACAACATAAAATACGCACCCCCCTTTCGCACAGTTTCGTCTAAATACAAAATAGGTTGTCAGTTGGTTGAATAAAAACTGTTTTCTATATAATACATAATAATATTATTGACCCAGTTTCCATGAAACTTTAAAAGATATATTTTGGCCTTCTTTTTCCAGATAGCATTTGCTCCAAGCTGTCTTGTTGAAAGCTCATTTGGAGGAGGAAGACTCCCCAAAAGGTGACGAGAGTTAGGCCTACCACTTTCTGGGTCATCAATATTTTAGCATCTTTTACAAAATGTACGCCCACATTAACAAAGAAATCACTTAAAACAAACTTAATCTACAGACTCTGAGTCTTAGTTTTGTGAAATAGACAAGTATTTCCATCTGTTTCGTCTTTAAAAAGTTTGAGACATTTGCCCGTTTGTGGGTCGCACCACGTGCTCCGTCGTTTTGATTTTAGCGAGTGGCGCGCCACTGTCACGGTGTGGCGCTGTTCATTTGAGCACAAGGATCCAAAAAGAAAGCATGTCGACTGCAATGGCGGCGTACAAGTTGTGTAACGCATTAATCGGTAAAAACACCAATATCTCCTTATTACCTTGTCATTAAGAGAAATAGTTTTGTTCTATGACTACTATTGATTGCGGTGGTTGTCATTTTATTGATGTGAATAATCTGTAGTGCATTGTTCATGTTGTTTTCTGACTGTTGTGCTCGGCAAGTTTGCAACTTAACTTCGATCAGTTGGAGGGGGGAGGGGGGTGGTAAGAGTTGAGAAGTTGATCAGAATTTGTTTCTTTAAAATGACCCATCAAGCATCGGTAAGTGCATATTTGATGGAAAAACAAATTTATGGCAAGATACCATGAGACCCCATGCGCTATGGGACAACTCTCAAAAATGATAAGTTTTTCCGCAGTAAATTCCTTCCTAATCTTGCATTTTTATCATCAAACTAACATTCTACAGGGCTTAGTTATTGGTCATACAAGTATTAAAACAAGGAAAATCCTAGGTGTCCGTGCATATGGTAATGAACCCTCCTATTTTGTAATTTCTGTTCTCATGAAAATGCAACGTTTACATGTAAAATAGACTTTGTGGAAAGAGTTGCTTTAGAGAGTCATAAAGTGTTGATACCTTAAAAAGGCACATAACTAATTAATTTCTTAAAAATATAAATTTCATGGCAGTGGCCTTTGTCTTATAAATGCCCTCCTCAGTCTTGTTAACTTTGCCTAACAATGACATTTCCAATTTTTTCGAACAGGTCTCCGCAGTGGTTTAACCCAGACACTACTGGAAACTGCTGTTCGGGTAAGATTTAATGAAAAAATTGTTATGCCTAGAAATAACACATGTTTCTTTTATTGCCTGTTTTCACGTTTGTGGTTTTATTTATTTTTGTTGGTTACTTTGCAGAGCTCCAAGTCGAGTTTTCTCCAAACAAGGAATTTCTCACGCCTCGGTGCATCGCTGTACGCACTCGAAACCAAGGCCAAGTTTGAACGCAAGAAACCCCACGTTAATATCGGCACCATCGGGCATGTTGATCATGGAAAAACGTCGCTAACTGCGGCAATAACAAAAGGTACGTAATCTATTTCCAGTGGAAGGTTAAATTCATTTTTTCCCCCCATTTTCTATTTGTTATCTCACCTATACACTCTAGCTTTACCGAGATGTAGAACAGCTTTTTTTCCACGTTCTGCATCTTTTTGGAACTCCTTGCCTGGTGCGTTCTTCCCTCCATCCTACAATCTAGATTTTTTAAGAGGAATGTTAATTTATACTTCCAGTCTTCTCGAGTTATTTTCATCGTTTGATTTCACTTTCAGATTTTTGTCTGACAGACTCGACAGATATTTCAGGAGTGTGGACTGCCCACCAGACACCTTTGTCAAAAGATTGAACATGCAGCTAAATTCAGACAAAGTCTGAAACTTGTCTGGACAGACAACAGCCAATCAGTAGACAGTTTGGTAACATTTGAGTGGTCACATGATTGAACAAAATCATCAAACATCATCAGACTTGTCTGATAGTGTGGACGAAGTCTTCAGACAAATTCAAACAACATCAACAATTTTCTGTCAGACAAAAATCTTACAGTAGTGATCTGTTTAAGGCAAACATGCATAAAAATATAAATTGGCCAACGTCAAAAGTTTTTTTAACTCGTTACTTTTCATGCAGTGCTCGCGGAGGAGGGCAAGGCAAAATACCACAAGTACGACGACATCGACAATGCGCCAGAAGAGAAGAAACGCGGCATCACGATTAACGCAGCACACGTCGAATATGAGACGTCCAGCCGACATTACGCTCACACGGACTGCCCTGGTCATGCAGATTACATTAAGGTATGGTAAATGCAAGATTAACATAATAACACTCGCTGGTAACAAGTAGTGCGTTTTATTACTCCTTGGAGCAATTTGGTTATGTTAAGTATTAAAATATTTTTAAGTAAATTACCTAAGTTATCTCGTAGTAGCCACCCTGACTGAACACAAGATTTGAAAGAGGATGAGTCAAGCTATGAGTACATGCCTTTCAATTGAGGGTGTGTTCGCAGAAACTTGAGTTCCTTGAGTTGAACATGGAAGAAATACAGGGCGGTTCTGGACATCCTAAAATTTAAACCAGCAATTTGATCATAAGAGTCTTACTCAAATCGAAGATAGAAGTGGTTCCAACTGTCCAATGCAATGCATAGTTCCGAGTTTGCCTAGTTAGCCCCGCCCCCTTGGATATTGTTGCTATGGCTCACACACTAAAATCCTATCGTCAAAATGGCGACACACAAAGCAATGGGACTTTCAACGGAAAGCACAGATTCATTGGAGAAAACTCAAAGGTATTCATGTTTCAGGGTCGACAGTTATCTTAGAACACACCGAGTAAAGGGCCAGTAATACAGGGATGTCATATCATGACATACGTGCTTTCGTACCTTTGAACAACGAAACGACCGGCCTTGAAACCAAAAATTCACCCGGATCATCGCATACAACACTGTACAAATTGTATGGGGCCGGTAGAACATATCGCGTGATGTTGTTGTGAGACAGTGCACTTTGACCTATGTGGGCGATCTCTGCTAGCTCTGTTGTGATTGGTCGGCGGGTTCGGTTGATTGACAGGTCGGAACTATGCATTATTCCAACCGAGATATCTTTTCATAAGAAAATGTTAACCGATAATGAATTTATATAAATATGTATGCACACAATTTCTTTATTAGGGCGCCCTCATGTGAACGAAACTAAGCCCCTGACTACTGTGGTATATGTATTACAGTGTATGAGTCTGTTTTTCATGCAGTATAGGCAGGGAACCAGCCTAAATAGGACGGTGGTTTTGCATAATTTCTTGAAAGCAGGGACACAGTTTTTCACTGTTTTCTCAAAAAGTAGATGAGGTACTGAGCTGACTTATACACAGGTTGATTTTTATCATACACATCCTCAATCACACATGGAGATAACGCCGTTTGTAACAGTTTTCCAATTATGTATTCTATCTTTACATTAGTTATGCCGATTTATCGTTACTTTGCAGAACATGATCACAGGAACAGCGCAGATGGAGGGCGCCATTTTAGTTGTCGCAGCAACCGACGGGCAAATGCCACAAACGAGAGAACACCTCATCCTGGCCAAACAGGTGAGTGAATTTTGAGGTCAAAGGTCACCAAGATCATGACCTTTTGCTGCTGGCCAAAACACCCCTTAAAAATGTTTACTACACATTCAAGATTTGTCTCTGCTTGGATCCTGGGATATCCCCTTTGATCACATGTGTACATTTGGGCTGCGTTCGGCGTGTACTCGTGTTAACACGAGTATACTCCTGCGCGCGAACGGCAAGATTAACGACACTCGGGTCAATGAGAGTACCGGTATGCTCTCGCTACTCCCCGACAAATGGGGAGTGTGCTCTTACTCCTGACGAGTGTCATGTGATTTATACGAAGATGGTGGAATATGGGTGGGATGTTTGGTGAATTTGCTCAACGTGTCAACTCGATAACTGAAACAACAACTCACTAAGGTTTGTTTTAGACGGCATCAAAGGTTCTCACGACTTACGGTCTGTATTTTCTTCAGTTTCTTGGGAGCAGTGTTTTTTTTGTGCAGATATTGCCATCTTGACTGCGGACTTGCTGTTCGCGTGATATGACCCGAGTGCAATGTGCACGCATTACTCCCGAGTAACGAGAACTGCACGCCCGAACGCAGCCTTGTTGAAAGGGACTTGTTGAAAGGTACAATTTCTGTCAAATTTTTTATCCAGATTGGCATAAACCACATCGTAGTTTTCATCAACAAAGCCGACGCCGTGGATAACGAAATGTTGGAACTGGTGGAGCTTGAAATGCGCGACGTCCTGTCGGAATATGGCTACGACGGCGAGAATACACCCATCGTGATTGGATCGGCGCTCTGCGCATTGGAGGTGAGAGAAAGGCCACGCACAAATTATTGGTTAAAAAAAAACCAAGAAAATTCTGTGGTTTGTGATATAAGAACTTGTTATTGATTTTAAGAAGGACGTGGGAGATGTTTTTCCTTCGGAACTTGCACTGGATATCGAATCGACGACAAAATGATATTGGTCACCAAATGTGCCACGTTACCGTAGAAAAATTCATAAGGAGAGGTCCTTTTCACTTGCCTAAGGCGATTTTGCCCGGTTAACCCCGCCCCCTTGGATATTGTTGCTATGGCTCACACGCCATCGTCAAAATGGCGACACACAACGCACAAAGCAATGGGACTTTCAATGGAAAGCACAGATTCATTGGAGAAAACTCAAAGGTATTCATGTTTCAGGGTCGACAGTTATCTTAGAACACACCGAGTAAAGGGCCCAGTAATACAGGGATGACATATCATGAAATACGTGCTTTTGTACCCTTGAACAACGAAACGACCGGCCTTGAAACCAAAAATTCACCCGGATCACCGCATGTACAAACTGTATGTTGTTGTGAGGCAATGCACTTTGACCTTTGTGGGCGATGTCTGCTAGCTCTGTTGTGATTGGTCGGCGGGTTCGGTTGATTGACAGGTCGAAACTATGCATTGAAAACTGCCCCAGGAGACCATGGTGGTGTTTATAAATCTGTCTTTTTTGTTGACTCGTTTATCACCACCAGGGCAAGAGTCCAGAAATCGGTGTACAATCCATCCATAAGCTTCTTGAAGTGATCGATGAATGGATTCCGCTGCCAGTCCGTGACTTGGACAAACCGTTCCTCATGCCTGTTGAGCAAGTCTACTCTATTGAAGGTATGGTCTCGTCCACATGTTATCCTAGATGTTGTCCAGTTTGGGTTGGGGCACACACTAATCTTCCGAAGGACTAGGGCCAGTATTTAAGCTCAAAGTTCCAATAATTAGGTAAGATTTGGTGAAATTACCCTAGACTGTGTATGTAGTCTATACTAGGCAGTCACCAAAATTGTAGCAAATATTGCGCAGTGGAAGGCCAGCCTAAGCAGAGTGCTACAGTCTTTTTAAAATCATTTAAATCATAAAGCACCCCACTAAGATAAGTGTAGAACTTAAGTCCATGTTCACAAAAGATTTAAGTGCACGTATAACACTAGACTGGTTCCCGTCCACATATTCCACACAGGAGAATATAAGGACAGGTAAAGGGCGCTTCATCTTGATCTGTAATTGGTCGTCTTTGCGCGTGCGCATTGTGTTTTTTATATTTAAAAATTGGCCAAGCCCGTTGCTTTAGGCAATGTACTTTATTTACATAAGTGGATATGTTCGACACGCACGGCCAAGTTACAAATGTCAATGCAAAATCTGCGCACTTACTAAAACAATAATAATAATAATAACCACGTGACGGGCAGAATTGTGCCCGTCATGGCTGCCCTTTACCGATCCCTATATTTTCGCAATAAGCGAGCCAATCTATTTGGATCGGGAACCAATCTAGTATAACACTTTTACTTTCAGAGGTCAGATCACACTCTCAAAGTTAAGCGCTTTCTGAATACCACTTTAAGATTTGACTTAAGTCTAGAATTTAACCCATTGCACCCTGAATTATTTCATCAGGTGTAAAAGGTGCCGCTTTCAGGCCCCAATGTTGACCTTTAGGGCATAAAGGGTTACGTTAGACACTTGACTTCAGTTGTTTTGTGACACACTAAAATAAATGTTCTCTGGTTTGGTAATTGTGGGTTTTTTAAAGACTTAAAACTCCTCAAATTGCAGGGCGTGGCACTGTGGTGTCTGGCAGAGTTGAGAGAGGAACCATTGTCAAGGGTGACGAGGTGGAATTCATCGGTCACAATAGTAAGATCAAGTCTGTCATTACAGGTAACTTCGCCCGTTCTCTCAAGTTTGAAGTTTACAAACTGTATATGGTGCCTATATATAATATTTTTCAGTGCTTGAACTTTTTACAGATTCTTAAAATAAGGGCACAACATATCTAAAGAAGAATGTTGGTAAACTAGCCTGCAGAAATTTAAGCTACATAGATGCATCAATGCTTCAGAAAACCTTTAAAATCCATAGATAGTTTTTGTGTTACGTTAATGGTTTTAAAAATAAATGTGTGCACACTCACATTTTTAAAAACCAATTTCAGTTGTTAATTTCTTGCAGAAAGATGCTATTTTTGGGAGAAATAAATTCATGTGGGGTTTGTTCCTATCAACACCTTGAGTAAGGTTTTCTTCGTCAACACATGAAGTAAAATTTTGGGTCATTGTTGGCCTTTAAAGAGATATATCCATACATATTTCAAAAGTTACTTTGTAATCACTGGACAAAAACAAAATTAAATTAAAACCGAAAAAGTCCTAGTCTGGTTCTTTTTTTCCATTGATTGTAAGGCATTGAGACGTTCCACAAGATTCTGGACAAAGGGGAGGCAGGAGACCAGATGGGGTCACTGGTGCGTAATATCAAACGGGACCAGATCAAACGAGGCATGATGTTGTGTAAACCCAACGTCTACAAGGCGCACAACCATATCAAAGCACAGGTTTGTAAAAAAGAAAAATTCTGACCTGAAAAATAGAGGCTGACAGATCTTGCATTTTATCGGTCACTATCATGTATAACCACCTTTTGTGGCAAGGCTGACTGCACCAGCCTATATAGGAGCTGCTGAGGCAGGGTGCGCCACTCTGCATGAAGTGCCTCCCTGAGCTATGACGATTCAGAAAAAGAAATGCTAAATATGTTCTGAACGGAAGATTGTGAGAGATTAACATATTTTATTGGTCAGTAACGTGTATGACCACCTTTTGTGGCAAGTCGCCGTAAGAGCCGCTGAGGCAAGGTGTGCCACTCTCCCTGAGCTCCTGCACTTTTAAGGCTGTTTAGGATATGGCTCATTCTATAAATTTGGGGTCCACTTTTTCTGTCCCCGTTACATCTGACATCTTGTAAAATGTTGTATTTTTTAAATTCAGGACATATTCTTTAAATGCCTTCTATTTCAAAGAGTGATTACATAAAATACAATTCATAAAAATATGTTTTGAAGGCATTTTTAATGATACTTGTATGGCAAATAGCAGTATGTCAGGTGTAACGGGGACAGAAAAATGTCACAAGTTGGACCCCAAATTTATAGAATGACCCATATGCATGACTCCGGAGGTCAGCTTATCCCACACACGTTTAACAGGATGATCCTAGAAACTGGACATGTCAAATTTCATTGTTGTTACAACAGGTATTCTTGGACCTGGGGAAAATCACCGAAGCGGAACGGTCCTGAAAGCGATTCCAAAGTGATTGGTCGATCAGTGCCTTGTTATCCACAAGTTCACTGTATTCAAGAAACGTGTTCTGATCAAGAATTAATATTTGAAGAAATTTGCACTTTTTTGATTGAATGAATTCTTTCTTTTTATATAACTAGATTTACGTTTTGACAAAAGAGGAAGGCGGTCGACACAAGCCGTTTGTCAGTAACTTTACTCCGGTGATGTTCTCATATACCTGGGATACATCGGCCAGAGTAACATTGCCAGAGGATAAAGAAATGGTCATGCCGGGTATGTACCAATTTAACTGGCTTCTATCATTAGAGCGTCTTCGCAATGTGACGAATACGGTTACGATTACGAATATGATAACGGTAACCTTTCACGTAGATGCACACACTGAACTTGGTTTTGCACTGTGTGACTGTACGTGTACATTTATCTACTAAATCTGCTCTGCACTTGGCTCTGTTTTTAGCAAATTTTGTTCGCTTCCACGTGAGTTTGACTCATTAAATTTGATCTGTATTCACGAAATATGGAACAAAATGCATACAATTTAGTAATTCATCACAGATAAAGCGAACAATCTGCATAACCGGTATCCGTTTTATGCTATGCGTATGGAGCCCGATAACCATTGTCAACGCGTATTTTTAGACCCCCTGTACTCATATTTCGCGACGTCATCCATATGCTTTAACGTTGAGTGTACGCATTGGCTCCAACCCCCCTCTATGCATACGTACTTTATGTATGGCCATTTTCTGTATATCCTTAGGTGAGGACGTCAACCTTACGATGGCTCTCCAAAAAAGTATGCTAGTCGAGGTTGGGCAACGCTTTACGCTGCGAGATGGTCGCATTACACTGGGAACGGGAATCGTCACTGAAATCTTGCCCATGATTGAGGAGAGTTAGTCGCAAAAAAAATACAAATTAAAACGGTATAACTACGAAAACATTTATAAATACTTCATTTTTGTCTTGCATAACAGTTTGTAAGCCAGGCCTTAAAAACGCAACTTCCATTTTTGTGTCCAAATATTTATTTTCTTCTCTTCATCAATATCATAATTACAGTGATTTGTTTCTATGGCAACCAAATCGTACCGGGAAAAGACGGCAACGTTAATGTCGTCGTGATGTTCGAGCCCCCGACTGTTGTTCACAAGATTGTGTTTTTGAAGAAAAAAGAAAAAAAAGCTTTGAAAGTGACGCACGCGCGCTAATGCTAAACACAGTTTTTTTGGGGGGGCCTAATACTCGTCGATTCGACTCTTTTATGTAATCAAACATAAAATACTTCTTAACTTTTGCACAAACTTCTCTTCAAAATCAATTTCGATGCAGGCTTATATATAATTGTTTGGACTACCGTATAATGTGTTACAGGCTAATTTAGGAAGGTTAAAATGATATGTGGTCTACATTTTTTAAACCTCCACTTTTCTTCTCTTCATCGGTACCATAATTACAGTGATTTGTTTCTATGGCAACCAAATCGTCCAATCAGTTGTCAAGTCTCGAGTTCAGTTGAACTTGGTAAATATTGTCCTATATATAAAACGCCCCTCAAAACTGACATATTTGGAAATATCGTGAAAAATTTGAATTTTTTTTGTATAGTATTGCTGTTGTCTCATTGTTTAACACCCATTGACTTAAAAATCATGGAATTAGCATGGTTCTACTGAATTAGCATTTCTTTCTAGTTGAACATGACAATGACAAGTGTAAATACACCGTTTTCACCATGCACTGCATTTAAAACAAATTCCTAACATTGGTATTAAAATGGTTTTGATCCAGTAGTTTTACAACCATTACTTACCTTAGGACAGAAGGAAAGAATTAGATCATTGTAAGGGGCCGTCCAAAGTTGTCAACATTACGATTCTACAGAGCGTAGTATTTTTTTAAAGATCCCTTCTCCGAAAATACTACTTAACGTTTTTGGTCAGTACCATGAAATGTCAACTTTTTACAGTGCATGTAAAGTCGTAGGCGACCCGCGACCCTCGACCCCCTCTCCCCCTTCCTACGCTCTGTAGACCGTGAAAATGTTAACAACTTTGGACGGCCCCTAATATCAACGATTTTTTTTTACCCGTTTTTTTCAAACAATGCCTAGTGAAAAATAAAAATTATAGTTACTGTAAACTTAATGACTGTTGTGCGTATTGTGTTTTGGTAAATAAAAATACAAAACTGCCCGTAGTTATCCATTATAACCAAACTTGTTTTGAAATAAGGTGGGCGAAGACATTAAAACGACTTTTATATAGTCTATTAGCTAAATTGCTCCTACATATAACCTTTCATAAGGCACTGATTATGCAACACATTAAGGCCAAAAACAAAAATCTATGTTTAACGCAAGTTGAAGTCTCCCAAAATGTGCGGTGACGCGGCTTTTTTTTGTAAGTGGATTCCGAGCAATAAAGTCAAGTTGATATGAAGCCAATGGTATTTACTGCCGAAAATTCAGGGGCATTGTGGCTAAAAGTACTGGGAAAAGGTGGTAACGTTGATGTCATTGTGAGGTTTAAGCCCCGACTGCTGTCAACAGCAACTTCACAGGGAAAATGATACTCATCGATCTGACTTTTTTATTTAATCAAACATAAAATACTTCTTAACATTTCACAAACGTCTCTTCAAAATCAATTTCAATGCAGGCTTATATATCATTTTTTGGACTACCGTATAGTGTTTAAGGCTAATTTAGTAAGGTTAAAACGATATATGGTCTACATTTTTTAAACCTTCACTTCTTCTCGAAGTGCATACTAATAACTTTGATGTCTCTTTTCAGCTGAGGTCAAAGGTCATTCTGAAGTCACAGGTCAGCTTTCTGGTTTGACCTCTGCCAAGTTACTTGTTGTTTGGCTCATGTCATTGCTAACCATCTGTTGAACACGAGCCCAGATGCAGTACATCTGTCGCAAAGACAAACATTTATTCAAGATGGTTTATGATTGGAAAACTATTGTTTCATTCACACGAGGGCGACTGTGTAAAAACATGCTTGTGCACATGCATTTATATAAATTCACCTTCAATTATCTTAAAAATAAACTCCCCCGGGCTACCCCACCCAAGAATTGTTACTTTTTAGTGACAAAATCCCCACCCAGGAGGGAAAAACATAGACGTTTTTTTCCCCAAGTGCACTGAAAATTTGATTACTTGTGCATGAAAAACGTGACCAAATCCCCACTCAAGGGGTGGGGCAGCACAGGGGGAGACAATTGATAGTTGCGTTACCTCCACTGCAGCATAAACCGCTCGTCCCGCACACAACAAGGCAGTGCTTATGTACCTAAAGGCAAGTGGAACGTAAAGCGCTGAACTGTGGACCCACACATAAAACCACACCGGCAGGAGGTTCAAACTTAACGCGGCATAGATCCCGATAAGTGATCTGAAATCTAATCAAGGATCATAAACAATAATGTAAACAAAATATCAAAAATAATTATATTATGGAGTATATCACTGTGCCTCGTAGCTCAGCTGGTAGAGCATCTACCTGGTGTGTCGGAGGTCTTGGGGGGAAAACCTTACGGAGAATACCACTGTGCCTCATAGCTCAGCTGGTAGAGCATCTACCTGGTGTGTCAGAGGTCTTGGGGGAAACCTGAGGGAGTATACCACTGTGCCTCATAGCTCAGCTGGTAGAGCATCTACCTGGTGTGTCAGAGGTCTTGGGGGAAACCTGAGGGAGTATACCACTGTGCCTCGTAGCTCAGCTGGTAGAGCATCTGCCCAGAGAATCGGAAGTCGTGGGTTCAAATCCCAATAAGGCCCTTGCACTTTTTCTAATCTCAAGTTTGCTTGTTTAATTTCAATGGTGCTTTAGGCACTAAATCAAATATTGTATTCAAATTTGTCTATCATAAATTGCTGATGACTTACTTTCCGCCATAACATTCTTGACAAGCCAGGGTGCTTGGCTGTACTGCGATTTCCACTGCGGCCCTGAAACGTGGGTACACACGAACATGCACCACTCGAGGGCGCAGACAAAATAGCCCCACTGTGACAAACGGAGAAAATGGGGCCAGGAACTTATTAACAATTAGTTAACCTCCTAAACAAAATCTTTTGAAAGGGTGTTAAATAAACTTTCCAGTGATGTAGAAACTTTGGCGATGGGCAAAATTTGGCAGAGAAATGGGGGAAAAAAGAAGAAGTGTGCAAACCAGGGGCCTCAGAAAAATTAAAAAAATAGAGAAAAAGGCCTGAAGGTTCCCAAATTAACTCCTTAGCATACAATTTATAAAATAATATTTATGTTTATTATTCTAGTTGTCCATAACGTTAAAGTTGTCTTTTTTACTTACTTTAAAAAGTCGCGTCCAAAGCATTCCACGTCCAAAAACATCAATGGCTTTGTCCAACTGAATGAGAAAGTCAAGTACTTGTTAAAACTCGGGCAGTGCTCAGGTACTTTCTTAACTTCGGTTGTGGTCGAGTACTTTCTCAACTCAAGCAATTCTCTTAACCAATTCGCGACGGGGAACTGCATATGCAGTTCTGAGTGCGAGTGTCTTGGGGGCGGTTATACAGAATTAGTCCCATGAATTAGACCAGGGCAGAGCTGGTCACTATGATTATCTTGTTGGCTTGGGGTCAAGTCAGGTTTTGGTTTTTGACCTGTGACTTGACTCTGGAGAAAATGACTTGTGACTGGACTTGGGAAATAAGATTGATTTACGACTTGAAATAAAAACTAGTCATCAAGTCTCCAGCCCCAGAGACATACATGTAAACTGCATAACCAAAACTGCTAGTGCAGTCTCCCGCTCCAGGGGAATGAATTGGAAAATGCCTAGCCGCGAAGTGGTTAACCCAAGTAGAACTTGAGTACTTTTTTTCTTAACTCGAGTAGTACTTTTTGAACATTTCAGGCATTTTGATATTGCCAACATTGTCACATTTGGTACTTCAAATTTAGATAACTACACTAAAAAAAAGCTGTGCATTTCAATTTACCCATGCTCCAAAAGCTGACGTCTGGTGCAGTTTCCGGGCAGCAAAACCGTCAAAGTCTATAAAGGAAAAGCACCCAAACTTAGAATTAACTAAACTCCTCAAAAAAAGTTCAGTTACTAAATCATTTCCCTTGAATTTGGTATCATTGTAAAGCCCTGTTATTCATCTTTACGATGTGTCATTTGTTATGATTAAGCAATTGGGGGATGTGCAGCACAGCTGAATACGGGGGGGAGGTGTAAAGTGAAATGTCACAAAATGCATTGCTATTGTGTGAATTTTGTGGAATTTCACTTTCCATCCACCCCTGTATTCTGCTATACTACACATCCCCCAATTGATTAATCATAACAAATGACACATCACTGTAAAGAGGAATAACAGGGCTTTCTAATGATACCACATTCAAGGGAAATGATTTAGTAACAAGAGAGAAATTGTCAGTCAAACTTGACTTTCCGAACTTTTTTTGAAGAGTTTACATGTCTTATAAGATATTCAAAGTTGACCATTTTTGTTCAAATTGGACTTTCCATAATTGTCATCCAAGAAAATCATTTCAACTGTGTCAACATTTCCTAGTCATATTTCCTTGTAAATTATTGTAAAACAGATTATGTGGGCATTTTAAGGTTGCAATCTGATGCACTGTCAGCACCCTTTATGAGGGTGGGGATTTTGTCTCATAGAAAATACCACCTTTTTACTGCACTATAAAACATTAACATATTGCACCACTTTCACGACTCTGTGTGGGAATTGTCACTTAAATTTTGCCCCGGGGACGGGGATTTTGTCATTTAAAAAGCGAAAATGTCCACGCCTGTGATTATCCAAGCAGCTATACATACAGTCCAGAACAAAGGATGCCAAGTACAAGCCCAGGAACCACGAAGGATATCCGAAGCAAAACCATGCCGTCAGAAGTAGCACAAGTCTCAGGTAATCTGCCACAATAAGAAAACGTGCAAAATATTATTAGTTTCGCTGAAACACTGAAGATATTGAAATTAAAATGTTTTGCTAAAAACGCTTAGAACAAGCTTTATGAAATAGGCCCTTGCTTAAAGGCACAGACTCGTCAGCAATGCGCGCGCACCAAATTCGTGCCACGAATTACGCAGCTCCATAGCAAAGGCATGAAGCTGTGTAATTCGTGGCACGAATTTGGTGCGTGCGTAGTGCTGACGAGCCTGTGCCTTTAAGTGAAAATTCGTGCTATGCTTAATCCATTTTTTATGAAATTGGCCCCAGGCCAGGGTGGGACGGGGCCGGGGCGGGGAGAGGGTGTAGCCCAGGGCAGGGGGACGTACGTGGTGAAACAATTAACACAATTTCTTAATGTTGTCTTACTGCAACAACATTCTTTGTGCCCCACTCACCAATAATATTCGGCACATAAAAGTATACATTAACCATGATTCTGTTTTGGAAAATGGGGTGCCATTTAGCAACAGGTCCAACTGCATGATGTGTCAGAGGAAACCTGACGCAAGAGGGCGCTGCTGCGAAATTAGACTTGAACAAGTCTTTTTTACCCGTTTACTTATTTTGTTTACTAACAAGTATCGTTGGTGGCGCAATCCATTACCACTTCCCAGAAGTTGGCAGACGCAGATATGGCGAGTTTTAGGCTGAAATCTGCGGAATTATTGACGTTTTTCTCGATCTTGCTCGTCTTTTTACAAAGCGTAGGAACTAGTTCGAATCACAGAGGAAACGAGCACACAATAGACACAACTAGGTACCATAATTACGAACAGTTGACAAGATTATTACAGCAGTATGTGGCAGCTTATCCAGAGATCACACGGTTGCAAAGCGTTGGGACGAGCGCGATGGGCAAGAAACTGTGGGCCTTACAAATCACCGACCAGCCCGGGGTGACGGAGCCTGGCGAGCCGTGGTTCAAATACGTCGGTAACATGCACGGCGATGAAACAGTAGGCAGAGAAATCCTGGTTTATCTCATTGAATATTTGTGCCAAAATTACGGAACCGACCAGCGGGTTACGAATCTCGTCGACAGTACAAATATTTTTATCATGCCAAGTATGAATCCGGATGGGTTCGAACGTGCTGTAGAGGGCGACTGTGGCTCCAAACATGGTGGCCGAAATAATGCACGTAATAAGGATTTGAATAGGAACTTTCCCGATCAGTTTCGTAAAACTTCGCCACCTATTCAACCCGAAACACAAGCCTTGATAAATTGGATTGAAAACAACCCGTTTGTACTGTCGGCAAATCTTCATGGGGGTAGTGTGGTGGCTAGCTACCCGTTTGACGATTCGGAACATCACGTAAGTGGAACGTACAGTGCGTCACCCGATGATGCGTTCTTTAAAATGCTAGCGCGTACGTACTCCAGGAACCATAGGACTATGGGTCATAGTCCTCCACACTGCGTAATTGGGGAATCCTTCCCAGAGGGAATTACAAACGGCGCTCATTGGTATGATGTACCTGGTAAGTATAATAGTGAATCCCTACTAAAGAAAAAAAAACGGTATAAATACCATACACCCTCGCCACTAATTCTTCATAATATGACATGATAACACCCCAGAAAGTGTAAATATGGCGAGGAAACATAAATTTAGCAGTGAGAAAATTTCAAGTTTTCCTTTGACGAGGGTGTATGGTATTTTTTCCAATTATACAAACAAATAAAAAATTAATAACAAAATTGTAATAGGCCTAGGCCTACCAGGAGTTTGTTTTATGCTACGGAGCAATTATAGAATACAGGGCCCAGTGGAAGTTGACCCCCAGGTTAGTAACAAAATGTCCCTTTTAAAAAACATCCCTCACGTTGTATTACGGTAAGTCATCAAGCCAGATAAATTCCTGACTGGTCTAGGGGGTCACCTTCCACTGGGCCCTGCAGTCTGTAATTGTACTCCACAGACCAACGTTTGTACACAAGATATGAACTTGAGACAACTGAATTCTTAAGAAAAGATAAAAAAGGAAGTTGAGTTGGAGCCCAATAACCAAGGGTAATAATTTGAAGTGCTATGAATTATTGGGTCTACACTAAAAACAGTGAGCTACATTGTATTTTCCTGCCCTTTAGAAATGGATGTTTCGTGTTACCAGCAAAATGTTCAGACCCAGTTACCCTGGAAACTGATGTCACTTACTTCAAATTGTTGCCGACATTTAGTTTTGTTTTTTTATGAAAAGGTGGAATGCAAGATTACAACTACCTGCATAGCAACTGCTTTGAGATCACTATCGAGCTATCATGCTGCAAATATCCCCTTGCAAGCCAGCTGGCCGCAGAGTGGGACAATAACAGAGAGGCACTCTTGGCATACATGGAAATGGTAAGCATACGTTATGAATTCCGTTTACTGGTCTGCACTGAGACACCATGTGTTAAGTCTATGGAACAGGGCAGAAAAAGTTAAAAGTATTTTCAAGGAAATTGTTGAATGTTTTTCACTCCTAAAATCACTTCCCTTTAAAATATTAACACATTGTGGTGGTTATTAAATTATTATAAGGAGAATAAGTGGCGACCAGTAAACGAAATCCTTTAAAGAATTCTTAAACTTAAGACAGATTACATGATTGGAAAACCTTTAAAAACAGGAACAACATCATTATATAACTCAAGAATAATGTTGATAAGCTGCCTTGTAGAGATTTTATCCACATAGATGCTTCAGAAAACCTGAAAAATCCATGCATGTTTTTTTGTTGAAAAAATTGTCTGCAGACATTTTTAAAGCACCTTCAGTTGGCAGTTTCTCCGACAAAGGTACCATTTTACACGGAAAAAAAACTCATGTGGTGTTTGTTACCATTGCTATCAACACTTTTAGTCGGGTTTTTCTTGTCAACTCGTGAAGTAAAATTTTGGCTATCAATTCTTTCAAGATCAGTGCAGGAGTTTGTTGAATACAGGGAACTTGTGAATAACAAGGCACTGATCGACCAATCGCTTCCAAGACTGTTCTGTTTCAGTGATTTCCTCCTGGGCCCAATTTCATAGAGCTGCTTAAGCGCTAGCTGAAAACGTGTGCTTACTGTAGCAGAAAAGTTGTGCTAACGTTAAGGCTATTTCACGGCCGCGGCGTGCTTAAGGCCAAAAAAAAAAATAGTTCTGCTTCCGATTACATGGCATTTCAAAATAGGGTAGGTAGGTAGGGAATTTATTTTTTTTTTGCCAATTTTTTTTGTGCACAATCATATGGAGGCATCTGCGTTTTTTTTTTTTTTATTTATTTTATTTTTTATTTTTCATTTTTTTTCCGATAAAAAAATTAGGGTCGCAGCCTAAAAATAGGGTCGGTCGGGAAACCGGAAGCAGAACTATTATTTGTTTTGGCCTAAGCATGCGCGCGCTTGGAAACCGCCATTGTTGCGTCACTATCTTAAGCAAAATGTGGCTCTGCGGTTAAGGCAGGTTTTCAGTTGCTTACCGTTAACGATGTCTATGAAATAGCCTGACGCTCGGTTAACGGAACATGGGCTGTTAAACAGCTCTATGAAATTGGGCCCAGGTCCAAGAGGACCTGTTTAAACAAAGTGATTCCCACAGAAATGGAATGTGACATTTTCTGTTTCTGGGAGAACTCTGTAGTTAAGGGTTCTCAGAAAAACAGTTTTGGTGTGTTTTCTGAGACCTTCCCGAGTGTTTCCCAAAATGTTACTTCAAACTTTCAAAACAATTGGCCCAAAAAAAACCCTTTTCTTGCTTTCTATAAATCGAAGCATTTTCAACTAGAACTCTTTGCATATAAAAAATTCTGTCAATTCAAATGTTGTTTTTTTTCAAATGGAATTTGTTGATTGAAATTTTAAGATAAAAATTTAAAACGCAAAAATAAAACAATACAATTAAACCAACAAATTTAATTTTGGTTTCACAATGATCATACATAGCACTTGAAGTTTTTGGACTCAAATGGTGTGGTACACATCGTTTGATGTGGTCTAGCTATACATGTATGTGAACCAAGACACCATGAGCATAATAGATGGCCTTGTGTGGGTGGTTGTAATTAGAATTTGCCTACCAGTTCATCCATTCTCAATTATAAAATACCAGCACTCGAATATGATCGTAATGTGGTTTTATCCGCATTGCATTTATTCTAAGGGTTCTCCACGGCGGGTTTTTCCGGGGCGGCCCTGTTAAGTTTTTTTACCGCCCCGTATTCGCACTGCCGCAAACCCCCCTCGCCCCCCCCCCCCATCTTTTTTTCGATTATGGAGGATATAAAAACGTTTCTAAAGGATGGTTTCCGAAAGCTTACAAAGCAAAAACCACGAAAGAAGAACCAGAAAAAGATGTAGATGCATCTTTTGTGTCCACTTATTCTACGAGTGCCGATGTTACGGCTCCCCTTTGAGGTACCGTAATTTCTGACGATTATGACCCACCCATTCACTGCCCATTGATACTACGATAACAGTTGGCAGAGTCCCTCCATTACGTGCACAGCGATTGGCTAGTTTTGGTGCACGTGGTGACTTTTGGGTTTCATTTTTTCAGCGACTTTGATCTTACTGGCCAAAATAAAACATGGCCATGTTTGCCAAATTCTGTGGTAACAGAAAGTTATGTGCAATTTCATGGTCACAGAATGATGGAAATAACCAGTCTGTACTCATTGTGATAAGAGCATCTGCCTCGAACTTCAGAGGTCTCGGGTTCATATTCCAATGTGGACTATGCTTTTTCTTGTATAAACTGGTAATTTCTTGATAAACTGGTAATTAGGGCATTGACATGTTTATGACAAAGTTTAAACTTAAACTGTAACCAAACTCACAAAACATTAAAAAAAAAAACACCATATGTTAGGAAAAGTCATTATAAATTAATAAAAACTGTTTTCCCCTCAAAGGTCCATCTCGGAGTTAAAGGCTTCGTGAAGGATGCCGCTCATGGCACGGGGATCGCAGGTGCGCATATTGTCGTTGAAGGCATTGCGTATAATGTCACCACGGCGTCGTTCGGAGACTTTTGGAGGCTCCTTACACCTGGAACGTACACGATTTCAGCTCATGCAGATGGGTAATTAATCAAATTTCTTGTTAAAAGTTAGTAAAAAAAAGCACTTTGATTACAAAGCATTGCATTGTTTTCATACTTTGTTTTTTCTTACTTTGTTCAGTTAACCAAGGCCAATGGCCACATGCCCTGCTGAGTTGGCCCTGATGCCCCTTCAAGATATACACTTTCTGAGGCCAGATTGGCCAGCATGCCCTATCCTAGGCCTTGACATTAACCAAGGTCACCAAGGCCAATGGCCTCATGCCCTACTGAGTTGGCCTTGATGCCCCTTCAAGATATACGCTTTCTGAGGCCAGATTGGCCAGCATGCCCTATCCTAGGCCTTGACATTAACCAAGGTCACCAAGGCCAATGGCCTCATGCCCTACTGAGTTGGCCTTGATGCCCCTTCAAGATATACGCTTTCTGAGGCCAACTTGGCCAGCATGCCCTATCCTAGGCCTTGACATTAACCAAGGTCACCAAGGCCAATGCCTCATGCCCTACTGAGTTGGCCTTGATGCCCCTTCAAGATACACACTTTCTGAGGCCAACTTGGCCATGCCTTATCCTCTTGAATTTCTAGAGGATTGTCAGTTGTAGACGCTAACAAAGTTGGCTATTGTGCCCCTCAAATTTGCCTCTATGTCCTTTGAAGTATGGACAAAATTAAGGCTGGAATAAACCACCCCTTATTTTTTTATAATGTCGTGCTTATTATTTTTCTTGTTTGTTATTATTTTTCTTGTTTGTTTCAGATACCATGGAAGTCAACCACAAAACGTGACCATTACCGACGGCAACGCTATAGGATTGATGTTTTTTCTCGTTCCTATCGACGGTTCTATCTTAATGAACATACAAACTGAAGATGTTCAACATGAAGTTAAAATCGAGGAGGCTGAAAAAGAGTGTAAGTTGTCTTTTTCTTCTCAATATCGTTCAACTTTTTCTGGAGAATGGATTCAATTTACATATATTTTATACAGAAATAAACACTTGTCCGTAAAACTGTATATTGGCAACACAATGTGAACATTTTCTGTAGGTATGTCTGCCTGCAATAAACAAAGCATATTGTTCAAACATTGGGTCCAAACCTTTTTAAGAAACACACATACCCAAAGTACACCTCCTCACCCCCCGCCCCCACCCCTCCCCTCCCCCACCCCTCCCCTCCCCCACCCCTCCCCTCCCCCAATGCAACCCCCCAACCCCCTTCCAAAAAGAAAGAAAAGAAAAGATTGTTTGAAAGGGGTCACTCCAAACTTCACTATACACAAAGACTTCACTGTTCTGACAATGCATTTGGTATTGTCAAAGTTTTTGGATTATTTTGGACAAACACATTTCTGGAGGTTGGGGTTCATGAAAAACCTTACTGTAACCCACAGATTTTAATTATTTGTCTAGCTGAGCCAGATGAACTAATACTCAATTACATGTAAAATGATTGATGACCTACATGTATGTAATGGTTCAGCGATAAACATAAATTACCACCAGTACGTACGATAGATTCAAAATCTGTATTTTTGTCCATATGTGGCCCGTTCCGGAAAAAAGGTAGCATAAGTCGTGCAGACTAGGTCAATTTTTTGTGACCATAAGAAGAAATCTGCGGCAGATCCACGCTCATTAAAATACAAAAACCTATATATTAAAATTCTAACTTATCAGTCATTAAAAATACCACCTCCCCAAATAGCATCCATGGGAAGAAAGCATGAAATTTGCAATCTCCAATTTGGATGTGAAGCAAAAGGGTTTGTGTAACCACTGTACTGCTTGATGTTCTAGATAAATTAATTTACAAAATATAGGTGTTTTTTGATGACATCCTTGAAAACATACAGATTGAGAGCATGATATTGCAGAATGGTAATGAGATAAATGTCAGACATGATACGGTATCAAAATCTCAACACCCATGGAAAAAAAATAGAAAGTTAAAAAATGTGATCTGGGTCATTCTATAAATTTGGTGTCCACTTTTTCTGTCCCCGTTACATCTGACATCTTGTAAAATGTTGTATTTTGTAAATTCAGGACATATTCTTTAAATGCTCTCTATTTCAAAGAGTGATTACATAAAATACAATTCATAAAAATATGGTTTGAAGGCATTTTTAATGATACTTGTATGGCAAATAGCAGTATGTCAGGTGTAACGGGGACAGAAAAATGTCACACTTTGGACCCCAAATTTATAGAATGACCTATCTGGACACGTTCCTTTAAAAGTTTAGTGAAAGCATAATTTAGTAATATAATAGACAGCCAAAGTGTGACGTGCAATTGGATCTAAACATCATGGCCATCGAAAAAAGTACCATTGCAAAGCACAGGGACACGGTTTAGTGATTTGTAGTGTAGAGCCATTGCCTAGGCAATTAACAAAGGATGACATATTCACTTTGGCAGTCTATGTAGATTCAAAATCTGTGTTTTTGTCCATATGTGTTCTGAAAAGCTTCTGAAAAGTTTCCACTCTACACTTTTGTTTTTATCCTCACAACTCATTCGTTGTTCCTTGCCCAAGCAGTAATTGAGGCGACAGATTTCAGGCATTACCACTACGAGGAAATGAGGACTTTCCTTCAGGCTTACGCAGACCGTTACCCCAATATCGCTAGCTTATATTCAATCGGAACGTCCGTTGAAGGAAGGACTCTCTACGTGATGGAAATTAGTGATAATCCGGGGTTACATGAACCAGGTCAGTTGAAACACACAGGTTTTTCCCCCCATTTTTAGTGTCTGTATTTGGGGTGTTTAAAAAAATAACAAAAAAATATGCTAATCAGAGGGTCAACATTTTAAGAGACCTTTTGAAAAAACATAACCATACACTACCCATCAAAACTTTGGAAACGGCTCGAAAGTTTCAGGTTTTTGAAAAAAAAAAGTATAATTTTGTGAATGTTAATTTTGTGAAAGCAATATATACATGTTAATTTTAGTGCCATCTTCGGCCTCAGCAGTGGACTTTATCAACAAATTGGAGAGCATGCAAAAAGAAACGGCTAAACTTGATGTTCATCAAATAATCCCCCCTTAGCAGCTATGACAGCTACACACAATCTCTGCATAGAATCTAACAAGAGTGGCAATCAGTTTTTGGGGAAGCCAGAGTTCGTCTCATCTTCCAAAAAGGGCAAAAAAAACGACCATCGTTGGTCAAAATGTACGCTACGATGACCCATTGCCTCATCGTAGCTTACGGTGCGTTGCCATGGCAGATATGCATCGTTAAACCCATCGCAAGTTTCTTGAAATTGTTCTTAGGACGAAACACGAGTTACGGAGCAGTAACCCATCGCATCTCGAGTTACGAAGAATCGTAAACGTTAGTGAAATCGACCCCTGAAGTATTTCTGAAACGGTAATAATGCTTAGTAGAAACACATTACTAGTTTAGGAGCAGTCAAGCATAAGCTATACTCTTAGGTTGGGCTAGCGAAACCCTTCAAACATCTTGCCTAAAACTATTTTTCAATGTCGTTTTGTCCAATGTTGTTTAACCATGTAGGTGAGCCAGAGTTCAAGTATGTGGCAAATATCCACGGCAACGAGGTCGTAGGTCGGTCGTTGGTACTTGACCTGATACAGTTCCTGTGTGAGAACTACGGGAGGTCAACCGAGGTCACGGCTTTGGTGGACAACACCCGAATTCACCTTATGCCTTCGTTAAATCCCGACGGTTTTGAGAAATCAACCGAAGGTGAGAAATTGCCGTTTAAATTTTGCTAATTTTGTTTACATTAAGTTGACATTGAAATATTCACATAACAGCTTCATTATGCATGACTGCATAAAGCTTCTTTGTGCTGAAAATTCCTATTCTCAGATTGACTGCTTTTTTCAATCAAAAAGTGGAGAAAATTTGTGACCTGTCACCACAAAAATGAGCTGAAAGTCAGAATTTTCAAAAATGGGATATTGGTATTTTTGAATTCAGCAGAAAAAGAGCTTTTCAATGGGAGCGCGTATGGTCTAGTGGGTATAAAGCGGAACTCCCAATCAGAGGTTGTAGGGTTCAAGCCCCACTTTGACCAACGTGTCTGTGTCCCTGGGCAAGGCACTTAATCCCAGTTGCCTCGTCAACCCAAGCGATATCTGGAAAGCTGTTAAGGGGAATGCCACAATCTAACTGCTGATAGGGTTGAGCGCCTGGCCAGCAGCCACCTAGTTATAGCGAAATGGTTCTGGTGATTCCCTGATGGCAGCGATAATAATAATGGCAACAGCGCCAGGAGCACCCCGCAGGGTGGACATGTGTGCTATATAAGAATCCACCATTATCATTATATAACACATAAGGTAAAACTATGCAACACAGCTTGGAGAAGTGGTAGTGTTCTTAAAGCAAAATTTCTTACGAGGCACGAAGAAAGCTATCGTCAAAATTGGTCTAAAAATGATGTTTAAAAACAAAATTTTTTCTAAATTATTATTAATGTTAATTTGTTTAATTTGTTTTTATGTGCAGGTGACGCAACGGGCACAAACGGACGCAACAACGCAAACAACATCGACCTAAACCGCAATTTTCCGGATCAGATTGCACCAAGCGAGGGCGCCCCACAGCCAGAGACGATTGCTGCGATGGAATGGATTCGGTCCTATCCATTTGTCCTTTCAGCCGGCCTCCATGGGGGGTCACTGGTGGCCAATTACCCGTGGGACGAGAATCGGCCCGGGAAAACGGGGTACAGTAAATGTCCGGATGACGCCGTTTTTATCCAGTTAACGGAAGCTTACTCAATGGTGAGTTTATGTATTCACAAAGATGTAATGAAATTGCATTGCACATCTCGTCCAGATTTTCCCAGAAAATGGATTTCATTCTAACCTAACAATCATGTAAAATACCTCCCCAAAATACTATCCATGGGAAGAAAACAGGAAATTTGCAATCTCTAATTTGGATGTGGAAGCAAAAATGTTGGTGTGATCACTGCACTGCTTTATGTAACCAGATAAATTAGTTTACAAAACAGCGGTGGTTTTTTGACGATATCCTTGAAAATATACAGATTGAGAGTGCACATTTTTAGCACAGTAATGAGAAAAATATGACACACAACATGAAATAAAAATCTTAACACCCTTGGGGAAAAAATGGGCGGTTCAAAATGTGGTCTGCAGCAGATTTCACGAAACTTACGCAGTTGCGTAAGCCCACTTGCGCAATGTTTTATTGCAGAAGTCACGCAACAAATTAGCGATGATAACATGCAAGCTATGGGGCTTGCGCCATTTTTCAAAAGTTGCGCAAGCTGCGCACTCTTTCGTGAAATCAGCTGCTGGACACGCTCTTGAAGGCCCTATGTATCATTCGCAAGATACAACTTTTTGCAGATTCGTGAGTAAGAGTGTAAAATAGCTAAGGAAGAATGTTGGTAAACTAGCCTGAAGAAATTTTAGCTACATAGATGCATCAGTGCTTCAGAAAACCTTGAAAATCTATATATGGGTACAAGTGAATGGTATAAAAAAAGTCCTGTGCACAGGATTTTTTTAAAAACCCATTTTCGGTTGTCAATTTCCAACATGAAATACCATTTTTAACGGAAATAAATTCATGTGGTGTTTGATACCATTGCTATCGACACTTTGAGTAAGGTTTTTCTGGTCAACTCATGAAAAACAATTTCACGATACAATGGGCCTTTAAATGAACAAATTTCTTTTTTCTCGCTTGTTCTTTCAGGCACATACCACAATGCATCAAGGCCATCCGTGCCCCAAATTATATCCCGATGAGTCGTTCAAAGAAGGCATTACGAACGGAGCCGAGTGGTACAGTGTCGCGGGTAAGTCTGGTGCTTTGGTGTCCTACATGTACATACATTAACCTATATAGGAGTCTAGGATATAGACCTAAAATGTTACCATGGTGAAGTTTCAGGCACCATTTTGATGTCTCACAGAACAAGCCTGACAAAAAATTTTAAATCCCAATATTTGTTACTTTTTTTGCAGGCGGAATGCAAGACTGGAACTACCTACACAGTAACTGCTTCGAGATCACCCTAGAACTGGGATGTATCAAGTATCCATTAACAAAGGACCTCAAGAGTTACTGGGATGCCAACAAGGTCGCCTTGCTAGGTTACATTGAAGAGGTCAGTTATTCATTATGCAAATTTTATGCGATTTTGCAGCTTTTGATTGGCTATTCCGTTATTGAATTTATATTTAGAATGATCAGTTAGACAGTTCTGTCAGAATTTCAAGGATTAGCAGTGGGACTTGAAGGCAAATTTCTAATTATCCAGTTCACATTTGACAACCACAAGAATCTATCTACCATTTGCGAGTTCTGGAAACATAGTTGATGAAAAAAGTGTGAGGCTACATGTATGAATGCAGTATACGAAACCAGAATTGGACTAGGTAGACAATATGTCAACACTGACAAAACATCTAACAAAGCAGCGCCAAACTTTTTTCTGCTTGCCGAACGTTAATTTTCAAAGTCTGCATGTGTCAGGAAAGTGGGTGGTGCACTTGTAACACAAAAATGTTCTCTACTTTTTGATTGAAAAATCTGAGCGGGAATTTTCAGCACACAGAAGCTTTATACAGTCACGCATAATAAGGCAGTTATATGAATATTTTGATGTCGACAAAAGACATTTTCAAGTTTTTATTAAACAAAAAAATTGCGTTTGTTTGTTTTGCTTGGCATATGTTAAATATTTTGGTGCTTACGTGCGTGGGATAAAATTTGCAAAACTGGAGGGTCAAATATTAGGTTTTCAAGAATCTCAATGCCGTTTGTCGTTGCTTTTAGGTGCACAAAGGAATAAAAGGCTTTGTGTTGACGACCAGAGGTAAAGGCATCCAAAATGCAACAATCGGCGTAGCAGGCATCAACCACAGTCTACGCACGGTGATTGACGGCGATTATTGGCGTTTGTTAGTCCCGGGAACATATGATGTAACAGCGTCCGCAGAAGGGTAGGGATAGATTTCAAAAAGCAAATATTTTATTGATGGTATGCATTTCGCTTGAATGATTTTGTATACGATTAGACAATTGTATTTGCATGACAGACACACCTTGTAACAAGAATAGGTGAAAACAGTCATTAAAACAAAATTGAAATTGAACCATACCAATATCCCAAACTTACTATGAGTAGTGTATGCTATCAATGATTCGTGTCGGAGTCTCATTATAAGGCCGCTAACTTACCTTGCTTTACTTTTATTTCAACAGCTTTATTTCTCAAACTCAAACCATCACCGTCACGGACAAATTAGCCGTGCATGTCAACTTCACGCTTGCACACATCAGAGGCGAACACACTCTCGAAATAGCCCACGTACCATCCCCAAAACTAAGCGACCAAGAATGGGCCCAAACGTACGACTTCAACATGCCCCAAAACTCGTCAAAGTATCTCTCAAACTCTGAACTCAAATCTAAGATGAACGATTTAAAATCGAAGTACGAAAAATCCGGAGTTTTTAGGTTGCTGCAGCTGGGAGCCACAGCGACCAAGCGGAGTATACTTGGAGCAGTACTGACCAATCCTAGACCTAATCCAGATTTGAGTGACAAGCCACGGGTTGCCGTGATTGGTGGATTGAAAGGAGATGAGCCAGCTGGGAGGGAGATCTTGTGGCGGCTGATTAGACACCTGGCAGAAGGTGGGCTGACTGGCTTAACAGATTTTAAATCAGTAATTTTGTTTCAGAATATTTTGTAAACATTTTTTACCCTGAAAATACAAGTCTTGAGCAGATGATATTTGTATAATGCTTTGGACCATTACTGTACTCAACAATAAAAAAACGTACACCAACTATCATCTGAAATTTTATGAGGTATTCATGAAAGTTACATAACACATGTCTGGCAGACCCAACAAGGTCACAAGCCTAGACAATTGGTGCAGATGAAATTTACAATGCAAATTTGTAATTTTGTTTTTATTAAAGTACACTGAACAAAATTATAAACGCCCCATGTGACACTTTGAAACTTTTACTAGCCTTAGGGGTTGCAAAATATATTAAATCATACAAAATTCATTTTGTTGTTCAATATGCTACAGATTACTGTCCGTTAGAATAACCAATTTGTACAATCATAAGACAATATCAGCTTATTTAGGGTCGCCCATTTCATGTTACATAAATAATTTACATGGGCCGTTTATATTTTTGTTCAGTGTATAATACAACTTGTTTCACACTACGGTATTTCAAGCCTGGTTGTCACTAGTGCCACCCGCCAATGTATTGCGATGTTTAAGCGGTGTTTACAGTGCTAACTAAGTTACGTTGGGTTGGGCAAAACAAACCCTAAGTAACGGTGTATATTAATTAGTGTAAATAGCCAAAACAAAGTGATACCTCGTGTAAGAGCACTATATAAATGCTGCCCTTATTATTATTACTATTATTAATATCATTGATAATTATTTTCTTTGACGACTTCAGGTTACGTCAAAGGTAACAGCAGGGTCACCGAGATTCTGAACAAGACGACCGTTGTAATCGTACCGGCAATCGACCTTGACGGGTTCAACAACTCACATGAGGGAGACTGCACTGGGGAACGTTTCACGGGAGAGTCGTTTGACCACGCGATTAATGCCCAAGGGATTTTGGTACGTCATTTGTACAATGCAACCATCCATAATATTAAACCACTTCAAAAATTAACTGATAAAAACATGTTTTCAGGGGCCGTCCAAAGTTGTCAACATTTTCATATTTTTCAAGACCCCCTCCCTTCCCCCTGAAATACTATTTATCAACATTTTGTTGTCACTACCATGAAATGTCAACATTTTACAGCGCATGTAAGTCCTATGCTGCCCTCAACCTCCCTCTCCCCATTCCTACACTTTGTAGAACCGTTAAAAAATGTTGACAACTTTGGACGGCCCCTAAATTCAAATTGGTTTCACACACACACACAGAAAATTTTACAATACATTATTCAAACCTTTTATAAACTAATAGATTTTAACTTCAGTTGTCATTTTTCTTGTTTTTAGCTTTCAAAGCGTCCCGAACTTGCAACGGTTAAAAGCCTGTTCATAAGCGCCAAATATAGTCTGGTGCTTAGTATCGAGGCTGGTGGAATGTGGGTCAGGTGAGTCTGGGTACTTGATCTGAATGACCAAAAATTAGCCATCATGGAGCAGCAAAATTTCACACCATTCATATGAAGCATTGTAAATTTCATCTGCACCAATTGTCTAGGCTTGTGACCTTGTTGGGTCTGCCAGACATGTGTTATGTAACGTTTATGAATATCTGATAACATTTCAGATGACAGTAGGTGTGCAATGTTTAAAAGTTGTATTCAATATTGACACTGAATCCTTTCCCAGGTATCCACTGGACACCCCCATCCAGAACACTGGTTTAGCCCAGGGAGCAGTCACTGAAGATGAAAGCCTATTGTCTTACATAGCCGCGACCTTTGCCCTTGACCATCCCACTATGCACACGGAGGTGAACTGCCGTGGCCGTCGGTTCCCAGCAGGGATCGTGCGCGGTAGCGATTGGATAGTTTCTCAGAATTCTCTTCAAGATTATTTGTATTTGAATCGGGACACTTTGATGGTAAGTACAAGGTAATAAATGCTTAGATCAAAATGCTAAAATAAAGTACTTAATAAATGCATTGTGCTAACAATAGAGTACAGTAAACTCCGGCTAAGTCGACATCGTACAAGTCGGCAAATCGCCTAAGTCGGCCGTCCGATGAAAGTCCCGATCGTCTACAATGCATTTCCATTGAAATATATGTTTCTAAGTCGGCATTTGTAAGTCGCCATTTCGCCCAAGTCGGCATGTTATTCTCGGTCCATTTCAACAAAATGCAATACAAAATCCTTTGTGTAAGTCGGCATTTAAAAAAAACCACACAATATGGCATCGATTTCCTTCCCTGCGGTTTTCAAGAAGTGTGGAGTGAAAAGACAAACACTGCTTATTGGCACGCACGGACCGCGTGGTCGCCAGTGTATCGGTGTCGTCATGTTACAGCCAGGGCTGCGTTCGAAACATGCGAACATTGCAAACGTTTGCATAGTTCGCCAACAACTGGTATCCGGCTTTCCATAGACCAGTGCACAAAAGCACTGTACCAGTGGCAAACGTTGGCAACGTTCGCGTATGTGGAACGCAGCTGGCCGTGGCCATTTGTGAGATTGCGTGCACTCAAAAAGGGGTTTCCCCTGTACGCATGCGCACTTTCCATTTTGGGAGTCGTCGCATGATGCATGTACATGTACATCCATTACATATAGAACTTCACACGGGCTCGCTCGCTCACGCGCTCGCGTATTTAGCGTGTCCATAAAAACACGATGTTGACATAAATCAATTAAGGATTTCGTTGCTGGAATCGACCTCAAAAACAAGGAGATTAAACCAAGGTAAATCAAAGCCTCCATGCTGCAATTAACCATATGCATAGGCCGTTCATGTAACGTTGTGTAAGTCGGCAAAATGACGACTTACGGCATATGTCGGCATTCGCGTAAGTCAGCACAAATTTTTGGGTCCCAAGAGTGCCGACTTAGCCGGAGTTTACTGTATATGTGTATTTTTGTTTTAGATTGTGTTTGAATTATGTGGTTATGAAACAACCAAACAATGATTCGAACCCAAGACCTCTGACACACCAGGCAGATGCTCTACCAGCTGAGCTATGAGAGACAGTGGTATACTCTCTCAGGTTGTCCCCAAGACCTCTGACACACTGGGCAGATGCTCTACCAGCTGAGTTATGAGGCACAGTGGTATACTCCCTCAAGTTTTCCCCAAGCCTCCAACACACCAGGCAGATGCTCTACCAGCTGAGTTATGAGGCACAGTGGTGTACTCCCTCAGGTTGACCCAAGACATCCGATACACCAGGCAATTGCTCTCCCATCTGAGCTATGAGGCACAGTGGTATACTCCCTCAGGTTGTCCCCAAGACATCCGACACCAGGCAATTGCTCTACCAGCTGAGCTATGAGGCACAGTGGTATACTCCCTCAAGTTTATCCCAAGACTTCTGATTACGTCATACTTCATTCAACAAGAATCACAACTTTTCTGAAGTCATAAAAACAGATTAATTCTGCTCTGTTTAAGCAACTCATAAGGTTCTTTCGACCAAGCAATTTTGAGACGTTATAGCTGTGTTGATATTGTCTTTAAAGGTGACTGCCCACGTGACGTGCTGCAAGTACCCAGATCACACACAACTGATGTCACTGTGGCAGGAAAATCTGGAACCTTTAATTGGCTTCCTGCAAGTGGCACAGCAAGGTATAAACATTTAAAATTTGTGTTATTTTGCCCAAAGAATGGACAAAGGGATTTTGCACCAGGATGCAGACCAAATGTTTTGAGAGACAGTCTTTTAGGGGCGGTCAGGTGGCGTAGTGATTCTTTCTCCGCCTTTCACCTCTGGCGTCCTCGGTTCGAATCCGGGGCGTATATGTGGATTGGGTTTGCAGTCCCTACTTGACCGCGTAGGTTTTCCCCCGGTGATTTCTCTGGGGGTTTTCCTCCCACTTCTAAAACTGCAACTCCGTCTTCGTCATCTCAAGTTGATAATATAGTATAGTTAAAGCTAAAACCGTATAGTTGATGGCATAAAGGGCCTTAGTTGCCGAAAATGCCATAAATTAACAACAACAACTACAACAACAGTTTTTTCTAATTTTGTAGGCGTGCACGGCATAGTTCAAAACGACAGAGGCCATCTCTTACCCGAAGCAACCGTGGTTTTGTCTGGCCACACTCGTAACCTCACCTTGTCCAGTCGCACCGCGTCATTCCATCGCCTGCTGCCCCCTGGTGATCATGTGATCACGGCGTCGGCTCACGGGCTTATGCCGGTTACGAAACATGTCACCGTTGAAAAGAACAAGGTAATGGTTAACACTACTCACAATAAGTTAGGGATATTTTAGGGTGTACGCAGATATTGTATTGAAGGTATGCATTCCGCTTGAATGATTTTGTATATGATTAGACAAATGTATCAGACACGCCTTGTCACAGGAATAGGTGAAAACAGTCATTTGAAGAAAAAAAATCTAAAATTGCCAATTTTATTCAAATAAATTTATCAAAAAATGATCTTTTTCTCAGATGCAGACAGTCATTTTCAGGCTTCAGAAACCAGTCAACTTGACGTATCACAACTACGACAAAATGGAGAAAGACCTCCGCCGATTGGCCACTAGATTTCCAGATATCACAAACCTCAAAAGGTAAAAGATAAACAGTTTTTGAAAAACTTAATTGTGATTATTTACTGGTTTTAACCCCACAAAAAAAAGAGTTGAGTAATAATGTTGTAGTTTTACCACAGGGCAGCTTATATTTTATTTATTTTTATTTTTATTTATTTATTCACCACATCCAACAGCAGAAGAACCGCCAATTACAGGAATGGGATCAATTAACATAGATATTCGAATAACTATCAACTTCTAAGTTAAATTAGAAACGGCCAGAGACACCGGGGAATCCCTCCCCTTGCTCTTCACAAAAGAATGCTCTGGGATCTTTAAAGTGCGTTACATGTAACACACTGGACCAATGGCTTTACATCCCTTCCGAAGGACGGAACAAGTGTGGTTGAGTGCCTTGCTCAAGAGCACAAGTGCCACAACCCGTCACGGCCAGGAATCGAACCCACATTTTAGTACTGGCACATGAACTTGAGTTCGATGCGCTAGACTGCTCGGCCATAACACCCCACGACACCCCATTGAAAGAAGCTAAATCGTTTACCCCAAATCTCATGCATTTTTGAAGTCCTGAAAACCCCGGAGTGTTTAAGGTAACTGAACTTAAAACAATTTCTAAATACACTCAAAACCTGGGATAAGAGAATTGTAAGGGCCTTATCAGGATTCGAACCCAAGACCTCTGACTCCCAAGGCAGATGCTCTACAAGCTGAGCTATGAGGCACAGTGGTATACTCCCTCAGGTTTTCCCCAAGACCTCTGACTCAGCAGGCAGACACTCTACCAGCTGAGCTATGAGGCAAAGTAGTATACTCCCACAGGTTTTCCTAAAGACCCCTGACACACCGGACAGATGCTCTACCAGCTGAGCTATGAGACACAGTGGTATACTCCCTCAGGTTTTTCCTATGAATCTAATTTTAAATTGTTTCAAAAATAAGAATAATTATAATAATTAATTTTCTTTCTTTGTTTTTGTTTTTAACTCAGCATTGGCCAATCAGCTGGTTTTCGCCAGCTGTGGACCCTTGAAATCGGCAAGCATACCGGCCAGCACGTTCCGAGCAGACCCGAGGTGAAATTTGTGGCCAATATCCGCGGTAACGAACCGGTAGGAAGGGAACTGCTATTGGCTTTGGCCGATTACCTGCTTCGTAACTATGGCAATGATGACGTCATCTCGAAGGTAATTGTATGAATTGACCACTCTCACAGACGCCATCTTTGTAGGAAAAATACAACTGCGTATTGCACGCCATCAGGTATGCGTATGTTAAAAATTTGGAATACAATGCAGGAAGTGACGTCATTTGAGATAGATCAATTGCAGGCAACATATCTGTTTTAATCTGAAAAACCTGTTGACAAATTTAAGATTATTTCATTTTAGTGAAAATCTGGTAAGACACCAAAAATGTATTTTTACTGCTAAAATCAGTGCCTTGTTATCCACAAGTTTACTGATTTTCAACAAACTTTTAAAAGAAATGTTCTAAATTGTATATCATTTTAGGGAGTATATTTGATGCAGGTATTGTTTTTCTTTTTCTCACTTAACAGCTAATCGACAGGACCCACATCCATCTACTGCCCAATATGAACCCAGACGGCAGCGAATTGGCACGGAGCCAAGAGGGAACGTGTTCAAGAGACGTCGTTATCGGCAATTCTCGCAATATTGATCTGGAACAGGATTTCCCAAGTAAGTTTTGCTTTAAAATATACGGATTGAGAATGCAAAATTTCAGAATGGTAATGAGAAAAATATGACAAATGATATGGTGTCAAAATCTCAACACTCGTGTGAAAAATGGGGGGTTAAAAATGTGATTTGGCCACACTTTAAACTTGAGTCATTGTTCAAACTGACCTTGGAAAAAGCATGTGCTTGCAAAGAAAACGTTGCTTCGGTAAAAATAATTGTGGTCATTGTAATGCAGGTCACAAGAAGTTTGAAGATCAAAAATAAACTAAAATTACAAAGAGTGACAAAAATATTTGCCAATACTGAATAAATTTTATTTTTCCCACACAGGTCGAGCTGTAAACAAAAGTGAAGCTGATTTACAGCCAGAAACGAGGATCGTGATTGGTTGGTTACACAGCCGACCTTTCACTTTGTCTGTCGCCCTCTATGGTGGCACTTCGGTAGTCAGATATCCATACACAGGAAATAACCACCCAGGTAGAAATTCCTTTTTTTTAATTTCTTCTTTTTTTTGCTTTTTAGCTTTTTTTTTTTTTTTACTAATTTAGACAGTGTTTGTGTATGCTCGGGTGATATAGGAATATAATCTATGATACAGTGAAACCTGTATATAGTGGCCACCCTCGGGACTGTAAAAAACTGGCTACTATAAACAGGTGGCCTCTTTATAAAGGTTGCATTAGAATTATACACATGGCATTTGGGACCAAAGGGTGGCCACTATAAGCAGGTGGTCTCCTTATCAAGGTGGCCTTAATAACAGGTTTCACTTGTAACTCTGTTTCAATGCAAGTTACTAAGAGCTTGAACATGTTTCAATGTTTTGAACAACGAGCCTGTATTTTTTTACGGATTTTAATCAATTTTCTTTTCCGTTTAGCATATGCGGCACGGAATCTTGCCAACCCAACTGCGGACGATGATGTTTTCGTTCACCTCGCAAAGACGTATGCCAATCTCCATCCCACAATGCATCTGGGGATTGCGTGTCCAAACGACACCAGTAAGTCCTGCTAAATTGTTCTAATTGTTGAAATATTTTATGTAAATTATTATCCCATGCAATCCTCTTCACACCCCCAAGTTCATATTAAGCAAAGTGTTCTTGCATGATGACATTTTTAAAGCTAATTTCAAATCCCAATATTTTAACAGTGCTTAGAAGAAAAAGCTGGTGAACATATGTTTGTTCTTAGTGAATATTGTCAGAGTACCAGTTCAATGTAATTCAGATTTGCATAAGAGTTTAGCTGGTAACCTCTTTTTAGATAATTATTCCGTGCCAAAAAATATTTTCTGTTAACTTTAGCTTTGGTTGAAAAGGTGTGCTTACTAGAACGAAAAATTATGCTAATGTTACAGCTATTTCAAGACTGCAGGGTATTTAAGCATGCTCCTATTTTTTTACTGAAATTTTACTTTTTTGTCTTAAAAGCTACCGGATTTCAAGACGGCATTGTAAACGGCGCTGCATGGGAGAACTATGCCGGAAGCATGCAGGTAATTTAAAAATTTTCCTATTTTCAGATTATTTTGATGTGATAATATGACATGTTTCTTTAAAAATAAACTTACAGTTGAGTCCACATTTTTTGTGTGTTATAGGATTACAATTACGACTTCATCAACTGTATGGAGATTGCGGTGGCCACTGGGTGTTGCAAGTACCCACATGAGGCGCTCTTGCAGCACTTGTGGGATGAACATCGTGGGCCACTCGTTGAAATGATAAAACAGGTAGGTTGAGTTGTTGAATCTGGTCAAATTGGGGTCAAACCGTACCCAAATTGAGTCAGTCTCGGACCGAGTCGGACTCGGACCAAGTCGGACCCAAGCATGACCAAGTCATACCCAATTTGAAACAGTGGCTGGCTTTAATTTTTTCATGTGATAACCACAAGAAAAGCTTAAGTAATGCTTTTAAAACAAAGTGTGTCCGACTTGGTTATAAAATGATCCAACTTGGGAAAAGTTTGATTCACAACTATTGTTAACTATAGTTTGACTATTTCCAACTGAACGCAGTCTAGTCAACAATGTCTGGTCGACCATTTGGAACCAGCCCACAGGGCACGGTCGCAGCGCTGGTCACTGGTACCCATCAGGTATTAAGATGATACAGCATTTTGCACAGAACCAGTTGACTAACCAAAGGCGTTTGCACTTGCACTTTAATGCGCATGTGTGTTCAATTTGTGGTTAACTCTAGTTGTGAATCGAACTTGCTCTTGGTCGGACTTGGTTCAGATCCAAATTGGTCCGGGTCCAACTTGGTCCGAGTCCGACTTAACTGGAAACCAAGTTAACATGGCATTGGTCAGGCAGTACTATCCTCGCCTTCCACCTCTGTGGCCCTGGTTCGAATCCCATCTGGGTCAGTGTGTCCCTGCTTGATTCCGTGAGTTTTCATATGCACTTGTAGTTTTTTCTTCCCACGTCCAAAACTGAGAAATTTTTATCATCTTTGTGTATTTCTTCAGGCTTAAGAGCTACTGTGCTACAAGTGCTTTGAGGAATCCTTGGTTTCAGTACCAGAAAAATTTTTAATAATATAACGAAAATAATAATGTATAATTTTTTAACCAATCCATTTATTTTGTATCTCGTGTCTTGCTTTTGACAGGCCCATCATGGTATCAAGGGATTTGTCCGAGACATTCGCGGCCAGCCCGTCCCACATGCCAAAATCTCCGTCCAAGGTCGCGACCACTACGTGGCGACATCATCAGGAGGCGATTTCCACATTCTGCTCGTGCCCGGTGCTTACACGTTAAAGGCAGAGGCCGAGGGGTTAGGAACCCAGACCAGAGAATGCACTGTTGACAAGGGGCTTCCGGACGCCATGCTGGTCGATTTCGAGATGGAAAGGAAAAAAGTGATATTCGGTCTTCCTCCGATGTTGTTCATTGCGATTACAGGTAAGAATCACCAGCCTCCCCTGTAAAACTGTGTTCACATGGGAGTTTAGTGGGTTAAAATTACAGTGGTTGTATGGAAGAATCACAGAATGAAGTGCAGTTTGAACCACGTTTAGAATTACATCCCTGTGAATTTAATGCACCATTCATGTAAAACCACCAGGCTGAATGTTGTAGCGCAACAGATTACAAAACATTAACATATTGCATAATTTCCAGCATTTAAAAAAAAAAGTGTTGAAAATAGTAAGTGATCCTTAGAAAATTTTGAGTAGTATTTTTTTAACCGTCAGACATACTTTGGGATACTTTTAGAAGATGGGGGCTTTCAGCGGTCACATTTTTTTGTAATCTTCTTTTAGAAGATGGGGGCTTTCAGCGGTCACACTTTTAGAAGATGGGGGCTTTCAGCGGTCACATTTTTTTTGTAATTTAAAAAGAAAATGTAATTTTTTAATTTTCTGAAATACCTTTGTGCCAATTCCACTCAAACTCCACATAATCTTCGGGCTTGTTGGAGCTGGTATTGATCACGTTCACAGACGCCATCTTCGTAGGAAAAAATGCTACTGCATATTAAATGCTATAAAGTACACGCACGCACATGCTGGAACATGTTCCAAACACGCGCGCGTGTTGCTCGAAATTTGTTCGAAATCTGGCACAACCGATGCGCGTCACCAAAAAAAATACGCTCAAAATCATGATGCACGTGGCAATTTGTAGGAAGTGACGTCATTTGAACGTGATCAATAGTCATCCTTATTATTGAATTAACTCACCAGTCATCCCAACTCTGGGAAATCTGGGCCTCTAGCCAAGCTCCATTCATTTGTATACCCTGCATAACAGAAGCTATCAATCATCCTACTTCTTGCCCAGTGACACAATGTAAACATCCAATGGCCTGACAGAAAAAAAAGCCCCAGGGTACAGCGCTTCCAGAGTCTCCCCTTTGAGTCTCAATGTAATTGTATGCGTATTGCATGTCGGAGGGTTAAACGTGTTGGGGACCAGGATGCAAACAAAGACTTAAGACATTTCTCATCCATTTTCCCTGTTTCCGTAGTTGTTGGGTTGCTGATCATCATCCTTGCAATGGCGTGCCTGATACGTCTTTGTCACACACCAACCACCGGTCGCAAGAAACAAGGTTTTTACCGGTTAGACGGAGAAAAGATGTACCAAGAAGAATACGAAGATCGCATCGCGCTTAAAGGCTTTAACTCCACGTCCAAGAGGCCGTTGTTGAACAATGTCGAGTATCATGATTTCTTGGACTCGGCTAGTGAAGATGAGACGATGTTTAGCAAGGGCAGTGTTCGTTGATGAATTTGTTTTTCTTAAAAAGAAATTTGTAAAAATGTAGAATGCAGAGCCCTATGGAAGTTGACCCCCTAAGTCATTTAAGAATTGTATTTATCTGGCTTGATAACTTAACATAATGCTGGGGGTGTTTTTTAAAAGGGACATTTTGCTAGTAACCTGGGGAGTCAACTTCCATTGGGCTATGTACTCTGTAATTGCTCCAAAACCTCAACTCAAAAGTACTTCACGAAATATTGATCCTTTTCACACCAGGGAAATTGCTTAATTCGACAAAGATTAGTTAATCATCATTAGTTACTGAACTGTAGGGTACCGTGGCCGAGTGGTTTGGGTCATTGACTTGCAATGTTCGGGTTCGAAACCCGGTCGTGGTACCTGTGCCCTTGAGCAAGGCACTCAACCACAATTGCTCCATCCTTCGGAAGGGATGTAAAGCCGTTGGTCCAGTGTGCTGTGTAACGCACTTAAAAGATCCCAGAGCATTCTTTCGCGAAGAGTATGGGGATTCCTCGGTGTCTCTGGCCGTCTGCTGCCAATGGCGCCACCCACCTATGTATCTCGATGTTTAGGTGGAAGACACTTGTAAGCTTCATGCAATTCAGCCTATGAGTTAATTAAATTTAAAAAATATTTTGCTTGATCTGGTGAAGCAATTTTAATCTTCATCTAATAAAAAATTGCGCGATCACATTAGAAAATGTCTTTGTTAAATCTTTGTCGAACAAAGCGATTTCCCCATTGTGAACGGGTTGATAGAATATTTCTATGACTTTGTTACAGAAATATCTTAAAAATTTATATTGCTGCCATAAACTGTATAAAAAAAGTTCTTTTGTTTAACCACTTTTAAAAATTAATACCATATGTGACCCGCTAGGTCGAGTTTTTGCGACCATAAGAAGAAATCTGTGGCAGATCCACGCTCAATAAAACACCAAAAAAAACCACAGGAAATTCCAGGCGAAACACGGACATTCCAGGCGGTATCTGGGCACCGCCAGGAATTTCCATTGTGTTTTTGTATTTTAATGAGATTGGATTTGCTGCAGATTTGTTTTCTTAAAGTCGCAAAAACTCGACCTAGCCTGTGCGACTTTTGCTACCTTTTTCCAGAGCAGGTCATATATTCTTGAGGAATAAACTTAAAGTTGGCTGAACTTGTCTTTTTTTTCTTCTTTTTTTTTGCACTAAATACCAAATTATAAACTCAGCTTCAGCAAAGCAAAATGTTATATTAGCAATGAAGTTAGTTTTGCTTGAATAATTTTAAAGTATTGAATTATACCGAGCAACAAAAGAAATGCAAATTTTTAGTTTAATCAAAACTAGAAAATTTCCTTTTTAATTAAGTTGATGTCGAAATATAGACCATATCGAATAGCTGCTATCTTGTGTGGCAGTTTTGTTTGTTCTTTTAGGACATGCATGGTTGCACATGTTGTGCTTCCATTGTTGAACAGTTTAAGTAACAAAAGGTGCCCCACAAAATGGCAGCTATTCGATACGATCTATTCATATAACAGCTTCATTGTGCATGACTGCATAAAGCTTCTTTGTGCTGAAAATTCCCAAATTTTTTGATCAAAAAGTGGATGACATTTTTGCATTTATTTCGTTTCTCGGTATAGTTACAAATGTAGATTTGACTGTTGATTGACATAAATGGTTCATTTTTGGTTTTACATTTTGAGTTTTCTTCGTTTGCTTGTATAATTAGGACCTGAATTCCCCAGTCCAGTCATATTTTGTTCTAACAAAAATGCTTATTAAAGAGATTGTTCTATCCTTTATAAAACCATACACCTTTAATATTCAAATGTAAGAACTCAATTTTGAAAATTTTGCCCAATTTTTAAAATTTAGCCTAATTTTAAAAACTGCCTAAAAATTGAGCTTAGCAGAGTGGCATAATAGGTGTGTGAAAGAATTTAACATGTGCCTAGAAGCATTTTTATATTTAGCATATTTGCAGCTATCTTTTGTGCACCTAACAGGCAAGCAGGGCTGTATACTCCCCAGAGAGCCGAGATGGTTAAATTAAGGAATGCTAGTAATATAAGAGCTCAATGACCGGGGGTATTACTGTCAAAATGTTATATATGTGACAAGCATGCTATAGACTCTTTACATGAGCGGCCATGACAGGGAGCAGTCACATTGTCACCGTGTGCCATGCACGAGTAGGCACTTTGTTGACCTACTGTCGTCATATTATTTAAATATTAAAAGTATCTATATATAATAAATATTACTTTTATTATTGTTATTATGAAGACCTTTATTTGCAAGTTCCGTCCTTGCTTAAATTACATATAGGCATATTCAGCAAAACATTTATTAAAAAATTTTGCCAATTTTTAAAATGATGGGATTTAGGTGATGTGCACTTTCACCTTCGTAAAAATAATGTTAAATATGCCCACACTAAAGCATATCGTTATAAGCATATCTACATGAAATAGGTCTGAAAATACTATACAAGTACACACAAAAATTTACATAGTAGTTTGCACCAAAATTGCGTCTTAAAGGTAGAACACTTGATTTGTAAACTGTTAAAAGGGGCATTATTTCCACTCATGATTAGAAGCCCTGTAGAAATTTCAGTCACATAGGTGCAGTAATTTTACTAAAAAATCCATGCATGGTTGTTGTGTTGAGTTGAAAGGTAAACAAGTATTTTGCAAAAAAACCTTTTCAGAAAACCACCTTCAGTTGTTAATTTCTCACACAAAATACCATTTTGGACTGAAATAAAATCATGTGGGGTTTGGTACCATTGTTATTAACACTTTTAGTGAGGTTTTTCTTTGTCAACTCTTGGGGGGGAAAAATGGGGTCACTGCAAATGATGTGTTCTACCTTTAATATATTTGTACATTTAAAAACAGCAAACACTGAGAACAAGGTCTAAGTTTATGTTTGTTTATTAATTTTATTTTATTTATTAATTTTTTTTTGGCTTTTCATTGTCTATACCCAGCACAATATGTGGCAAAGGGACTCCCCCCTAACGCCCCTATACCTCAACACACTCTTCCCTTTTGTTAACGCACCAACCCCCCTAAAAACAAAGGAATTCCTTGGAAATTCTTTGGATGTTTGAGACGCAACGGGGAACAATGGTAGGGGGAGTCTCACTGCATATGTAATTTTCTTGCAATAGTTCAGAAACGATACATTTTCACTGAGGCATAAGAAAGTATCAAAGTTTAGTGTGAAAAAAAAGCTCTTGAATTATATGAAAGAAAATAGTATTGGATTTATATTTTGTAAATATATTTATATTTTATTCTTTGCTATACATGTAGTTGTTATCTTGCATATGTACAGTAGGTTTGTTGCTATATGATTTCAGTTAAAGGCAGAGGCTCGTCAATGCGCGCGTGAGGCCAAATTCGTGCCACGAAATACGCAGCTCCATGCATTCCGCTTTTTAGCCATTCACGTATTTAATTAACTTGTTCAAGAAATAATGATTTTTGTTTTAACTGAAAAGTGTGTTCTCTTCGCTTTTTGACAAGTGTATTTTGACCAGCCAGGTTTTATTTTTCATCCATTTTGTGGTTTAAATTCAGGATTATGATTTCCTTTTGCTGTTCTTGTTCAGAATTTTTGAAGTACTTTGCTAAATAAAAACTTTTTTTCTAAATACCGTTTGTTTTGAGGCTTTATTTATCCCTTAATGTGTTATTTTTAATTGGGGGAGGGGCGCGCGTGCGGTGGTGGTGTTATGCGTTGCCTAAAATGGAATTAGGCCTTGAAATTAGGTGGAAAATGAGTTTACCCAGCGTCGACCATACCATACCCTCATGTACATAGCCATAAAATAATGGGGGAGGGGCGGGGCTTATTCTTATGTCTGCATGGCAAGATTTTTTATTTGTAAAGACATTTTGGATGTTTTGCTGTTGAACATTTGAAAAGTTTGCATGTTTTTCCCTGGTCTGTTGAGTGAATAGCGTTAATAATAATATATCTTATGGAGATATTAAGGAAAAAATGTATCTTTTCCAGGACTGCGCCACCAAACGAAAGGGCGCCACCATTCGATTTCATGTGTTTATGTGGTGACGGTCACAGAAATGTAAGTTATGCGTAATTTGTGAGTGATATTTTGGTACTTTTTACGCATTTTCGCTTCTGTATTTTACCAAATTGAGTGACTGCTGTTTCAGTTAATACTCATATGCGTTTTGATTTTGTATATTTGTTTGACTTTGTAGGAATATATGAAAATAAACGTGTTTCAAATTTCGATGATGACCGTGCGGCCGTGGCCCGTGTTCTTGAACATGCATGTTCAATGATCTTTTCAATCATGCAGTGTATTATAAAAAATTAAACTGCAGCTGAGCTGCGCTCGCCTTCAGATTGCCATGCACGGACACCCAGAATTTGCCTTGTTATGACATATAAACTATGTAAAAATGTTAGTTTGATGATAAAAATGCAAAATTAGGGGGGAAAACCGTCATTATTTTACGGCCTAGTTTGCATTGCACGTGACGGACACCCACTAGCTAGGTGCGCGCGCATGCATGCGCGGCCAGGGCCAGGATTTTCCTTGTTATAGCCTAGGCCTATATTGTTGATGTCCCCCAATGTGGCGCGGCCCCCAACGTGGCGCACTTTACTTTCCGTTCTTTCTTGGTGCAATAAACAATCTGTTGCACTTGGCATTAAAAGGAAATAAAGTTCTCAAGCACCTTCATAGATTCCAAAACTAAAATACGGAGAAGAATCATTCAGTTACTAGAAATTCACTGGAATGTGAAGGCATCGCTGTTCGCTTCAGGTTGACATGACACCATACACGGAAGCCTGTAATAGGCTTTTGACGTGAATAAAACCAGGCATACTGGCGTTGTGTACTGTGTCACGGTGTGTGCGTGCTAGTGGTCTTTATGGGCCACCGTAGCATGGTTCTCAACATTTCAGCCAATCCGCGTCGAGTGCGTCATGTTAGGGAACAGTCCTGACGATTTCGGGAAACAAGTGTTCATCGTTTGCCCTGATTGTTTGTGTTATTTTGTACTTGTTCATGACACCTTTAAGGATTTGATTTAGTTCCACTTCCCCAAGGCCTCCTTGTTAGACTTCCGCGTGGAGTATTCAGGTCAGGATAATTACCAAAGGACCAAAGGAGTCAAAATATTAAAGTATTACTTTTTCTTGGAGCCTATGAATTCTACTGCACGGTGTGTAAGTTTCTACTGAATCTGCTGGGGGTTTTGCTATAAGGTGAGCGGATTTCCAGTGACTTGTCGAAGTGCGCCAAGTTAGGGGACATCACTATACTGTACAACCAGTTTTACTAAGGAGAAACTTACCGGCGTAAATGTTGGTATAGTCACCAGGTCCGTGACATCGCCATCCTATTGATGAACAATGGCTAAATGAAAAATTATCATGCACGGACATTAACTGGAATCTCATATTCTAAACCTATGGGACAGCTCTCAAAAACAATTTTTACTTGGTAAATTCACGACACTTTTCCCTCCTAATTTTGTGTTTTTATCATCAAGCTAACATTTTTACATGGTTTATAAACAAGGAAAATTCTGGGTGTCCATGTGTGGTAATGTACCCATCTCTGTGGGTGTCACCCGTACATGGTAATCTTTCCGCTTGATAAGTCGGTAAGAATTGAGGGAAAGATTACCATGCCAGGACACCCACTGGGACCCCATGCACTAAACCTATGAGACATAGGTAAAACCATGGCATTTTTCCCTAGTCTTAATTTTGTGTTTTTATCATCAAACTAACATTTTTACATGGTATATAGATCATAAAAATAGCAAATCCTGGGTGTCCGTGCATGGTAATGAACTTGAATTGAGAAGTCGATCATAAATATTTTTTACTAAAATGACTTAACAAGCATCAGAAAGTGCAGATTTGATGGAAAACCCAAATTTAAGAGTGGAAAAAAATAGAACGTTTTCATTTAATATAGAAAACACTTTCATCACATTCATAGAAAATTTTCAGCCACTCTCACTCATGTTTTGTGCAAAAGGTCTGTAACAATGCTCAACTTTCCAAATCTTTCTGATAATTATAAGTCAATTCAAGGAAAAAATGGTAATAGTCAACTTCTCAATTCTTACCCAGTAATTTATGTCATTAAGTATAGTGAATTTTTGCCATGTTGTGTTCAATTTTCAGAGCTGAATTTACGCTGGAAGTATGGGGGACTGTAGTGATTTAGATAGGTAAGTGATTAATTTCGTTTCATTGCAGTGTTTTAACTTCACCCATAAAAAGTATGCGTTGATAGCGACTTGGAAAAAAAATTCAAACTTTCTATTTTGATTAAAAACCATTTTCACACAACAGACAAGTTGCAACAGATATCAAAAATACTTCTGTTGCAAAAATCCATCAAGCGGTTCCTATTTTATGCTGGTTAAAATGTGTCAAATTTACGTGCGGAATCGTCAATGAAAATGAATAGACAGCAACTTGAAAAATTGTGATGTGATGCAAAGTGCCCTCCTTGGCACGAAGCACGTTATTTTTTCTTGGTTAGTCTTAAATTCAAGTGTTATATGTTTATCTTGTCCTTCAAGAGCAGATTGTAAACAGGGCGCCATCAATTAAGAGCGGTACCAAGTAGAGCATGATGAGGGCACTATAGGCGCGGGATTTGTTATGCCTATAATCATGCCTGTACTATTGGTGTCTTCAATCAAGACTAGGTAGTTGACGGCGCCCTCCAACTGCTGATTTTGGTGATATTTTGGGGTGGAAAATCTCACCACTGCACAGGTTGATTTGCGTGATATTTAGCACAAATACAAAGAAAACCAGCCCCAATAGGCCTGTACCAAAAAGAAATCAACCTGGCAGATTAAATAACAGAAACTAAAGGCAGCATGATTGACAGTGCAATTTCACGCAGCGGTCCATCAAGCTTGCAAACTTCGGTTACGGATTTGACCAATAATAGTGTCACGACTGCGTGGCTGATGATGTCACAGATTTCCAAGTCCCTAGCGTTGAATAAGAATTTTGTTTTGAATAAAATACAGCATTTTTTTCAGTAGGTAATTTTTTTCTTCTGTTTTCCAGGCAAATAGAACAGCTCAGAAATTGTGACATCATCAAAGAAAGCGAGGTTAAAGCGCTGTGTGCTAAAGCAAGGTGAGTTGATGAATTTTATGTCCGCAAATTACGGTAAACCAATCATTTTATCAGTAAAAGATGCGAGAAAAATCATATGGGCCTCATCGGGATTCGAACCTGAAACTCCTAACTCTTCAGAAAAATGATCTACCAGCTCACATACTGTAAGAGGCACAGTGGTGTACTCCCTCAGGTTTTCCACAAGACGTCTGACACATCGGGCATATGCTCTACCAGCTGAGATATGAGGCTCAGGCACAGTGGTACACTGTGTATACTCTCCCAGGTTTTCCCCCAAGACGTCTGACACATTGGGGAGATGTTCTGCCAGCTGAGCTATGACTCACAGTGGTATACTCCCTCAAGTTTTCTCTAAGACCTCTGATACACCGGGCAGATGCTCTGCCAGCTGAGCTATGACTCACAGTGGTATATTCCCTCAGGTTTTCCCCAAGACCACTGACACACATGGCAGATGCTTTACCAGCTGAGCTACGAGGCACAGTGGTATACTCCTCAGGTTTTCCCCAATACCTCTGACTCACTGGGCAGATACTCTACCAGCTGAGCTATGAGGCACAGTGGTGTATTCCCTCAGGTGTCCCACAAGACCTCTGACACACCAGGCAGATGCTCTACCAGCTGGGCTATGAGGCACAGTGGTATAGTCCCTCAGGTTTTCCCCAAGACCTCTGACACACTGGGCAGATGCTCTACCAGCTGAGCTATGAGGCACAGTGGTATACTCCCTCAGGTTTCCCCCCAAGACCTCTGACTCACCAGGCAGAGGCTCTACCAGCTGAGCTATGAGATACAGTGGTATACTCCCTCAGGTTTTCCCCAAGACCTCTGACACACCAGGCAGATGCTCTACCAGCTGAGCTATGAGATACAGTGGTATACTCCCTCAGGTTTTCCCCAAGACCTCTGACACACCAGGCAGATGCTCTACCAGCTGAGCAATGAGGCACAGTGGCAGACTCCCTCAGGTTTTCTCAAAGACCTCTGCCACACCAGGTAGAAGTTCTACCAGCTGAGCAATAAGAGACGGTGGTATACTCTTTCAGGTTTTCGCTTTGAACCCAATTACTCCATGACTGCGCAAGTGAGCAAAGTAACAAAAGCTAAAACTTGAACATTTTGTGCATTTTCATAATTGTCTATATATCAATTTTTTTCAATCATGTAGGGAAATTTTGATTGAGGAAAGTAACGTTCAGAGGGTGGACTCGCCAGTTACAGTATGTGGTGACATTCACGGTCAATTCTACGATTTGAAGGAATTATTCAAGGTAATTGTATGGTTATTCTTGTTTCAAAAGAATGGCAAGATTTAAGAAAGTTGATCAGAATTGATTTTCTTTTTAAAATGACTCATCAATCATCGGTAAGCGCAGATTTGATTAAAAAAAAGCAAATTTAGGATTGGGAATATTTTAAAATTTTGTGAGGAATCTGTCTCATATGTTTTGTCTAAAGATAACTTCTTAATTCTTTCTTCTTTTCTTTTTAGCTTTTCGGATTTGTTTTGAACATGTAGTTCAGGGGACTTTCATTCATTACATATCTTGTTCTTTGTCCTATCAGGTTGGTGGTGATGTGCCCGACACCAACTACTTGTTCATGGGCGACTTTGTGGACAGAGGTTTTTATAGTGTGGAAACGTTTCTACTCCTCTTAGCACTAAAGGTAAAAAGAATGTCTCTCTTTTTTTTTTTTTTCAATAAATTTTGGATTAGCGAAAATAAAATTATTGTACCCAAACTTAGAAGGACCATATCATATTAATCCTGAAAAATATTGAGCTGAAACATGTGGTGTCCATGTAGCATAGGTAAAACAAGAATCTCGTAATCGGTGAGAGATCGCCTTATGAAAACATGAATGAACATGGGCCACTATCGTATCGAGTAGCCGCCATTTTGTGGGGCAGCTTTTGTTACTTAAACCGTTCAACAATGGAAGCACAATATGTGCAACCATGCGTGTTCACAAGGAACAAAGAAACTGCCCTACGAAATGGCGGCTATTCGATACGGTCTATATCCAGTGCAACCAAAATTTCAGTTAAATTGAGTTACATTTTCAGTATGTAATTAATGCAACTTGTACCGATGCTACATGGACACCGCTTTATTTCGTGTTCCAATTTGATGTAATTACTTCATGTATATTTAACCCAATTTGCAGGTTCGGTACCCGGACAGGATCACGTTAATTCGCGGCAACCACGAGAGTCGACAAATTACGCAAGTCTACGGTTTCTACGACGAATGTCTACGAAAGTACGGCTCCATCACTGTGTGGAGATATTGTACAGAGATCTTCGACTATCTAAGTTTATCAGCTATTATTGATGGCAAGGTATGAACCTCTTGCACTGGCGGCCACATTGGGGCTTGGCTCCTAAGATGAAATGGATGTATTACATTGTATGAAAAGGGGGCAGCCCCATTGTTACTGTACGTCATGCATGTGTTTTGTGAAATACCCAAATTTGACAACAGAAATCTATAAGAGTTATAACCACATTAAAATTCACGTCATAAAATGTTGGAGGTTAGGCCTTGGACTTAGCGGGTTTGCTCCGTTTGCCTAAAGTTGACTGAAAAGACTAATTATGTCTATAAATGTTTTGACAATTTGTTTACAGATCTTCTGTGTGCATGGTGGTCTGTCGCCCTCTATCAACACATTAGACCAAATTCGCGTAATCGACAGAAAACAAGAAGTACCGCACGATGGGCCCATGTGTGACCTGCTGTGGTCGGACCCAGAAGGTAAAATGTTTTAGCAGACGCCCGAATTTGAAGCTCGGGGAGGCACTTGAGGCAGAGTGGCGCACCCTGCCTCAGTGGCTCTTACAGAGGCTGGTTCAGTCAGTCTTGCCACAAGAGGTGTTCATACACATTACTAGCGTTTACTTGTAATTACAAATGTAATTACAAATGTTCAATTACAATTATTTTTTAATTAATTGTAATTACAAATGTAATTTTGTTTACATTAAGTTTACAAGTCGTTTACATTACTAGCATTTCTTTTTTTGCATCCCTCATCCTCCTTGATCTTTCAGTCAGAATATAATTTGCGTTGTTTTTTTTTAACCGTAAATTTTCAAACTGTTTTCTATCTTTCCCCTTCCCCCAAGATACCCAAGGTTGGGGCGTCAGTCCGCGGGGAGCCGGCTACCTATTCGGCAGTGACGTCGTCCAACAATTTAACACAGTCAACAACATTGACATGATCTGCCGAGCGCATCAGTTAGTCATCGAAGGTTACAAGTGGCACTTTAATGAGACGGTGCTTACGGTGTGGTCAGCACCTAACTATTGCTACAGGTGATTTTATCCTCTTTTAGTAGTCTAGCTCCTTGACCCTACTCCAGAAACTGAAAATCCATAAATACCACATATAGAGCCTTTACACGGCGGCCATGACAGGGGACAGTCACATTGTCACTGTGTCAACCATGAGTAGGTGCTTTGTGGTTTCAGTGTCACATCATTTAAATAAGAAAACCTGTCATGGCCGCCGGTGCAGAAGCTCTATTACCATTAAAAGCTAGATAAGAAACGACTGTGTTATTGAATGGCACATCAATGTAACCCGGGGGGACGGGTGGGGGAAACAATGCATAGTTCCGACCTGTCAATCAAGCCGAACCAGCCAACCAATCACAACAGAGCTAGCAGACGGCGCCCACAAAGGTCAAAGTGATGCAATCATCACACAATCACGCGATTTTCTGCCCATACAGTTTGTATGTTGTATGCGCCAGTGACTGGGTGAATTTTTGTTTCAATGTTGGGCGATTCGCTGTTCAAAGGTAGGAAAGCGCATTTTTATGAATATATCTCATCCCTGCATTACTAGCCCTTCGCTCAGTGTGTGCTACGGTAACTGTTTACCCTAAAACATAAATACCTTTGAGTTTTCTGCAATGAATCTGTGCTTTCCATGCCGAGTCCCGTCGCTTTGTATGTTGTGTGTCGCCATTTTTTTGCGATGGCTTGTGAGCACATAGCAACAATATCTAAGGGGCATTTTGTTGTCGGGTTATAGGTGGTCCAATAATTTTTTCCCATAGGACTGACCGTGGTGCATAGTATGCAAAGTTATGCGTGGAATGTGCTCGGATTTTTCCGGGCAGTTCACACAAGTTTCCAAAGACGTTTTAACAGTCGCCATAAAATAGACAGGTTCCCAGTCCCTACAGTAAAATAATGTCGCTTGCGCGTACGTACACAAACGAAACTAATTTGAACGTCTTTTACAATGACTAAGCATGTCTATGATTATATCCCTTACATAGGTGTGGCAACGTGGCAGCAATATTGGAATTAGACGAACATTTGCAAAGGGATTTCACGATATTTGAAGCAGCCCCACAGGTAAGCTTTTGTAACAAAATGTATTAGTTAAAGGGCCTGTGACATGCTAAACAACTTTTTGCCTAATCTTTGCTTCATATGATGGATTACTTGTTCAGCAAGACATGCTATTGTTTGTTTGGATGTAAAATTAATAAAAGATAGCCTTTTTCAACTTTGAAGATTTCATTGCAATAAACCACAGACATAGGGCGCGGTTTAGAGTGCATCACGTAAGGAAGACAAGGGAAAAATTAAGAAAAAACAAGACTTCAAGTTGGACTGGTGGCAAATTGCTGCAGTTTCTACCCCTAGTTTCGTCAAGGCTTACAATAGGAAACATGTACTCAAACACTCTTGGATAACAAAAGTTCCAGGAAGTTTTAGAAAAAAGTGGAATCTTTTGTGCACAGTTGAATGTGATTTTCCTGTGTTTGCCTCTTGTGACATCGTGACCTTGGTCATGAATATGCATATTTACATTGGCATAAAAACTAAAAACCTTTGTTTTAACCCCCCAAACAAGCTCCAAATGGGATTTTTATGAATGTAACTGAGTATATTGGATTTATAGCATATATTCTTATATATGCTTTCTCTATTGTACTAGACCAGTGGTCCAGTGCATTTTTAAACTAACGAACAGTAAATCCACGTTCCTTGTGGCTTTGGTCTTGTAAAAATAGCGTCGGTCCAGTAAATGATTTAAGCTACTAACCCTGTGGTCTAGCAAATTTTTTCATGAAATTCGAGCCCTGCACGGATTTTAGGTCATTCTCTTTTTGTGATGATGAATTATGGAAATATAACAATGATGTAGCAATAATATACGGTTCAAAAAAGAAACGCAATTTATTTTTACATTTCGATTCTTGATCAGAACAGATATTCGTTGAATACAGTGAACTTGTGGATAACAAGGCACTGATCGACCAATCACTTTGGAATCATTTTCAAGACTGTTCCGCTTCAGTGATTTCCTCCAGGCCCAAGAGGACCTGTTTGAACAAAGTGATTCCCACAGCAATGAAATGTGACATTTCCTGTTTCTGGGAGAATCCAACAGTTAAGGGCTCTCAGAAAACCAATTCTGTTGGGTTTTCAACCTGATTGAACCTGCGTGGGATGAGCTGACCTCTCGAGCTGTGCATCTCCTAAACGGCCCTAAAAGTGCAGGATTTCAAAGAGGCACTTCAGGCAGAGTGGCGCACCCTGCCTCAGTGGCTCTTACAGAGGCTGTTGCAGTCAGCCTTGCCACAAGAGGTGGTCATACACGTTACTGACCGATAACATTTTCCATCGGAATATAAATTGCGCTTCTTTTTTTAACCGTATAGTTCGCCGTCTCCGTTAAGTCAAAATCTCGACACATTTTATCTTTTATCAGGAGGTCAGGGGAATTCCAGCAAAGAAACCAGTACCAGACTACTTTTTATAGGATTCTTAATGCAGCCAATGAGGTGTGACGCTACTTAACCAGTGGCCAATCAGAACATTGTTATGACATCACGGGACAACCGACCAATGAGTGACATTGTACATAAAAACCCAACAGATGTTCATCCAATGAGTGACTGTGTACTGTAATATACTGTGTAGAATTTGTAACCAATGAACGACAGTGACTGGTGAATGATTGGCCAATGAATGACTCCCTACTATATGGACTACTAAAGTAGCCAATCGGCTGCTCTCTACCATAAAGCTTTGTACATGATCAACCAATGGCATTCTCTGTACAATGTAAAAAGAAGTTTTTAAGCCAATGAATGCCCTTGTCCTGTATGCATCATGCAAGAAAGTCTGCACAATAGCATTACCAATTGTACAGCTAGTAATTAAATGACTGCAGATGAATGAGATGATAAACTTATATAAAAGTAAACATTTTAGTATTTTACTGCAAACCAATGACGGGCACCGTAAGATGTCATCAAAAGACAGTTGACCAATGGACAATAGACGATGTGACATGTGTTTACATTTGGGGCGCCCTCTGTTGATTTGAGACAAGTCGACGGGCAAAAAGCCCACTAGTTTATATAGGCAAGTCCATGTTTTTTCTATGTAGCAAATATTTATAAAATTGTCATTAAACTTCAGTCCCGCTTCAAACGTCGCGCTTGTGCCGTGTCGAATTAAATTCAACTGGATTTTTAAAAATTCGACACGGCACAAGCACGACGTTTGAAGCCATTTAACTCGGCAAAATGAATTCGGCACGGCATAAAAATTTAGCTCGACAGGGTCTGCAGTGCTAACTCAATTTATTGCGGCACAAGTACGGCTCGGCTTCAAACGTCATGCTTCTGCCGTGTCAAATTTAATTCCAGTTCGAAGTTGGTCGGCAATTTTGTTCACAACTAGGAATGCGCATGCTCGCAGCGCGTATGTGAGTAAAGAAATAACCAACAAACGAGTGCATCAAAATAATAAATATGGCGATGTACAATGGCAGAATGGAAAACGCACGTGCACAACGTCCATGACGTGCACAATACTCATCCGCCATGTATGTATTTAAGCTTGACTGGGAGTTTGCAATTAAGTTCGACGTTTGAAGCCACTGCCATGCTAACGTCGTGCCAACGTCGTGCCAAGTTGAATTTAATTCGACACGGCATAAGCGCGATGTTTGAAGCGGGCCTAAGCTAAATAAAGACAGCTTGTGTTAACAAGTCGATATACTTTATAGATTTTATAAAGTTACACAGACCAAGCTGTATTATTTTGCCTACCGTTAAACAACAGAGGGCGTGCTTGATGTAAAAAAAGCGACATCACGGGTCACCCTGTCTATAGGTTAGTGAGTACCTGAACTTGAAATAAATTCTCACAAAAAAACGTGAAAATATTAGTTCCTGCAACCGAACTAATACCAACTTTAACGCCATATTATTTTTAACCACACAAAATTGCATACCAAAGTTAACTCGTACAAATAAGTCTTTTGACCCTAAACATTTAGTTCTCGAAGGGAAGGTAATTAAAAATTAAACCTTAGATTAGGGTCGTTTTTATGAACAAAGATGTATGGTGATTTTCACTTTTTTGTTGTCGTCGAAATGTGACCCAACCGTGTTAAATGAGTCGAATAGTACATGGTCTGAGCCAAGTTTTTGTGACCAGGGCCAAATAGAGCTGCTTAAGCGCTTGCTAAAAACGTGTGCTTACTGTAGCATGCGCGCTCTTGGAAACCACCATTGTTGCGTCACTATCTTAAGCAAAATTTGGCTCTGCAGTTAAGGCAGGTTTTCAGTTGCTTACCGTTAACGATGTCTATGAAATAGCCTGATGCTCGGTTAACGTAAAATGGGCTGTTAAACAGCTCTATGAATTCGGGCCCTGTTGTAGAAATTAGCTGCTGATTCAGCCCCATTTAAATATGAAAATACAATGGAAATTCCGGGTGGTATTCGAAAAATGCAGGCAGTACCCGAATACTGCCCAGAATTTCTGTTATATTTTTGCATTTTAATATGCCTGGATTCACTGCTGATTTTTGGTTACTGTTAGAACTCGGCCCAGACTTAGCATCATCAAATTCATTTCATAAAGTCGGGTCACTAATGTAAGTTGTGACTTTAAAAGTTTAAGTAGCACTTTTTATAGGACTTTTATAGGGGGAGGGGGTGGTCATGGTACGGGGTCGCCTGTTTGACAAGTTCAGCACAGATGAAACATTTTGACTTTTATTTTTTGTGGACAGCTTAAGTTAATTTCATCAGAACAAAAGTTGACTCTATACTCAAAGTTAAACGTAATTTCCAACCCCATAAAATGAGGGAATAACTTGGATCCTGTTCACAAAGGGAATTGCCTTGTTTTACGAAGATTTAACAAAGATTTGATTGAGATTTTCTAATGTGAACGCATAACTTTTTATTTGGAGATTAGAATCGCTTGGTTCAATGAAGCAAAATAGGTTTCTTTCGATAAAGAGATCGCTTAATTCCATCCACAAAGCAAATTTGTAATGTGTAACTCACTTCGCTTGATTAAGCTATGTAATACACAACAAATAATCTCTCAAATCCATATTTGTGACCAGCTTTGGGAAAATTAGCATACGTCGGGCAGGCTAGGTCGAATTATTGCGACCATAAGAAATCTGCAGCAAATCCACGCTCATTAAAATACAAAAACACAATGGAAATTCCTGGCGGTGCCCAGATACCGCCTGGAATTTCCATTGTGTTTTTGTATTTTAATGAGCGTGGATCTGCCACAGATTTCTTTTTATGGTCCCAAAAACTTGACAGCCTGCACGACTTATGCTACCTTTCTCCAGAGCGGGTCACATTTATTTCTATCTTAGTTAGCGGTTGCTTAATTTGAATGGCCTAAATCTTTGTTTGATCCTCGTTAAGTGAGATATGAATGCAAGCTTTATTAACTAAGGATAATTAACTAATCTTCGTTGAATAAAATGATTTTCCCAATGTAAACAAGATTTTGGAAAAACATTACTTTCTAAGATTCAAACACGGAGTCAAACACCATATCGACTACACAAAACACCTCAAGTCATGCAAATTTTATTTATTTATTTTTGTTTGTTCCAAAATTACTTTTTAGTTTTAACTATTCTTTACAATTTTAAATTGTTGTCCCCTCTCAAAATCTCAACATTTTTTACCAAAAAACACTCTGCAAAAATAGGTCAGCTAACTTTATTCTGTCGGCAAGGCATAAAAATCACTAAAGCATAATCCATTCAAAACTGGCATAACCTCAAATGTAGGATCCAAAATTATAGTTTTTCTGAAAGAAATTGATATTACTGTTGACAATGAAATGTAACCCTTTTTTGTGGAGTGTAGTTTGGTAAATATTGAGATAAAAAACATCGTTTCAATAGTTGTAATTTTAGCAGAAAATAAAGTTACTAAAGTGACATTGATTGTAAACAAGATTTGCAACTTGAGTTTTCTCTGTACCATATTCGGGTTTACCATGGTGACATTTTTTTCATCATAATTGCAAAAACTGCATTCGTTGGGCAAATGCAGTTTTGTTTTAATATAAGGGCATAACAGATCCTATAATTAATATGCATTTGTTGTATGTCTAAGCTCCTCCCACCATTCATTAAAAATGTCAATCAAACAATGTGCATCGCGCCCATTCGCTGAATGGCCAGGACATGAATATTCATTTTGGCAAAAATTTGGTTTAGGGTACAACAAATAACCAATTAGTTATTTTGTGGTATTGGATTGCATGTAATTATATGACTCATTTTAAGGTATCATTTAGCCTAAAGAAAGGCTGTGTCCAATATAATTAGCCTTCTGCATGTTTAACATTAAATAGACCGTATCGAATAGCTGCCATCTTGTAGGGCAACTTTTGACATTTAAATTGGCCAACACTAAGCACAAAATGTGCAACCATAGGCCTACATATGTCCTTACAAAACAAAGAAACTGCCCTACAAGATGGCAGCTATTCGATACGTCTATAGCATCTGGATGTACGTCCTTTATCATGCACACTTGGTATTCACTTGACCTTACTAAATTGTTGTTGCTATGTGGTGCACGCGGCAGCTGTAAAGTACAGGGGTCGATTTCACAAAAGTACTAAATTCATCACAGCTCGCCAAACCCTTTGTAAATTTTCCATAGGTTCGGCAAGTTGCGATGGATTTGGTACATACAACGTGTCGCAAATCTTTGTGAAATTGACCCCTGAATCAATACTGTGTTCAATGTAAGAGAGAATGGCATAAAGCAACCACACTGTTCATTGCTCGGTAATGGCATGCACCACATGGCAACAATAGCATAGTGTGGGACTTTCTAAACTGCATCTGAATTGGGGGCACCAGCCATTATACAAATGTTATATGCAAAAGGGCCATATACTTCAAATATAGTCTTTTTAATCTGCGTAGTACTTTATCTGTGTATAGGGAACGTGAATGATATACAGTTCTAAAAAGAAACGCAAATTATAGGCCCACTCTGACTGAAAGATGGATGAGGCTGACAGATGTAACATATTTGTGTGTAAGAACACCTTGAGGTAAGGTGACTTCACCAGCCTCCATAAGAGCCCCTGAGGCAGAGTGCGCCACTCTGCCTAGAGTGCCTCCTGAGCTATTGCACTTATGGAGCTGTTTTTGAGAATTGAGACATGCCGAGGTCAGCTCATCCCATGCCGGTTAACTTCCGGACCGGTTGAAAACCCAAGAAAATTGTTGTCCATACAGGAGTCTCTCAGAAGCAGGAAATGTCATATTCTATATTGCTGTAGGAATCACTTTGTTCAAACAGGTCCTCTTGGACCTGGAGAAAATCACTGAAGCAGAACAGTCTTGAAAGCGATTCCAAAGTGATTGGTTGATCAGTGCCTTGTTATCTTAAGTTCACTGTATTCAAACAACTTCTGTAAATGATAATTTAAGAAATTTGCGTTTCTTTTTGGGAGAGCATATACTGTACAAGACACGCTGGCATTAAAGGCACAGGCTCGTCAGCAATGCGCGCCCGCCAAATTCGTGCTCGAAACACGCAGCTCCATGCCTTTGCTATGGAGCTGCGTATTGCGTGGCACACATTTGGCGGGCGTGCATTGCTGACGAGCCTGTGCCTTTAAATGACTAAATATAAATCAAAAAAAGGCAAACTGGATCGCATGCAATAATACAAAATGCAGTTATCGTGCTTTTTTAATGGGCATCATCCTCATTAGGCCCAGGAGGCTAGAATGATCCATTATGATCGAAATACCCCACCTGGGTCCGGTCCTGCGAATACTCCTCACAGTTCCCTCGTTCGTCTCCCCCGATGCACCGTCCTCCCTCATAATGCTCCGTCAGCACCACACAATCATTTACGAGCTTGAAGAAACCCCGACCAATAACACTTGAATACAAAGTGCCGACGTTTTTTAGACACGTGCGGAAACTGCACCATGCATAAGAAGAAAAGAAATGACACTTTCAGAATGATCACGCATATGTTATTGTATTTAAAGTTGCATTGCCCGTGTTTCGGTGAAAGGATTAAACAACATTAATTTACACAAGCGAACGAATTTAGAAAGCTTACGTGTCTCTGTAACGAAAAATGTCAAAAACTTAAATTTCCGACGTCGGGAATTGGAGATATACAAGCCTTTTTCTTGAAACGTGCTTCACATGTTGTACATGTGCGCGTACGCTCATATGTACATAGTATGTGTACAATGTACACATGTACGCGCACATGTACATTTACGTCATAACCCTGTCGATTATATGACCTGCCAGCCATTTAATCATTTCTTGTTTTTAATCGACTGGCATTAATCCTTGACGGATTTTTACGTTCTTGGTACCAAATGAAAGCTGATAACTTTTTATATTCTAGAAAAATACCTATTTAACTTTTTTTTTAAAAACAGTTAGCGCCGAGATTATTTCAACCAATGAGCCAGTTCAGGCGGGCGACTATAGTTAACTAGACTTACCATAGTCGATCTAGATGTCACCCGAACGCTGCGTGGTTTCAATTAACTATATAGTCTGACTAGAGGAACCAAGCTTCGGGGTAGGTTCATCTCTAGTCAGTTGTAATCACGTGATCGTAAAAACGATTATAATCAGTACCCGAACTTGCCCGGACGAAATTAGTAATCCGCCCAGGCAAAATAATAATCCATTGTTGCCATTTAAAATGAAGTGACACGAGTTAGATTAATGGACATTTTTGAGTTAATCATATTTTTGACTTGGGTTTCATTAAAAGGGAGAAGACGGGGAAAACATATTTTCGTGTCCACTAAGTTTTGTGCACTTACTCTTCATCGCAGCTGCACGCACTGACGGTGTAGCCATGTCTGTTGAATAGCCCATACTTCCAGGATTTCTTTCTAATGTTGGTTTCGCAATTGTCGTGAGCCCGGCAGCACCTGTCCAGCGCCTCTCTCTTACCGATATCTTCGTTGTAGCTAGCCCTGTTACCGTGTCCGCACCAATTGGTGCCAGGAAAGATCAACCGTTTGCTTCTGCGAACGGCTGGCTTTCCTTCACTGGAGTCGGAAAGCTCCACTCCTAGTTGGCTTTCCCCCTTTATTTTGGCCAATTCAGCCTCTTTGCCAGGAACTTGGGTCGGTGTGTCTGGTTTTCCCAAAGACACAAACGCAAAAAGACAGAGAAGAAACTTCATTGAAATCATCTTGGAAACGGCAACGCAGTTTGCAGACAAAGGGGGGAAGCGCTGGCCTGGCGTTGAAAGTTGAAAATGTGGAAGGCAGAACCACGGTCCGAATTTATAAGAAATTGTTATCTCGTTTCACATCAAATGTTCTCATTGCGTGTTTAGTTGACTTCCTTGATTTGAACATTTGCCATTGTTCCTCCAGCACATTGTTTTAACAGTGGTCCACGGGAAAGAAAGGGAAAGTCCCGGACACCATACAACTACACCCTGTTGTCATAACAAAGATAAAACAATGTTCTTATACCACAAGAGGGTGGATTCACACCCAGCCTTTTCGGACGCATCCTGAGATCTCGGGAATGTTCACTCTGCTGAGCACCTCGGGACGCACGAGTACGGGAAAAGCGGCCTCCCACTGTGCGATTTTTGCCACGAATTTCCTACGATTGGGTACGATTGTGTGTAGAGTCTATAGAGAGTCTCTGGCAATCATACCAATTCGTAGGAAATTCGTGGCAAAAATCGCACAGTGGGAGGCCCGCTTTAAAGGGGCACTGTTGTATAAGAAGAGGTTTCGCACGTACTGCGACGCGCGTTGCTTTCAGAAAAAGCGGCGTTCACTGAACCTCGAGTGAAATGATGCACTTAAACCCACAGAATCAACTTGGGTGGAAAGTGTTTTTTGTGATTCTGTGATTTTTAGTGCGTCGTTATACTCCAAATTCCATCCACACCACTTTTTCTCAACTGACCGAATCAAATTTACGCGCGAAAAGTCTCGGTGTGAAGCCAGCCTAAATTGGGATGTCTTATTTCATGTGACCTCGGCCAAAAGTACTGTCTGCGCTTCATCCGACTTCCTTGTTTTAAAAACCTTCCAAATTATTGTTGCACCAGTACTTTTTGGCAGTGCTCCAAGGGAAAGCAATGTGGTCTATACACGCATAGTGCACGTGATATACTAATACAACCCCTCGAGGAATTCCGAATTTTGAAGTGTCGGCTATAAAATAAAAACAACGAATAACCGCCACCCCACGTCGCCACTCCTGCCCCACACGATCACAAACCTCCAAGTTTCCCCCGAGGGATGTGCGTTTCCTCGAGGGATCGGGAAAGGCCGTGTACATGGATGCATTCCCTCGAGGGTATTAGTCTGTCCACACGGCGCAAACCCCCGAGTTCGTTTGGAGGTTCGTCGGGGGACTCACGGATTCCCCATTTTTTTAGGGGGAAAACGTCGGGGGAAACTTGGAGATTCACTCGAGGGATAACCCCCCGAATGCGGTCACAAACCCCCCGAGTTTTCCCTCAAGTTTTCCTCGAGGGTTTGAAACCTCCATCCAAGTTTCCCTTGAGGGAACTGCGCGGCCTCCGTGTGGACATGCCTATTGTCTCTCTTCACCCAAATGGTAGGCCTTGTAACAAAATAATAATGGTTCGGAAATTCAACTAACTGTTTGGGGTAAACCTGCAATGGGCTTGTATCCCATCCAGGGGAGTAGCAATGCTCATTTCGTCACTCCATGCCACTGGAGACTAACAACCTGCTGGGGGTAAACCTGCGATGGACTGGCATCCCATCTAGGGGGAGTAACAATGCTCCTTGTCACTCCACGCCATGGAAACTGGGGATGAGTACCGGCCGATGAGCCAGCCTTGCTCGTGAAACGACATTACCTTTTAGTTATGCACCTATCAATCGTTCCACCGCCTCGAACGCCCCCCCCCCCACCCCCCCCCCCCCCCCCCCCCCACCACCCCCCCCCTCCCCCTCCTCCCCACCGCTCTGTCCCACACCTTAGGTGGGAATTTGGTCGTGGTTTTTCATGCAGCAGGCCTGGGTGGGGATTTTGACCCATTGAAGAAAAAATTTCTGTGCATCTGTGTAAAATACGCGCTTGTTTTGCACCCGTGGGTATATAGGGATTTTTGCCACCTAAATTTTGCCCCAGTAATGGGGATTTTATTAGCACGCGAAAAGTAACAATCCCCACCTCTCAGGTGGTAGCACGGGGGTAGGGGTGGGGGAAACAATTAATAGATGCATTACATGTATACTGCAATATATGTGGTTATTTCGTGTGACCCCGACTTCCGTGTTTTAAATGTGTCTGTACTTCTTTCACCAGCACTTTGTTTTGGCAGTGCTCCAGAAAAATATTTTTTTACAGACCTCTATTCGGCCCTGGTTCGAATCTCGTCTATTTCATTATGTGGATTATGGTTTATGTGGATTATGGTAATCGTTTGAAACGTAACTTATCAGAATATCATAGTTAAATTTCTAAAAAGAATGTCCCATACGGCAGCATTTCTGACACTACTAATGATAGGCCTACAAGTAAACGCATGCTCGATTTCAGCTCAAGATAGCGGACGCTAGCGAAAATTGTTCTGCTCCCAAACTCTCCCACACCCCTCCCCCCCCCCCCCCCCCCCCCCCCCCCCCCTCCCCCCACCCCCGCCCCCAGTTCTATTGTACATTTCATTGGTTTCAACTGTCATCAGCAACTGTTCATTTTCCTGCAATCTCAAGTTCCCTTCCCGTGCTAAAATTGACAGCATGGTGCCGTTCATTTCATACGTTGGATTCTTCCACTTGACGTCAAAGGAAGTTTCACCTGTCTGCCTCCGGCATAGACTGGTTCCCGTCCACATATTCCACACAGGAGAATATAAGGACAGGTAAAGGGCGCTTCATCTTGATCTGTAATTGGTCGTCTTTGCGCGTGCGCATTGTGTTTTTTTATATAAATTTAAAAATTGGCCAAGCCCTTTGCTTTAGGCAATGTACTTATTTACATAATTGGATATGTTCGACGCGTACGGCCAAGTTACAAATGTCGATGCAAAATCTGCGCACTTAATAAATAAAATAAAATAATAACCACGTGACGGGCAGAATTCTGCCCGTCATGGCTGCTTTACCGTATATTTTCGCAATAAGCGAACCAATATATAGGGATCGGGAACCAATCTACCTCCGGCATAAAGCGGGGTCGAACTACGTATTCGATGAATGTATTCGATTCATGGAATCAAATACAGTGTATTCGATTCATGAAATCGAGTACCGTGTAGAATCGATTAAAAAACTCGTTAGTGCTTGTGCATTGTGTAGGAACTACAAAGGTCTTTGAAGTTGGAGCAAAGACTAAAATGAAAATCGAGGCTGGAGAAGTGTCATATTTGGCTTAAAGACACAGGCTCGTCAGCAATGCGCGCGCGTCAAATTCGTGCCACAAAATACGCAGCTCCATGGCAAAGGCATGGAGCAGCGTATTTCGTGGCACGAATTTGGCGCGCGCGCATTGCTGACGAGCCTGTGTCTTTAAAGGAAATTTTCAAACATGGCCGCGTATTTAGAGTATTAGCGAAAAGTCATTTAAAGATAGTATAGGGCCAGGGGCCTACATGATTGATAAACTGTTACAAATAGTGTTATCCCCCTGTGTGATTGAAGGCATGATTAAAACCAACCTGAGCAAAAACCAGCTCCGTACGTCGTCTAACGTTTGAGAAAACAGTAAAAAATGGGTTTGCAGTCATTTCGCCCCAAAACCACTTCGCCCTGAACCATTTCGCCCTGAACCACGGCCTGTGCACGAAGTGGTCTTAATTGGGGCGAAGTGGCATTTGGGCGATGTAGTGTTTGGACGAAGTAATTTGGGGCGAAATGGCACTCGGGCGAAGTGGTTTGGGGCGAAATGGCACTAATTGTTTTACTCATTTTTCAAAGACTATAGCACTTCAGACAAAACCATTTCAGGAGAAGTTTTCCACGCTCATCATGTTTATATTGTGTAAGTTAGGCGTAAATCTGTGAACATTTCTGATTTTCGAGATTACCAATGATCCATTTTAAGTTAAGGTTCCCCTACAATAATGCGCGCAGTGCATGATGGGATGGAATTCTAGTACACCATACATAAGCGCTAAGTTTGATCGTGTACAAAGGAATGGGATTTCGCGGGGGAGTTGAGCTCTCGGCCGCTTCAAACTCGTAAAACGTAGAAATCTGTGCGGTAGGCCTATACCCAGATACAGCCTGCACATGGAATGTCCGTGTTTCGCCTGGAATTTCCATTGTGTTTTTGTATTTTAATGAGCGTGGATCTGCCACATATTTCTTCTTATGGTCGCAAAAACTTGACCTAGCCTGCACGACTTATGCTATACCTTTATCCAGAGCGGGTCAGTGTCACATTTATTTTGATCTTCGTTAGCGTTTGCTTGATTTGAATGCCACAAATCTTTGTTTGATCCTCGTTAAGTGAGATGTGAATGCAAGCTTTATTAACTAAGGATAATTAACTAATCTTCGTTGGATGAAGCAATTTTCCCAATGTAAACAAGATCTTGGAAAAACATTAATTTCTAAGATTCAAACACAGAGTCAAACACCATATCGATTACACAAAACACCTCAAGTCATGCAAATTTTATTTATAATTTTTTTCTTTCCAAAATTACTTATTAGTTTCGACTATTCTTTACAATTTTTAAATTGTTGTCCCCTCTCAAAATCTCATCAACATTTTTACCAAAAAACACTCAGCTAACTTAAGGTCAGCTAACTTTATTCTGATGTCGTTAAGGCATCAAAATCACTAAAGCATAATCCATTCAAAACTGGCATAACCCCAAATGTAGGATCCAAAATTATAGTTTTTCTGAAAGAAATTGATATTACTGTTGACAATGAAATTTAACCCTTTTTGTGGAGTGCAGTTTGATAAATATTGAGATAACAAACATTGTTTCAATACTATAGTTGTAATTTTAGCAGAATAAAGTTACTAAAGTGACATTGATTGTAAACAAGATTTGCAACTTGAGTTTTCTCTACCCATATTCGTGTTTATACCATGGTGATATTTTTTTCATCATAATTGCAAAAACTGCATTCGTTGGGCAAATGCAGTTTTGTTTTAATAGGGCAGAACTGATCCTATAATTAATATGCATTTGTTGTATGTCTAAGCTCCTCCCACCATTCATTAAAAATGTCAATCAAACAATGTGCATCACGCCCATTCGCTGAATGGCCAGGACATGAATATTCATTTTGGGGAAAACAATTGGTTTAGGGTACAACAGATAACCAATTAGGCTGTGTCCAATTTAATTAGCCTTCTGCATGTTTAACATTAAATAGACCGTATCGAATAGCTGCCATCTTGTAGGGCAACTTTTGACATTTAAATAGGCCAACACTAAGCACAAAATGTGCAACCATAGGCCTACATATGTCCTTACGAAACAAAGAAACTGCCCTACAAGATGGCAGCTATTCGATACGTCTATAGCATCTAGATGTACGTACTTTCTCATGCACACTTGGTATTCACTTGACCATACTAAATTTTTGTTGCTATGTGGTGAACGCGGCAGCTGTACAGGGGTCGATTTCACAAAAGTACCAAATTCATCACAGCTCGCCAAACCCTTTGTAAGTTTTCCATGGGTTCGGCAAGTTGCGATGGATTTGGTACATACAAGGTGTCGCAAATCTTTGTGAAATTGACCCCTGAATCAATACTGTGTTCAATGTAAGAGAGAATGGCATACAGCAACCACACTGTTGATTGCTCGGTAATGGCTTGCACCACGTGGCAACAATAGCATAGTATGTCACTTTTCTAATCTGTATCTCCATTTGGAAGTGAAGAATTCGGGGCACCAGCCGTTATACAAATGTTACACGCAAAAGGGCAAAATACAGCCTTTTTAATCTGCGTATATAGAGTACTTTATCTGTGTATAGGGAACGTGAATGATATACAGTTCTAAAAAGAAACGCAAATTATAGGCCCACTCTGACTGAAAGATCGATTAGGCTGACGAATGTAACATATGTTATCAGTCAGTGTGTAGGAACACCTTGCCTCCATAAGAGCCGCGTAGGCAGGGTGAGCCACTCTGCCTGAAGTGCCTGTCTGAGCCCTTGCACTGCTGGTGCGGTTCCAGAGCTAGAGGTCAGCTCATCCCATGCAGGTTTAATCATGTTGAAAACCCTTTGAGAGCCCTTATCTACATGATTCTCTCAGAAGCAGGAAATGTCATCTTCTATTGCTGCGTTCAAACAGGTCCTCTTGGACCTGGAGGAAATCACTGAAGCGGAACTGTCTTGAATTTAAGAAATTTGCGTTTCTTTTTGAGAGAGCATTATACAAGACACGCTGGCAATAAATGACTAAATATTAATCAAGAAAATTCAAACTGGATTGCATGCAATGACAGAAAAGCGGTTATTATGGAGCTTTTAAGCAATCCTTCTCGGAGTTAAGCCCACCAGGCTAGAATCGTGCATTATCACGGTAGACTCCCACCTGGCCATTCAGCTCCACACATGGTGGATTTAGGGTGTTGAAGTATTGTCGACCAATCTTCCGTGAAAAGTCAGTGTCGACTGCATGAAGACACCTGCGGAATCTGCACCGTGGATGGGGAAAGAAAACACTTTCAGAGTGATCACGCATATTCATGAACATATATTAAAGGAGCGTGACCAGATTTTTTCCAGAAAATGGATTTCGTTTTAACCTATATAAAAATCATATAAAATACCTCCCTATAAAATACTATCCATGGGAAGAAAACATCAGAAAATTTGCATTCCCCGGTTTGGATGTACTATATGGAAGCCAAAAGGTTGGTGTAATCATGCACTGCACACAATGTTTGTGTATGCACTGTATCTGCACGGCAGTTAAATTATTATTTTTTGACAATTTCTCTGGGAATATACGGAATGAGGGCGTGAAATTTCAGAAGGAAAAATATAACACGTTATAAACTCCTAAAAAAAAGTTCGGAAAGTCAAGTTTGACTGACGATATCTCTCTTGTTGCAAAATAATTTTCCTTGAATTTTATATCATTGGAAAGCCCTGTTATTCCTCTTTGTTATGATTAAGCAATTGAGGGATGTGCAGCACAGCTGAATACGGGGGCGGGTGTAAAGTGAAATATCACAAAATGCATTGCTATTGTCAAAACGTGCATTGACACATTCCCATCCTCCAAGCAAAAGGGGAATGCACTGCATGACAATAGCAGTGAATTTTGTGACATTTCACTTTCCACCCACCCCTGTATTCCGCTATACTGCACATCCCCCAATTGATTAATCATAACAAATGACACATCACTGTAAAGAGGAATAACAGGGCTTTCCAATGATACCAAATTCAAGGGAAATGATTTAGTAACAAGAGAGAAATCGTCAGTCAAACTTGACTTTCCGAACTTGTTTTAAGGAGTTTTTATCAAAATCTTAACATCTATGGGGGGAAATGCGGCCGGTGCTCAAAATGTGATCTGGTCAAGCTCCGTTAAAGGGCATGTTTGTTTGTTGGGCTGTTGGCTGTTATGGTGTTGTGTTGTTTGTTTGTTTGTTTCGGATCCGAATCCATATAAATTATGCCCAAGGGTATTAATAGGTGTTGGGGACTGGATGATTGGGTGGGGTGACCGTTGGTTGTGAGAGTAGATAGTGTGGGAGTATATAGGGTGTGTGTGGTGGTGGGTTTAGGAGACGGGGTGGGATGGATGGGCCGGGGACATAGGTATATATATAGGGCGTCACTGTGGCCAGGAAAACCAGCCTAGATTGGACGATGGCTTCGCACAATTTCTTGAAAAATGGACAGTTTCTCATTCCCAATTTACATCCATGGGCTACTGAGCTGACGTGTACACAGGTTTATTTCAATCACACATATCCTCAATCGCACCGTGACCCATTTTTCTGTACGACCTAAAACCGCACCATGTGTGAAAATTATCCCTGCACGTCTCGGCCAAAATAAGCCCTTAAATTCTCAGATTTGCAAGTCCATGTTGTATGTTGACGTACAAGGGTCTTTCTATAAATTAGGGGTCCAAAAGTGTGACATTTGGTGTCCCCCGTTACAGCTGATAGTGATATGTGTTATTTTTCGTACAAAAATCATTAAAATGGCTTTTAAACCATTTTTTATGAATTGTACTTTATGTACTCACTCTTTGAGATGGAAAGTATTTAAAGAATGTGTCCTGGATTTACAAAAACGAGATGTAAAATGTAACGGGGGACACCAACATTGGACCCCTAATTTATAGAAAGACTCGCAAGGGACATCGCATACCAAAGATATGTTTGCAAATATTTGCGATGTCGCAAAATTTTTCGCAAATATCTTTGTTTCATACATTAATTTTTGTCACATCTTTGGTGCATACTTGGCATGCCTGAGAGGGTCAACGCGTGTCGCCCATCGATATGTATACACTGGATAAAGCAACGATGTCTAAAATTTAAGCCACCGTCCGCCATTGTACACCACCTAATACAATGCATTGCCTAGACTAGTCATACTGGAGCAAGTTCGGGCGGGCGACTATAGTTAACTAGACTAACCTACCCCGGGGCTTGGTTCCTCTATAGTCAGACTAGCTAGTGGTCAAACCCAAACCACGCAGCGTTCGAGTGACACTATACTTGATGTCAAGTCTGTAACTAGACCGGTTGTTTCGTAAACGGCGGCAGCGTATCGTGAATGGACTGGGAACAAGTCTAATCGACCTCTAGACAGGTACTATTCATAACAACGACTGTTGCGTGTGGGGATTATAGGCGTCAGACGGACCAAATACGACTGTCTAGAGACTTGACCTCAAGTCTAGAGTGACACCGGAGAGCAAGTTCGGGCAGGCGACTATAGTTAACTAACTAGACTAACCATAGTCGATCTAGATGTCACTCGAACGCTGCGTGGTTTGACTAGCTAGTCTGACTAGAGGAACCAAGCCTCGGGGGTACGGTAGGTTAGTCTAGTTAACTATAGTCGACTTGCTCTTATATGTCGCCCGCCCGCACGGACGTATATACAAATTCTGATCGCCCGCCCGAACGAACTTGCTCCAGTCTTCACTAGTCTACGTCATGGTCTACATGTGTCAAGTGATGCAAGCGATCGCATGGACCGGGGAGCAGTCTATGCCAAGTATTGTTTATGGGGTACAATGGCGGCCGGCGCGTGGCTTCAATTCTCGTATAGCCAACTGCTATTGCATACTTCATCCAGTTTATATATATCGATGGTGTCGCCAGGAAAAGATGGAAAACTGGATTTGAAGGCCTCTAGCTTCCAACAAAAAACTACGCTTAAGAAATGTATAACTTTTTATTTGCAAAGATATTTGCGGGGGGGTTGGGGGGGGGGGAAGTGCGACACCAAAAATATTTCTAAAGATATTTTCGAAAAAAATGCAACGTTCGCAGATATTTGCCAAGAGATTTGGGGAAAAAATATGCGACATCGCAAATATGCAAAGATAATGTAGAGTTTAGAGGGGGCAGGGTTCATATGTTTGGCGGGCCGGGTTCATTGTCATGACTGTGTTCGGCACAATATTAATATTTGTCTGTTGTGAAATAGTATTTTGTTAGTCAACTTAGTTTTGTATATACTTACGCGTTATCGCAGTTGCACCCGCTGACGGTGTAGAAACGCCAGTTTCTCAGCCCGTATCTTGAGGAGAACGCTGGAATGCTGACTGAGCAGTGGTCGTGGCTCCGGCAGCACATGTCCGTCTCTCTTTCTTCACCCAGGTCCCAGTAGTTCCTGGCATTTCTACCGCGTCCGCACCACTTGGTGCCTCTTACGATTTGCCGCTTGCTTCTGGAAAGCTCCACCCCTTGGCTTTCCACCTTTACTTTTTCCGAAGCCTCTTCGCCGGGAACTTGGGTCGGCGTGTCTGGTTTTCCCAAGGACACAAACGCAAAGAGACAGAGTAGAAACTTAATTGAAATCATCTTGGAAAACGGCAACGCAGTTGAGTACTAAGACAAAGCGCTGGCCTGGCGTTGAAAGTTGAAAATGTGGAAAGTCGAACCACGGTATGAATTTATAAGAAATTGTTATCTCGTTTCACATCAAATGTTCTCATTGCGTGTTTAGTTGACTTCCTTGATTTAAATATTTGCCATTGTTCCTCCAGCACATTGTTTTAACAGTGATCCACGGGAAAGAAAGGGAAAGTCCCGGACACCATGAAACTAAACCGGTTGTCATAACAAAGATAAAATAATGTTCTTATACCACAAGAGGGTGGATTCACACTGAGCATTTTCGCACGCATCCTAATTTCCACTGCTAAGCGCCTAAATATAAATAGGGAACGCGTTAAAGTGGGGCACTGTTGCAAGAAGATGTTTCGCACGTAATAGACCTTTATCACAGTGCGGCCATCTTCCCTTTTCCCCTATTAAAATGAACGTAACCAAAGCGAGGCTTGCCGAAATAAAATAGTTTGGCCCCGTGTTGAAAATGTTTATTGTGTGCATCACAATGACATGCGTGCCGCCGTGCAATCAAGAAAACGCGCAGCGCGGACATTTATTCTCTCAAAACAACAACGGAAGACTTCACGCGCTATCGCGCAGACACGAACACGCACTGATCATGCCCGACACGTACATGTACTATGCAGTGGGGAACAAGACAAAGATGGATGCACCGTGATAAAGGTCTATTGCGACGCGCGTTGCTTTTAGACTCAAATTTACGCGCGAAAAGTCTCGGTGTGAAGCCAGCCTAAATTGGGATGTCTTATTTAATGTGACCCCGGCCAAAAGTACTGTCTGCGCTTCATCCGACTTCCTTGTTTTAAAAACCTTCCACATTATTTTTGCACTAGTACGTTTTGGCAGTGCTCCAAAGGAAAGCGAGGTGGTCTATACATGCACGTGATAGCGCGTCTGACTTTCGTTCGATAAGCTGATGGTTCGATCTCGAGTCACTGCTATCGAAATTTGTTCTTAGACAAGACACTTGATATTCCTCATAAGCCGTGTTTACTACACAACCCCTCGAGGGATTCCGAGTTTTGAAGTGTCGGCTATCAAAAAAGTATAACATCCTCCCGCCCCTTACATCACGTCCTTCCACCCCCCCCCCCCCCCCCCCCAAGTCCACCCCCCCCCCCCCCCCCCGCCACCCCTCCCCCTCAAGATCACAAACCTCCAAGTTTCCCTCGAGAGATGTTACACGGTATAAATGCATTCCCTCGAGGGTATTGGTCTGTCCACACGGCGCAAACTTCCGAGTTCGCTTGGAGGTTCGTCGGGGGACTCACTGATCCCCCACTTTTTTAGGGGGAAAATCGTCGGGGGAAACTTGGAGATTCACTCGAGGGATAACCCCCGAATGCGGTCACAAACCTCCAAGTTTCCCTCAAGGGTTTAAAACCTTCAAGTTTCCCTCGAGAGAACGGCCTCCGTGTGGACATGCCAATATTGTGTCTCTCCAACCAATTGGGTACTAACAAAATAACAATAGTTGAGAATTCTATACTGTAACTGTTTGGGGCAATGCTCATAATCACTCCATGCCACTCAACCTGTTGGGGGAAACCCAACCAACTGCTGGGGATAAACCTGCGATGGACTAGCATTACATCCCATCCAGGGGGAGTATAGCAATAATTTGCTCCTTGTCACTCCATGCCATGGAAACTGGGAATGAGTACCGGCCGATGAGCCAGCCTTGCTCGTGAAACGATTTTACCTTTTAGTTATGCACCTATCAATTCGTCGCAAGGCTGACATAGTGACGAATATGCAATGGCTTTAACACTGCACATTCGTCACTATGTCAGCTTTGCGACGAATTGTTCCATGATCCATCCCTGTCACCCCTCCCCCACTCCCTCCCCCTCCCCCTTCCCCTCCCCAACCCCCCTCCCCCTCCCCCACCCCCGCGCTGCCCCACACCCTAGGTGGGAATTTGGTCATGTTTTTCATGCAGGGTGGGGATTCTGACCCATTGAAGTAAAAATGTCTGTGCATCTGTGTAAAATACGCGCTTGTTTTGCACACGGGGGGTATACATAGGGATTTTTGCCACCTAAAAATTGGGATTTTATGAGCACTCGAAAAGTGGTAGCCCGGGGGGAGGGGTGGGGGAAACAATTAATAGATGCATTACATGACTTTTGTATACTGCAATAAATGTGGATATTCGTGTGACCCCGGCCAAAAGTACTATTTGCACTTTATCCGACTTCCGTGTTTTAAGAGTGCCTGTACTTCTTTCATCAGCACTTTGTTTTGGCAGTGCTCCAGAATTTATTTTTTTACAGACCTCTATGCGGCCCTGGTTCGAATCTCGTCTATGTCAATATGTGGATTATGGTTTATGTGCATGCAGTAATCGTTTGAAACGTAACTTTATCAGAATATCATAGTATCTGTTTTACTTCTAAAATAAAGGTCCCATACGGCAGCATTTCTGTTAAATTATAGGCCTATAGTACAAGTAAACGCATGCTCGATTTCAGCCCAAGATGGCGGACGCTAGCGACAATTTTTCTGCTCCCAAACCCCTCCAGTTCTATTCTACATTTCATTGGTTTTAACCTTCATCGGCAACTGTTTTTCCTGCAATCTCGAGTTCCCTGCCCGTGTTAAAAATGACAGCATGGTGCCGTATCATTTCCAAATAGAAACCAATGTGTGACATACGTTGGATTCTTCGACGTGACGTCAATGAAGTTTTTGTGCATGTGTCGCGCTCGCATTTTCACCTGTCCGCCTCCGGCATAAAGCGGCGGTCGAACTATACGGACCATGTACACAAAATATAGCATGCACATTCTTGTGTCCAGCTCACATTTTAGAGCACCCATGGGTGTTGAGATTGTGATACCATATCATTTGTCATATTTTTTCTAATTTCATAACGATAATTTATTCGTTTTATTTAATTTAATTTTTCTTCACATGGATAGTGTTTTGGGGTGGTGTTTATTGTTAGGTTAGAGCGAAATCCATTCTCTTAAAAAATTATCTAAACAAGCGCAGGCAATCTCAAGTGACTTGAGGAATGCTAGCTATTTTAAAGCCCAACTTTTGCGGTGTATGTTTAATTTTTGTAGTGTATTCGATTCATGGAATCGAATACGGTGTGGAATCGATTAAAAACTCGTTAGCGCTTGTGCATTGTGTAATTACAAAGGTCTTTAAAGTTGGAGCAAAGACTGAAATGAAAATCTGTAAGGCTTGAGAAGTGTCATATTTGGCTTAAAGACACAGGCTCGTCAGCAATGCGCGCGCGCCAAATTCGTGCCACGAAATACGCAGCTCCATGGCATGGCAAAGGCATGGAGCTGCGTATTTCGTGGCACGAATTTGGCGCGCGCGCATTGCTGACGAGCCTGTGTCTTTAAAGGGAATTTAAAAACATGGCTGCGTATTTAGAGTATTAGCGAAATGTCATTTAAAGACAGATATATTACAGATTGGAAAATTGTTATAACGGCGTGCACACGTATTTATATAAATTCATCTCCAATCGTCGTTTCCCTCATATCTCAGGCGGAATCATTGCATTGGGCAGTTGGAACATCTGATTAAGGTTTTTACCCGGTCAAATGGTTGATTAAATTTAGCGACATTGCAAATCTTCCTCCATGATTTATATAATCGGTCTATCGTGCAGTTCTGTCAAATCATGGCAGAAAGCAATTTGTCAAACACGCATGCCAAATTGGCAGACGAATTACTCAGAAAAAGAACGTATAGGCGGAGTCGCGCAGCAAAAGTTCGTTGACACTCCGCAGTGACCTCACTGTGAGAATCGGTCACGCTCAGCAAAAACTGATTTTCCTAGACTGGTTCCACTGCCCCCTACTTCTGAGAGCAGTATCTGTTATTAGCATTGACCTACTACAATGGACTGAATAAGCGAGTGAGTGAGGCAACCATTCGTCATTTTGTTCAAGAAAGACAAATTGCCTGGACTGGTGACACTTCTTTTACTAGAGTACATGTGTTAAGTGGAATACAAGCGATCCTGTGGACCGGGGTCCAGTCAAGGCAAATCGTTGTTTATCTTGAGCAAGATGGCAGACGTATTGCTTCAATGCGGCATGTAACCAGCGCTGTTGTACGGCAGTCCATTATATAATACATGTAGATCAGTGGTCATCAGTGTACAGTTTTGATTTTGGCGCGCACCGCAGAGACCATGTAAACTTTTACGTGCCGTAAAATCGTCAAAAAGAACCAAAAATACCGCCATGAAACGACGGTGCACAAACTTTGGCCTTTGGGATCAAGGGTCAGATGACCGCTTTTGAGGTCATTTACTTCTGAGCCGCCACTTGTTCTGTTCCCCCTTCGGGGGATAATAATTGTATTCGACGTCTTCCCGCCAAAAAATAACAAAACAACCACTCAATGTCCTGATACATCCGGATCCCGTCGCGACGTGAACAGTTTTCACCTTTACAAGCCTCGTTATTTCTACACTCCACCACTGTTCAGAAACACAATGGAATGTTCGACTAATACTGAAATTTTGTTAACAAGACGTGTTTCATAACTGTAGAGACTGATTCAAACATACACAATAACTGGTACAATACATCAGTGTGCTGGGTCCCTTCTAGTGAAACGTACTGTGCATGTGCCAAAACTTGGCAACCTTATTCATTCATTGCATTTTATGCGTTCATTGACATGCACACGCACCACGCGGCGCGCGTGTGACGTAGGCACTCCTTCGTCAACATTGTTGGCGGTGTAAATCGGCAAATATACGGCAGGTGGACCATGGGTGGACCAACCTTTAGAATAAAATTCTTTGCACCAGCCGCAGGATCTAAATCAAAAAAATTACCTCCGCTTCAGTCTTAAAAAAAGATTGTCTGCTACGAAAGATTTATCACCAACTGACTTAGGAAGAATGTCAAAATTAATAATATTCTTGGCGAAAGTGCTCGTCGTTTTCGCCTTTGTGTCGACTGAAACAGAGTCCGATTTTGTGAGCGTGCGACGGACATCCGGAGAGCGGGTCATAACGGTCCGGCTGGCCGGGCTGACGGCCATGGAGACGGCGGCTGGCGAACCAACCCGAACCCACGGTCTCGGCCGGGACAACTCAGGCTCCGGACGTGCCGAACCTGGAGCCGAACCAAGCTTCATTTTCCGGGAGGTTACGAACGGCAACGAACTGGTCCAGGCGATCTTCGATGGGAATTACACGCCGAGAAATTGCTTCATTTCATCATCTTCAGCCGATCAAGAAAAGATATTTGGTCTGTTGAACATTGCCCAGCAGCAACAGAAAGCCATGATGCCAAATTTGACCCGCCAAGATCTACCCAAATCGAAAACTTACCAAGAAAGATCCCGTCGACCCAACAACAACATCGTCACCACAATGGCGGCCTTAAAGCCATATTTGCAGTTCTCCAGCAACGCTTCCGATTACACGTTCCTGCAGGTGCAAACAGGAGACCAAAACCTCACACCTTTCCTGCGCTCCATAATCGACCTAAACGGAATCAAAGCAAAATGCCGCCACCTCAAATCCACCGCCACTCCCACAGGGAAGCTCACCACACGTAGACGTAGAAGGGGCCTTCTGACATATCCCCAGACCCTGTGGTGCGGACAAGGGACCGAGGCGAGCCATTATGACCAGCTAGGCGAGGCTGAAACCACCGATAAATGCTGCAGGGATCACGACCTTTGCCCTCATCTCCAAATTAAACCCATGGAGAAGAAGATGTTCCTGAGAAACATTGCTCCGTACACCATGAGCGATTGTAGGTGTGATAAAATGTAAGTTTTTGTCAAATGTTCTTCAAAATTTATATTCTCCTTTTGTTCCAAATTGCACAATTTAAATGCGTATTTAAAATTGAGGAGGCTAGTGAGAGATGTAACATTTTATCGGTCAGCAGTGTTGTAGTACTACGAGTCCGACTCGAGTCACAATTTTCGTGACTCGGACTCGACTCGAGTCACATTGGAAAATGACTCGGACTCGGACTCGGACTCGACCATGATAACTCGGACTCGAACATGGTGACTCGTGACTCACGAGTCACATATTTCAAAAAAGAAAAAATATATATATTTGGGAAAAAAAACAGTCCGATGCGTGAATATATACCCTGCCCCACCAGGCCTGCAAGGGGCGCATGAGTACATCATCATTTCACATATTGTGTGAACGAAATATAGCAGATTCAGTTTCATTAATTTGGCGGACTCGTGACTCGTGACTCGGGCTCGAGGCTAATGACTCGTGACTCGTGACTCGGGCTCGAGGCTAATGACTCGTGACTCGGGCTCGAGGCTAGTGACTCGAGACTCGAGACTCGGACTCGAGGCTAGTGACTCGAGACTCGGACTCGCCCTCGAGGCTAGTGACTCAAGACTCGGACTCGATATTGGTGACTCGACTACAACATTGTCGGTCAGTAACATCTATGACCACTTCTTATGGCAAGGCCGGCTGACAGCAGCAGCCCCCGTAAGAGCCGCTGAGGTAGGGTGCGCCACTCTGCCTAGTGCCTCCATGCGCTCCTGCACATTTTCTAGGTCTGTTTGGGGTACTGTCGCGGATCCAGAGGTCGGCTTATCCCATATACAGGTTCAATCAGGATGAAAACCCAACAAAATTGGTTTTCGATAGTATACATGATTGTTACAAATAGTTTTATCACCCTGTGTGATTGAAGATATGCATGATTAAAACCAACCTGAGCAAAAACCAGCTCCGTACTTCGTCTAACTTTTGAGAAAACAGTCAAAAAAGGGTTTGCAGTCATTTCGCCCCAAAACCACTTCGCAGTTCGCCCTGAACCACTTCGCTCTAAACCACGGCCTGTGCACGCTGTGGTTTTGGGGCGAAGTGGAATTTGGGCGAGGTAGTGTTTGGACAAAGTGATTTGGGGCGAAATAGCACTTGGGCGAAGTAGTTTGGGGCGAAATGGCACTTGGGCGAAATGATTTTGGGGCGAATTGAATTTACGTCTCTCGAGACGAAAAATAATTGTTTTGCTCATTTCTCAAAGACTATAGCACTTCAGACAAAACCATTTCAGGGGACGTTTTCTGCCGTCATCATGTTTATGTCGTGTATAAAGTTATGTGTAAGTCTGTGAACATTTTTGATTGATCTTCGAGATACCAATCATGTGTACTGCCTTTAATGCCGGGATTCTAAATGTCACTGTGATAATTAGTGTTCAAACAGGTCCTCTTACGGAAGTGGAGGAAATCACTGAAGCGGAAGACTCTTGAAATTGATTCCAAAGTGATTGGTCAATCAGTGCCTTGTTATTGCACGCAAAGTATTCAACAAACTTCTGTTACGATCAAGAAACGATATTTTTGGAAAATTGTTTGTTTTTTTCTAAACCGGACACCATAATTTACAAAATCGCTCTTGAAGTTTACATTGATCTAGATTCTAGATCGTGAAAACTTCAAAAAGTGCGACGACCCCGACTCCGCCCCCTCGAACTGTTTTGTTGGAAAATATGAGCGACAAATTTATTACATATGCATTGAATTGGATGTGGGTGGTCTATGGAATAGACAGCCGAAGTGTAACGTATTGCCATGGTATAATTGGATCTAAACATCATGGCCGTCGGAAAAAAATACCATTGCAAAAGCACAGGGACACGGTCAGTGATTTTTAGTTCAGAGCCATTGCCTATAGGCAACTAACAAAAGATGACGTATTCACTTCGGCAGTCTATTGATGCATATGAACATTTGGTGAAAAATAAGACTGGAGTGGTATCGTACTATGCCGGGACACCCCCTCTCCCCAAAGTATGTTAGCCGTGACATTACGGTGAACTAAAAACGTGTGGCGTGATCGCAAGAGCAGACATTATATTCATCCATTTTTCGCTCCCAAAACCAGTCCGCAACACTGCCCCGGATAAGCCGCTATTCAGTGGTCCAATCCCACATTCCATCGTGTATTGAAAAAGACAATTGTGAACAAACCGCAGCCGCCAATGCCATTCTTAGAACCAGTTTTTCAAAAAGGTTATCGGACCTTTTAGCGGTGACATTTAATGTTTTTACAGACTGAGAAAGATTTTGTTTTTACAAAACAGTAGGCCTACGTGCCCATATGAAATATTATAGTGGTTTTTACTAAAATCAAAAGCGGTATTCATCTCGCAAATCCTCATGAGCATCTTTTTTGATGGATACCGGCGCATTATAAATTTTCATTATTATTATTATTATATAGGTTTTCTCGTTCAGTTTTAACAAAGTACCTCCCAAGTTCGTTTCAGATGCATTCGTTTTTGCACAAATTTGAATCAGTTTGGGATCATTTGGTTTGTCGAGGAAAATTTAATTCGCATTCAAATTTAAAACTACGCGCATTCAATTTTAAAATACCAGCGAAAATCATTGCTAAATTGAATGAAGATTAAATGCTTTGTATTTGAATGACGCAATTTCTAATCTGGATGTCTTAGCGAACAAAATGTGAATGTCTTCAAACGAAATTGAATAACGTGCAAATGAAGAACCAAAGAAATTGCGTCCTGATCAAAATCACTACTTCCACAAACGAAATCAAATTGCATTTCTGATGAATTTGAGCGAGAAAACATATATATGGCGCATGCGCAGGTCACATCTTTAAAAATTCAAAATGGTCGCCTTGAACCTGTCTAGAAAGACCGCTTATTGGACTATCATTAAATGAAGATTTATTATTAAGTCATTTCTCGTATGATGTTCGCCAACAGCGTTTTTGGCTTCCAAAACTGTCGATTTCCTAAAACTAAAGTCATTTTCCGGTTCTGACCGGCGTAGGTATAATACATATGCCTATAAAAACCATCCTTTTCACACGATACCTTTAAAGTGTCGTGGGAAAGTACTTAAATGACACTTTTCCCACAAATGAGAAATTGGTTCTCATGGTCAATGTGACCAAAGCACAGCTTGAGGTTGCGATTTAACTTAAACTTATACTGGGCATGCGCAAATGGTACTCTTAGCAGTTGACCTCCGAGGTCACGCCCACGAAAAACCCACAAAGAAAAAAAATCGAGCGGTTTAACACTTTACAAATGGTACAAGTGGATAAGAAAAATTTACGGAGTATTTTGAGAACACTGGGTCAATAAACTTTGTCAGGAAGACGTCCTGAAATATTGCATAACTTCATTTCGACTTGGAGTCGGATTCAAGTAGCAAGAATCGTCCTGGGTCCTTGAACATGTACTTTGGACGAGAGAATCGACTCCCAATACTGCCGATAGTTGAATTTATGGAATCGATTCCGATTGTTTTTCCCTGCAGGTTTCACAAATGCCTCAAGAGGGCGCGCTCCCCTGTAGCAGACGGCGTGGGCGACGTGTTTTTCAACCGTCTGAAGATCAAGTGTTTCGTGACGCGCAAAAAAAACCAGTGTCTGGAAACGAACTGGATCGGAACTTGCCTCCGGAAAGAGAATACCGACACGGCCGTCGTGAGAGACGCCCGTCCCTTTCCAGAGGGTAAAAATTTCACTGAAGCCGAAAAGGCCATGAGAAAAAAGAAACGGGTAGAAACTTTAATTTAAACTGATTTTTTATTTTTACATGTAAAACGTGTTTGCATCTAAGGAAAACTAAAGCGTGATCATGGATATAATTTATTGGGTTTTTGTTTAATTGATAAACTCATAAACGCCCAAAGCTATTAATCGAAAAGTTGTCTTTTTAAAAATAATCTTTATCATTCAAGAACCATATCAATCAATAAATACGACTACAGGTAGATATTACTTATCAAACGCTTAAGTCTATAGGACTAGCTGTTAATAACATGTTTGTTTAATTGTGTAAATGTTTATTTTATGAGAACTTAAAGATAAAATAGTTTTTTCAAGGTATACCCTCAAGATTTGAAAATGATGGAAAAAGATGCATGGTTCATATAAATTTGTTAATGTGCATCAATGTTGCGCTTTGTATCTTTTGCACGATATATTCTACTTGGTATAGACTGCTAAAGTTTGACGTCATTGTCAGGGTAACTGGGTCTAAACATTCGGGAATGTCCGAGGCTAAAGCGCGCGGAAACGGATCACTTGTTGTCACCTTGACAATACAAAGGGTGACATTTTCACTTTAGTACTCTATTAGGATTAAAGATAGATTACAGGATTAGAAAATGTTAAAGGCACAGGCTCGTCAGCAATAGCAAAGGCATGGAGCTGCGTATTTCGTGGCACGAATTTGGCGCGCGCGCATTACTAACGAGCCTGTGCCTTTAAGTCAGCTCAGTACCTCATCTACGTTCCGAGGAAAAACTGTCGCATGTTTTCAATAATTTGGGTATACCCATCGATATATATACACTGGATAAACAACGACGTCTAAAATTGAAGCCACCGTCCGCCATTGTACCCCACCAAATACAATGACTTGCCTAGACTGGTCATACTGTCTTCACTAGTCTACATCATGGTCTACATTAGACTGGTTCCGCGCATGGCTTCAATTCTTGTATAGCCAACTGCTATTCATATAACTGGAGACGGCATCTGGCTGGAATCGCGTCTGCGCGTGCGTTTTCGAAGTAGGGTAACAACATAATATTTCACGGTTCTTGAATGAATGAGAATGTTAATAGGCCGTGCAGTGCTACATGCGTTTACCCTCCCGACGCGCCGCCATTGTTCGGCCGCGCATTTCTACACAAACACTCCCAGATGGCGTATCCAGTATATGTATGTAAATCAATGCTGCTATTAGCCTTTTTGAAGTATGGCGGACACAATAGGAGGGCGCACTTTGCAGTGGGTATAAAATCGACTAAAATGCAAAATAACTCAGTTTTTCACTTTACACTTATTAATTTTATTTATAATTCTGTCTATGTATTATAATTACAACATGTAAATCAAGTTTTTGGAAAGAAATACAATTGATAAAAAAATTCATACCCAAATGAAATTGCGCCTTCTCCTTTTGTTCCGCCATACTTCTAAAAGGCTAATTGCATACTTCATCCAGTGTATTTCGATGGGTATACCTGACCCAGCATGTGGCAAAGGGACTATACCCCCAACTCTCATATACCTCAACACACTCTCCCCTTCGCACCAACCCCTCTACTCCCCCGCGCTGCCCCTCCTAAAACATAAAAACTTAAAGGAATTCCTTTAAAATTCTTACAATCGGAGAACAATCGTGTACAATCGTGTACAAAAGTGTTGATTTCTCGAAATACAAATGAAGGGATTTTTAGTATGACAAGTGGCATATCGATGTTCATTTAAATGGCCGAATACAATAAGGAATTTTGAAAAGGCGTATCTTGAATTATTCTGAATTCAAACATGCACCTTTTGTCAAAACAGGGCCGAATGGAAAGTGGGGGTGTGTGGACCCGGTCAACCGTTGTATGCATGCCTGTACGTGTATTTTATCAAACAGCACTGATTATGGCACAAATCATGTGAACCATCTTTCTTTCTTTCTCTGGGAATCATTCAACCAAGATATGTCAATTATTGAAAGTACACTGCGAGGATATGCGACCTTAGAATGTGAATAGAAAATAATCACTTTTGACCTCGAAAGTTGTATAAAGTTCGGCCGAATTTATTCAACCGAACAATTGGGTAATCTTATATTATGTCAACACGCCCACGGGATTATTACTGCATGGGAATCTGAACGACTCAAAACCATGGCGGTTGGTGCAAATATTGTGTTCTGTTTTGCGGCAATTTTTGCCTCGTGTTGTCCGACGCATGGGGATAAAACTGATAATGAGGCCAGGGTGTTGATTTTGGGTGCGGGAGCCGCGGGTTTGCAGGCCGCGAGGAGCCTTCACGATGCGGGGATGGATGATTTTATCATCGTGGAAGCGAACGGGCGAATTGGCGGTCGCGTGGACAGCACCCAGTTCGCGGGTCGGACCGTGGAGCTTGGTCCGACCTGGGCGTTGCCTCAGGTCTCCCGCGTGGTCGATCTGGTCCGGAAACTCAACTTAACCCACCGGGCCAGTAATTATGACAGCCTGGCCTTCCGCAACGAGTCGGGGAACGATGTGACTGGAGAGACCGATGCTCATTACGACAGGATCCTTACGGCTAAGAAAAAACTCATCTCGTATCGAGATAAAATGCTCGCCGATGATGACATCCCGGACATGTCTCAAAGATCCGCCCTGCGCGCCGGGGGATGGATCCCCTACACGCCCACCGAATGGAGCGTGGAATGGTTCGAATTCGACGTCACATTCGGGGACACACCGGAGCGATCTTCCACTAAAAACACCGAATTTATTGGAGAGGAGTACTGGATGACCGACCCGCGAGGCCTGAAACAGATCTTCTACGACGTTGCCGGGTTTCTCCACGAGCCCGCCTACGCTCACCACACCCGACTCGACCAACGAGTGACGTCCATAGACTACTCCAATGACATATCTGTTCTCGTCACATGTGCGGACGGAACACGCTACATTGCCGAGTACGTCCTGGTAACTTTCAGCCTTGGCGTCTTGCAGAACAACTTGATAGAATTTCTGCCTCCCCTACCAGAGTGGAAAGACGTCCAGATCAAGAAGTCTTTGATGATAACCTACACCTTGGTCTACGTGAGCTTCCCCACCAAGTTCTGGGACCGGGACGACGCTGAATGGATCCTACACGTGAGCCACAGGAGAGGGTTCTATCCGGTCTTTTTCAACTTTCAGGCAGAAGGGTTTGATCCAAGCGGCACGCCTACACTACTCGCACTTCTCACAGGTAAGTTTCAGGTGTTTTTTTCCCTAAAGCCCTGTCCTAGATTCTGAGCTAATGCTTTCATGCATTCGCGGCAGGACTTTGTGTTGAGTGCATGTGCTTCTGAAAATTGTCAAATTCTCGCCGTCGTACAAAACGTAAGCCCCGTACTAAAGCCATTATTTGTTGGCCAACGAGGACCAACATGAAGTCGTAACTCGTTGGGCGTTGCATGGATGCGCAGGGTCTCACGACCCAATATGATCCAAAATATATCGACTGCGGTTGGCTGCCGCCTTCACGTGACAGGCGTTTTGTTCTTCAATTGGTCTGTTTCATCCAACAAGCTCCCACAAAGTTGGGAGATAGCTGAATATTCCAACGTGGTCCAACATGTCGGTTGGTGTTGGACGTTGTCTGGAGTGGCGTCTACACCATCCAACTTTTGGTTGGGCGACATCGTCAGACAAATGTTGGTCTTTGTTTTCCAACAATGTTGACTCTTAATTGTAGACGGGCCTTTATCAAAGGCCCGCCTACACGAGCCAACATTTGTTGGCCAACAAGGTCCAACGTCTGTAGAGGCATTCGGGCTAGCCTTTGTCATACATTCAACGATGCTTTTCATATTGATGTACCCCGCTTCAGGTGACGAAGCGCAGCGTGTCGAAGGCCAATCGCCCGCCAAGACCAAGGCAGAAATCCAGGGCGTCCTCCGCAGCATGTACGGTGACGGCATTCCCGAAGCCACGGACATCTTGGTCACCGACTGGTATCGAAATCCTCTCACCAAGGGCGCGTACTCCGGGTTCCCCGTCGAGGTAAACACCGAGTGCTTCCCGAAGTTGGAAAGCCGAGTCGGTCGGGTCTTCTTCGGCGGCGAAGCGACGTCTTTGAAGCTCTTTGGGACTATTGATGGCGCCTTCGAGTCTGGCGAACGCGAGGCGAGTAAGATCTTGAAGTGCATGTCTAATTTTGCGGAGTGTCCTTATTTTGAAGGCGATGGTTTGGAGTGTGAGGTCAGCGCTGCTAGTACGTCGCGGGGCGGTAAATTCATTTTCACTCTTGGGATGGGTTTGATTCTTAAGGTGTTTTCTAAATAAAAAGTGGGCAAATCTTGCAGTAGGACATCTAATCTAACAATGTTTCATCGTACACTATTGTAAAAACAAAAATACATAAGCTCTGTAGATTTTCTTTATATTTATAAGCAGTTTTGACCTAAAAGTGTAGCATCGATGTTAGTGACTGCACCACACACAAACGCGCACCACAAATTTCCAGCGCTCATTGGCTAAAAGTTTTACTGCGTGCAGGGTGGGCGTGGCCAACGGTGCTGTGACCTCAGAACTTCTTAGGCATCCGATTGGTCAAAACAATACGGCTGCGCGTTCGTGCTGAATATTTGAATACCGTGTATATATCTAAATGTTGGTTGGTGGTGAAAAAGTCGGTTATATTTACACTGGGACTAGAAATATGCTCCTCGAAGGAATAAAGATAGGAAATTTGCCAAATAAAGTTTTAATGGAAGCTTAAAGTTGGTCATTTTAAGGAAAACAACTCAATAAGTTGATTTAGCCGTAATTTTGTTTTGAGTCTCATTTTTAGTCAAAATTATTTTGTTTGGGTTTGGAAAATTCATACACCGAAAATCCACAATATTTCCAGGTTGTCATGAAAATTGGCATTGAAAGGACCATTAATAAATAATAAAATGAAAACAATTTCTAAACTGTATGAACTCGATATTGAACAAACGAATGCACTGATTGTTTATGTAGAAGAAACATTTATTGTATTCATATTTAAAGAACATAAATATATTTTCATTTATTTTAAATATAATCAATTCAAAATTAAAAATATAATCTTTAGAATTGTAAGTAACAGTCAATATGTTTTTGATAACTTTCTATAAATACTGTACCAACATTTTTAACACTGAGTGCAACATTTTTATAGGATAATACAATAACGTTAAATGGTAAATAGCAATAAACGTCAACATTTAAAAGCAGCTTAGTTATAGGACAAAAACAAATTTTGAAAAATGCTTATTTGTTTTTCATAGACTTTTAGACCACATTCACATAACGGAAATCACTTCGTTTGATGAAGAATGGTTAATCAATGTTAGTTAATAAAGCGTGCATTCGTTCACATGTCACCTAACGACGATAGAACGAAGATTGAATCATTCACATTAAGCAACCGCTAACGAAGATTAAAATAAGCTGTACGGCGCGCCCATTTTGTTGTGTCAAATCATTTTGTTAAACGAAAGAAGCGTTTGTTTCATTTTTTTGCGATTTCTTCGTCGAATGAAGCTATTTTGCACCACTGAACAAAGATTATAATGTTTATTGAATGAAGAGCCGTTCGTTCACATCAGGAAATCTCTGTCCAATCGCTGTCAGATCTTCATTGAATAAGGGATTTCTTAATTAGCCTTTTTGAAGTATGGCGGACTTTGAAGTGGGTATAAAATCGAATAAAATGCAATATAACTGCATTTTCCACTTTACACTTATTTATTTTATTGATAATTCTGTCTGTATTATAATTGCAACATGAAAATCATGTTTTTGGAAAGAAATACAATTGTTAAAAAAATCATACCCAAATAAAATTGTGCCCTCTCCTTTTGTTCAGCCATACTTCTAGAAGGCTAATGTTAACAAGGTCTAAGACGAGATGTCCTTTTAATGTCCTTGACTGCAATTAATGTAAGCCATCTTTCAACAATTTTCCAGCAATTACGTTTCCCAAAATATACCCTTCCCCCTCCCACCCCTCTCCCCACCCCCTCTCTGTTCTCTCCCCACCCCCTCTCTGTCCTCTCCCTCACTCCCTTCCCTGCCAGTGTTGTAGTCGAGTCCCTCACAAGTCTATCACAAGTCCAGCACTGATAAAATCACAAGTCCAGTAACAAGAAGCAAAGGATGAACATGCACAAAAGAATGCCTTTGTTGGAGTTCATTTAAATAGCTTGTGATTTGAATTAAGACCCAGGGACTTGTGGTGGACTTGTGAAGGCTTGTGATGGACTCCCCACCCTTTCTCCCTTACCCCTCCCCTCATGGCTCCTGAACAGCCGCAAGTCGTTCCCTCATGATGTTACTGCTGGTCGCGATGAGCGACTTCATGAACTCCTGTTCTGATTGGTTGGCTGGACGGACCGATACGCAGCGAAAGAGACTGTGATGACGATCCATGTTCCCCACGCAGCGCAACCACTGGTCACGTATCAGTCGTGAGAGGCGCCGGTCCTGGGAACGTCGTGAAAAAGAAGGTTTGTATTAGTTAATAATGGTTTGTTTTAGTAAAGTCCCCAAAACGTCATTTTCAGTTATCCAAATTTATACTTCATGAGTTGACAAGAAAAACCAAACTAAAATTGTTGATACAATGGTAACAAATACCACATGATTTTTGTATAAAATGGTACCTTTGTGGGAGAAATTGCCAACTGAAAGTGCTGTTTTTTTAAAAATTTTCTGCAGACAACATTTTTACCATTCATTCATGCACAAAAACCGTGCATGGATTTTTAAGGTTTTCTGAAGTATTACTGCATCTATGTGGCTGAAATTTGTACAAGGCAGTTTATCAACATTATTCTTTAGTTAAGTAATGCTGTTGTTCTTTTTAAAAAGTTTTCCCAATCATGTAATCTGTCTTTAATTTAATAGATCACATGATTTGCAAAAGTGGAGCGAATATACTACTAAAGTCTGACATCAGTTGTCAGTGTTACTGGGTCTAAACATTCGCTGGTAATCTGAACGTGCATTGCTAAAGGGAAACAGTGTTTACAGTGGTTACTGTGTCTTACCGTTTCATAGAAGACACACTTCAGTGTTTGATTTCCGTCTTTGATGGTGAACGTTCTGTTAGCTCCGAGATCGGCGTCGGATGTGATTGCAGAACCTAAAATGCCTGTCACAAAAAAATATTAAATTTAAAAAAAAAAAATTTCTAAATTTTAAATTTTAAATTTTAAAGTGTTTGTATAAATACACTGTATTGCTGAAAAATCCACAAATAAAGCAACCTAAATTTCGAAAGAAAAAAAATTAAATCGAATTTAAATTTATAATATAAATCTAAAACTATTAAAGGCACAGGCTCGTCAGCAATGCGTGCGCGCCAAATTCGTGCCACGAAATACGCAGCTCCATGCTTTTAATTGCTACATGGAGCTGCATATTTTGTGGCACGCATTTAGCGCAAGCATTGCTGACGAGCCTGTACCTTTAAGCTTGTAAAGCAGCCTGACGGTTGTAGTCGAGTCCATCACAAGTCCTCAGTGACAAGCCTTCACAAGTCCACTACAAGTCCCTGGGTCTTAATTCAAGTCACAAGCTATTCAAATGAACTCCAACAAAGGCATTATTTTGTGCGTGTTCATCCTTTGCTTCTCGTTACTGGATTAATGACGGACTTGTGATTTTTGTTGGCTTTGGACTTGTGATAGACGTGTAATGGACTCAACTTGTATACAACCGTTTTGTAAAGGCCCGGGTTATCATTTGCAAGATAAACTTTTTTTTATGAATTAACGATATTGAGAATTTTGGTAAAATAAATAATTCAGCTACATAGATGCACCAATGTTTCAGAAAAACCTTTAAAGTCTTGGCATGGTTTTTGTGTTGAGTGAATGATAAAAAACCGAGTATGCACACTCATTTTTTACAACCAAATTTAGTTGTAAATTTCTTCCATAAAGATACCGTTTTAGACAGAAAAGAAATTATGTGGTGTTTGTTACCATTGCTATCAACAATTCGAGTAAGTTATTTTTGCCAACTCATGAAGTAAAATTTGAAACAATGGATCTTTAAAACTAAAAGAAAAAGCCATTTCGGGTAACACAGTAACAACAATTAGGCAGGTTTTTTTTTTTTTTTTAACAAACTAGAAAAGACTCACCGAACACTTCACAGATTAAGATTCCATTTTTTTCTGTGTGTTGACTCCATTTCTTTGTGTCGTCAATGGACGCGGTCAAAGCTTTTAGAGAACGATCGTCGACGATAAATTTACCCCTCTGTTTTCCGCTCATGTCGGGCCTCTGTTGTTTACAAAATCAAAGTGTAAACAAAACAGGTAAACAGATAAGACAAGAAATGTGGCTGAAAATGTCCATCACAAAATGTAAAAAAATATTAGATTATCATGAAAATAATGTAGGTGTATATAGTGCATATATCATGTTGCCTCTCTCCACCCAGGAGTAAATGGGTACCTGCAAGGGTTGCAGCCTTTTAACGCTAGTGTCAGGCTGCCGGGGTTGCATACTCCCCAGGGAGTTGTGCCCAATGACCAGGGTATAATAATGTTGTAAAGCCCCATGAGTATCCTCCATATGGTGAGTGTGGCCTTAGGCGAGGCACTTTGCCATAAGTTGCCTCTCTCCACCCAGGAGTAAATGGGTACCTGCAATGGTTGCAGCCTTTGAGTGCTAGTGTCAGGCTGCTGGAATTGCATACTCCCCAGGGAGTTGTGCCCAATGATCAGGGTATAATAATGTTGCGTATCCCCAATGATGAGTGTGCCCTTAGCCGAGGCACTTTGCCATAAGTTGCCTCTCTCCATCCAGGAGTAAATGGGCAAAGGCTTGCAGCCTCTGATTGCTTGTGTCAGGCTGCCAGGGCTGCATCCTCCCTAGGGGGTTGTGCCCAATGACCAGGGTAATGATATTGTAAAGCGCCATGAGTATCCCGCAAGATAAATATGTGAACTATATAAAGATGCCATTATTATCATCATGGCACTTAACATTATTATCCCTGGTCATTGGGCTCTTTATATAGCATTCCTTAATTTAACATTCTTAGCTCCCTGGGGAGTATATAGCCCCGGCTGCCTGTTAGGCACTATGAGCTAATCAAACACTTTCATTGCCCTCACAGGTACCCATTTACTCCTGGGTGGAGAGAGGCAATTTATGGCAAAGTGCCTTGCCCAAGGGCACATGCATCATGGATGAGGACAGGCCAGGATTCGAACCCACGACCTAAAGAATTAACCAAGGTATTGAGTTAGATGCACTATAGTCCATTCAACCGTGATACTCGAGCAACAAAAGTTACATTCTCCAACGACATTCATTTCTTAAAACTTGTAAGATTGTCATTCTTTTAAAGGTAATCCCAATCAGTGAGGAACAACTGCACTACCGTGATTCGAGACCACCAGTCGGCTTCATAGCTCAATTGGTAGGGTAAGGCAGAAGGTCTGCGGTTCGAATCCTGGTGGAGCCAAGTTGCTTTTCACTGCATCCGTGCAGATTTCCCGAACTCGATCATGGACATTTGTCCATATTTGTATCTTTTAAAGGTAGTATATACTTGTTTGGTAAACTGTTAAAAAGGGCATGATTTCCACTGGCAATTGAAAGCATAGGTCGAGAAAACTACCTTGTATAGGCAGTAATACTTGAAAAAACCTGGCAAATCCAAGTACAATGTTTGTGCATGAATGAATAGCTCCACTATTTGGAGATTCAAATAATTTTGTAAATTTTTTCTCATGAATGGGGGTAATTCAGACGGAATAATTTCACAGGATGATTACTACCATTACCATCTTGATAACAAGTAAGCTTAAAGATAATAGTTCAGAAAATGTTTTGGAGGGTCGTTACCAAACAAGTAGACTACCTTTAAATCTGGTACATATACATGTATGTATATGCCTGTTGGTGAATTAAATTCACTTAAATCAATTAAATGTTTCTTTATTTCTGAGTTAATTGGAAACTTTAAAGCCACAGGCTCGTCAGCAATGCACGCGCGCCAAATTCGTGCCATGAAATACGCAGCTCCATCCCTTTTCTATGGAGCTGCGTATTTCATGGCACGAAATTGGCGCGCGTGCATTGCTGCCGAGCCTGTGCCTTTAAAGTTTCCAATTAACTCAGAAATAAAGAAACAATAGACTATTAAAGTGTGCCAGGGTAACTGGGTCTAAACATTCACTGGTAATCTGAACCGCCCATTGCTAAAGCGCAGGGAAACAGTTCACTGGTTTTAATGTAGACCCAGTAACCTTGGCAACACACAAAGGGTGACGTTTTCACTTTAGTACTCGGTCAAACTCTGTTTACTGCTTTAAAAAACTGGTATCACCTGTTAACAATTGCAAATAGCCATGTCAGTTTACTCACTTGCGTATTTTGGAATCTTGGTCCGTTGAACCGTGCTCTCTGCAGAGGGAACATATTTGGCGCAGGCGGTGGGGGAGCACTGTTCTGCATCCAGTATGGAGTCCCGGCCGGTGAATTGGGCTGAGGTGGGTATCTCGGTTGGGGCATGGGATGGGGGAAGGGAGCGGGTAGATTTGGAGGTGGTGGGTACATGGGAGAAGGGCCTTGGCGTGGGAAACTGACGGGGTGTTGGGGTCTTGATTGGGCTGGAGGCCTGTATAAAAAAAAAAAAGTTTTGGCAATATTAGACTTAATTGGGCCTATTGACCCTTTGATGCACAGATTGTTTTCGAACTCTTGTTTCGGCGGTCGCTAGGGTTAAAGGCCCTATGTATCATTCGCAAAATAAAACCTTTTACAGATTCATGGAATAAGAGTGTAAAATATCTAAGGAAGAATGTTGGTTGATTAGCCTGAAGAAATTTTAGCTACATAGATGCTTCAGAGAACCTTGAAAATCTATATGGATTTTGTGTACAAGTGAATGGTAAAAAAGTATCGTGCACAGGACTTTTATAGAAACCCACCTTCGGTTGTCAATTTCCAACATGAAATACCATTTTGGATGGAAATAAATTCATGTGGTGTTTGTTACCATTGCTATCAACACTTTGAGTAAGATTTTTCTTGTCAACTCGTGAAAAACAAAATTGGGTCATTGCAAATGATACAGTGGGCCATTAAGCACTTAAACGTCTGTTGATCGAACTTGGCTTAAGTTCAAGAAATTTCACTTTTTTAAAAATCCTCACACCTAATTGGATGCTCAGAGTAGCCAGGCTCCGCCCACTGCTGCCAGCTGTTGTTGATAGACTCCGCCCCTGATGGGGGTCCCCAGTCGCGCCATGGACCTGGGCTTGGGGGTCGAGCAGACTCGGGGTTCCAAGGACTGGGGTATGTGGAGCTTTGGAAAGGTCCTGACACAAAACGTTTAAACAATGGTTTCAAAAACTAATAAATGTGATTATTTTAGGTGAATGGCAGGCAAAGAATAGCAAGTTAAGCGGGAAAAAATTGAAGAAAACTGAAGCTCTAAGGCCAATTTCATAAAATTATTGAGCAATTGTATGTAAAACTGTGTTCTTGGGAAGAATAGCTGAAACATTTTCAATTGTAATGCGCATCACATAGATTTTTGACTGCTCACCCAATTTTATCAAGCAAACAAATTTTGGATTTTAAAAGCAAATTTTTCTGCTAAACAGCTTTATGAAATTGGCCGCAGCTCTGCAAAAAATAGATTTGCACTGAGAAAAAAAAGCAAAGAATTTTAGAAAATTTATATTTTGAAGATTTATTTTTTTCCCCAGCAGTTTTCAGTTTCTGACAGTTTTTACCTTTTTCTGGTGAACTGACAACTGTTTTGCCATGTTTTTGCAAAAAAAATTACATCCATCTTTTGCTTTCCAAAATGTCCACTGTTTGCACAACTTGTACGATACTGTGAAGGGCTGAAGCATCAAATATTTGCATAGATGCCCAGTGATTGGTCAACACACATTTCAGTGGGCCAAAGACAGCCACCAAATTTTGGTAGGAAAAACTTGGCAGCTTCTGTCAACTTTAAACCAATGGGATTTCAGCAAAAAGTTGCAACAACCAATCAGTGGAGTTCTTTACTATGTGGCTTGATTTTGGAAGAATAATGTTTTTTTTAAAGATTACTGTACCTCGCTGGTTTCTGTTGGGGCTTGCATTCCACTGCGAGTTGCTGCTATTGTTGTTGAAATTGTTGTTTCCTGATTGGGGCCTGTTAAAGTTCTGCTGGTTTGGGGTACTTCGACGTTGCTTATTTGGCGGACAATTTCCTGCATTTCATTATAAATAAAGACAATTAGAATTTGCATTTGGCTCCCCCCCCCGACCAATTCTTCACTTTTAAATAGACGTGCAGTTGAGAAAGTCCATAACACATACTATGTTGTTGTTGCTACGTGGTGCACACCAAAACCTAGCAACCAACAATCTTTATGCCATTCTCTCCTACGATCAACACGGTATTGATTCTTACTTCACACTTGCCACGAACACCTTGTCACATTACATAGCAACAAAAATTTAGTCTGGTCATCTGGATACTGTTGTGTGCATGTGAATGCAATAGTTTTACCTGGAGGTGGTGCATTGCTGCTGGTTACATTCTTGGGGTGTGCATAGAGGGCTTGGTGCGGCCTCTTGCTCTTGTTGAAAGCCGGCACAATTTTCTCTGGTGTGAAAAAAGGAAAACAAGAAAAACAAAAACAAATGAAGTTAAACTGCAATAGTACTTCTGTCAAAATTTTATTATTAGTGCAAAAATACCTAAAGAATAAAAAGAACTTTCTTTTTGACCAGCCTCTTTGACTGGTTAAAAGTTTTAAATGCCCACAGAGGGCGCTCTTTATACTTGGGGGAGCTGTCAAACATGTGAAACTGCTCAACTTTAAAATGTCAAAAGATCGTTTTTAAAGCTTAATATTTTACTTTGAACAAATATCTATGCCACAAAAATGCTACTCTTCAAAAAATTAACACAAAAGACTACTTGGATCAAGTTACATTGTTTAAATTTAAACTCACTTTGGTTTTGCATCTTGGCACAGCCGGGATGCCCAAGTGTTTAATCTTTAAATTTTTAGCTCAAATTCTCCACGCACCTACGAAAGAAAACACGCATTAGAACATCTTAAAATAAGCCACTTTCCTTAAACAAATTAACCTGCTTACATAGTCTGCATAAGAAAATAAATTAACTAAAGGCTATTCGCCTGGAAAAAAAGCGCAAATTAGTTATAGGCAAGCCGAGCCTGACGCCTAACTTGAATTTTTGTCGTCACTGCAGTGCACTGCGTGCGGCTGCGGGTTGACAAAAGTGAAAGTTTGCTCGTAACATAAATGTCAAAATCTTCCATATACTGTTTTGATGTTGTATTTAAAAGGATACGATTAGGCCTACTCCAAGTTTGCAAAAGCTCAACTATTTTAAGTCCAAATTTGAGTCAGACTGTTGCTACGCTGTCGACATTCAGAAAGTTGACTCATTTGCTGCAATTTTTACGTCAACAGAGGGCGCTAGATACAAACTCCATCTCATTTCATTTTGGGCGCCGGCCGTGGCAGTTGATCTTGGATGTCATGGATGTTGGCGAAATTGACACATCAAAACTCATTGATTTCACCAGTTTTAAAGAAGGACATACCTTAGAAATCAACCTGGCACACAGGGCACTACGTTTGCCATACGTGCCATAAACGTACTACAACAACAGAAATCAACCCGGAAGAGCTAGTACTAGGTATGTATTTTCAAGATAGGGTTGAAGTATGTATGATTTTGCTTTATTTCTATTGCAGTTTTAATATTAAATTTCGTTGAGCATGCCGAGTGTTCGGTTTCATTTGCATACATGTTGCATGGTGGGTTGACGTTTCGTTTTCGGGACAACTCGTAGTCGTACATTTTATTCGCCAACTCATTCTTTCGCCAACTCATTCTTTCGCCAACTCATTCTTTCGCCAACACGTACCTTGGTCAACTCGTACCCTGCTAATAGACCGTGAACGGGGCGTCGTATCCTCCACCTTACCCTGGCGCCGTTTCCAACCCCAAACCTGTGGCAAACTCACGCAAACGAAATTTGGGAAAGAATTTACAAGTCGGACGTCACCATGGTCACATAAGCCCTCGTGCACTAAGCCTATGGGACAACTCGGAAATATTTCAAGTTTTTTCTAGTAAATTCTTCATATTTTTTTCACTCCAAATTTTTGTTTCTTCATTAGATTTGCACTTATTGATGTATAATAAATAATTTTAAGGCAAAATTAGTGATGTCCGAGTACTAAATTCTTACCGAAATTTGTCCCTTGTGCTTGGCTCTGATATTTGCTCAATAGGTGCACTCGCCCCAACGGCAACGTTCAAATATTCCAAAGAGTACGCATTGATCCGATGTCTAGTTTCTGTGAAATCATTGGGCAAAATTTAGACCTTCCGTGAGATAAAATACAGACTGTTTGCCCCAAAATCAAATATATGCGCATGTGCGAGAGTGGAGAGGTCAACACAAGCTAGACTGGTTCCCTGTCCTCATATTATTATAGAAGAACAATAGATAATTAATATGGTGGAAAGGTCACGGACCTGGCGACTATGACGACATTCACGTTTATGCATCAAAACGTAGTTTCTTTATACATAGTTTCCTCTGGCTTTATGTACACGTGTACATCTAGTATCTAGAGTGACTGTATAAGTTGTCAATTTTATAAGTTGTCAATTTTAATTTAGAAACTAAATTCTAAATCGATTTGATATTTCCTGTTCCTGTCTAGCCGAAAGGGGGATCTGCCAATCAAAAAAATCAATATTAATCATGCCTGTCAAGCAGGCAGAAGCACATGTTATTGAATCGTGATGACCGCTTAGAGTACTCGGGCGTGACGTAGTATTACGTTCATTTTATTCGGCTGAAATGTACAGTTGTGATTTTTGTGTAGAACACGTTGCCTTGACAACTGATAAGTTGGCCTAAATTTGCAGGAGTGATGCAAATAGGAGTTTAATTGCAACCCAGAAATCTGCCATCTAATTGGTTCTGGATAATAATTTCACGTCTCGGCCCGAAGTAGTTTAATTATGTCCATTCTGTTGTTGTTGACGGAAATCCTTTCAGTGACTCTGACAGGTCTTCAAGAAAATTGATTGGTGAAAAATCAAAATATTGTGCCTGGCAGTATAGAGCATAGCAGCACACTGGCGATTGGGTGTCATTTGACTGGACTTTCTGCTCAGGTTAACATCAACGGTGTTCGCTGAAAATTTCACTGACAAATTCACTGACAAATTTTTTGAACCTGTATGCTATAGTTCTCTGCAGGGTCGGTCGCACAAGCTAATTAAAAGACAATATATTTCACTGGAGTTCCACTGGAGTTTCTGCTGAGGTTAACATCAACGGTGTTTGCTGAAAAAATCACTGAAAAATTGTTCCTGTATGCTTTAGTTTTCTACAGGGTTGGCCATACAAGCTAATTAAAAGACAATATAATATTCTTGATAGAGAAAACAGTCACTCAACTATTTAAAAGATGGCCTCAATGATTTGTGAAATATCTGCATTCGTTGCAATCACAGTGCTCGGAGCGTTGCCAGTAGTTTTGGCAAGCTGTCCGCCAGGCTGGTTGGGTTGGCGGGACTCATGTTACTACTTGATGCCACAGCAAACAAACTGGTTTAAGGCTAGTAAAATTTGCTCCAGTGTCGGGACCCTAGTTGTGCCTGACTCGATTGAAGAACAGGATTTCCTTTGGAAGAAATGGACCCAAAATCCAGTACCGAATGTTAATGTCGGTGAGTTTCAAGTGTGGATTGGCTGTACACAACCAAATGGGGAAGGACCGTTGACGTGTTTGGGTCAAAAAGGCAGTCCGAATTTCACCCAATGGGCTTCAAAGGAGCCAAGTAATGGTGCATCTGAGGAGTGCGTCCGACTGGATGCCGAAGGTAATTGGGCTGACAAGGAATGCAGTTATAACCTTTACTTTGCCTGCGAAATGAAGGCTTCGGCTGCACCTTGCCGGCAACCGTCTCGCTTCGAGCATGCACCAGATCATGGATGCATGGTATGCCACATCGTCAAGACTTTGACGGTTCCGCTGCAAGGATTTACACGCTGTAGTTTGGCATGTTGGGGTGAACCGCTCTGTCAGTCATTCAATCTCTGGCTGCAAGCTGATGACATGAAATGCGAGCTCAACTCGGAGTCGGGATTGGAGGCTGACGTCGGAGATTTCATTCGCAATGACAGTTGCTTCTTTTTCAACTAGAAAGTCTCGGACTCTCTGCACAGTGTACATGTGAACGTAACTCGTGAAGTACTAGATTAGGCTGGATTCACACTGAGCCTTTTCCCGCATTGACGCGCGTAAATTTGACATGCGCAGCTTTGAGAAAAAGCAGCATAGAGGGAATTTGGAGTGAAACAACGCACCGAAAATCACAGAATCATAAAAACACTTTCCGCCCAAGTTGACTCTGTGGTTTTCAGTCTGTCATTTCACTTCATATTCCCTCTACATCGCTTTTTGTCAAAGCGACGCAGGTAAAATGTATGCGCGTTAATGCGTGAAAAGGCTGTGCGAATCCAACTTTAGTTGCGAAATCGTTTATTGTAGCTAAAACTCATCAGTGTGTTTGTCTTAGCACCAAAAGAACAAGATTTTGGAGGTACTGTTTTGTGACACTCGAGTTAAATGTCAATAATTGTTGTTGAATTGACATTGTCATTACACTAGATTTTGTAAATTTTCATCCCTCAATCCCTGCTTGTAATTTGATAAACAGTGAAGTGCAAGACCAACAATTTCAAACAATTTTGGTTCTCTGACTGGAAAATCTACATGGCTGGAAAATCTTCATGGCTGGAAAATCTTCAACTGAAAATTGTTTGCCACTTTGCACTGTTAGCCACTGCCTGCAGACTGTGTACGTGTTGATACAGTTATCTGTTTCAAGAACCTGATTTTATTGACAACTGTCTTACTACAAATGTCATGCTGTGTTACACCAGTGGCTGTTTAACATCCAAACATATTTACATGTAGGTACGTACATGTACATGTACATGTAGCTATTACTTTACAATATACATGTAGATGGTTGGCTGTGGCATTGTGTCTAGTGGTGTGTCAAACGATTCAAATATTCGATCTTCCATCGAATGTTCAATTAGCATTTTACCGAATCGAATATTCATGTGCAAACCGGCCCAGACCAAACCAAACATATCATCCAGTTCGGAAGTGTTTTAGAATGAATATTCTGCGGGTGAATTGCAGGATGTTTTTATTGAATAACGCAGCCCTTTTCGTTGCTGAAACGGCCGCTTTCTTTGATGTCACATTATGTGTCCAACCACAGTCCAGTGTACAAGTTACAACATGGGACTTACTGATGGTTTGTACAGGGCGGATCCAACGGTAATTTATGCAAAAAGCCAAAAAGTGTACCACCCCCAACCATAGACCTCACATTTTAATTTGCATAATGGTCCCGCCCATTCAGTTTTTCCCGTAAAGTAATCCCAGCTGAAACCATTGTAGCTTCAATGTTGTAACTTGTACACTGGACTCGTGACTGGAAGTAAATTGAGCATGCAACGAGGTGGCTGATTGAAAGAATCAAAAACAATCAAAAAAGTTACCAGATCAAATATTGAATATTCGATCGAAAAAATTAATCGGATTTCGAATAGTCAATTTTTCGAAAATGCACAGGCCTAAGTGTGTCTTAATCATGACGAAAACATGATTCCTGCTGGCTAATTTTAAACAATCGCCAAAGGTTTGGCGAAATACACATTTTTTCAGCCTCATACTTAGTTACATATAACGGTACATGTACATATGTATACATTATCTGCTGTAAATATATTTGTTTTGCTCACAAAAGTAGGCAATGCAAGTGTGTCAAAATTAGCCATTTGGCAAATTCTTCTAAATATTGTATAGTGGAGTGATTGCGCTGCGTGTACACAATTTGTTTGTAGAAATAGACATTGGCTTAAATTGAGAATATAATAAAATGGCACACTTGTCAATTTTGTGCAGAGCAGCATTGCACCATTACATGATGTTCTCAAAAATTTCTCCGAAAAATGGTACGTGCTTGGTCGCAGTTTGCGAACAAACAAAGTGTCCGTTGTGTTTCAAGTGGATGGTAAATTTGCATTTTCGGTAAGTGAAATCACCGATTGTTAAAAAACAATTGTCGGTTCTATGGTTAAAAAAAACATCGTTTCCGCATTTCAGCGAGATGCAGAACAGCTAAAATTGCTTTTTGTGGGGAAATTTGATTGAGATAGTGGAATTCTAGATGCAAGTTATTCGTCTATCAACAGCCATTATAGTTAGGCCTATCTCACAAATTTGAGTGCTAGGAGGCTCACGGAGTAACTAGTCCCCGATACTAGAAGTAGGAGGGGTACTGCTTAGAAATACATGTAGGCCTGCTTTTCACTTTTCGTAGACAAATTGGGTGATTTTTTGTTTCATTACCCATCTCAGTTACGCGCCATTTTACGTATTGCCTTGTCACTCTGCTGAAATGTTTCCTCCGGATTCCTGTACGTAATATGGAGTAGCCCTAACTGATACAATATGAATCGTCAATTTTAATTTAGAAACTTTAATATTCTCGGTCGGTTTGATGTTTCCGGTTAGTGTCCATCAGAAAAGGTGGTCTGCCAATCCAAAAATCGATATTGGTCGTGCCTGTCATTGTCAAGCAGGCAGGAGCACATGTTTATATTGCATCGAGAATATTGCATCGAGACGACTGCTTAGAGTAAGTACTCAGGCGTGACATAGTGTTACGTGCATCTTACTCAGCGGAAATGTACAGTTGCGAACTTTGTGTAGAACAAGTTGCCTTGACAACTGACTAGCTGGCCTAAATTTGGTTCTTGATAGATCTCGGCCTGGAGTAGTTATTGACAGAGTCCTTTTAAATGTAGTAACAATGACTGGTCTTCAAAAAAAAATTGATTTGTGAAAATTTTAAAAATTGTCACATTCCATTAAACCAGTATGCTGTGGAATATTGAAAATGTCATTTGACTGGAGTTACTACTGAGGTTAACATCAACGGTATTTGCTGAAAAATTCACTGACAAATTTGTTCCTGTACGCTTCAGTTTTCTGCAGGGTCGGTCGTACAAGCTAATTAAAAGACAACATAATTTACTGGAGTTTAACTGGAGTATCTGCTGAGATTAACATCAACAGTGTTTGCTGAAAAAAATCACTAAATACGCTTCAGTTGGTCGTACAAGCTAATTAAAGGACAATATAATATTCTGGATATCTGTAGAGAAAACAGTTGCTTAATTATCGAAAAGATGGCCTCAATGATTTGTGAAATATCGGCATTCGTTGCAATCGCAGTGCTCGGAGCGTTGCAAGTAGTTTTGGCAAGCTGTCCGCCAGGCTGGTTGGGTTGGCGCGACTCGTGTTACTACTTGATGCCACAGAAAACAGACTGGTTTGAGGCCAATAGAAGTTGCTCGAGTGTTGGGACCCTAGTTGTGCCTGACTCGATGGAAGAACAGGATTTCCTTTGGAAGGAATGGACCCAAAATCCAGTAGCGAATGTTAATGTCGGCGAGTTTCAAGTGTGGATTGGCTGTACACATCCAAATAGGGGAGGACCGTTGACATGTTTGGGTCAAAAAGGCAATCCGAATTTCATCTATTGGGGAGGTATTGAGCCAACTAATGACCCAGGTGAAATGTGTGTCCGAATGAAAGCTCAATGGGGTGGTAAATGGGCTGACATGACCTGCAATAACAAATATTTCTTTGCCTGCGAAATGAAGGCTTCGTCCGCACCTTGCCGGCAACCGTCTCACTTCAAGCATGCACCACATCTCGGATGCATGGTACGCCACGTCGTCAAGACTTTGACGGTCCCGCTGCAGGGATTTACACGCTGTAGTCTGGCATGTTGGGCTGAACCGTGCTGCAAGTCATTCAATCTCTGGCTGCAAGCTGATGACATGAAATGCGAGCTCAACTCGAAGTCGGGCTGGGAGGTCGACGTCGGAGATTTCATTCGCAATGACAGTTGCTTCTTTTTCAACTAGAAAGCCTCGGACTCTCTGTACAGTGTACATACATGTATGAACGTAACTCGTGAAGTACTAAATTACAGTGGATTCACACTAAGTCTTTCCCCGCATTGACGCGTGTAAATTTGACATGCGTAGCTTTGAGAAAAAGCAGCGTAGACGGAATTTGGAGTGAAAAAATCGCAGTGAAAATCACTGAACCACAAAAACACTTTCTGCCCAAGTTTTTCAGTCCGTCATTTCAAACCAAATTTCCTCTACATGTATGTTGCTTTTTGTCAAAGCGCCGCGTATAAAATTTACACACGTTAACGCGTGAAAAGGCTGTGCGAATCCAGCTTTAGTTGCGAAATAATTTAATGTACATGTACATGTAGCTAAAACTCATGAGTGTGTTTGTCTTAGCACCAGAAGAACAAGATTTTAGAAATACTGTTTTGTGACACTCGAGTTTAATGTCAATAATTGGGGTTGAATTGACATTGTCACTACACTGGATTTTGTGAAGTGCAAGACCAACAATTTCAAACAATTTTGGTTCTTCGACTGGAAAATCTTCATGACTGGAAAATCTTCAACTGAAAGCTGTTCGCCACTTTGAAATTCTGCCTGCAGACTGTGTACATGTTGATACAGTTATCTGTGTTTTAAGAACCTGATTTTGTTGACAACTGTCTTATTACAAATGTCATGCTGTGTAACACCAGAACACTACCGGTACACCAGTGCCTGTTCAACATCCAAACATACAAACTTATTTCGGTACATGTACTGTACAATGTACATGTTTGGCTAAATGGCATTGTGTCTAAAGCTGGCCGTACACCTTGCGTTCCGACTCAGTTGCGATTGCACAGACACGCCAAATTTTGAGCATGCTCATAATTCTGCGATTGCTTTTCGACACACACATACACAAAATTGTGACCACATCAGCATCGGAACGCATCGCAAAACCTGTACACCTTGTAATGCGACTGCACAACATGCGCTATCGTGATCGGATCATGGACAAAACGCAAGGTGTACGGCCGGTTTTACTCATGACCAAAACATGATTCCTGCTGGCAAATTTTAAACAATGGCCAAAGGTTTGGCTAAATACACATTTTGCAGCCTCATTTACACATGTACATACATACCGTACATGTACACATACCGTACATTACACATAACATTATCTGCTGTAAATATAGTTTTGTATAGCCAACATTTTTGCTCAGAAAAGTACTAATGTCAAAATTAGCAATTTGGCAAATGTTTGTTTATATTTGTGGAGTGGAGTGGTTGCGCTGCATGTACATACAGCACATAATTTGTTTGAAGAAATAGACATGGCTTAAATTGAGAATAAAACAAAACAGCACACTTGGCAAATTTTTGCAGAGCAGCATTGTACCAGTAAATTTTCTCTACAATTTCTCTAAATACACAGAACATTTATCTCAATATTGAATTATAAATTACATTTTTGTTGTGGGTTTGGAATAAATGTTGGTTCTAAATTAATGGGTTTCTATTGGTCGGTCAGCAACAGACCTTTAAACACCCCCCCCCCCCCCCCCCCCCCCCCCCCCCCCCCCCCCCCGGCCCCCTGGTACAAATTTCCCACATATGTAACAACAGGATGGACAAAGTGTTATTATGTAACACTTGTCTGTTTTGTTGAAGATGGACTGTCTGTGTTTAGGCCGATGTGGGCGAACAAAAATATATAAAAGTTAAATTGCTATTTTTCTAGATTTTAGAGTTATCAGCTTTCATTTGGTACCAAGAATGTAAAAATCTGTCAAGGATTAATGCCAGTAGATTAAAAACAAATAATAAAAGGCAGGCCCTGCTTTTTAATCGACAGGGTTATAACGTACCGGGTATAATGTACGTGCATCGTACGTACATGTTTACGAGCATTATACACTATGCGAACTTTCGGACAAAAGAAGTCCGCATAAACCAGGTAGCACCGTAACTGTGTTGACTTGCCCAGGTCCGCAGACGAGTTGTCTTAGCATTTAAAAAAAGGATAAGGGAAGGGGGAGCCTGGAGGGGGGGTTCAAAAAAGGAGGTGTGTAACGATGCCCTTAAACTAAATGTATTCTAAGGGCGAAATCCTGCGTTTCGATTTTAAGGAAAAAATAGATTTTCGGCAAAATTTTGTACAGTACACACGAACAAAAAGAAGTCCGCATAGTCAGATAGTGTATGTGGGGGAGGTCTGTGTGCACTTGTTTTCCCAAACAATCGTGGACGTTTTAGGGAGGTCTAACAAAGAGAACAATATCGTCCGCAATTGGCAAGCGAACGTCCGCGATTCGCTCCTGTACAAAACCAACGAGAGTAAGGAAAAATAGACTATGTCCAAACAAAAGAGGACCAAAGGGACGTCCGCGATTGTATGTGGATTCGCACCGCCATGTGCGTACGTGTGCACATGTACACATACACTTCGCCCCAAAACAACAGGCGAAGTGGTTCAGGGCGAAGTTTTCTTAAAAGTTAGATGAAGTACGGAGCTGATTTTTGCTCGGGTTGGTTTTAATCATGCATACATGTACCTTCAATCACACAGGGGGATGAAACTATTTGTAACGGTTTACCAATCATACACTACGGTACATGTAGCTTTACAGTGCGTTTCATACATTTTTTGAAAAGATCTGCATAAATTCAGAAACATGAATTACAAACAGAATTGCATCCATTTTCTATAGAAAAACCAAATTTGAAATATTTTTTTGTGTCATCCTCCGTGGCTGCTTACATAGTATACTGTCAGCAATAAAGGAAATACTTGAGGGGAAAAATTGATGCCTCACCAACTGGAAGGAAATCATTATCCTGGATGGACACATTATACGATTAAATTACAACGGCAGGATACCTAAACTGCATTGATATGAAAAGACTGCTGACGTCATTGTACATGTACCGGTAGCAAGCAAGCAAATGTGTTATCAACAAGTGATTGTAAATTATCTAGCTTATTAGAGTTTCATAGGTGTTGCATAGCATGGAATATTATGATGTACGTGAGGCCAAACAAAATAAATGGTGTGTTTACGGTAACCCGACCTATCTGGAATTTTTTAGGCCAAATTGCCGACCTAAAACTTTTTATTGCCAATTTTCAAGTTGATAATTTTAAATGAGCACTATTTGCAATAATTTCCAACGAACATAACATTTTCTACACTTGTACATGAACATGGTTAAAGGAACACACCTTCTTTGTTGGGCTATTTTGGGCTCGAAATAGACCCATACATTATTCTGAAGCGCATTCGAGAGTAAATTAGATATATCCTGAAAAGACGCCGTCAAATTTAGCCGTTTTTGAGCACTTTTGAAAAATCCAATGTCACGTGACTTTTCGGAACCAAATTCTGGTTCCGAAAAGTCACATGGTCTTGTGAGTTAGTTGTATTTCCAGCCGTATAAAGGTTTGTTACTGCAGAACTGCACCAAATTCAACTCTGATTTCCCCCAAATATTTATAAGTAATTGACAAAAGAGAGACTATTTATACAGGTATGAAACAAAGTTAAACATAAGTATGAAAATTCGAACATAATTGTTTGTTTCGAGAGTCCGGAGAACGGGAGCGAGCGCGTGCTATACGGCAGGCTACCGTGGAGTGTAGCGATTTGCCCCGCGCAGCATGCACGGCAAATATGAGTGCACACACACGTACATAGGCGTGTTGCTTCGTTGCACGTACGTTCGTGAAGAAAAAAACATGATGCCAACTCCTCAAAAGAAAACGGAAATTCCTATTCGGTCGTCCGGGCTGTCCAGTGAAATCGTGAGCAGAAAATTGGAGATATCCTGAGCAGGAGAAGAGCGAATCGTTTGTGCCAAAGTCGTGAGGCTCTCGCGTAGTTGCAACGGCTGGTAAAGCGTATAACCCGTCTTTTGGCCGTCTTTGTTATTTTTGCACTTCTTTAGTAAATTACGGAATATTTTGATGAAATTTTTTTTGCAACGACCATCAAAAAAGTGTTGTCAATGCTGCTACATCACTAAATCATGTAAACAGTAGGCAGGTGTGTACCTTTAATAGTGTTAATAGTGAGTTTCAAACATTGCAAAACAACACGCAAATGCATGAATTGAAATGTAACCAAAAATGACAAAGTAAAATTATTTTCCTACCTACCTACGTACATGTACCTACCTACCTGGATTTATTTTAGGCCGTTACCGTAAACACACCATTTATTTTGTTTGGCCTGATCAATTACTGGTAGTCAATTTGTGTGTTTGTACAGACAACTAGAGTGTGACATCAGTTGCCAGGGTATTACTGGGTCTAAACATTTGCTGGTAATCTGAAACATCCATTGCTAAAGTGCAGGGAAATTGTTTACTGGTTTTTGTGTAGACCCAGTAAATTCGCAACACACAAAGGGTGACATCTCCACTTTAAAAAGTAGCCTACTCTTTCAGGATTTATCAAAAAGACACATGAGACACAGTTTTTGTTTAGGGGCCATCAAGAGTGTCAACATTTTCACAGAGAGTAGTATTTTTTCAAGATCCCCTCCCCACCCTCAGAAATAATACTTATCAACATTTTTCTATCAACATTTTTAAAGCTTCCTCCACATTGGACTTGTTTTTCCGGAGGTTTTGCCGAGACAATAATGAAAAAATAACTAAATTTTACTGCTGTCCATATTTGGACTTCTTTGACAGGAAGTCCAAATGTGGGAGAGCATGCGCAGTGTCCCTTCGCAATATGACCTTAACGGCCCGAACGTACACTTCAAGAGCGCTTTTACCAAACTCGATGTGTCCGCATTGGACTTATCGTGTCGGGAAAGGTTACGTGGTAAGTTTTCCTGGGCAGCAGTTGGCCAGGAAAAGTAACCGCTTTTTGAGGAAATACTTTTGTCTGGTCTCAAAATAAAAGAAATAAATATTAAGTTGTTCTAAAGAGATAACTTAGACCCAAAAGGGTTACAAATAGTGTGACAGCATGCTTTTCTAAAAACCCTGTGTACAAATTTCCAATATACGCTCGTAACCGGGACGGACACTTGTGTTACGTTTTAGGCAGTCCCGGTTACGAGCGTATTTATTGCAAATATGTACACAGGTTTTTAGAAAGGCAAGTTGCCACACTATTTGTAACAATTTTTGGGCCTACATGTAAGTTATCTCTTTAGAACAACTGAAACTTATTTCTTTTGTTTTGAGACCAGACAAAGGTATTTTCTGGAAAATATGGTCTGTGTTGCCATAATGCCCCCGTACTTCACACTCAAAAAGACAATTTGTTTTTTCCAAACTATGGAGTAAATTTATATCCCACACTTTTACAAAAACCAAAACCCAAGTTTGTCAAAGAAAGCGTTAATAACAACTTTCTAAAATTAGACAGCTCGTCCCTTCTCCGATTAATATCATTAGTTCAAGTTAGTCTATCTAATCTTATTAATCTCAGGGGTCTAGTTCTCAATTTCAACCCCAAACATGCCAAACCCATTTCTTCCTCCATGCCAAACCATACCTCTTTTTTCCCCTCTCCAACTGGCATTTCAGGCATTCTGACCCAGTGTTGACCATGGTGAAACAATCATGGCTCCAGGGTATTGTCTTAAGTGGGTGGATGCTGGGAAACCCTCAAATAATTGCCTGGATTGGTTGCAGGCTTGCCCTAGGTTGTATTCGTGATCTGGGGCCAATTTCACCAAAGTCCTGGGGTAGTAGTGTAAACAAGAACAACATTTCAATTTGTTGGGGAACCGTTTTTGGCTTCTACCTCCATGCTTCGAGGCTCAACATGTTGCATTTGGACTTTATAGAGAATTTTGAAAGATTGTGAACAAAGATTTGAAGAAAATTTGGGATGGTAACCGGGACGGCCTGAAGTGACCGTCCCGGTTACGAGCGTATATTGGAAATTTGTACACAGGGTTTTAGAAAGACATGTTGTCACACTATTTGTAACCCTTTTTGGGTCTATAAGTTATTTCTTCAGAACAACTTAAATTTATTTTAAGACCAGACAAAGGTATTTTCTCGAAAATATGGTCTGTGTTGCCCAAAATACCCCCTTTACTGTGGAAAGACCCCCATGTTAAAGGCCCAGTGGATCATTTGCAATGACCAAAAAATTAATCGACGAGTTTACAGGGGAAAAGTTCTGAAATTAAAGATTGAATTAATAGCAACTATCTAATGAAAGGTTTTCGCTCAAAATGATATAATTTTACCAGAAAATGATCCGTAAAGATGAAATTATTTAGATCGTTTGCAAACGATTTACTTATTTTTGGTTTGCATCTACGCGGTCCAAAATGCATGGGCGCTGTGTACTCCGTGTGCGTGTTCCAACGCGATGCATTTTTATGGATCGCGCGCACACGCAGTATGTGCGCCACAAAGTGCATGACGCAAGCCACATATTACCCAATCAACTGAGAACGAATATTTGAAACACCTTGCCAAGACCAGGAAAATGCATATGGATTTTCATGTTTTTTTTAAACGTGGTACATTTGACAAAGCTGAAATTTCTTCGGATGAGTTTGTTGATGTCTTTCTTTTGATTTATAATGGTTTTATTCGCAGAATCGCTCAAAAACAGATCATCTACAGGGCCTTTATTAAATGTACACGTACCGGTACATGTGGAAATTTAACACGTACATATACCCAGGATATACAACCAAATTTTAATTTGTTGGGGAGCTTGTATCGTACTACAGGCAGGCTGCCTATAGTACCGTAGTTGGGGCGATAATCCTGTTGGAAAGATGAAACCGTTTGTGTTGTGGTTGTATTCTGTTGGGATGATCATATTTCATGCCCGTAGTGTTTGGCATTCTTTTATAACTGATGAGTGATTTACTCATCAGATATGCCTTATTACATGTTATGCTGTACATGTATGTATCAATTACAGTGTACATGTACTGTAGAAAACAAGAAACATCAAGGCCGGAAACAAATTAGACATTTTGGGAAAATTTAGTTTCTAATTTTTTTAATGAGTACATGTATTGTCCATGTGTTTTAAGTGTGGCACCTCGAAAAAATAATATTTTTCTTGAATTGACATTTTTCAATTCAAGAAAATTAATGTCAATAATTCAACTCACGGTAAGGCGTAGACTTCCGAGACAGAAGAAAAGAGATTAGACAGGCCACAAGTCCAGAGGAGCGCTGTACGCTGCACATTACAGACCAAACAAGGGAAATCAGACTTGGGCAAGTCTAGGTAAGGCGCAAAAAAAGGCCATATAAAAATGGTGTTTTTTTCACATGGTGTGGTTTTTAAAAAATTGTTAAAATTTTGCACCAACAATAGGCCTATAGATGCATTCAAAATGCGAAAAAAACATGCTGAAAAGGCACCCTTTTTTGCCCCTGCAGTTGCAATGAAATTGCCCATGTACATGCACAAAAACGGCATAAACACACTTAAAAGATTTAAACAAATCTCCCAAGTTTCTATTTCTTAAGTTTACATTCCTTCAGCACAATCCCCGAAGTGTTAACTTCTCTGACATCAGAATTTCAAAACTTCCCAGGTCACACCTCTCCAATTTCCAATCCTCTGAAGCCCCTCGACTTGGAAGTGTCATATTATGACAGTGTGCATGTGTAGTGTTCATTACTCGGCAAAAATATGGAAACAATTTTGATCGTTGCGGCCAGCTACTTGGAATTTTATTTTGTTTCTAAAAATACAGCCGTAGAAAATATTTACAACACATGTACCGGTACTAGCATGATCTTGTACTGTTTTGGCCTTGCATACGCTGTGTGCTCGGTAAAAGAGAAGGTCAGATAAGTTCATGGTTAGGCCTACGTTTTAATTGAAATAAAATCAGTATAGTACCAGTGACTTTTCTAATGACTGACAAAATCACCGAAGCATCATTTTTTATTTATTTATTTATTTTTTGGTGGGGCGAATGGTGGGGGAAAAGACTGTTATACCCTTGACCACATTTGTATATCTAGTGATTTATGCCTCATCTAGTGAATATGCTAAATTATTTTCAAAAATATAATTTTTGTAAAGTAATAGATTGGTTCCTGATCCTATACTTTTGCTAGATGGCGTTTTGCAATAAGCGATAGGATCGGGAACCAATCTATTGGTACACCTGACCTTTGACATACATTGTGTGCAGAAAACCCTGAAAAGGTCTATTGAAAGACAAATATGGTAGGGACACCCAGGAATACAGAATCAACTTTAACATGTTTAATTTTAAAATTTATGCCTTTTTCCCCCAAAAAGTTATGAAAGAAGTCAACCCCTAAAAATCAACAACATAAATGGTCCAGACAATATTTAGAAGACTTATTTCATTACTTAATAAAATTTAAAAAACAATTTCAAACTTTGATACCCCAACATTTTTATTTTTTTCATGTAATGAAATTTGCAGCCTGTTAGTGTTATACACTATGTACTGTACCGGTACATGATGGTAAATCTGGACATTATCATGACTGCTACATGTAGTGCAAAGGGTCTATTTCATGGCACTGCTTAGCACAAAATACTTCTTAGCACTTAATAATTGTGCTGAGCAAAAATCTCATGCCATCTGTGTTACGTTTGGCTGGTACTGCCAGATTTTTGCTATTAAACTTTAAAGCACCAAAATTCTGTAAGCAGTTACTTTCTGCTTAGCAATTTTGTATGCAGTATTTTCAGTGCCATGAAATTAGGCCTCTGTTTCTCATAGAAAATTATTTTTGGATATTCGTTTGTTTTCTTGAAACAGGTGGTTTTTCGGAACCACTGCCAGCTTGAATTTCAACCCAGAGGCAGTGTATTTGCATTACGACCCCCATGACTTGAGCATAAAAGTCCCAAGTCAAAGGTCAAATTGAATTGAGTTTTGGTTGGGAAGTTATTGCCTAGTGCTCTCGGCAATTTAACAGTGAAAGCTGAGAGGTTGGGAAATTGAATTTTTCCCCATGAAGGTGGAAACTTTTTCCCACGGAGTCAAAAATTTAATTTTATTTCACTGAATTTACTGTTTTTATTATATTGTATCAAATGCAAGGTGCTCAGTTTAATGTTTAATGCACATGGTGAAACGAACGTGTGAAGTTTTAATCATACTATACAATGCATCATGACTGAAGATTTGCTCAATCAGTGCACGGAAATAGACGTGGACTGAGAATTCTTCTGACTTGACTCATTTAAAAACCGTCCGCAGACATCTTAAAAATGTTGTTGCCACTTGCAGACGGTGCACATGTGCAGCATGCGCATTATTATGCCACTACATGTAGTGCATTCCGATGTACATGTAGCTTTGCTATTTTTAGGTCTACAATGTAAATGTACATATGTACTTTGAACAATGCATAACAGTAGTTTGTGTAACCATACTGTTGGACTGTGTACCCGGTACATGTATGTAATTTAAATTTTTGCATGCACATGAACACATACATGTGAAGTTTAAATTGATAAATAAAATGAGATACATGTAGGTTATTTATCGTGTTAAAGATAGTATACATGATTGGTAAACTGTTACAAATAGTTTTATCCCCCTGTGTGATTGAAGATATGCATGATTAAAACCAACCTGAGCAAAAACCAGCTCCGTACTTCATCTAACTTTTGAGAAAACAGTCAAAAAAGGGTTTGCAGTCATTTCGCCCCAAAACCACTTCGCCCTGAACCATTTCGCCCTGAACCAAGACCTGTGCACGAAGTGGTTTTGGCGAAGTGGCATTTGGGCGATGTAGTGTTTGGACGAAGTAATTTGGGGCGAAATGGCACTTGGGCGAAATGTTTTTGGGGCGAATTGATTTATCGTCTCATGAGACGAAGACTAATTGTTTTGCTCATTTCTCAAAGACTATAGCGCTTTAGACAAAACCATTTCAGGGAAAGTTTTCTACGGTCATCATGTTTATAATTATATTGTGTAAGTTAGGCGTAAATCTGTGAACATTTGTGATTTTCGAGATTACCAATGATGTATATTGCCTTTAAAGTTTGTATGGGCCTGCAAGATTTGCAATATTCCAAAATGTTAACTAACCAAATTTGACTGGAAAAACCTTCAAATGGAAGACAGTGGTTCCAACTGTCCAATGCAATGATTCCATCCGAGATGATATCTGTTTATAAGAAAACAATAGTTGAAGATGAATATATAAATGTGTGTGCGCACCATAGAGTTAGATATAGAATACTAGTGTGCACTGGCCACGTGTGTGGACTGTGCCAATGTGGGCGGCGCCATGTTTGCTTAATGCTATAAGTGCAAAGTGGGCAACACAGCTTTGCCCATCGTGCACCCATAGCGTTAAGCCAAAATGGTGGCGTCCATATCGGCACATCATGTATTGGGAGTGCACACTCTAGTTTTCTATATCTAACTCTATGGTGTGCACAAATTTTTTTTTTCACAAGGGTGCCCTTATGTGAAAAAAACTAGTCCCCTGACTACTGTACTATTATGGCTCCATTTTCCATATAGCCAAAGGACCAGCTTAAATAGGACTGTGGCATTGCACAATTTCTTGAAATCATTAGCACAGTTTTTCATTGTTTCCTCGAAGTGTATATAGATGAGGTACTGAGCTGACTTATACACAGGTTGGTTTTTATCATACACATCCTCAATCACACATGAAGATAACGCCATAATTGCAGCAGTTTCATCCGACTTTAAAAATGATCAAAAAAATGAATCACAAAATGTACATTGTCGTAATCGGAATAAACAAATACTCGCATGTCCCCAGGGAATTCAGATAACCCAGCAGGGTTTTTCTGTTTGAAAATGAAGATTTATGCAAAATTGCAAGGAAAAACCCACAAGTTTCCTGTTTTGTTTGGACATTTTGGATGTTCTGAAATGAACCAATTACCATGTAACCACACAATGCTCACCTGGGGCAATGTTGGTTTGTGTGGTGAGAAACAAATGAAGCACACTTAACAGCTGGGAATCTGTTTTCTTGTTGTGAACAGACACTTGAAGATTGATATATTTCTTTGGTTTTGGGAAAGCCGCAGGGTGCCAAGTGTTTAGTTTTTAACAGCATTTTTTATCTGGACCAATTTTGTGTGGTCTTGGTCTCAGACTGCCTGAGGCCAATTTCATATCGCTGCTTAACGGGCCCCTTATTTGGGATTTTTATCAATGAAATCTATGCTATAAAACCAATATACTCAGTTACATTAATAAAAATCCTATTTGGAGCTTGTTTTGGGGGTTAAAACAAAGGTTTTTAGTTGTTATGCTAATGCAAATATGCATATTCATGACCAAGGTCATGATGTCGCAAGAGGCAAACACAGGAAAATCACATTCAACTGTGCACAAAAGATTCCACTTTTTTCTCAAACGTCTTGGAACTTTTGTAATCCATGACTGTTTGAGTTTGTTCTACGGTACATGTTTCCGGTTGTAAGCCATGACGAAACTGGGGGAGAAAACTGCAGCAATTTGCCACAAGTCCAACTTGAAGTCTTATGTTTTTTCTTAACTTTCCCTTCTGTCTTCCTATACATGATGCACTCAAAACAGCGCCCTCTGTCTGTGATTTATTGCAATGAAATCTTCAAAGTTGAAAAATGCCACCTTTTATTGATTTTACATCCAAACGAACAATAGTATGTCTTGCTGAACAAGTAATCCGTAATTATGAAGCAAAGCTTAGGCACAAAGTTGTTTAGGATGTCACAGGCCCTTTAAGCATTAGCTGAAAAGGCGTGCTTGCTATAGCAGAAGAGTTGAGCGCTACATGTACATGTATTTCATGGCCGCGTGTGCCCTTGGAGAGGGCTATTGTTGCATCACTATCTTAAAGGCAGTATACATCATTGGTAATCTTGAAAATCAGAAATGTTCACAGATTTACGCCTAACTTAATACAACATAAACATGATGACCGTAGAAAACTTCCCCATAAATGGTTTTGTCTGAAGTGCTACTGTATAGTCTTTGAGAAATGAGTAAAACAATTAGTTTTCGTCTCATGAGACGAAAATTCAATTCGCCCCAAAACTATTTCGCCCAAGTGCCATTCCGCCCCAAACCACTTCGCCAGAGTGCCATTTTGCCCCAAACTACTTCGTCCAAACACTACAGTACATCGCTCAAATGCCACTTTGCCCTAAAACTACTTCGTGCACAGGCCGTGGTTCAGGGTGAAATACGGTAGTTCAGGGCGAAGTGGTTTTGGGGCGAAATGACTGCAAACCCTTTTTTTACTGTTTTCTCAAAAGTTAGACGAAGTACAATGTACGGAGCTGTTTTTTTGCTCAAGTTGGTTTTAATCATGCATATCTTCAATCACACGGGGGATAAAACTATTTGTAACAGTTTACCAATCATGTATACTATCTTTAAGCAAAGTTTGGCCCTGTAGTTGAGGCACGTTTTATTATAATTATAATGTAACCATTAACAATGCTTATGAAAAACGTTTCCTAAAGTAGCACTTCTACCTATGACTCATACACCCAAAGGCAAACTTATGTGAAAATAAAAGGTCCTCTGGTAGTTGAAAAATGCACAATTGTCCACAGGTGTAAGCTATAATAGTTTCTGTCTGGACACATGTCATCATTTATTTACAGTAGAGACCCAAATTTGACACATGGCTCTTAAATAGAGAAATGATAGTCAACAATAAATAGGGGATAATTCAGACATGAACTGAGTCACAGGTCCAGGTCGGGCTGTTAGGAGTGCCCCATTGACACATTTTTCCCATTTATCATTTGGTCGCTATGACGATCTTTGTAGCTTGTGTGGCAACTTGGGGAAGTTTATAGGTCTTTCAACCCCATAAAAACTACATGTAGAGCCAGAGTGTGACTTTTTGAAAATGGTTTTTCCTGAGTTGCCAATTTAAAAAATATAAAAAAATTACCGTGCAATTGACAAAGTATCATAGTTTTGGTATTGTAGTTTTGATATGTGACCTGTGTCAGGACAAAATGAGCGTAAAGTCTCACTCCAAATTGAAGGGTCAGAAATTGAAGGGAGGTCAATTTTAGGGTTTTGTAATATTTGGAAAGAGTAACTCTTACTATATTTGACTCCAAATTTGTAGCATAATCCAACAATTAAAAACATCATTTTCAGACAAATTTTTACGATAGCTTCTTCATGCCCCGTAAGAAATTTTGTTTGAAGATTTGTAAGATTTGTTTGAACACTACCACTTCTCCAAGCTGTGTTGCGTTGGGGGAATAGTTTGACCTTATGTGTTATACTATTGGAAAGCTCTTTTCGTGCTGAATTCAAAAATACCAATATCCAATTTTTGAAATTTCCGACTTTCAGCTCATTTTGTGGTGACAGGTCGTATATATATGAGAGAAAAACTGTTTCACAATGTACGGTAAAGGGTATTTTTCAACTCTTGCATGTACAAAATTTTACATTTCAAGTAATTTGTTACTAGTTCCTGTCTCACTGGAAAGGTAGCTGCTGGTTTTTCCCACTTTTATTTAGGGGTTGTCCAAAGTTGTCAACATTTTCACGGTTCTACAAAGTGTAGGAAGGGGGAGGGGGGGTCGAGGGCCTGGTAGGACTTTACATGCACTGTAAAATGTTGACGTTTCATGGTAGTGACAACAAATGTTGATAAGTAGTATTTCGAGGGAGGGAGGGAGTCTTGAAAAATACTATCTGTAAATAATGTTGACAATAATATTGTTTAAATGTTCACAAAGTCATTAAGCCCTACATGTACATGTACGGTACATTTGTAGGCTACCTGTAGTTTTTTTAAACAAGCATTACGTACGTGTACATGTACCGGATACTAAATAGAAAATTATTAGTTGGAAGTTAGGCTAATAAACCATGGAAAACCACAAACCCATATTTGCCATACTATAATGCATGTAATTATCATAATTTTTTTAAAGTTCTCCAGAAATCATAACCCCATACCACGGCCACCATATCAATTTGGAAAACAGTTTACGTAAAACCAGTACACAGAATTAAATTTGTGTGCAAAACCGTTTGCGTGAAGCCAGTACACAGAATTGACATCATATTGCTTAGAAATATCGTTCCAGGGTTTAGCCAACCGTAGAATGTTTGCCTGTGATAAGAACAATTGTAGCCCAACCAGTGGTCGACCAAAATTGATCCCCTCATAGGGCCTTGAAAAAATAACTTTTTCATGGGAAATACCCACAGTAACAATTGTTGACCCCTGTGAACCTGTCATGGGACATGAGTTGACCCATATAAATAAGCACTATAAATGTCATCAGTAATACACAATGTGTGCAAAGATACTGTGCACCTACCTGTACATGCATGGGATCTACGTATCTTGCCCCAATATTTGAGCACAGTGGTATGCAGTTGGTTGAAAAGGTAAAGTAAAAAAGTACTTGAAAAGTGATTCAATATTTTTTCATTTTACTGTATTTGTGAGACAAACGTTTATTTTAAAGTATAGTAAATGTAGCTTCAGGAAACGTACCGGTATATATGCATTGCATGTCAGTTGTGTAGGGAAACCTTTTCAGCTTTCAAGTTCTGATATCTCGTAATTTCTTGATCGCTTTGTAAGATGACTTTCTAAAAAACAAATGCTGCTTTTAATTGTTTTGTTTGCAATGTACTTTAAAAAAAAAAAAAAAAGGAAAAAGAAAATGCACTATTCAAAACTGGCATGCCAGACAGTTGCTTTACTGGCTGAGCTATGTACATGTACTTGTATGAATCACAGTGGTGTTTTTTCATACATGTACAATGTAGGCCTACATCATTTAGCCCTTTTCACACGAGGCAAAAAAACTCACATAGCTTGAGATATTTTCTCATGCTTGAGAAAATCTTACAAAAGTGCCATCGTGTGAAAGGACACCAATGCTTGAGAGTGACGAGCATCCCTTGAGAAATATGATAAATTCTCGTTTTTATGAAATGACCATGGCTATTGTAAAAATAAAACAGGCTACATGTAGTTAAATTGATCTGTGTGATGAGTTGGTACACGTATGTGCAGGGTTGACTCATTATGCCATGCTCTAGCATGCAGCAGACATCATCATCATCATCCTCATTAGTCCAAGTGATGCTTCTTGAAAATGCATTTACGATCAGAGGTTGGCTTCCGGAACTTGCAGTTCTTGAAGAGAATGGAGGTTTTGGTCAGTGGAGAATTGGACTTAAAGTGTAGAACAAACATATTCACGTTTGGTGATCTCATCTGAATTTTTTTGTTGTGCCGGAGAATTTATGGGTTTGGAAGTAAATGATAATGCATGTGACAGCAGATTGCTATACATATGTGACCCAGTCTGTCATTTTGAGTAATGGCCCAGTCAATTGGGTATGTGGGTGAAAGTCTTATCAAAGTCAGATTTTCAGATTTTGTACAGTAGGCCCTACTGTTTGTAAAAAATACATACTATGCGCAACCTACACAGTACACATTTATTTCAGTGCTTTTGTTTTTTAGTCATAAAGTACATTGTACGCTTGTCAGCAATGCGCGCACGCCAAATTCGTGCCACGAAATATGCAGCTCCATGCCTTTGCTATGGAGCTGCGTATTTCGTGGCACAAATTTGGCACGCACGCATTGCTGACGAGCGTGTGACTTTAATATGCTGGCCACATCTGACTCATTGCGTACAATGTACGTGCTCTGTTTCATTACTTAGCCAAATGCAGTGAGCCTCATACATACATGTACCGGTACATTGTGCTTGCAGTACATGTATGGTACGCTGCATGCATTATGCCAAGAAGTCCTTTCTTGATTTTGTCAATAGAGGGGGCTACATGCATTTCATAGTCCCATGCTCCACTTTCACTGTCTTTATTGCATCAAAATCAGCCTGAAATTTAGTAAGGTCAGTGACGCAGCTCCATGCCTTTGCTATGGAGCTGCGTATTTCGTGGCACGAATTTGGCACGCGCGCATTGCTGACGAGCCTGTGCCTTTAACTTCTGGTTGTCTAGATTGACTTTTGGGTCTTTCTATAAATTGGTTTAAAAGCCATTTTAATGATTTTTGTGCGAAAAATAACACATTTCAGGTGTAACGGGGGACACTAAATGTCACACTTTTGGACCCTAAATAGAAAGACCCTTTTATGAAATAAAGACTGTTTTTAATATAAGAAGATTCCCTTTCAGTATCGGTATCCAAGGAAACTTGAATTCTTTGTTTGGCCTGGGGATTTTTTGTTGACACCCTGGCGGCCATGACAGGGGGCAGTCGCATTGTTACCCTGTGTCATGCACGAGTAAGCACTTTGTGGATCTATTGTAAAATCATTTCAATATGAAAACCTGCCCCCTGTCATGGGCGTTGGTGCAAAGTGTCTATACTGTGCTTTGTATACTCTGTGAAATGCTTTTAAATTCTATGTATGTTTATTTTGATCTCTGTTCTTAGACTGCCATGAATTATCCCAATTCCAAATGATGTGATGTAACTTGACGAAAGAAACTCCCGTCTCCTGCAAACTGCCAATAAGAGGATTGTTGTACTGCCATAACCATGACAACACCACGTTCTGGACTGAAGCCGCCGTCGCGGATCGGCAAGCCCGGTGGGATCCCACGACCGGGCAACCTCAACTCGCAAACGGTGAAAGTGGAAGGTAGGTTGACCTTTTTTGACAAATGTCAAATTGACATTTGTCTTTTTCAGATGCGTCTTTTTCATTTGCAAATTTTATCACAAATGAAAGCACTGTGACTCTCGTTTTCGATGACAAATTTCAAATTCCTAAATTGGAGGAATAAAAATCTTAAATTGTTTCTTTCTAAGAGAATGTGAATAGACTTCTAAATTATGACATCATGTACCCGGTAACTGGGTCTAAACATTTGCTGGTAACCTGCAAAGACCATTGCTAAAGTACAGGGAAACAGTTCACTGGTTTCAGTGTAGACCCAGTAACCTTAACAACACACAAGGGTGACATTTTTATTATAGTACTCTATTGCACTAGCTTTTAGTGTTTCTCTTCGCAAGTTGCATGATGTGTCATACGGTATGTCATGTACATACTTTTGTGAAATTAGCTTCAGTGTTTTTGACAAGTTTGCTAGCTCAGATGTGGGCCAAACTCAATTTACTTTGTTTTATTACTTGAGACTTAAAGGCAGAGGCTCGTCAGCAATGCGCGCGCGCCAAATTCATGCCACGAAACACGCAGCTCCATAGCAAAGGCATGGAGCTGCGTATTTCGTTGCACGAATTTGACACGCGCGCATTAATGACAAGCCTCTGCCTTTGACTAGGGTTTGACATAACCGAAGTTCTTGGAAATCTTGAAAGCCAATATTCAAATCATCTAATTGAATATTAGTGTTAAAGCAAATATGAGAAATAGCTTCTTTTTATCTCTATATTGTTTTTAACAGTTGGAATATTTTGTTACAAATATTATATTTGCAACTTTTCTGTTCTAAATGCAAGTGAACTATTTTGTCAATTCCAAGTTTTGGCATTGAATTTTGGAAACTCTTGTCCATTTGTGCATAACTTACAAAATTAAATAGTCTCAATTTTTAGCTTACGCGTATGTTATTTAAATGGCGTGAATTTACGATAAACATAGCTAAGTATAGAAAAAAGAAGCCCTCATAATTTGTGACTAGACGACCTTTTTTACACAAATGTAAAATTTACATTTTTTTTTCAGACCACATGGTGACGAAGCATGTTTCAGATTTTTCCATTTTATGAACATTTGTTTTTCCAATTGATGAAATGTTTTTGTTGAACACAAAATTTTAAAACGGTAATTTTCAAAAATATAATTCTTGAGGGGAAGTCAGGTTTGTGTGCTGACTGTCTTGTATCCTGTGTTCTCTCTTTCACAATATCACAGCATCTCTGTTACACGCCACTCGTATCAAAGGTAGGGCATCAGTCTGTGTGCAAGTTGGTGCTGTAGAGGATTTATGCACCAACTGCACTGTAAAATAGAGCATGAAATGCATTTTTTAGCATGTAGATGGTTCTACTTTTGTAATGTGATGTGGTGCTGTGCGTTTTGTGGTGTACATGTACAATGTAGCTGTAATGTTTGGTAGATGTGTACAGTGTAGAAAAAAAGTTTAAAAGTAAGCAAACATTTGCTATATGAAATGTAAAATGCACACGTATGCACTCACGGATGGGAACGTATAGTATTTGTAGATATACATTTGTAGAGCTAGCTTGTGGAGATGGTAAACTAAACATACCGGTACAAACATTCTAAGCTAAGTAGGGTACTCTAGAGAGAATCTGACCCAGCCTATAGACCGTATCGAATAGCCGCCATTTCGTGGGGCACCTTTTGTTACTTAAACCGTTCAAAAATGGAAGCACAATATGTGCAACTATGCATGTCCTCAAGGAACAAAGAAACTGCCCCATGAAATGGCGGCTATTCGATACGGTCTATAGTACTTGCAATTTCTTGACTGTTGTCACACGTCTTTGTTGTGTGGTTGCTCCTTGCTGAATTCTTTCCTGAGCTGGGTTTTGCATACCAAACTATGACTTCTGCCCCCTTCCCATCCACAGTCACCTACTCCCTTGCTATTCTTACTCTCCACCCCTACTTACCACCCTGCGCTCTATCCCCCTATTCCCAACCTCCTATTCCTCAACCCCTACATCCCAGTTCCTCTTTTCCGCAATTTAAAAAAAATGGCATAAGCCCCTTGGGCTTGCGTGTATTTATAACAAGAATGTTGCGCAGCTTACGCAATAAAAAAGTCGCGCAAGCGGGCTTATGCAGTGCGTAAGGATTCGTGAAATCGGCTGCCTGTCCTCCACATGTACATGTACATCCCAGTACCCTACATGTACGTACAATGCTCCAGCTCCTCCTTTTCTGTGTCCCCTGTATCTTACATGTACTCCTACCACATTTTCACTGGGCTGTCCCAAAGTTATCTCAAGTACAGTCTAAAAAAGGAAATTAAACAAAAAATGGGTCACTTTCATAATATTGTTTAAATATGTACAAGTACGTGTACTGTTTTTTAAAATTCATTATTGGAAATGCCTCTGTGTGGTTGTGCAGTCAACTTTGTGCAGTGAATTTTATTTTGCGTTGCCATTCTCAGAAATGCACATGTAGCGGATGAAACTTTAAGAAAAAAGAAAACAAACATCATTTTTTGCATTATGAATTTACGACTGTTGATGTGTATTAATAGCTTGGCTCTCTGTTATACATGTAGGCCTACATTGTAATGACGTGTATGTACACAGTACAATTATGTGCTTTTTTTCTTTCTCTTGACAACCATACACATGTATACATGTAGGTGTAGGCCTACTGTACATCAATTGTAACATTGTTGCCCTTGAAAAGTTGAACATACCCAGTACATGCATTCCCTATAAACCATGGTTCCTGTCATTTACCAAATTACATACATATATACGTGTACATATCATACAGTGCATTGCCATTATGCACCTATCAATTGTTTCCTCCACCCCTTCCCTCGGGCTGCCCACCTAAGAGGTAGGGATTGTCACTTTTTGCGTGACAAAATCCCCAACTTTCGGGGCAATACTTGGGTGACAAAAATCCTCACCCTCGGGTGCAAAACATGCTCACCTTGCTATTTATGCACAAATTTGTATTTCAATGGGTCCAAATCCCCACCCTGGTGCACGAAAAACATGACCAAACCCCCACCTAAGGGGTAAGGGGAGGGGTTGGTGCTCATAGAAACTCTATTAATAAATTCCCCAGCTCAATTCACCCGCAGTGCCTGTTGCTGTGTCAAAGCCATTGCTGATACAGATCTCAATATTATTTTTATTCATTCATTATTTGACCCGTGGGCTATTATTTGTGTGACTTTCCTTTTTAATATTTCCGCTCAGGGCTGGGAAATGTCATTTTTTGTATGCGGGTTTTGATTCACTGTTGGAGAGCCAGTAGTTAGATAGTCACGCTGATAAGCACTGGCATGGCGATGTTAAAGAGGCTGTGTTGTCTCCAAAACTCTTCTGAAATTTTATTTGATTTCAATCTGATTTGATTTGATTGTAATTTGATTTTTAATATTTTCTGTATTGATCAGTGTAATTGATCCAATCTGATTTGATTTAATTTGATTTAACTTGTTTGAGCAAGAGACTCTACCGTATGTATTGATTCATCTTATTGATCAAACTGATTTGACCTGATCTGATATGAATTGATTTGACCTGAGCTAATCTGATTTGATCAGTCCATACTGCTTTGATCCAATTTAATTTAATCTGATTTGGACCAGTCCATTTAATCAAAACTGATTTCATTTTAGGATCAGATCTGATCCACAATAATCCCATGTGATTTTAATCTGATTTGATTTTTGTCAAAACTGATGTGGTTCTATTTCAATTTTTTTGTCTTTATCGCAAATTTGTTTGACTCGATTCAGCTTGATCAAAACGCATTTTAAATCATCAAAATTGGTTTTTAAAATTATATCGGCTTTAATTCATTTGCTTTTAAAAAATGGCAGAAATCTGACAACAAATTTAGCGGCTAAATAAAATATTGTTGAAAGGTGTGAAAATTGAGTAGGAGCCAAGCAGTATTTCACAGCATTGCAATTACCAATACATTTTAAGCAGAGTACCAGCCAAAAGCATGTTTTTTCTTAAAAGAATATTTTTCAGCTAAAATATACAGACAGCAGGTGTAGCCATTTATCAAGAATTTGTCCAGTGTATTTATTGACATTAAACTAAGTACTACACTGGAGTAGAGTACAACCATTTTGTTTGTTTATATACATGTACCATACTTCCTGCATGTGGATTGTGATATTAGGATGAACTCCCACCTTCTGTTACATCAATTTTGGTGTCATATAGCTACATGTACATGTAGCTACCGTATGTGATCCTTCTGCAAAAATGAGTAGTCTGTCGCACAGGGTGGGGCGGGTTTTGGAGGTCAACTACATGTAGCCTTGGCACTAGCCGTGGTCTAGTGGATAGCGCGTCAGACTTTCGGTCGAGAAGTCAATGGTTCGAAGTCTGGTCATTGCACTGCGTTATGTCCCTGGACAAGACACTTCACTCCACATTGTCTCTCTCCACCCAGGTGTATAAATGGGTACCAGCAAATACGGTTGGGGAAACCCAACTACTGTAATTGCTAGGCGGTAGACCTGCGATGGACTGGCATCCTATCCAGGAGGAGTAGCAATGCTCCTAGTCACTCTATGCCATGGAAACCGGAGATGAGTCCTTGCCGTATGGGCTTGTAAACGACTTACCATTGCACAATGTCTGGCGCCTCGAATTCTTCACTTTCAAGTGGAGGTGCAGTTCGAAAAGTCACATACTACATGTATGCTGTTGTTGCTACGTGGTAAATACCATTGGCTAGCAACCAACAATATGGATGCTTTATGCCATTCTCTCCCACAGTGAGCACAGTATTCATATCCTGTACTTCACACCTCCTGCGTACACCACTAGCAACAAAAATTTAGTTTGGTCAAGTGGATACTAAGTATCTATGTGAAGGGAAGTACGGTACCGTATATCAGTACACCACATGCTTGTCATATAAAACATACAATAGGCTTCATATTTCATACATGATGTATGTGATGCACTCTGCAAAATTTAGTCATCCGTCGCACAGATGGAGCGAGTTTTTAAAATTAATTTGTTCAAAAAACCTTGGGATTTGGTAGCAGAATGCACCTTTAAACAAACCAGACACACATGAAGAAATCACAGCCATGGACAAATCCCTGTAGGTTTTACATACCACCAAGCTTCACTCACTACACTACTACAAGTATTGTTATGTAGTACACACCAAGCCCTAACCTATAACACCCTGCTATCAGAACCTAGGCTAGAGGCCTGCCTCCCCAGACCGCAGTGACAGGAAAGGTTGCTAGTTTGACTTCTGATAAAGACCAGGTCTGCGCCAAGTCAGGAAGGCACCGCAGAGTTTTACTGCACTTCCTAACTGCAGGCGCTTGTGTGTGTCTACTGTCCATACAACATTCCACAACACATCACAATGTGCAGAGGACTACAGGATGTAGTTCACACAGCACAGCCAGACAGTTGTTTTTAGTGGAATACTGTACCTGAAGTTTAGTCAACAGAATTTTTCAACTTGGATTTTTCTCGAGGATCTTGGATAAAACTCGGAACCTTTTTACTGCCATGATGTCGAAGGGGAAGTCGGTGTTTCCGTTCAGTTTCCATCGCAAGAGTAACCACTGTAAGATCAGGATATTTAGTTTTCTAAATTGTTGAAACAGATTTTAACCAGGAAGTACAATTGTTTTATTAAGTGTGTAAGAGATGCATAATCAGGCCATGTACACTCTACTGTGTATTGTACATGTACAGTTTTGTTGCTTGCTACTGGCATGTGTACATCATGTACATGTACAGTGTATGTAAAACCATGAACAAAATACGAAGTAAAATATTATGAAGTAAAATATTGGAGTGTAATTGTAAACCCAATTGTTAATGACTTGACTTTTTGCCTCTTCTATCAGATTAGCCGTGTCCGTATTAGACTAATTTTGGTAAACATTTTGGTAAAACAATTTACTCCAATGCGGAGGGCCGGAAAACACCTGAAATTGTAAAATGTTGACTGTCGATTGTAATTTTTACACTCCGTCGCTGTAATTTTTATGGGGCGAGCCGAGTCGCGGAAGAATTACATTGTAGATTTCACAAGGCTGGAAAGTCCCGTGCAGACGGGCATTGTAACGTAAAACCAATAGAACACATGTTGTGGTCATGTAACAAATTTTCCGGTTAATGCTGGGTATGCTATCGTGAACCATTAACCACTTCTCCAGCCGGACCATACTGTACTGTAATACCGATTCTTTCTCAGTAGAAACACAATCTGTGTAACGTTTGCCGGGTGCACCGGAAGTACCGGGGTACACGCAGTGAAGAATACAATGCGTGTGACCCGAATAGCTTTCCGCGCTTCCGCCATGTACATGTACATGTACGGTTTAATGCCCAGCACCTGGCATTTTTATGTACATGTATGGTTAAAATAGCGGGTTCATGTAACACGCTAAATGTCTAGAAAAGGTGAATATTGTGGCAATGGATGTCTTTCCTATTCCTTTACTTTTAGTAGATTTCCTAGCCACTTGAAGTCTTTCTGTTAACGAAATCTGTCTCCTTCTCGGACTCAGCCCTTTGCGTGTCAGTCTTTGTGCTAACCCGAGAGGCAGCTTTTTGTACTGATGCATACTGTACTGTATATTAGATACATGTACCGGTAGGCTGATTAGAAAACGGTTAATAGAGTATCACTTTTTACATTCACATTTCTGTTAACTATGAAAAATTTGTGAAGTTGGCCGTTGGTAAAGAGATAGTTCAACTTGGTAAGCAGATATTCCAACTTGGTAAGCAGATATTCCAACTTGGTAAGCACAAAAGGTACACATACATACGTACACGTACAAAATAGCAATTATTATGTGCTGGCCAAAATATCACACATGCATGATATTACGTTTGGTAAATTTAATACACCTCTTAATTTTGTCCAAGGAAGTGTTATACCGGTACATGTATGTGCTGCAGGAATTTGTAAAACTATGATATTGTTTTTTATTTTCATGTGTTGGGTTCTGTTTAAAAAACTAAATTTCATAAAACCTGTTAAAAAAAGTACTTGTCAAATTATAATGTTTGCCAACGACCAACCGGTCTTATACATGTACCATGTATACATGGTATCAGACATGTACATTCAGCTGGTAACTTAGCTTTATGTTTCAAGCCCTGTATTTTGTGTTAGGCAACATTGATGCGCTTATTTTCCCTCTGGTTTCAACCATTTTAGATGCGGTCGCCCAATCAGCCCGAGTGGTTGGAATGAAACCGTCCGAAGCCGGTGCTTACGCCGATAATCTCGTCAAAGCCGTTCCGTCAACAAACTCGTCAAATTCTTCGACGCCCAAGGACAATTTCATCATCGGTGAACGCGTCCTGGTCAGCGGCAACAAGAGGGGTTACATACAGTTCCTTGGAGAAACACAATTTGCCCCCGGACAGTGGGCCGGAGTTGTGCTCGAGGAACCTGTCGGTAAAAACGATGGCTCGGTTAACGGAGTGCGTTACTTTCAGTGCGAATCCAAGAGGGGCGTGTTTGCGCGACCGGATAAACTTTCCCGGGAGTCGGCCCAGGGGAGTGCGAATCTCGCGTCGGCAGTAGCCGGGCATGGATTGTCGAGACCCACCGGGCTTCCGTCAGCACCCAGAATGGGGACAAGGGTGGCGTCGCCCAGGGGATCGGTTACCAAAGTGCCCCCACAAGCTATCAAGATTTCAAGCCTCAAGGACGACGCCGATAATGCAAACACAGGATTGAAGGTCAGTCTCTGTACTGCGTAGCGTTAATCCTCGTAACCTAAGGGTGGATTCACACTAAGCCTTTTTGCGCATAAATGTGACACGCTTTCAGAAAAAGCAGTGTTGAAGGAATTTTGGTATGAAATGACGCACTGAAAATCAAAGAATTACAAAAACATTTTCCGCCCAAGTTGATTCTGTGATTTTCAGTGCGTCGTTTCACGCCAAATTCCAACCACGCCGCTTTTTCTTTAAAGTGATGCGCCTCGAATTTACGTGTGAAAAGGCTTTGTGAATCCATCCTAATTGCCTAAGTCATATAAAATTTACTATACCGAGCATCAAAAGAAATGCAAACAAATTTTCCAAATTTTGATCGAAAAATGCAGTCAACCTGAGAGTGGGAATTTTCAAGACACAGAAGTGTTATGCAGTTGTGCATAATGAAGCTTTTATATGAATATTTTGATGTCATAAGAAATAAGAAATTTTCAAGTTTATATTAAACGAGAAATTTGCATTTCAATCATATTTGAAAGTCAAATATGATTGGCCAAAAGTTAAGACCAAGGGCCACTTTCATAAAGCTGTTTAGCGGAAAAACTTGCTTAATCAAAAATTTGTTTCCTTTCTAAAAATTGCATATCAATTTGTGTTTTTCAAAAGAATATCTGCTATTCTTGCTAAGAACACAAGTTGAGATACAATTTTGATTTTTAACCCATGTTTATAAAGAAAACAAATTTTTGATTAAGCAAATTTCTTTTGCTAAAGAGCTTTATGAAATTGGCCCCAAGTCGAGCACCACAAATACTGACTCTTGAGAGTCATTTCTACATGTACATTCAGTTGTATGAATCATATTAATATAAGATCATACTCTACAAGTCAACCGCCCCTGTGACTATACATTGCCAGAACGTGTTTACACATCCTCCAGCATCAAAAACCTCAGAGATTTTTATATGTCTGAAGTTGGAAGATCTCCCTATTTTCACGAGGTCTTCTTTAAAAAAGCCGAGAATGTTGGCATCTCTGTAACAAGGGTCATCTACACTTTGTGCAATTATGTGTGTGTGCTGTAGCATGTTTGGACAGCCAAGTTTAACGCCACAGGTGGTCTATCCTGTACACTCATCAAATAACGCAAACAAGATCTGATGTCATTACTGCATTCCACGTTGGCCTCCAACAGGTTGTTCCTGACTTATCTTCCATTTCACAGATTAAGAAAGAATTTTTAAAATGACATCGTGAATACGAGAGCTAATTTGTCTTTTTGGCTTAGCCCATTATCAGAGTCTAGGGACCAATTTCATGGTGCTGTTTAGCAGTGATTTTGTGCTAACGGAGGCTCCGGCTCTTTCATGGAGACCATAACCTTTGCTAGCTTCAGAGGCAAAATTTGCTAAACACTAGTAACGCAATAATGCTCGTTAGCAGAACTTCTCTGCTACAGTAAACACACGTTTTCAGCTAGTGCTTAAGCAGCCCCATAAAATTGGCCCCAGGTCCCTAGCTGGTCTTAAATGTACCATCTTAAACATACCTGTACACCTTCCTTTATTTCTATTCATAAATTATTTTGTTTAAAAAAGTAAAACTTCCAGAAATTCGTTGACAGTAAACTTTGCCGGCTTGCCATTTTGTGAACTTGTTACACGCATTGCATTCATTCAAATGTTGCGCGCCAGGTTTTTTTCTTAGTCGTGCATGTTACAGTGTACGTGCAGTGCACCCACATTTTAATCACATGGGTAAGCTTGCCAAAATAAAATTGTCACTGTGTGTAGGCCTCTAAAAAAATTTGTGTTAGAACTTTTTAAGGGCAACACGGCAAAAGCATAAGGCACCGATGGCAATTTGCCGTGGTGCCGTGGGTTATTTCAAGGCCTGTGTGTGTAGTTTGCTTTTAGACATGTGTGGTTTTTATGTGCGTGCACGTTTTCGAAGCGTGCTTTTAAAAACTGGCTACAACCAAAGAAACGTTTAAAACCAGCCAGCTATTTTTCATCCCTCTAAGACCACCACTGACCGATGTGACATGTTCTCCGCCAATAGGAATGCGTAAACTGTCCGGAGATATTTGTGAATAAGGTTTTTAACTTAAGTTAATTGAAATAAACATTTGTGTACTTTTTGCCAATAGGGTGGAGATCGTGTTATCGTCAGTGGTACTAAGCTAGGAACTCTGAGGTATATTGGGACGACCGAGTTTGCCAAGGGTGACTGGGCAGGAGTGGAATTGGACGACGAACTGGGGAAAAATGACGGAGCTGTCGCAGGAACAAGGTCAGGATCTTTAAAGTTATCCCCAAAAATGTTTACGATAGTTGAAGTTCCACATTTAATAATAATCGTATATTGTATATATGTGAAGCACTCAACAGGCATTTTTAAGCACTAACTAAACATAATTTTATAAATCATTCATTTGCTTCTTAATGGTTCTACCTGAACATCGAGATACAATAGGTGGGTGGTGCCATTGGCAGCTGATGGCCAGAAACACCGGGTAATCCATTATCCCCAAAATGATTACGATAGTTGAAGTTCCAGGTACATTGATAAAAATAATATATTGCATTTATGAAGCACTTTCAACAGGCATTTTTAAGCGCTAACTAAACAGAATTTTATAAATCATTCATTTGCTTCTTAATGGTTCTACCTGAACATCGAGATACATTAGGTGGGTGGTGCCATTGGCAGCTGATGGCCAGAAACACCGGCTACATGTAATCCCCTTACTCTTCACGAAAGAGTGCTCTAGGATCTTTAAAGTACTTTAAACAACACACTGGACCAATGGTTTTACGTCCCTTCCGAAGGATGATACAATTGATAAAAACACCGGGGAATCCCCTTGCTCTTCACAAAAGATTGCCTTTGGGATTCAAGTGTGTTACATGACACATTGGACCAATGGTTTATATCCCCTCTAAAGGATGAAGCAATTGTGGTTAAATGCCTTGCTCAAGGGCACAGGTACCACGGCTGGTTATCAAACTCGCTTGGACAACCTAAACCACTTAGATACAGTACCCCACATTTCTGATCCACATTTATGACCCTTTTTACCAAAATGATAAAAAAGTATCTTTTTTATAGCACTGCTTTACATCTTCCAATCTCATCAGGTACTTCCAATGCCAGCCCAAGCACGGCCTATTTGCCCCAATCCACAAAGTGGCTAAGGTGCAGGGCAAACCCCCTCCCAGACCCCCCAGCAACCCGGACGTGGTTACCAGGGAAAAACGCAGCAGCAGTACCAGTTCTCTCAGCTCCGTGGGTTCCACGGCGTCGAGTCTGTCCAGGGGCATGGCTCATCCTGACTTGGTATCGCCTAGAATACAGGAAACGCCCACAAGGCGCATTGGTGCCGGAACATCCCAGGTAAGGCAGAGTGTAAAACATCTAATGCACATTAGGCCGATTGTAGTTGTGAATTTAAGGCCAATTTAAACGATCATACTATTGTTCTTAAACTCTCTCCAATAAATGGATGACGATGTTCACGCTTGTTCAAGGTTACTAGAAGTCCCAGAGATTGTTCATGAATGTTTTATGGATTTAGTGGATTATCATCCGACCGTAAATACCATGTGACCCCAATCTGTAATCTGATTGGTTGAGAGACTGAACTTTCTCCAACATTTGTTCAAATTAATGTGCATGCTCGAACATCGTCCAACATGTTCAAGCTTCTTCGCAGATGTTCAAATTCCAATTTACACGATAGAACATTTCCCTTGAACATCATGAACAAATGTAGGATTGTGTAAACAGGGTTTAGTTTAGTCTGAACATGGCTTAAGTTAAGCCATGCTCAGATTGAACTTGAAAATTGTTTTAATCTTAATTTCAGCGTATTACAGGGTTTTCAGCATTTGTTTTATTTTTGATTATTTTTTAATTTTCTGCATGAGAAATCAAGTGTGCAAATTCGGTTCTTTGCTTGGAATTTACATGTTTCAATTTATTTTCAAATTTAATTTTCTTCTTTCATGTGGGTCTTTCTATAAATTAGGGGTCCAGCTTTGGTGTCCCCCGTTACATTTTAGATCTTGTTTTTGTAAATTCAGGACACATTCTTTAAATACTTTCCATTTCAAAGAGTGAGTACATAAAGTACAATTTCATACAAAATGGTTTAAAAGCCATTTTAATGATTTTTGTACGAAAAATAACACATATCAGGTGTAACGGGGGACACCAAATGTCACACTTTTGGACCCCTAATTTATAGAAAGACCCATTTGCAAGTTCTTTTTTGTTGACGTGAACAGTACAGTGAAATTTTGTCTAGACAAATTTCAACGGAATTTTAACCTAAATTTTGCATTTATTGTTCAACTTTATTATTTTGTGTTAACAGAACTCTGAATGAAATGCATTTGATTTACTGAAATTTCACTGTACTTTATAACAATTATTTTTATAAAAATGACCAATTTCCTTTTGTTTATCCTGCATTCTGTTTGCATTAATTTCTTTGCTTTTATTTTTGGGGTTGAATTCATCTATGTTTTTTCTCACCCAATTTCTGTTCGTTGCTTTGCTTGTCCTTGTTCATACTCTTCGTCAGTCGGAAAAGAGAAATGGTTTTGGGTTTAGAGCTGAAAATTCGCACGTGCATGGCCGCGGCGAAGACATACCCAACGAAACTGGTGCCATTGCCGCGACAACACAGTCCCTTCACAGGGAACGGGGAAGTGATTCGGGCCAGAGAAAAAAATCACTGGAGGTAATTTGAAAAATACAACTCCCCCACCCCCTCCCTTCCCCCTCCCCCTCCCCCTCCTTTTTTTAGTGCTCTCCCCGCCACTAAAGTTACTGCTTGCATGGCTATTGACGTATGTTGTAGCTAAAAGACGCTGTGGCATACTGTGATTGGCTCTTTGTGTAGCTTGCAGTGATTGGCTGAAACTTTGCCATATTAACTTTTTAACCTGTATAATTGACAATGTTTCAGCATTATTGACACAACTACAGTTATAAACATCGGAATCCGTAGGGGAAAAAATCAAAATAAAATTCCATATATTTTTCACATTACATACTAATTTTAGAAAATTTATTAATCAACTATGAAAAGTAAATTTTGAAACTTTGGTGGGAAGTCAACGTTACATAACTGTACTTACATTGTATTTGCCTATTACATGTACATTCTATTTTTGCCAATACATATCTTATTTGAGGCTGATAATTTGGACAAATTAGTTATATTTTATTTGTTTCAGGGAGCACAAACTTCTAGCTTAACATGAATTACTTAAAGGCCCCTCGTATCATTTGTGATGAAACTTATTACAGATTCCTGGAACAGCAGCATAAGATTGCAAAAAAGAACGTTGGTAAACTAAAACTATCCTGCAGAAATTTCAGCTACGTACATGTAGATGTAGATGCACCAAGTCTTCATTGCATCTCACGACCAGTATCACTCTGCGCTTAGTCACCAAATACTTAAAGATGCACCGCTAATTTAATTTTGCTAATGGGCCAAAGAAGGTATTTTACACGTAACACTGTCAAGAACAGATGGCCTTTAACCGGTTCATCTGAGAAGAAACGGACAAGCTCTGTCGTTGAGTTGTACGAAACAACTTTTGGCATCACACTAATGAAATTTGCTCCATATGCGAGAGCGAATGTAAGATCTAGAGATTTGGTCATGTGAAGATAGACATGTTTAGATGGTTTGTCTATATGACTGCCAATAGTGCACTGGTTTTGCAATTGTGACAGGAATTTATAATTTTGATGAGGTTTACAGATGAAAGGTGAGTGCACTTTGACTTATCCTGTCAGTTAATTTTCTGCAACTTACATTTTCATCTGTAGCAATAGCTGAAATCAGGGCGCATTTTCATGGAAATGTTAAGCACGAAAATTTGCTTAGCATAATATTTATTTACTTGCCAAAAATGGGGTTACCAGCCAAAAATGTATGTCAACTTAGCAAGAGTAGCAGAGTACCGGTCAATCGTAATTGACACTATATATGATTTTGGTTGGTAACCCAATTTTGTAAAGCAAATAAAGGTCAAGTTCGGGCGGCCTGTTCTTGACACGCGAAAAAATGTTCTCGCGCCCGAACGACGTGAACACGACCATTAATCACACACCACCTAGAACTAGTTACCCGTGTCAAGAACAGACAGCCCGAACTCGACCAAAGCGTCTTGCCTATGGACACAATTCGGTTGCAGTGAATACACTACAAGCCTAATGTCATTTACCACGTTGATGGTCTAAACATTGGCTGGTTGCCTAAAACGCCCATTGCCAAAACGCAGTGAAACGGTTGACTGGTTTTACCAGTAAACTTTAGAAGCTGGACAAAAAGTGGACAAATTTGCTGTAGTGCTGTATTTTTTTAAGTGTGGGATTTTTGCCCAAAGCTTTAACTCGGATATGGGTCATTCTATAAATTTGGGGTCCAATTTTTCTGTCCCCTGTTACGTCTGACATCTTGTAAAATGTTGTAGTTTGTAAATTCAGGACATATTCTTTAAATGCCTTCTATTTCAAGGAGTGATTACATAAAGTACAATTCATAAAAATATGTTTTGAAGGCATGTTTAATAATACTTGTACGGCAAATGGCAGTATGTCAGGTGTAACAGGGACAGGAAAATGTTACACGTTGGACCCCAAATTTATAGAATGACCCATATACTACCATACTCCTACCGGTAGTAATGTGAATGATATGTGGTTTTGATAAACATTAATTATCGGCCAATTGTTTCACAGGCTTTGTCAGCAGAATAATGATCAGTCCTTCAAATTTTCTAACTTTTTAGCGGTTATAAAAAACTCATTTATACGTTCTGTGGCCTGGACTCTGTATATTTGTTTGGGGCACTAATTTTATTTGGGGACCAGGGAATAGACAGTATCGAATAGATGCCATCTTGAAGGGCTACTTTTGTTGTTTAAATTGGTAAACAATGTAAGCACAAAATGTCCAGTCATGCATGTCCTCAAGGAACAAAGAAAGTGCCCCACAAGATGGCAGCTATCCGATATGGTCTATTCAAGCTGGTAGTCTGTCATGATTCAATGCAGTAATAACCAAGATAGTAACCAGTGAAATAAACCTAAAAGCATTCGCATTTAACAAATATTTCTGCTGACAAACTCTGCAAAACTTGGCCGAGCATGGGCATTAACTAACCCAAGCTTTTTCGTTCTCTTTCTCAAATCCTTCTGGCTCTTTCTGTTTCTTTGTTATCTATCGGCTCATATTTCTTAATCTCCTGCCTTGTGTTATGTGCATTATGCTTACAGTCGGCTCACCACCTCGAGCATGAACTAGCTGTAACCAAGGCCCAGAATGAACAGGTACCATAAGAAAAACGGAAAAAAACGTAGCTGTGACCTCTTTAAAATATGAACAATTGACCTCTCTCTAATAACTTCACTTCCTACAGATTGCCACGTGCATCAGATTCTTAAGCGTAATTTTTTTGTAACACTCATCGGCTGTGCCGTCTTTCGAACATATTTTGATCGACACGTGCATGTGTTTTGAACATTTTCCAGGATGTGCGTATGCGTACTTGATGCCGTTTAATACCAGTTGTATTTTTCCTACAAAGATGGCGTCTGTAAGAGTGGTCAATTCAAAGTTTTGCATTCAAATCAAGTTCAGAATACTCAAAGTAAAAGTAAACTTATAGTACTGGTAGCAGCATAAACAGAGAGGTTTCGCAAGGCGACGTATACGTGCGCGCATACGTTTAGCTATCGGTATTTCTGTGGTTTCGCAAATCCAAAACACAATGCAAATCCACACGACTGGAGACCAATACTCAGTCCGAAGCTTTGAAACCCACCAAATTGAGATATTCATAATTCATACCTTTCATCCTGACTACGTACATGTGAAAGTAACAAAAAATGGAAACAAACACTAAAAATGAGATTTCACTACACGTTTAGTGTTTACACAATTAGTGAGCTCGATATCCTGTTTATCCGTGCCTTGCAAATGTGTAGCAGATAGCGAGTAGCGTATGATGTCACACGACCACAGTTTTTTGTGAAACAGAAATCCGTATCCATGCACTTGCAAAACCTCTCTAATACTAATAGTTTGATTTCCCAACAAAAGAATGCCTTTACAGTGTATACTTTATGCATAACATTTTCATTGGAGCATGCACGCGCATTCACAGAATATCACCAGAGCATGATCACTAACCATTAATTTAATTAAAAGGAGAGTTTAAAACTGTTGCAATTTCCAATGTTTATTTGCTCATGGACAAAATTAAATCACTCAGCACTGTTTTTAACAGTTTAGTTTACGGATTTATATTTTTGTGAGGGCCTAACTTGTTTATTGCAAAATGCCTTAGTGGGGTTTTAGCTGTATTCATAAAGGCACAGGCTCGTGAGCAATGCGCGCACACCAAATTCGTGCCACGAAATACGCAGCTCCATAGCAAAGCATGGAGCTGCGTATTTCGTGGCACGAATTTGGCGCACGCACATTGCTGACGAGCTTGTGCCTTTAAACCAATTTCTCATGGGGATAAACTTGTCATAAGTTATCATAAGTCAGTCACAGGTCACATGACATTCAAGAGCACATTCTTCAAAAGACGTTGTCAATGTTTGTCACATTGCCTTGTGACACGCAGCGCGAAGTGCACCATGGTGCGCTATGTGACATAAAACGTTATGCAACTTGTTTTAAATTTTGACTTATGACTGACTTGTAATAACTTTATAACAACTTCGCAAATTTTTAATTATGAGTTGTCACACTCGAATTTAATTTTCCCTGAAACAGTACATGCGAGAAAGCGAGGAAAATCTGGATTCCTTGAGAACGCTGGTGGAGTCTGCCGACAAGGACAAAGTAGGATTGTTGCAACAACTCGAAGAAGAGAGAAGGTGGGTTAGAAAGTGGACATTTTATCAGTTTCGTAGATCTTGAAATTGGGTTCTGTGGGTTCAGTAAACTGCATATCTGCGCCTTTAACACCCAGCAGGGTGGATATGTGTGCATTACAAATCTTATTATTATTATCATTATATTCATGAGGTTTTTCATCAATAAATAGACTGACCGTTTAAGCCCCGCCCCCTTAAATTCCACCAACCAATCACTTTGCAGGACAGTCCTTTGGGGACTCAAAGAAATCTATCCATAATGATTCTCCACACTTTGAAATTGTTAGATATGTTTCTGTGTGGGCATGGCATGGTTGGTCTACATGTGTATCTCATTAATTCATTTCCAGTTGAAAATGTAGGATCGTCACTTTTAGTGTCGAGTCCACAAATTCAGATTCCAATATGAAATTCAAAACCGAATATTCAAAAATTCAGATTTAAATACAGATTGGAATACTTTTAAAAAGCATTACATAACTGAATAATAAGGTTGATAAACTGCCTTGTAGAAATTTTAGCCGCGTGAATGCAGTAATACGTACGTGTACTTTAGAAAACCTGAAAAACCCTTCAGTTGGCAATTTCTACCACAAAAGTACCATTTTTAATACAAGAAGAAAAAATCATGTGGTGTTTGTTACCATTGCTATCAACACTTTTAATCAGGTTTTCTTGTCAACTCGTGCAGTAAAATTTTTGGGGTTTTTAAGTCCTAACTCTTAAGGAAACCAGACACTTCTGCGTCATAACTTTTCGTCGGCCTACACGAACGTCAGACATCAATTTCACGTCTTTATTTTTATGTCTCAAACTTCACTGCATTATCTTTGACGGTGTGCTGTATTCACATCATCCTGGTCCGGCGGTCTAATCTATAAATAATTTGCTAGCCTGGCACACACTGACGATCTTCCTGGAGCATAGGATATCCAACCTTTCTAAAAATACAATAAAAAGTTCCCCTGGGAATTTATGTAGGGCTGACAAAGGTGTACTGTTTTTATTTTAAAGAATGTTTTTCTGACTAAAATGGAGAACGTGGGTGCGTGATCTAAAACTGGTAAACACTGGATGAAGATTTCAAAATGTCTTAAATTAATCAAAATACTACCTCGATCTGTAAAGAAATGTCCATATTTTACAATCATATTACAAAAATTAACAGAATGAATTTGACTGGGCACACTGTGCCATCACATTTTCAAGAAATAGTTGAAAATGCATGTAAAAAATTGCCTTTTTTGGCTATTGTTTTGATTATCTGTCCCTCACGCATAAAAACAACCTCCGCATAAAACTATAAAGTCAATTTCAACATGTGATAAACTGGGTGTGTGTACAATGTACATGTATTAACATCAGTAGTGGGTATGAAGCGGGACTCCCAATCAGAGGTTGGGGGTTCGAGCCCCACTTCGACCAACGTGTCTGTGTCCCTGGGCAAGGCACTTAATCCCAGTTGCCTCGTCAACCCAAGCGATATTTGGGGAGCTGTTATGGGGAATGCCACAATCTAACTGCTGATAGGATTGTGCGCCTTGGCCGGGTTGCCACCTAGTTGAAGCGAAATGGTTCTGGTGATTTCCTGATGGCAGCGGTAATAATGGCAACAGTCGCCTCGGAATATGTCTACATATACTCTCCAACAAAAGAAACTGTGCATGATAAAAATTGCTGTATTTTTTCAGCTATGGCAGATAACTCGCTGGAATAAACTGTTAATGAAAGTCCATGAAATCTTTCAAATGGTTAACCGAACTTGAAATGTACAAAATGTGTTCTTCGTGTTCTCAGAGGTTGCTGAAAACTGACTTGCCAATATTGAAGTCACAAAGTCAGTATCGAGTGTGTCCCCCTTGTGCATTAATCACTGCTGTGCATCTTCGCCTCATGGAGCCAATGACACGCGCATGAAAGAGAATATTGACTTTTGGGTAGTCCTTTTATACGGCTTGCTAACGAGACCTGAACTTTATGGAATTCTGTTACATAACAACCTCTAGGACCCCTATTGTGAAATCAACACCCAGGCATGCCTAAGTCCTGCACTATGCCATGAGCAGGTTTTGAGTGCATAACCTTTTTCTATTAAACAATGTCAGAGAATATTGTCTGTGAATTTGGTGTTTATTTTCCACCTTCTTGAAAAAATACAGCAATTTTTACCATGCACAGTTTCTTTTGTTGGAGAGTATAGATAGATGGCGCTTTACAAATGCTTGTGTTATTATTATTATTATTATTATTATTTAAAAAAAACAGGTTCACTTTAGTTATCATTTGTTGTTGACTAAGGAAAGGCATTTATTTGTCTCTTGATTTCCGTCCCTCACGCGTGAGGGACGGAATTGGATCATGCTCGTGGCAAAAAGCTTAGTTGCATGAGCAAAGGCCTGGAAATTATTAAAATTTCATGGGTTTACAGTTATTAAAATTGTCTTCACTTTAAAGATACATTTTAAAAACATTTTCAAACAGAATGACACAAGTTGTAGACTACTAAAATGTGACGTCAGTTGTCAGGGTAACTGGATCTAAACATTAACTGGTAATCTGAAACGTCCATTGCTAATGCACAGGGAAACAGTTCACTGGTTTTAGTGTAAACCCAGTAACCTTGGCAACACACAAAGGGTGACATTTTCATTTTTTGTACTCTGTTGTGTAAAAGCTCAGTTGATGCATACCGAGTAACAAAAGCACACATTTTTTTTAAAAACAAGTTTAGTCAAAATTTATTTAAAATATTCACTTAACAGCTTGATTATGACTGCAGAAAGATTTTGTGTGCTGAAAATTCCCCCTCTCAGATTGACTGCTTTTATTGACTGAAGTTGCCATTCTGCTGGGGCAAGTACCGGTAGTTCAGTAGTTGAGACACCTGCCTTGCATACAGGAGGTCGTGGGTTCGATTTCCACCCAAGCACGCTATGATTTCTTATCATATTTCTTCAATGCGAAAAGCATAAGTGCTATACAGTGCATAATACACTGTGTAAGGAACAAATAAATTTAATTTCAACATTGTATGACCCAATTCAATAAAAACCTTATTTAAAAAAAAAAGCTTTTCTTTCATTTTTAAACATACCCTTAATGAGGTACTCTTTTTGGAAATTAAAAAAAAAATCGCACAAATGTGTTTCATCTTATATTTCTGTATCACGTTTTAATCAGAGCAAAATCACTGGACCTTAAATGCCACACATGCTAGTCCTTCATAAGCAGTGTGTTGAAGCAAAACGATTGCTAATATGCCATTGCCAGTCATATACTCGAATATATTATATGATGGAACAAATTGCTAGATCTTGCTTTATATACTATCTGCCGTTTTCCTTGCCTTTTGTTACACAATGCACTAATCTGTTTTATGAATTTGTCATCCGTGTTACAGGAAGCTGGAAGATCTTCAATTCCGGTTGGAAGAGGCCAACATCAATTCCACAGATCTCAAGGTAAGTGGAAATTCAAAATCGGAAGCACTATCTAGATCTTTATTTTTAGATTGGGAAATTTGTGGGTGTTTTGGCTGTGTTTGTGGTTTAGCCTGGGTGGAAAATCCCAAACTACACTGTACTCCATGTTTAAGTGACAGGGCTGCAGTGAAATATATCACAAGCCTTCACAAGTCCACCACATCAATTGAAACAAAGGCATCATTTTGTGCAGATTCAAGATGGACTTGTGAAGAAATTGCGATTTTATCGTCACTAAACTTGTGTTGGACTCGACTTCATACTTGTTAGCGGTATTTATTCTTGTAAAGTGTAGAAATTGTCAGGCATGCGTACAAAAGCAGAAATTTCTGGTAACCAGCTTCATTTATATAAAATTTACTACATTTTGGTGAATTTGTACGTGATGAAAGAACTTTCCACAAATAGATGTAATAGGTCAAAGTTCTCTTCAATTTTGTTTAATCTAAAATTTTAAGATATGTTTTACAAGTTGTTCTGATGAGGTAATTAAAAAATGTAGTCCCAAAAAGTAAAAATAGCTCCTCAATATGTCAAAATGTCATACATTGGTTTGTCCTTGTTATATGCATTTCTGGCAAATTGATGCACAAGCTTTTCAGAAATGTACGTTGTAGAAGGTTTTTTTTTTTACCCTTTCGGGAAAAAGTTATCACTTGAGAACAGTTATAAAGACATTTCTTTAATTTTGAAAATATGAACAGAACCATTGACTTGTGTTTCAAATGTACCCCAGCTCTTGCCAACATTTTTAATAAATGGATTTTGAGGTATGCTGTTACACTCAAAAGACTGACCATGGCGCAATACACTCAGTCAATCTAGTTATCTATTTAACATGATTGGACTAAGCCAAGTGTTGGACATCCCCTTATTGAATTAAAATACTCCCTAGTTAATTTGAGTAATCCTGCGAATTAACCTTGCACGCAAATGGTCAGCGTTGTAATTCAATTTGCCACACAAACATGGAGGTCTTTTTCTTATTAAAAGCCCCAATACATCATTTGCAGTTATCCAAAATTTTACTTCACGAGTTGACAAGAAAAACCTGAATAAAAGTGCAGATAGCAATAGTAACAAACGCCACATGAACCTCAAAGAAAATCCTAGAATCTAGAATAAAAGCATCGTCTGTCCGAAGTAATTAGCTTCCAAAACATTCCTCAGTATTACGGATGGTTATGTAATTTTTTCGTGACCCCGAATTCCCTAAGCAGATGGTGAAGTGACCATCTTAACACTTCTGTCTCAGCTGGAGTATCCGAATATTTTGACTAATTATAAAATACTTCAACAATGCAAAGAATGTTAATTGATTTGTACCAGTTAATGGAATGTGATAACAAAATATAGATTTGATGGTTCCGAAGTGCTGTAATTAAGCCTTATATAACTAAACTCCTCAAAAAAAGTTCGGAAAGTCAAGTTTGACTGACGATTTCTCTCTTGTTGCAAAATAATTTTCCTTGAATTTTATATCATTAGAAAGCCCTGTTATTCCTCTTTAAGATGATGTGTCATTTGTTATGATTAAGCAATTGGGGGATGTGCAGCACAGCTAAATACGGGGGTGGGTGTAAAGTGAAATGTCACAAAACGCATTGCTATCGTCAAAAAGTGCATTGACACATTCCCATAATACCGTCCTCCAAGCAAAAAGGGAATGCACTGCATGACAATAGCAGTGAATTTTGTGACATTTCACTTTCCACCCACCCCTGTATTCCGCTATACTGCACATCCCCCAATTGATTAATCATAACAAATGACACATCACTGTAAAGAGGAATAACAGGGCTTTCCAATGATACCAAATTCAAGGGAAATGATAACAAGAGAGAAATCGTCAGTCAAACTTGACTTTCCGAACTTTTTTGGAGGAGTTTATAAATATACCAAAAAAAGAAATTCACATCTACTGTCTTTTGCCAATTTCAATTCAATTTTATGAAAGTTACGTAACACACGTCTGGCAGACCCAACAAGGTCAGAAGCCTAGACAATTGGTGCAGATGAAATTTACAATGCTTCACATGAATGGTGTGAAATTTAGCTGCTCCGTGCTGGCTAATTTGCAAAATATTGGCAGTTGCAAAAATGTTAGTTTTAAAAATATATATATCTTAACAAATTCCATGGTTTTATTTGTGTAAGGAATACAAATATACTCCGTAGACATATTTTGGTAAAAGATTTTGGTAAAATTTTCATTTTTTTTTTACCAGGCGGAACAAAAAGAGGAGTCGGGTCGAGTTAGAACACTGAAAGAGAGATTAGTTGAAGAAAACCAGAGAGCAACTAAACTCCAACAAGAGGTGGATACACTGCAAGTAGGTTTGAAGTTTCATGCCTTATAGAGCCCTCGCACAGGCGGCCATGACAGGGGGCAGTCACTGTGTGTCATGCACGAGTAAGAACTATGTGGATCTATTGTCACATCATTTAAATATGAAAACCTGACCCCTGTCATGGCCGCCGATGCAGAGGGTCTATAAATGGACTTTTTTCCAAGCCTGTTGCAAGAGCCAACATTACTGGTTAATTTCTCAATCGTTTGTTTCTGATTTCTAGGGTAATTTTGAGGAAAAGGATTTTAAAATTTTGGAGCTGGAAACGGAGAGTGCCACCTACCAAGAGCAAATCGAGTTCCTACAGAAGGAGAATCAAAATGCGTTGCAGGTGGTCGCGAAGCAGGAATACGGCAAACTGGTGCAGAAACAACGTGAGGAGATGCTGACACAACGCGATCTGGAAATTGCCGAGATGCAGGAGAAGATGACAACGATGGGCAAAGACAGGAGAGGACAGGAGGAGAAACTGGCTCAGCTGGTAAGACGCTCCTGCCCCCCTTTCCACACCCTGCCCCACCCGTGCCCTGTCCCAATCCTGCTCCAAACCGGTCCCAGCCCACCCCACCCCAGCTCTGCCTCTGCCCCGACCCTGTACCGCTCTTGCCCCGGCCCTGCACCGCCCCTTTCCCACCCTTGCCCCACCCTTGCCCCAACGCCACCCCTAGCCAAACGCCACCCCTGTCCCACAACTGCCCCACCCTCCAAAAAATCCAGTATAGTACACTGCTCACTAAAATAACTCGAACATAATTTTCCCCAAAATTCCAGTTTGTTTTTCGGCATCAATTGTGTGTGTGTTTTCTACAGTAAATAATATAAGGCAAACCTGATTACACAAATTCTTCAGGCCGAAAAAAAACCAATTTATTAACAAGAAATTGTTTACACTGTATTGATATTTTATTTTCTCCTTTTTGCTAATTCATGCCACCAGAAAGAGCAAATTAATCAGGGTCTTCTAAAGCATCAACAGTCGTCAAAAACAATAGAAGGTGAGAATGTTTTACTTTCAATGTTTTACTTTTGCTAATGTTTCTAACATTACTACTTACATTTACAACTTTGACCATTTATACAACGGTGTCCATCTTCCGAATTGGACAAACTTGAAATATGTACTGACGGATTTCTTGCAATTATTGGGTCGTTTTCATAAATGTCATTTGAAGTGTTCTTTTTTCTTTTCTTTCTGAAGATTTACAGTCACAGTTGTCGGATAAAGAGTCATCTTTGAAAGACCTCGCATCCTCAGTTCAAGACTTAAAGAATACATGTGCAGGTCAGTAACTGGTTTTTTTTTGTGTTTTTTTTTCGTAGGTGATTAATCACTAAACTTAAGGGAAAAAAAACTTGTAAAGCAATTGTGTGATACAACTTGTAAATTCCATTAATTGTTTTTTGGACAGATCTGGAAAGAAAATGCATTGCAAGTGTAGACAGATGCAGCCAGCTTGTGCAAGACAAACAGAAATTAGTAAGTCCTTTTTTTCTTGTAGTTTTACAGATTTTAGTTAAGATAAAGTATGTGTTAATATTTTAATTTCAAATTGAGCAATATAATATTGGATGGCTTTGAGGGTGATATGAGAGTATGTATACCACATGAGTCATGAAAATATCGAACGAGCCGAAGGGAGTTCGGTATTTTCATGACCAGGGCGGTATTTTCCCGCCGAAATATAAGTGAAGCTGACCTTCTCTGTTTTGTAAGATTTCCGCAGGAATTTTCTTTGAAAAACTTCCGTTCATTTCTTACATTTACAACTGCATGCTGTTTTGTTTTTGATACCGTACGCTTGCGCGCATTGCACACACGCACAATGCACTCAGTCAGTATTTTGGTGCAGCCATTTTGAACGCTCATCAGATTTCGTGCTCTCTACTGCACAGTAGGCTCATCAGAAAAATAATGGATTTTATGTATTGTATAATACGAAATTCAGTACTTTGCCACTTAAAAATCGGTCGTCTTTCTACATTTAGGAAGCAGATATCACCCAGATCATGAAGAGTTCTGGCGACAGCTCAGACCAGTTGGTGCATCTTAATGAACAACTTAGAAGCAAAGAAAGGTGAGTGCGTCCAACCTACAAATCCCATTTTATTTTCGTCTTTGTACATGGTGCATTGGCCTGCTGCATTGCCTGTGCATGTCAAATGCATTTTATGCCTGTAACTTCCTGTATTGTATTTTTTTTATGCAAATGTACCAGATATTTTTAGGTGGAGATGTCATGATTTGGGTTTTTATGATAAATTTATTAAGACGGAAGTAATCAAGTTACAAAGAGAATCTGAATGATTTTTTTTATTTGAGTCTTTTCACGGTAAAGGGGGAATTTTGGCAACACAGACCATATTTTACAGAAGATACCTTTGTCTGGTCTCAAAATAAAAGAAATAAGTTTCAGTTCTGAAGAGATAACTGGGGCCCAAAAAGGGTTACAAATAGTGTGACAACATGCCTCTCTAAAAACCCTGTGTATAAATTTTTAATATATGCTCGTAACCGGGACGGCCTAAAATGTAACACAAGTGTAAAATACGGAAATTTCTTTACTGTTTAAGGTATTATTTTGATTAATTTAAGAAATTTTGAAATTTTCAACCAGTGTTTACCAGTTTTGGATTACGCTCTTCCATGTAATGGTTTCCATTCATTACCGTGTAACATATATTGTGTGTCAACTTTTAATCTTGTCTAGATCAAATGGAAAGATTACCATGCACGGACACCCACTGAGACGCCATACATAAATAAAACATATGGGACAACTCTCAAAAATGTCAAGTTTTCCTTATTAAATTTTTCCTCATCAAATGCTGGGTGTCCGTGGCCGGTAATCTTCCCCTCATATTGTATAAATCCTAAATTGCGCCCCCATACTTCTAAACCTTCTAAACCCGCCCTCCAGACGCGTCGAGGATCTTCTAAGCGAACTCTCCGAGGCCAACCAAATGGTGGCCAAGCTACGCGAGACCTTGACGCAAAACGAAGAGGCGGCGGAACGCGAATCTAAAACGATCGCCGAGAGAAACCGACAGCAGATGGACAAATACCAAATGGAAATACACTCGCTGGTGAGCAATGTTTTAGATCTGTTTGTTTGTTTGTTTTATGTGCATGAACTTGACAACAAATGCTTGTTGCATTTTGCAAATTCACTCCTTAGAAACCGCTAACCCATTTTAATACATTGATTAATTAGCAATAGTCTTCCCAGGTGCATCTTTACATTGGCTAAAATGTCAGTCACACTTTTAATCTAGGTACATGTAAACCATATCAAGTAATGACTTGACTACGTGAGTAGTGTAGTGACGTGAGTTGTGACGTGAGTTGCGACACAAGTTGCGACGTAAGTCGCGACATTAATATGACAGATGATCAGTCCATCGATCTTCATTAACTGCTATGGTTGAAACAATAATATTTTGAGCAGTGTACTTTTATTGTTGCATGGTTCTTGTGGTAACATTTGCTTAAATGTTTGCACTTTCAAAACTTTGTCAGAATCTTCCATGTAATAAGAATAACATTTCTTTAGGATTTGGTCCAGGGTAGTTAAAGCTTTTTAGGAAATTAAATGAATTAGACAAACCAAATCAGCTCATCCTCCCCAACCATGGTTCTAATTAGCAATTTTAGTAAGTTCTGAAAACAATTTGTTTTCAACCCTACCAATAACTTGCTGATAAAATTACGTACAAACAAAATTCTAAAACCGAATGCCTTTGCACGTCTGCATGTTTTTTTATGCACGTCTGCATTTTTGTCCCCAATTCCTTCTGGCAGTAGGCGCCCCCCTATGCAGTTTTAGTCAGACTACTGTACGCATTAGTATTCCGTTCTTTTTTTTTCTTATTGGCTTGCCAACTATTCCTATTTCAGTCACTCCCTAAGTGTGATTTAGTCATTTTTAATTTCCATATTTCGTTTAATTTTATGTGGGAAGAACGGAGGGGGTCACAAAAATGAGGGAAACTTTGGTCTCGTGTCCACATTGATTTACTTTTAGTAAAGTCAGTTTGTTTGTGTTAAATTTCTGCACTGCTGTTTCTCTATGAATAAGTACATGTATATGCACTAACTGCTGATAGGGTTTGAGTGCCTGGCCAGCAACCACCTAGTTAAAGCGAAATGGTTCTGGTGATTCCCTGATGGCAGCGGTAATATTGGTAACAGCGCCATGAGCACCCCGCAGGGTGGATATGTGCGCTACATTGTATATAAGAATCCACCATTATTATTATTATTATAAAAAAAACGGTGGCCTTCAATTAATTACGTCACAGACCTTGAAAACATTCCGTAGTAAAAGAGTTAAATGTCCATTATTTTTATACAATTTATATTTCACTTCATAAATTTTAATTTGCTCAAGATTGAGTTTTTTCTGTCTTATTTAACCCTTAAAAATCTCTGGGCTGACAGGCCAATATTTTTAAAAAACATTTGTGACACAATTTTCTTTGCTTTCCCCCGATTTCTTTTAAAAAAGCACTTTTGTTCTGACGGTTTGACCCCTTGCTTTCTTTCCCTAGGTGACGCTGTAGCTCATCAACCCCCTTCCATGCCTAAATTATTAGTTTTTTAGTTTGCTGTCATGTTTTATTTTGTTTTGTTAGTTCTACATTATTTCTGCTTCTTTTTGTGCCGTTTTCTAACTTAAAATTAGCTTTAGTGTCTTTTACATTTTTTTACACATTACCACTCGATATTTTAATCAAAAGTGCAATATAATTTGATAAAAATTTAAAATGCAATTTTTTTCTCCGAAAATATTTTGATGAAAATTAAGCAAAATTACCTTTAAAATTAAACTTCCAGTAATTTGTATCCATCTTGTGACAGAAATGGGGGAATTTTTAGGAGGGTATTTGATTTTTAGGGTATAAATTTCGCTGTTTGTAGATGCACTGCCTAATTTGCAAAAAGTAAAGGACTTTTCCCACTAGAACATCAACATTTATTAGAGGGTTACAAAACTGCCTGGTTAATAATGTCATTTCCAAAGAGTTGGGTTTTAACTGCATGGTGTTACTATTTGCAGTGTTCCTACCCCAGTTTGTAAGCTAACTGGTATAAATGCACCTTGAAAAATTGCCTTTAGTTTGGACCAAAGTGTAACAATTCAATGCATTTTATGGTTCTGATAAAATGAGTTTAGAAAATGAAAATATTTGTAAGCAAAATTATTTGTTTTTCAGTGTTTTTGAAAACAAATGCAAGGATTAATCGCTGTCTGCAATATTCTATTACGGAAAAAATAATATTAAAACTAAAATTTGCATTTGGGACCAAAAACATGTCTGTCCAGAAATTTGCATAAAATGTTATTCAGAAATGAGATATGGATATTTTTTTCAATTCATGAACAAAAATAAGTCATCGGCACCAAAAAATAATTGCAAACAAATGGTTTATATAAATATCGTATTTTACATTAATTCTACGTAAATATAAACAACCAAATTGGTATTCCTTATGTTAATTGGATAAAATTAACTCTTACAATCACGCCAGCACCTCAATTTTATTGCTAAAACAATTCTTTTGATGAACTCTTATAGAAGAAAAATACGTTTCATTTATTTTACTTCCATCACCCTCTGGTCAACACCTGTTTAATAGCTAATATAAAATGTAGCAAGCAGTAACAAGAAACCGTGCTTAAATTAACAAAAAATGTAATAAATTTGCAAGTCTACAAATTGTGCTGCCAAACTCGAGTTTATTCAAAATTGTAAAGTTACTACACTGCTCGTCTACACGGCTTCCACAAAACCATTTTATTTGTCACCTTCTTTCAGTCCGAACCATTGCCACCTTAATCCCCTAACCTTGTCCATGTAACTCTTACTAACACTCCTTCCCAAAACCCCACCCCCAAAAACCCACCCCCAAACCCCACGCCCCAAACCCCACGCGCCCCCGTCTCGCCAGTTTCGTTTTCCTCCATTTTAGTTGCTCTAGACTCGACCTAGTCTCTTCTCTATCACAGTCCCCCCTCTGTTCCTCATTAGTTTATTTTTGCCCTATCCATCACAAAACCAGCAAGCGAGCGTCGACGCGGGACAGGCCAAGCTTGCCCAACAAGAGGAAACGCACCAATCGGAGACGCAAGCCCTGACGACGACCCACAAGGCTCGGCTCGCTGAGGTTAGGGAGACTTTGGAGAGGCAGAAGGAGGAGCTGGAGAGGTTACAGGCTGCTGAAGCCACCCTAAGAAGCTCGCTCAAGGAGACGGAACACAAACTTGAGAAAATAACGGTCAGTGAAATGTGCAAAAATGAACCATATGTCATGCAGGCTGGGTCGAGTTTTCGCGACCGTAAGTAAAACTTTTTGGCGGTACACAGACATTCCAGGCAGTATCTGGGCACCGCCAGGAATTTCCATTGTGTTTTCTACTTATGGTTATAAAAACTCAACCTAGCCGGCGTGACTTAAAGATAGTATACACTAAAAAAAGGGTTTACAGTCATTTCGCCCCGAAACCACTGGATGTTCTAGGGTAAAGTGGCTTTTAGTGGCTTTTAGTGTTTGGACGAAGTGGTTTGGGGGGTGAATTGGCACTTGGGCGAAGTGGTCCAGGGCGAAATGGTTTTGGGGCGAATTGAATTTACGTCTCGCGAGACGAAAAATATTGTTTTGCTCATTTCTCAAAGACTTTAGCACTTCAGACAAAACCATTTCAGGGGAAGTTTTCTACCGTCATCATGTTTATATTGTGTCGGTTATGTGTAAATCTGTGAACATTTCTGATTCTTCGAGATACCAAAGGGCCTTTTTTTGCAGACCAGGTCACAAATATTGACAAGCTACAATCTTCCCACCTAAAAACCTTCTTGCATTCATACAGTATAGAAGCAAGATACAGCTTTGTTTGCGGGGAGATCTACTCCAAGTTTTAGTTTTGGCGGTCCCTTTCCTGAGCAAACATGGAGTTGATCATAATTTGAGAATTTCTTTCCTCTTTTTGAAAGACTGACAAAACCAAACTAGAATCGAACCTGGAACAAGTCACTAAGGATAGAGACAAACTGAAGGAAGACTTGGACCACAGCCTGAGCGAGAAACAACAGCTGCTGTTAGCCAAAGCGGAGTTGAGTCTACGACACGACGAATCATCGGGGAAATACAAACAGCTTCAGGAACAGTTGGAGAAAGACGGCCAGAGCACAGGAGAGGTAGACCGATTTAGCTTTTGCTTCTTCAAACAAAGCGATTTACTCTTTGCAAAGCGGCTGTACAAAGTCGTCAACATTTCTACAGTCCTACGTAGAGTAGTATTTTTCAAGACCCACCGTCCTCCCTCCGAAATACTACCTACCAACATTTTTCTGTCAGTACCATGAATTGTCAACATTTTACAGTGCATGATGCTGCCTTCAAGCCCCCTCCAACCTCCTCCAACCTTCCTAACTCTTTGTGGAAATTTTAGACGTCCCCTTAGTGAAATGACGTAACAATACCTCTCCGTGCAAAGCATGATGGGCTTAAATGGAGTACTTGCCAAATCGGTGCTCATTCTGTTTGCGTCGAGTACGTCAAACTCGCTGTAGTTTTTACCGTACTCTTTAACCAAGTGGGATGCAGTTAACCCCCGGCACTAGAGCCACCCCCGGCACTAGAGCCACCCCCGGCACAAGAGCCACCTCCGAAGAGTCTCTGGAGTATATTTGGTAACACAATTTTACTTTAGAGAAGCGCCTACGATGTTAAATTCACGGACCAACGCTATACCCCATAGGCCATGTCATTAGAGTACTCCAAAGAATCCCACGACCCCGTGCGCATCATGGTTTTGTTTACATTGTTGATGTCAACTCTCATTCGGTCCATTGTCGTCCATCTTTGCCTCATCAGCTTCAGCACACTTTAGAAGAGGGCCGAGCAAACCTAGAGAAAGTCGGCAAGGAGCGCGACACAGCCCTAAGGGAGAGAACCGAAGCCCTCGCCCAGGCCCAAGAGATGACCATAAGACTTGAAAGCGAGACGACGGAGAGAGCTGAGGAGTTGAAACGACAAGGCATCGCGCACCAGGAACAGCTAGCCAAGCTAACAGGAGGTACTGTGGCGACGGAAGAACAGAACAGACAACTCAGATTACAGTTGTGAGTAGAGGATCAGTATTTCGCCCCACAAGTATTTATTTATTCCATTTTATTTGAGGACACCGTGCTTGTGATCAAGGAGTTATGTGTTCAAGCTCCACTTGTGCCATGGTATCTGTGTCCATGGGCAAGACACCTAATCTCAATTGCCTCGTCAACCAAAGCGATATTTGGGGAGCTGTTAGGAGAATGCCACAATCTAACTGCTGATAGGGTTGAGCGCCTTGTCCAGGCAGCTACCTAGTTGAAGCGAAATGGTTCTGGTGATTCCCTGATGGCAGCGGTAATACTGGCAACAGTGCCCAGAGTACCCTGTAGGGGGAATGCCACAATCTAACTGCTGATAGGGTTGTGCGCCTTGGCCAGGCAGCCACCTAGTTGGAGTGAAATGGTTCTGGTGTTTCCCTGATGGCAGCGGTAATAATGGCAACAGCGCCAGGAGTACCCTGTAGTGGGAATGCCAAAATCTAAGTGCTGATAGGGTTGAGCGCCTTGGCCGGGCAGCTACCTAGTTAGAGTGAAATGGTTCTGGTGATTCCCTGATGGCAGCGGTAATAATGGCAACAGCGCCAGGAGTACCCTGTAGTGGGAATGCCAAAATCTAAGTGCTGATAGGGTTGAGCGCCTTGGCCAGGCAGCCACCTAGTTGAAGCGAAATGGTTCTGGTGATTCCCTGATGGCAGCGGTAATAATGGCAACAATGCTAGGAGTACCCTGTAGGGGGAAGGCCACAATCTAAGTGCTAATAGGGTTGTGTGCCTTGGCCGGGCAGCTACCTAGTTAGAGTGAAATGGTTCTGGTGTTTCCCTGATGGCAGCAGTAATAATAATGGCAACAGTGCTAGGACGTTTCAGATTACCAGCGAATGTTTAGACCAAATTACCATGGCAACTTTTAGTCTGCATCCATGCTTCAGGCATGAGATTTTTCAGACTTTTGAATTTGGGAGAATGACATCATTAGTATAGAAAGATACATGCATTCTTCAGACTTTTCGTAAATTTTCAGATTTTTTTTGGATTGACAATCTCATCCCTGATGCTTTCAAATGATTGCGCAAAGCCACTACCCTGTTTAAGCTGATTCCCTGGCTATACTGCACATAATACCACGATAGTCAGGAGCCTAATTTTGTTAGCACGAGGGCCCCCTTGTGAAATGTGTGCTATAAATTCATCTTCAATTATCATTTTCAAATTATCAAAAGATGCCACCTCAGGGGAAATCATTGCATTGGACAGTTGGACTCACTTCTATCTTCCATTTCTCAGGGAAACGGCAAATCAGAACCTGGAAGAAATCAAATCACAGAAATCTGACTTAGAAACAGCGAGATCCGAACTGCAGGGACGATTGGAGGAATCCCAGGTTCACAGAACCAACTTGGGTCGGCAGGTGAGTTGCAACCAGGATTTTCAGATTAAGAGTACAACAAATATCCAACTTACTTTGCAGGCTGCGAAATAATACCATTGTAGATCATAGCTCAGCTGGCAGAGTACTGCCCAGTGTTCTAGAGATCTCGGGTCTAAATCGTGACAAGGACCATATTTGTTTTTCCTTTTCATCAACCCATGTTTGGGTATTGCATTTCCTTAACCACTTCGCGATGGGGAACTGCATATGCAGTTCTAAGTGCGAGTGTCTTGGCGGCGGTTATACAAAATTAGCCCATGAATTAGACCAGGGCAGAGCTGGTCTCTTATCTTGTTGGCTTGGGGTCAAGTCAGTTTTTGGTTTTTAACCTGTGACTTGACTCTGGAGAAAATGACTTGTGACTGAACTTGGGAAATAAGATTGATTTACGACTTGAAATAAAAACTAGTCATCAAGTCTCCAGCCCCAGAGACATACATGTATACTGCATAACCAAAACTGCTTGTGCAGTCTCCCGCTCCAGGGGAATAAATTGGAAAATGCCTAGCTGGTCCGGAAGTGGTTAACAATGAAGTATCCTACTAAATGGTACTCCCCAGAGAAAATGTAAGGGAATTATTTTAATTCAGGCGTTTCACAAAAAGAGCGCCACCGAGAGTTTCAGTCGGAGAGGGCAGAGCGGTCGACGACATTGTATTCATTTATTGCACAAACATATTATTTAAACTAGGTTTACAATGTTTGCGAAGGAAAAAAGTTCATTTAGTGCTCTTTTCTCGAGAATAGACATCATAATAATATACAAATATCACACGTTTAGCAATGCTCGTGTCGACCTTTTTTCCCATGCATTACGCGCACGCACATCGAATGTAACCTTTCTGCGTCAAACTCTTGGTGGCGCCTTTATTGTGAAACGCGCAAATTGAGCCCAATGATTGTCGTCATCACCCTGGAACAAGGGCGTACGATGTCTGCCAAAACCAGAATGCAGCCAAGTGTATTTTATAAGTCTACTTATAATGCTGAACATACCATCAAAATTTAATGGAGATATCTTGAAAATTGACTGAGATATGACCTTCCAAAGATATAGTGTCGCAGTTAAGAAAAGCAGGTTTTGGTGAAAATTGACTTTGAAGATTTCACACAATTCAAGTTTGTGTTTTTCAGTGCATGGAATTTTCCTGGGCATTGGGCATGTATCAAAATAAAGCTTATGATCCCAGCTTTCAAGTGGTGTCCAGCAAAAATGGGTGAATCTTCACTTTTGAATGACAATTACTCCAAACAGTGGTCGTTGACTTTGTCTGAATTTTCCCAGAAACAGTTACAATTTATGCACAATACAAAAATTAATCATTACAAATTTTTGAGAGATTTGAGTTTTGACTGGTACAGTGCTCATTCTTCCCAAACAGTCAAGTCAAGAATTGGACGAGGTAACGACGACTTTAGAGAGATTAAAATCGGAGAAGGAAAGTCTGTTAAAAGAAACGAAGACTGCCCTCCAAGAAAAAGAATCTCTCCTACAAGAACGCGAAGCCTTAAGGCATGAAAAAGAAACAGTTCTTGCGGATAAGGACTCAGCCGTCGCAGAAAAAGAATCCTCCATCGCTGAAAAGGAATCCGCATTACGTGAGAAAGAATCAGCGTTGCAAGAAAAAGAATCGGCGTTGCGAGAAAAGGCAAAAACTGAAGAGGAGAAGAACTCGATCGCATTGGAGAATAAGAGGATAATTGATGATAAAGAGCGGGCCGCCAGCGAAGCGCGAGAAGCCAACCAACAGAGGGCGCTTTTGGAGTCGGAGTCGGAGGGACTGAGAAGGCAGGTTGAAACGTACAAACAGCAGCTAGATTCGGTGAAACTGGACTCGCAAGAAGGGCAGAACAACATGGGGTCGCTCCAGGCTCAATTGTGAGTAGAAAGAGGGTTTTCGTAGTTCGGGATCTCTCGGTAATTTGGTCCAGACAGATTATCTGAAGCACAAGGTGTCGGACATAACTGGGACATCAACATTTTTGGACCTGTTATTTTAGAAATAACTCGTAGGCTAATTCCCATCTTCGGTGTTACTGTTGCTATGGCGCACAAGGCATTGCAAGAATTACTACCACATGGCTGGCAACAATGACGATAGAGCACTTGAGCACGAAAAGAATAGGTTCATTTGGGAAAATCCCTCGCAATATTTCAAAGATAATTATGTATAGGATCGATAGTTAATAGTTTACACTGAGTAGAGGACTACTATATGCAGGTATGTCCTATATCCATAAAATAATTTTTTAAATGCAATTTCTTTTTGTCATTGTTTAACTTGGTGTGGGGGTGTCTACATGCCCAAATCTGTGCAAAAACTTTTGTGAGCCAATATGCTCATGTTGACTCGGTTTGATTGGTGGGTCGAAACTATTTGTTTTTCATGTCGTACTTCAGAGCCGAGGCAAGATGTGAGGCTGATGCCAGACAGCACAAAGCAGAACAGTTACAAACTGAGGCAACCAGACTAAAAGAACAACTGGAAATGTTGCAGTCGGAAACCAAAGCCAAACAACAGGTAAATAAGGAAACGGGGAAAAATGACAAAAACTGGAGAATTTGGTTATAAATACCTCAGGTTTGTTATAAAATAAAATGTCATTTTCAATTGTTAATTTTCACAGTTGGAAGCGGAGAATTCAAAGATCGTCGGAGAACTCCAAGAGTTAAAAGAAAGGTAATATCTAATTTCCTCGCAGTGTTTTCTATTCTTTCAAAATTTGAACATGGGACGGATTGCAATAAAATAATCTTGGCCACCGGTCTAAGACCTGGGCCCAATTTCATAGAGCTGTTTAACAGCCCATTTTCCGTTAACCGAGCATCAGGCTATTTCATAGACATCGTTAACGGTAAGCAACTGAAAACCTGCCTTAACCGCAGAGCCAAATTTTGCTTAAGATAGTGACGCAACAATGGCGGTTTCCAAGTGCGCGCATGCTTAAGCACACCACGGCCGTGAAATAGCCTTATCGTTAGCACAACGTTTCTGCTACAGTAAGCACACGTTTTCAGCTAGCGCTTAAGCAGCTCTATGAAATTGGGCCCAGTCGTTTACAGCCGGCTGTCCAACTTAACCGGACTTGGCCTAGTCACTGGTTTGGCCCATTGCAGCATTAAAGCCAGTCAACTGTGCCATTTGGAGAATACACACTTTCTAAAGAAGCCTGTCCAGATCCCATTTTTGAGCACCCTATTTTTCTCATGGGTGTTGAGATTTTAATACCATATCATTTGTCTTATTTTTCTCATTACCATTGTCACAAGTGAATTGAATTAGAAATTACTCTATATGTTGTGTGTAGTATAAACAGTAACTTTGGGCGGTTTAACTTATTTTCCTGATAGAGGGTGCAGTAGCGCTATGCAAATTTCCAGTGCGCTGACACTTGCTTAGCGCTGATTGACTCAATGTTCACTGAACAAACATATTGGGAATTGGGTTTTTTTGGGGGTGTGACAACCATTCTGAAATTTCACGCCTTCAATCCGTGTATTTTCAGGGATATCATTAAAAAAACACCGATATTTAGTAAACTAATTTATCCAGTTTAAAGCAGTGCAGTGATTATACCAACTTTTTTGCTTCTGCATCCAAATTGAGGATTGCAAATTTCCCGTTTTCTTCACATGGATAGTATTTTATCAAGTACCAGTGATGGACAATAAGCTATTGTCTTCACAACACTCTTTGAGTTATTCTATCAATAATCACTTTATTATTCTTTTGCATGGTAGGTTTGAAGCTGATACAACAGGTTACGAGGCAGAAAGAGACTCCGTCCAAGATGCGCTAGATGTCACAAATGCCTTGGTGTCTGAGAAGGAGAGGTTAATTGAACAGCGGAATTGTGAGGTAATCCAAACAAGGATTCGAACCCCAGACCTCTGACACATCGGATAGAAGCTCTACCAGCTCGGCTAATAGCCACAGTGGTGCACTCCCTCAGAGAAAACCTTAAGAGTATATCGATGTGCCTCATAGCTCAGCTGGTAGAGCATCTGCCTAGTGTGTCAGAGGTCTTGGGGAAAAACCTGAGGGAGAATACCACTGTGCCTCATAGCTCAACTGGTAGAGCATCTGCCTTGTGTGTCAGGTCTTGGGGAAAACCTGATGAGGTATACCACTGTGCCTCATAGCTCAGCTGGTAGAGCATCTGCCTGGTGTATCAGAGGTCTTGAGGGAAGACCTAAGGGAGTGTACCACTGTGCCTCATGGCTCAGCTGGTAGAGCACTGTGCCTCATAGTTTGGCTAGTAGAGTATCTGCCTGGTGTATCAGAGGTCTTGAGGGAAGACCTAAGGGAGTGTACCACTGTGCCTCATGGCTCAGCTGGTAGAGCACTGTGCCTCATAGTTTGGCTAGTAGAGTATCTGCCTGGTGTGTTACAAGTCTTGGGGGGAAACCTAAGGGAGTATACCACAGTGCCTCATACCTCCGGTAGTAGAGCATCTGCCCAGTGTGTCAGAGGTCTTGGGGGAACCTGAGGGAGTATACCACTGTGCCTCCTAGCTCAGCTGGTAGAGCATCTGCCCAGTGTGTCAGAGGTCTCGGGTTTAAATCATGATATGATTTTTCTTCTATCCCATTTTTATGGTTATGATGAAATTAGTTTAATTACAAGTCTGCTTTTTGATTCTCTAGATTGTCAGTTTAAAGGGAGAAATTACGTTGATTGGAAGTTATAAGAACTCCGTGGAGAGATTAGAAGATGAAAAGGCAAAGTTAGAAGATAGAGCTAATGACTTGCAGACGGCACTCAGCCTGGCCCACCAGCAGCAGGAAACGCAAGCTGGCCAGCAGGCTAACAGGGATGTTGACGTGGACGGTGAGTGAAGTATGGCGGCCGAGGGGTCTAGATTAGGCTGGGGGAAATTGGCCGTGGTGAAACAGAGAGCCAGAGACTTGCAGACGGCACTCAGCCTGGCCCACCAACAGCAGGAAACGCAAGCTGGCCAGCAGGCTAACAGGGATGTTGACGTGGACGGTGAGTGAAGTATGGTGGCCGAGGGGTCTAGATTAGACTGGGGGCAATTGGTCATGGTGAAACGGAGAGCCAGAGACTTGCAGACGGCACTCAGCCTGGCCCACCAACAGCAGGAAACGCAAGCTGGCCAGCAGGCTAACAGGGATGTCGACGTGGATGGTAAGTGAAGTATGGTGGCCGAGGGGTCTAGATTAGGCTGGGGGCAATTGGTCATGGTGAAACAGAGAGCCAGAGACTTGCAGACGGCACTCAGCCTGGCCCAGCAGCAGCAGGAAACGCAAACTGGCCAGCAGGCTAACAGGGATGTTGACGTGGATGGTGAGTGAAGTATGGCGGCTGAGGGGTCTAGATTAGACTGGGGGCAATTGGCCAGGGTGAACAGAGAGCCAGAGACTTGCAGACGGCACTCAGCCTGGCCCAGCAGCAGCAGGAAACGCAAGCTGGCCGGCCGGCTAGCAGGGATGTCAACGTGGACAGCGAGTGAAGTATGACGGCCGAGGGGTCTAGATTAGGCCCCAGCCTAATTGGCCACAGTGGAACAGAAAGAATGTGTTTGCTTATTTGGCAAATAGCGAAAAAGTGTATTAAAGAATCTTCCATTTTTCTTATTTTTTAGGAGATCCAATTCTTGCCAAACTTCAAGAGGAAAGAGAGATGGCCGAGGGCCAGGTAGGGTATGAAATATTTTAAAATATAAATTTTAAGACTTTTAAAATACCTAAGAATTTTAAGATATTCTAAGATATTTTTTTCCTTAGCATCACTTATGGGAGAAACCACTAATTAGCTAACTAGTTTAGCATTTTGGTTATTTTATCTCAAGTAATTTTAATTTTGTTTTGTACCTGTTTGTTGTCATCGTTGTGATTCAATAAATGAAATTAAAAGTGAAAAAATCCTTTTACCCTTTTCCCCCCCCAAGGAGAAGATCATTAAAAGGAACCATCTCTCATAATGAATTTGACATATAGTTTGCCATTTTCCATCCTACTTTATGGTTTGTGCATGTCTGAGGAATGCAGGTGGGTCTTTCTACAGTAAAGGGGGCATTTTGGCAACACAGATCATATTTTCGAGGAAATACCTTTGTCTGGTTTCAACATAAAAGAAATAAGTTTAAGTTGCTCTGAAGAGATAACTTAGGCCCAAAAAGGGTTACAAATAGTGTGACAACGTGCCTTTCTAAAAACCCTGTGTAAAAATTTCCAGTATACGCTCGTAACCGGGACGGACACTTGTGTTACATTTTAGGCCGTCCTGGTTACAAGCGTATATTGGAAATTTGTACACAGGGTTTTTAGAAATAGACATGTTGTCACACTATTTGTAACCCTTTTTGGGCCTAAGTTGTCTCTTCAGAGCAACTTAAACTTATTTCTTTTATTTTGAGACCAGACAGAGGTATTTTCTGGAAAATATGGTGTGTTGCCAAAATTTCCCCCTTTACCGTGGAAAGACTCAGTTCCGACTCTGATTTATATTTATTAATTTATTTTTGGATGCAGGTCACATTTCTGAACTCTGTTATTGTCGACCTTCAACGGAAAAACGACGAGCTTAGAGCTAGGCTTGAAATCATGGAAGATGGCGGGATGAACGGAGCTCATAACGACATGTCGTTAGATGATATGGAGTAAGTAGGGGGAGCACCAAGGCCGGGTGGTGTAGCGTGCTGAATCTAAGACGTTGGTAATTCCACAGGTTGTGGGTTCGAATCCTATCCCGGCTTGTCCATGGTGCGTGTGCTCTTGGGAAAGGCATGTTGCCACAAATTGCCTCTCTCCACCCAGGAGGAAATGGGTACCTGTGAGGGCAGTGAAAGCTGATGTGTTTGATTAGTCCCTGTGTGCGTAAGCAGCACGGGACTGTATGCTCCCCAGAGAGCTGAGAAGGATTAAGGAATGATATTACTGAGCCCAATGACCAGGGGTAATAGTGAAATACAGGCGTGTACTCGTGTTAACACGAGTATACTCCTGCGTGCGTGAACAGCAAGATTAACGACACTCGGGTCAGTGAGAGTATGCTCTAGCTACTCCCCAACAAATGGGGAGTGCGCTCTTACTCCTGACGAGTGTCATGTGATTTGTACGAAGATGGTGGAATATGGGTGGGATTTTTGGTGAATTTGCTCAACGTGTCAACTCAATAACTGAAACAATAACTCACTAAGGCTTGTTTTAGACGGCGTCAAAGGTTCTCACGACTTACGGCCTGTATTTCCTCAGTTTCTTGTGAGCGATGAAACGGCATTTTTTTGTGCAGTGATGGCAAGAGACGGCCATCTTCACTGATTGCCATTAGCGCACGCGGACTGCGGACTTGCCGTTCGCGTGATGTGACCCGAGTGCAATGCGCATGCATTACTCCTGAGTAACAAGAACTGCACGCCCGAACGCAGCCAGTTATTAGGATAGAGGTGGAGACATGGCAGAGACGGAAACATTACCGTGAGATGGTCAGGTTTATGATAAGATGCACTTCTACTGTTGATATATCAACTTTTCTCCTTCGCTCTATAATGCAGTTTGGATTTGTCCACCCGAATGCCGCCCCCGCGTATGTTCTGCGACATCTGCGACGTGTTTGATCTACACGACACCGAAGACTGCCCTCTACAGTCCAGCTCGGATAGTCCCCCAGCAACGCAGTACCATGGCTCGAGGCATGACGACAGGCCTTACTGTGATATATGCGAAGGTGAGGGCTTGTCCATTTTTTGTTAACAGGGCAGTTCATTGTTTAGGTAAAACATTTTCTTAGAATAAAGGAAGTCCAAAAACCAAATTTGGAGGAAATTCATCAATTTGACAAAATTAAATCAGTAGAAACTTGATCATACTTGTATTCAAGGAGCGTGTCCAGATCACATTTTTGAGCCCACCTCCCATTTTTCCCATGGGTGTTGGGATCTCGATACCATATCATTTGTCATATTTTTCTCATTACCATTCTGAAATTTCGCGTTCTCAATCCGTGTATTTTTAAGGATATCGTTAAAAAACAAAAAACCGATGTTTTTAATTTATCTCATTCCATAAAGCAGTGCAGTAATTACACCAACCTTTTTGCTTCCACCTCCAAATTGGAGATTGCAAATTTCATGTTTTTTCCCTATTGATAGTATTTTGGGGAGGTATTTATATTATCTTTTTTACAGTTTTTGGCCACTGGACGGAGAATTGCGACGACGAACAAACATACTGAATTTACCCGACGCCGAAAGTACGCCTCGGTGTTAGCTTCGCGTATTTGGCTTCTACCTCGTAACCAGGGTTTTGGCAGCAGTTCTGTTCAACCTTGTTTCCATTTTGGCACTGTTTAACGTAAATTGCTATTTGCCTACATTGCTGTATCTGTGCAGCTGAAATTTCTGCAGACTGGTTTGTCAACATTCTTCTTAAAACCCTCCCCCCTTTGAAATATCGTGTTTGACAACAGCACAAATCCGTCAATGGCAGGTAAAAAAAAAAGGCAAACAATGCAAAAAAAAAAAATTGCAAAACTGAACTCCATGTTGCTGGCGGGGGTGCGTCCGAACCCCTGCACCCCCTCCCCCCAGGCCTATGCCCCTAAATTTTAAATATTCATAAAAACCTTGCTCCATGCTCAAAGTGATACTAACAATGGTACAAAATAAATCTGGAATTATTCTACCCAAGATATTTTTTAGAAGAAAACATTAATTGAAGATGTTTTAAAAATGTGCAAATACCCACACTTTTTCTTATAAATTTATGCAAGAGTACCCTCATATAATCAAGGTCATTGGTCAGTTACTTAGCAACGGCGATTCTTAATTGGGCAAATCCGTAAATGGGCTTGGCCTCTGGAGTCCAACTTAACAAGAGATCCAAAGGACTTTGCAGATTACCTTGTTATAACAGGAACCTTGTATTATCAGGAATGAAAACAATGAAGAGCAAAGGATTGGGACCTAAGATTTTCCGTGTTATAAGCAGAATGATCTAATAACAGTGCTCTTCCGTGGACCTACTTGGGCGTTATATAAAACTGAATTTTGTTCATGAGTTAAAAGTTGGAACAACTGCATGCCTTGTTTCGAGACCACCAGTTGGCTTCATAGCTCAATTGGTAGGGCATCTGCACATTAAGCAGAAAGTCCATGGTTCGAATCCCGGTGGAGCCAAGTTGTTTTTCACTGGATCCAGATTTCACAAACTCATGGAAATTTGTATCAAAATTTGGAATGTTCTAAATTAAACTTCTCTATTAAAATTATTTCTTTCACCTCATGAAAAATATTCATACATTTGAACTCGTAAACATTCGTTATTTGTATACTATCAGATTGCAAAACCTCTGTGCTGTTTTAAGAAAAGAAAATATTTTTTTGTGAAGTCGTAACTTGAAAACAATTAAAGGCACAGGCTCGTCAGCAATGCACACGCGCCAGATTTGTACAACGAATTACGCAGCTCCGTAGCAAAGGCATGGAGCTGCGTATTTCGTGGCACGAATTTGGTGCGCGCGCATTGCTGACGAGCCTGTGCCTTTAAAATACGTTTGAGAAATTTGCTAAGCACAGTACTGTTGTAATGTAGACCTGTTAGTCAAAATTCTTCATGTAAATTTTCAATCGCTGCTGACTATAAAAGTAAGTCAGCCATTTAAATAATTTGATCTGTATACAAAGTAATATAAAAGCATTTATTTGTACAGGCAAAGGATATGTATGTGTGTACAGTTGCTGTAGACGAACTGAGAAAAAACCTCAGTTAAAACATGTTTCAGATTTATGCTTTCAAACGGTATCTTTAGTTTGATACATTTCTTTCTTAAAGGCTGCAGAAACTGTTATGCAAATTATTAAAAAATGACGAGTGTCATGCTTGTGTGATCAAAATGCTAACTCCAGCATTTTAAATTATTCTGCACATGTTTATTATGGTGCTCATTTTTGTTTTGTTTTGGGCTATTTGTTTAAATATCTAGATTTAAAAAAACATGAAATTTAGGGGAATTTAGAATTAATGTTTTTCGTTTCCTCACCAAATAAGTGAGCTTTATTTATTTATTTGAAGAGAAATAAAATTGAGTGAATTGTATAATTTCAACAGGTTGGGGTTTTTGGTCAGAATAAGTAATTTTGGTTCAAAATTAGTAATATCAGATTGAGTTCTCAATCGCAGGTTTAGCTTCCGCTTTCTGTAAATACAAACTATTATAAATGGGTACCCCTTATGATTTGAAAATGCCGATTTATTGAATAAGAGGTGTGGCTACAGTTTAATTTGATGAAAAAAATAAAAATAGCTTGGCACAAAAAGATGTATCGATATGAAGAAATTCTTTTGTAATTTGCTTTTGGCAAAGTTTTGGAATTAAAACTTTCGCAACAAGTGTTTGAATGCTACATTGTGTTTTGAGGTTGGTTTTATTTTATGTGTGGTTCAAGGAAAAATACTTTTTTTTAAAGGCGAGGCTCGTCAGCAATGCGCGCACGCCAAATTCGTGCCACGAAATACGCAGCTCCATGCCTTTGCTGTGGAGCTGCGTATTTCGTGGCACGGATTTGCCTTTAAGGGTGTGTTCGTTTAGCTTCCACTTGTCGGCACGACTTTGTCCTCGATCCCATCGTGTAAGTGATCATACCCTCCACAATCGGATCTGGCTCGATGGAGCTAATCGAATGCACCTATTATGCACAGGCTAAGTGACATCCTGAACCATATCGTTCTCACGGTGATCGACCCCCAACTAAGGTACATTAATTCAGCGATGGAAACGCTGTACTGCTCTTGGCAACAAAACGCATGGGAACGAGTACACAAGAAGATACATCATGGCGGCCACAATTCACGTTTTTGGGAGACGGCTCGCGTTTGTTGGAACTCGATTATCGGGTACAAGACGGTCCAAATTAGGTAACAAAAATTTGTTTCAATATTTCATTGGTGGACGCACAATTCTGTCATTTATTAGGGCCGTAATTATGGACAAACTGATGCATTATTTTGTGTAAAATTTTTCGGTAGTTTTGTTTACGTTGCATCTATTTCGTGATAAATATTTCGTGAGTGGAGTAGAGTTGAGGGGGCGGGGCGGTATGTACAAGTCGGACATTACGTTTTCTTGGCTTAAAACTACATATCATAAATAAATATGTGTAGATTTAAAGGAGCGTGTCCAGATCACATTTTTGAACCCCCATAATAAGCATTGTCGATCGGTTGCGCTGAGGCATGCTGGGTAAAGAAAGGGAGCATATCGCGCGCGTACGCGTACGGTATGCTGGGTATTTTTTTCGTATACATTGAACAAAGATTTTAAGGAAATTACCTCCTGGAATCAACACATAATGTAATTTTAAGATATACTTCCCACTTGCACTTTTGTCGCAAATGTTGCTTTTCTGTAGAAAAATCATGTTTTCTTCCTCAAATGTTGCCTTCAGTTAGTGCACAAGATCCCACAGATCGCGACTGCACAACTCAAATGGAAACTTTTCACTTGATTTTCCCCCTTTTTTTGCAAAATAATTGGCATAATGAAATGTTTTAGTGCAGGGTCCAAATCACATGTGGGCGCTGACGAGAAACTAGTAATCTAATTTCATTGGCCTTAAATACAGATACAAAAATTGGGCCGCAAACAATTTGGAGATTTTCCCTTTTTGAAAAAAAACATTTCAGCCACTCATGATTTGTAACACACATCAGGGGTCGATTTTGACAAAAAACTCTGCATGCACAAATGTGATTTTTTTTCTTGAAAATTGGCTGAATTTTGCATGCACAGGTGCATGTAAATATGCTCTAAATCGACCACTGGACACAATGACATTTTAATTCCATCCACACAGTGAACCATGCCACCAAGTTTGCCCGATGCATATCGGGACTAGCAGAACTACCAGAGACCCACGCTATGCTCAGGCAAACATGTCGAGATTTTGCTAACAAAGAACTTGTTCCCATCGCCGCGGAGTTGGACAAAGAACACAGGTATCCCAGAGAACAAGTGAGTACGTCAGATTTGTTTAGTTCATCACAATAAAATCAACGAGTTAAAGTCAATTGTTGTGTTGGAGTGTTTGGAACCACTTCTGTCCTCCATTTAAGTAAAAGTTGGGAAATTTATCAGAAATTGTTTTCTTTAAAATTAATCATCTAGCATTGGAAAGTGCAGATTTGATGAAAAAAACAAAATTTGAGTGGGAAAAGTTTAAGATTTTGTGAGGAAACACTTGGAAATTTGTCAGCCTGTCTTATATGTTTTGCACACAAGGTCTGAGGCCATGATCAACTTCCCAATTCCTTCCGCAATGGTAACTAACATATAATTTTTCCTGTGTAAAATGGTACCTTTTTGTGGGAGAAATTGCCAACTGAAAGTGCTTTTATTTTTAAAATCATCTGAAAACAATTGTTACCGTTCATTCAACACAAAAACCATGCATGGCTATTTAAGGTTTTCTAAAGTACTACTGCCTCTATGTGGCTGCAATTTCTACAAGGCAGTTTATCAACATTATTCTATACTTATGTTATGCTGCTGTTCCTGTTTTTAAACGTTTTCCAATCATGTAACTTGTCTTTAATTTATGAATTATCATTGTGAAAGTATCTAATCACCAACTTAACTTGTCTTTCTTCATTTTATTTGTTTGTTCGTTGTGTGTTTTTATGTGAAGGTGAAGAAAATCGGCGAGCTTGGGCTAATGGCTGTTGACGTTCCTCAGAAATATGGCGGCACTGGCCTGGACTACTTAGCCTATGCGATAGCAATGGAGGAGATTAGCAGGGGGTGTGCCTCAGTGGGCGTGGTCATGAGTGTCAATAATGTAAGTGGGCGGGGCATAACGTTACTTAAAGGCAGTATACATCATTGGTAATCTCAAAAATCAGAAATGTTCACAGATTTACGCCCAACTTACACAATATAAACATGATAACCGTAGAAAACTTCCCTTGAAATGGTTTTGTCTGAAGTGCTATAGTCTTTAAAAAATGAGTAAAACAATTATTTTTCGTCTCATGAGACGAAAATTCAATTTGCCCCAAACCACTTCGCCCGAGTACCATTTCGCCCCAAATCACTTAATCCAAACACTACATCGCCCAAATGCCACTTCAGAGCGAAGTGGCTTTGGGGCGAAAAGACTGCAAACCCTTTTTTGACTGTTTTCTCAAAAGTTAGACGATGTACTGAGCTGGTTTTTGCTCAGGTTGGTTTTAATCATGCATATCTTCAATCACACAGGGGGATAAAACTATTTGTAACAGTTTACCAATCATGTATACTATCTTTAAAGATATATAGTGGACATTTTTTAAATTTGAAAGATTACCATGCACGGGCACGGACACCCACTTGGACCACATGCACTAAACCTTTAGGACAACTCTTAACAATTCCAAGTTTTTTCCTTTAGTAAAATCATGACATTTTCCCCACACAATTTTGCTTTTTTATAGTCTCTCTATCTGGGTCCTCTCATGAATTTTGGGACGGAGGAACAAATCGAGAAATTTGCGAAACCGTTTTTAGACGGAGACAGAGTCGGATGCTTTGGTCTCAGTGAACCAGGTAAAGAAGAAGGAAAATTTATATATTGGCAAGAATTTTTTTAGGAAAATTATATTATACAGTTATTGGAATGGATTTTATTGTTCTGTTAGAGGTCAACCATTGTTACTTGAGGGTAGACTTCTACAGCCAATAATTTTAAATCTTTTATTTATTTGTTTTACAAATTCTGCAACCTGCTTAGGGCTTAAAGTTCATTTTAATGTACTGCCATTTACCCTACGTAGCAAACGGCAAAAATGGCCCAGACTGAAAAATCGGATTTGAATGATGATTTCATAACTTTCCCAGTAAAGACAGATTACACGAGTGGACTTTAAATAATTAAAAACTCCCTTGTAGAAATTTCAGCCACATCGATGCAGTAATACTTCAGAAAACCTGAAAAAAATCCATGCATGATTTTTGTGTTAAATATGAATGGTACACAAATTGTCTGCAGACAATTTTGTTTAAAGCACCTTCAGTTGACAATTTCTATCACAAAGGTATCATTTTACATGGAAAAAAAAATCATGTCACGGTGTTTGTTATTATTGCTATCAACACTTTTAGTCAGGTTTTTTTTGTCAACTCGTGAAGTAAAATTTTGCGTCACTGCAAATGATGTATTGGACTTTAACTATTCTTCTTTTAACATTTTATATCTGTTTATTCGCCCCCTCCCCTTCAAGGTAATGGCAGCGACGCCGGTGCAGCCTCTACCACAGCCAGATTAACGGGTGACCAGTGGACATTAAACGGCCGCAAAGCCTGGATTACTAATGGGTTCGAGTCCGAAGCTGCTGTAGTGTTTGCTACAACTGACAAGTCTCTAAAACATAAGGTATCTGCTGAGATGCTTCAAATTCTCATCTGCCTGGTGTGTCAGAGGTCTTGGGGGAAACCTGAGGGGGTATACTATTGTACCTCATAGCTCAGCTGGTAGAGCAGCTGCTTGGTGTGTCAAAAGTCTTGGGGGAAACCTGAGGGAGTATACCACTGTGTCTCATAGCCAGCAGGTAGAGCATCTGCCCGGTGTGTCAGAAGTCTTGGGGAAAACCTGAGGGAGTATACCACTGTGCCTCATAGCTCAACTGGTAGAGCATCTGCCCAGTGTGTCAGAAGTCTTGGGGAAAACCTGAGGGAGTATACCACTGTGCCTCATAGATCAGCTGGTAGGGCATCTGCCCAGTGTGTCAGAAGTTTTGGGGGAAACCTGAGGGAGTATACCACTGTGCCTCCTAGCTCAGCTGGTAGAGCATCTGCCTGGTGTGTCGGAGGTCTTGGGGGGAAACCTGAGGGAGTACACCACTGTGCCTCATAGCTCAGCTGGTAGAGCATCTGCCCGGTGTATCAGAGGTCTTGGGGGAAACCTGAGGGAGAACACCACTGTGCCTCATAGCTCAGCTCGTAGAGCATCTGCCCGGTGTGTCAGAAGTCTTGGGGGAAACCTGAGGGAGTATACCACTGTGCCACATAGCTCAGCTGGTAGAGCATCTGCCCAGTGTGTCAGAAGTCTTGGGGGAAACCCGAGGAAGTATACCACTGTGCCTTATAGCTCAGCTGGTAGAGCATCTGCCCCGTGTGTCAAAGGTCTCGAGTTCAAATCCCGATAATGACCATATGATTTTGTTATTTTAAAGGCCAAATTGTTTGAAATTTTTTTTGTCTTTTTTTGGTTTCTTCAAATTCCAGGGCATCAGTGCATTTTTGATTCCGAAGCCCACAGACGGTCTTTCACTCGGTAAAAAGGAAGACAAACTTGGCATCCGGGCGTCGTCGACCACCGATCTGATCTTCGAAGACTGCTCTATACCCAAGGAAAATATACTCGGTCAGCAGGGAATGGGATTCAAAATTGCTATGGTAACCAGAGAATGTATTTATTTCTCAGTTATGCTTAAACCATTTTTTTTTATCCATGTATTTTGTTTTACATTCTTTGATTACTGAGTAAATTGTTACTTTTTGTTTCCTGTAGATGACATTAGACGCAGGTCGGATAGGAGTTGCTTCACAAGCTCTCGGCATTGCACAGGTATATTTTAGCTTGATCACATTTTTATCGAGTTTATGAATGCGTTGTTGGTATTGTTTAAAGCACATAGCACAGCTAGTACTCATCTGTGGTTTGAGTTGTGTAGAGTTAATTGAAGTATTACGATCATTTGTAACGGTTTTGGACACCTTATTTTAAACATAATTTTGGGCACTTGGAATGGTACCATAGCGCAAATTGTCACAGGAACTAGAGCCAACATGTCAAAGTGCTGTTTCTCTGCACAATCGCACATGTCATGGTCAAATGCAAAATGTGCCAAACGTGCCCGCGAACTAAACCGACAAAATGGTTATGGTGGTATGCTATTCATTGTTCAATAACACATCTGAGGCGTGTTCAACAGAACAATACCGAAATACGTATGGCAGCGTTGGTATGCTCCAACCGAAACGGCTTGTTAAACGAGTGCATCCCAAAACGTACGATCCAACATGGCCACGGTAGACAACGCGGTTTGCAAAGCACTACGGCTGCACGCTTAACGCAAAGATTCTAACAATTAAATTGCAAATCAAAGTTGCTAACTTAACCGGCAGTGTTCTTCCACGGTCCAAAAATAAATTCTGCTCCGCACGCCGAATGTTAACAAGCAAAATATTAACTTGAAACCTCGAGGTCGTAGCTGCAATTTATCTGTCCGCCATCTTTGTATTGAAAGCGTACCACATTTGAGTTGGGATTGCTTGGGATGCATGCAATACGTATTGGGAATACCGTGCGTTCGGTTGCGTTCAACATTATTCGAAAATGCACAGGCCTAATGATCGTGCGCGTTATGTTCAAACACAAAACGTGCTACATTCAATAACACAAGTTGTTTCTTATCTAGCTTTTTATGGAAATATGTGTCTGATGCTTATCTGGCTCATAATTGTGGAGTAAATACAGCACCAACAAACATCTTTTTATCAGGCCTCGTTAGAATGCGCCATCAAATACGCAACTGAAAGGAAAGCCTTTGACAAACCCATCGCGAGCATGCAGATGATACAGAGCAAGTTGGCTGACATGGAAGTTAAGATAGAAAGCGCTAGGCTGCTGACGTGGAAAGCTGCAGCCCTGAAAGATGCCGGCAAGAACTTCACCAAGGTTGGTAGTAACCCTGACCCTCGTCCCGACCCTGGCCTCACTTGACCTCCACATTGACCACAACCCTGACACCAAACTCAACCCTTTCTTCTGCACCATTTCAATCATTATTTTTCTTGTTCATCCCTCAGGAAGCAGCAATGGCCAAACTAGCTGCCTCTGAAGCGGCAACCTTTTCAGCACATCAGGTAATCACCTTACATTCTTGAAAACATGAAATATTTAAGCAAAAAACAAAAAAAAATAGACAAAATTGTCGAACTCATTTTAATTTGTTTATATGGTCTGTCAATTTAATAAGTGTTAGAGAATCAGCCATTGAAATTAATTCTTCATACAGATTTTTAGTAGAAACATCTGTTTCAAATATTCGTCCTCTTTATTGTTCAAGTATTTTTCACATTTTTTGGTTGATGATTGTTTATTTCAAGTACTTGTACTCGGCATTCCTTAAAGGCATAGGCTCGTCAGCAATGCGCGCGCACCAAATTTGTGCCACGAAATACGCAGCTCCATGCCTTTGCTATGGAGCTGTGTATTTCGTGGCACGAATTTGGCGCGAGCTCATTGCTGACGAGTCTGTGCCTTTAAGCTATGGTGCTATGGTAAAAAATACTCGTAATATAATTTTATATCCTCTTTGAGTCAGTTTTATTTGCACTTATCTGTTCTAATCAGGCAATCCAGATTTTAGGAGGCATGGGCTACGTCACCGACATGCCTGCCGAGCGACATTACAGGGACGCGCGCATCACGGAAATCTACGAAGGAACGAGCGAGATTCAACGATTGGTTATTGCGGGACGTTTGCTCAAGGAGTACGCAGAAATGGCGTAGCCACAGTCTGTGGATGATTTTCAGAACGGCAGGGCATTATTGAAGACAGATTACTAGACTGGAAAACTGCTACAAACGGCGTTATCTCCATGTGTGATTGAGGATGTGTATGATAAAAAACAACCTGTGTATAAGTCAGCTCAGTACCTCTACGTTTTAAGAAAACAATGAAAAACTGTCCATGCTTTCAAGAAGTTGTGGACAGTTTTGAATAAAAGAAAAAAAACAACAGAGGCATTTTCAACTGGCTTTATTTCTTGTCAAACGCATGTAAACCTAATTATCCTTTTGTCTGGTGGACACTTAGTATCCACTTGACCAGACAAAATTTTTGTTGCTATTTGGTGCATACGACAGGTGTGAAGTACAGAATCTATACTGTGTTCACCGTAGGTGAGAATGGCATAAAGCAACCAGACTGTTGGTTGCTAGGCATTGGTATGCACCACATAGCAACAATAGCATAGTATGTGACTTTCTAAACTGCACCTTCATTTGAAAGTGAATAATTTGAGGCACCAGGGTTTTAGACAAATGTATTCATTGGCAAAATTATTTTCTACATAAATGTCATCTTAAGGCTCGTCTACACGAGCCAACATTTGTTGGCCAACAAGGACCAACATGAAGTTGGAACCTGTTGGGCGGTACATGGATGTGCTCGACTGCGCAAACCAACATGTTCCAGCATATCGCGACTGCAGTTGGTTGTGCCTTCACGTGACAGGCGTTCTAATCTGCTATTGGCCCGTTTCTCCAACAAAGTCAGGCGATAGGAACATGTTCATACAACTAGTTGGATTTTGTTGGACGCTGTCTGGAGTGTCGTCCACATCATCCAACTTTTGGTCGGCCGACATCGTCAGACACGTGTTGGACCTTGTTGGCCAACAAATGTTGGTTCATGTAGACAGGCCTCTAGTCATTTGCATACCAAAATTTTTCATTTTTAATAACTTTGTATACTATATATGCACAGAACAATGCAAGATAAAGATGTCTGAAAACTTGAGAATGATTTTTTTTTTTCCAAATCGTATTTTGTCACGATAAATACCAAGTCTCTAAATTGTGTGTACACTTCATTTAATCACTATCTTTTCCAAACTGCAAAATTTATTTGGTTAAGGTAATAATAATAATAATAGAGTACTAAAGTGAAAACATCACCATTTGGGTCACTGGGTTTACACTAAAACCAGTGAACTGTTTCCCTGCGCTTTAGCAATAGACGTTTCAGATTACCAGCGAATGTTTAGACCCAGTTACAATAGCAACTGACGTCATACTTTAGTAGTCTGTTGAGGTTCGACTGTACATCTCAATGGCTCAAAATGTATCTTTTAATTATTATATTAACAGTCGGTGTCTTTATAAATATCGAGTACATGTAATAATGACACTGGCTTAATCTTAGTCTTGGCCCAAGTCTATTGTGGTCGATATTGGTTTGTGTACGCGTTGGCCATTCTCGGTAGTGCGCCCTCTTGCAGCACTAACAGACCAGCCCTCTGCCCGACTACAAGACTGCGTTCGGCCTCGGGCGTGCAGTTCTCGCTACTCCGGAGTATAATGCGTGCGCAATGCACTCTGGTCACATTACGCGAACGGCAAATCCGCATGAGCGAATGGCCATCAGTCAAGATGGCCGTCGCTTGCCATGACTACACAAAAAACGCTGTTTCACAGACCGTAAGTCGTAAGAACTTTTGATGCCGTCTAAAGCGGGCCTCCCACTGTGCGAATTTTGCCACGAATTAGCTACGATTAGGTACGATTGTGTGTAGAGTCTATAGGCAGTCTCCGGTAATCGTACCAATTTGTAGGAAATTCGTGGCAAAAATCGCACAGTGGGAGGCCCGCTTAAAACAAACATTAGTCTGTTAGTTATAGTTGTTGTTTCAGTTATCCAGTTGACACGTTGAGCAAATTCACCAAAAATCCCACCCATATTCTGCCATTTTCGTACAAATCACATGACACTGATCGTCGGGAGTAAGAGCACACTCCCCATTTGTCGGTACCGAGAGCATACTCTCATTGACCCGAGTGTCGTTAATCTTGCCGTTCGCGCGCGCAGGAGTATGCTCGTGTTAACACGAGTACACGCCCGAACGCAGCCTTGTAGTCGCGCAAAGGGCTGGGGCCAATTTCATAAAGCCGTTAAGCAAAACAATTTGCTTAACCAAAATTTGTTTGCTTTATAAAATGGGTTTCCAGTCAAAATCTGATATGATGTGCATTACAATTGACTGGTGTTCTGCTATTCTTGCTAAAAACACAAGTTGACATACAATTTTGACTATTAACCCATTTTTATAAAGCAGACAAATTTCCGGCAAATTTTTCTGCTAAACAGCTTTATGAAATTGTCCCCAGGGTTGTTAGTGCTGCAGGAGGGCGCACTACCGGGAATGGCCAACGCGTACACAAACCAATATCGACTACAATAGTCTTGGGCCAAGACTAGCTTAATCTGTGCATGGAGGAAGAATCTGTGGGAAAGTGTACATTTACTATGTCATGTTATGTAGATTTACCCCGGTAACCTGGGACCAATTTCATGGTGCTGCTAAGCGCAAATGTTTGCTTAACGAAGAAATTATTTGATTAACTCTGCAAAAACGGCCTGCCAACCAAAATCGTATGTAATGTGTATTTGCTAATATTATGCTAATATTATTTCTATGGGGTACCGTGGCCGAGCGGTTTAGGTCACTGACTCGCAATCATAGGTGAAAACTTGAGGTTGCAGGTTCGAACCTTCCCACGGCTACGGTACCTGTGCCCTTCGGAAGTGGTGTAAAGCCGTTGGTCCAGTGTGTTAGCTAGGTAATGGAAACGCACTCTAAAGATCCCAGAGCATTCTTTCGTAAAGAGCAAGGGGGATCATCCCCGGTGTCTCTGGCCATTTCTAATTCTAATTCTTCATGGGTTTCCTCACGCTTGCGAGTGACAGTGCAATGAGCTTGCGAGTGACAGTGCAATGAGCACTATTGAGGAATCCTTGGTATGAATACCAGAAAGAAATAATAATAATAATAACACAATTTCACGTACAATTTTGGCTGGTAACGCATTTTATAAAGCAAATAAATTCTGTGCTTAGCAATTTTTTGCTAAGCATTAAAGCGGGGTTTGCAAATTATACATGTTTCTTGCTGCCAGCAGAAAAATTACTATTGTATAGATTGAAAAGAACGTGGTATGCATACAATGGTATATATGACACCTAGCGCTTTTCACATTGAATTCCCTGCGGTTATATTTTTTTAATGGTGCGGAAATTCTCTTTTCATAATCTTGCATGGTTTATGTATTTTGCTGGCGAAATTATTTTGCAACGTACTCAAAATGACCCCATGAAAAAGCTCACGTTCGGCATGTTGTGTAATTATATGTCAGGCATATTGTGCAGTGTTGAGGGTATATGTAACTAAGTTAGGAATAGGTCGACCATAAAAGTTCGAGAAAGAATTTTGGCTCTTATTGGTTATCTGGTATGTTTACGCAAAAGGTTATGTGAAAATAAATTTATAATGCTTTATTTAATCAGGAACTGATTGTGGAAAGGACAAGAGCAAAATGGTGAACTTTGAAACTCTAGAGATTAATATTGATCGTGACTTATTTGTAATCGAAAGACCGGCCACCGAGTCGTTGATGAGCCTGTGCACCGTGTAACCCCGGGTGAAAAGCTGCTAGATTAACGGTTGGACATCGGCTGTCGTAGAACTACAATCCAGGCTTGGTGTAGTGTTTAAAGAAGTCCATTTACTGTCAAAATGAGCGGCTGGCTTGGTGATTTAAGCGACGAACAGGCGAGAAGACTCGAACTGGTAATAGTTTTTCCTTTTATGCAAATTCTGACATTAGTACTACTGCTCGTACCGAGCCTCTATTGTGTTTTTGGTGTTTTGGGAATTCTTTGAATTTGTTTTTGGAATGGTATGTAAATTTGTTGTACAGTGAAGTGTTTTTGTAACCATGACCACAACAAATGTTTGTGACGTCATCTCTTGACCAACAAATGGCCAGGGGCCAATTTCATTGAGGTGTTAAGCAGAAATATTTGCTTAATCCAAAATTTGCTTGCTTAATAAAAATTGGTTAGCAGTCAAAATCTTATGTGTATCGCAATTGACTGTTCTGCTATTCTTGCTGAGAACACAAGTTGACATACAATTTTGACTATTAACCAATACAAAATAATAAAAAACTAAATGTTGGATTAAGCAATTTTTATCCTGCTAAACAGCTTTATGAAGTTAGTCCCAGCTTGGGTCATCACTCCCCTTCCCCCAAGTTTGTCATTGGTTAAATCCATGATAACGTCACAGACATGGTTCTGGTTATGGTCGCAAAAAGATTCGGCCCTGTAGGCCTGCGTTGAGCGTCATAGTTTGAAACCGTCCATCTAGGCATGTTTTCGCGACCATAACCAGAAGTACGTTGTGACTTAATTACTGGTTTAACCAATGGTCCGTTTTGGCTGTTGATGAACAAAACTTACCATTGATCGAATCAGAGTCGGAAACATTTTTCAGGTTGTGGTCGCAAAAACGGGCTCCTTGCATTTACATACCATCGACACTTATGTTTTGCGAGCCGCTAACAAAAAGTTGTCCAATAATGTTGAACCAAATTTCAATTTACTGTTGAAATTTCTGTGGTTTCATTTCAGTTTCGGAAAAACCTCAACGATGTCTTAAAGAAGGAACACGATGACCATTGCCTGCTGCGTTTCTTGCGAGGTAGGCCTATATACAAAGTGACTTCTTAGAATTTAAAGAAACATATTTGGACGTCGTCATACTCGTGTATTTATAACAGCCAAAATGCAAACAGTTTAAAAATCTCTTCCTTTTTATTTTCCTGAAGCTCGGAGTTTCAACTTGAAGGAAAGCGAATGCATGTTTAGAAAGGTATGCCACGTCGAACACATGTCACGATTACCGGTGTTCCTAACAATTGTTTGGTCTTGTAATCATTAAAATAAATATATAGGCCTAAATTTAGAATTAAATGTAATCCATTTGTCTGACTAAATCGGAACTCGACATCATTCTCGCTGATTTGAAAGTAAATAAATGTGAAGTAATTACAAAAGTAAATTTGGCATTTTATTGTTTGATGATTTCTTTTCTTTTCCTTTTTAGACTGTCGCTTGGAGAAAAATAACAAAAGTAGACGCCGTTTTTGAAACTTTCAAGATCCCAGAGGTAATATTATAATTATCAGACATCAACATCATTTTAATGACTAGCAGAAATACAGACGGACCGTACCTTTTTTATTTATCTATTTATTTATTTTAATTCCGTTATAATCGTTTTTATTTCTAATCTTAGGTTTGCCAGCAGTATTGGTGTGGTGGTTTTGTGGGCCATGATAAAGCAGGAAGTCCCGTGTACATCACGCCGTTGGGCGCTCTCGACATGAAAGGTAAAATATTATGCCATAAAGCATGTCCGAATTTTTTGACTTCGTTTGGAAATTACACGCGAAATTATGGAAAGTAGCAGCCGTCTACCTCGCGTCTATACCACACTGAAAATTACAGTCATAAAAACCTCCCACCCAAGTTTATTCTGCAGGCTTTCAGCGCGTCGTTTCACTCCAAATCCCCCCATCACTTTTTTTTCTGAAAGCGACGCACGTCGAATTTACGTGCGAAAAAATGCTCATGATTCACTCCCGAAGTGTTCCAATTTTTTTTAACATACGGGACAACCCATCATGCATTTAGAAATCTTTTAAAATTTGTAATTTTGTTCAGGTTTGATGCATGCTTGTAGAACGAGCGACCTCATAAAGGTGATCATATACTATCTGGAGTACGTCTACGATGACCTGAAAAAACAGTCCGAGAAGGTACTGTATAACAAAACAAAAACTATTTTTAAAAAGCTGAACTAGCCTGTAAAATGAAACCTTTGCCCGATTTTTATAACGTGGATATTAGTCTTCTTTTTTTGGACAAACTTCCTTCCCCAAAATAGTTTGGACGAAACATCGAGGGTCTTGTGTGTATCTATGACTTCGAAGGAGTCGGCGTACACCATCTTTGGAAGCCGGGAATCGACCATTTTAACAAGGTAGGACTCTCCTGACCAGCAGCAATATTCTGGGTAAATCTTGCTCCACAAATTATTTACCTAAAATTGTGATATTCAAATTATCACTCTGATTTTCCGCCTTTTTCGTTTCTTTTCCTTTCCAAGTGTCTGACGATATTTGAACAGTTCTACCCGGAAACCATGAAGACGGTTTACATCATCAATCCTCCAAGAATCTTCCCAATAATCTATTCTCTGTTGAAACCATTTATACGAGAGAGGACCAGGCATAAGATCCAACTTTTGGGAAGTACGAAATTGCTGTTTCAGACTTAAATTGAAATATTATTTTTCAGTGAATCATGTTAAGTTCTGCGAGAGCTACAACACGTAGCTCGCAGTGTGCAGTCAATTTTTGATTGTCAAATAAAATGATCTATTCCTAGTTGATTAGTCTGCCTCACGAGGCGAAAACCTCACCATTGACCGTATCGAATAGCCGCCATCTTGTAGGGCAGTTTCTTTGTTTCTTGGAGACATGCAATCATGGTTGCACACTTTGTGCTTACATTGTTGACCAATTTAAATGTCAAAACGCAGCAATCTTGAGCTACGCAACCCGTCTACGTGATACACGTAAGCAGTTGATGTATGTTCATTGGCTCTTTTATTAACATGTTTATGACGTAACTGATGTTTCGACCAATGACAGCTTTGCTTGTCGGCAACTAAGGCCATTTATTGGTTGAATCGATGATTACGTCAGAAACTTGCGAAAGCGGGCCCCAGGTTTGCCGCTTCTATAACTTTCATATAACTCCATAAGCGTTATCTCGCCTTGTGCTTGACCGCGCAGTGCATAACCGCGCAGTGCATAACTTGTTTTACACATGTAATTACAACATGCAGCATCCAACAGTTTAAAGACGTTTTAGAAGCACGGACGCGCCAAGTCAAACATCAAATTGTGAATATTTTGCGACAGGTAACTGGAAGGAAATTCTTCTCGATCACATCGATGCCGACACGCTACCGGAGCACTGGGGCGGCACTCGACGAGACCCAGACGGTAACCCCAAATGCCCAAGCTTGGTGAGAATAATGACTTAAAACCATCAAAAACTAAGACAAAAACATACCCCAAGTTATCACGATTTGCAAGAACGAACATTCCAATGTGGATTTATCCTCAGAAAGTTGCCGGTATATATATGCAATTTGATTGGTCGAATATAAAGTTCAAGTCAACACAGTGCGAAAGAACAAACACACTAACAAAATGGATTCCACCTTAATATCATTAGAGCATTGAATGCAGCAGTCTGGGTGGATGACAGCTGTTTCCTGATTGGCCAGTGTGATTTATCCTCAGAATGTTGCCGGTGTATACGCGATTTGATTGGTCGAAAAATGCAACCAATACACCAGTGAATATTTATTCAAAGTGAACTCACTATAGACGAAGATTTGAAAAAAAAGGGTAAAAAACCCGAAATTTATTCATTTTGAAAAACTGTTAACCAAAAACGATTTGTCACAGTATAGACGCAACTCAAGGTGGGTTCACGTATTTTTCTCGATCTGCAGGTGAAACCGGCCGGCATTGTTCCCCGAAGCTGCTATATGAAGGATATGCGGGTGGATATGCAAGACACGACGACGATAACAGTGGCTCGAGGCGCGTCTCAACAACTGAAATACACTACCACGAAACAAAACAGTGTTCTCAGGTTGGTTAAACTTTAAATTCTGCTCTGATCGAAAAATTGTAATGATTTGAAAACTGTCATGGCCTAAAATTTCTTTCTTTTTTCAATGTCAGGTATGAGTTTATGACGAAGAAACACAACATCAATTTTGGTGTTGAGTGGGTGAAAGATGATCTCACCGACTCGGGTCGAAGTACGGACTTTGTTGTACTATTACCTACCCAGTGTTATAACAGTCATCTCGTACCAGAAAGAGGAGAACTTGAACTGAGTCAACCAGGAACATGTGAGTCAAGCTGACTCGAGTCAAGTTGATCCGAGTCAGTTTAGTTGAGTTGAGTCGACTCTTGAGAGTCATTTTTACATTAAGTTGTATGAATCTTCTCACCAAAAGATCATACTTTGCAACACTCCAAGTCAACCGCCCCGTGACTATTCATTGCATTGCCAGAACGTGTTTACACGTCCTCTGGCGTCAAGTGAGTAGGAAAAACTTACCCGTGTCAGGCCGACCCACTTTGGGATGACTGTAGTCGGGCTGATCCGAGTTATGTTGAATTAATTGAGTCAAGTTTACTATAGGTTAAAAAGGACGTGCTAAAGCACGTTTATTGTTGCTTAAGTTCACATATTTTGCACAAAACCTACAATGGAAAACAAGTATTAAAAGTTGACAAAACTTGTATACAGTTCCTGTACACCTTTTAAAAAGATATTATAACAAAAATAGAAATTTGAAAATATACATGTACAAGTATACTTATGCTTTAAAAAAATAATCCACTCTTTCCCCAAGAACACAATTTTTACACTAAGTGCAAAATAGAAATACAAGTTGTTTATTAATGTTAATATTAATGTTTTGGTTTTGTTTTGTTTATTACAGACGTTGTGACTTTTGACAACACTTTCAGCTGGGTCACCTCGAAAAGCGTGACTTTTTGCATCCAAATTTTGGAGGGAAACGATCAGGAAAACGAAATGAGTTAACGACACGCGTCGTACTTATAGCATCAGTGGCTGCGTTCGCCTGGAGCACTCGTTTTTATATTGAACACGGGCATACTCCTAGACGTTCGAACGAGTATGACACTCGAGTAAGCAAATGCACACGCTCGCTACATCCCACCAAATGTACTGTACACCTGACGAGTACCACGTGAATGCTACGATATAATACATGTATACATGTACATCGAATTTGGGGAATTTATTAATTTGTACCCAAAAAAGCACAATGGGGCTTGTTCTAGACACATTATATGCCACATGATAATTTTCGTCCGTCTGTTATATCCAATAGTGATTACAAATGGGCCAATAGGGTTCAAGCGAAAGAAAACTGCTGATTTGGATGCGATCGGATTGGTTAAGAAAATCCAAGATGGCGGCTCGATACTCCGCTTACCCCAAAAAGTGCGCAGCAAGCAGATTTCAACTTGAAAAATTCTGAAATTCGTTTTCATATTTTCGTAAGATCTGTACATTTTCAGCATATTTATAAGCAGTGGATACAATAAGGAGCTCTAATGCCCAAAATTAACATTTGTATTCTTATATCAATTTTTTGAAAAGAAATTGAAGTGATAACTTTAAATCAGGCTTCGATCAGGAAGTTTTTTGTGTGCTCATTTTGAAATCCGTGATATTTCTCAATTTTCTTGGATTTTTGAGCGATTTTACTGTTCGGTGTTTCGTATTAAAGGCCCTATGTATCATTTGCAAGAAATTGTTTTTACAGATTCGTGGAATAAGAGTGTAACATATCTGAGGAAGGATGTTGGTAAACCAGCTTGAAGGAATTTTAGCTACTTAGATGCATCAATGCAAAATCTGTATATGGATTGTGTACAAGTGAATGGTAAAAAAGTCCTGTGCACGGCACTTTTTTTATAAAACCACCTTCGATTGTCAATTTCCAGCACGAAATACCATTTTGGACGGAAATAAATTCATGTGGTGTTTGTTACCATTTCTATCAACACTTTGAGTGTTTTTCTTGTCAACTCATGAAAAACAAAATTGGGTCATTGCAAATGATAGTTTGGCGTATTTCATTTGCTTTTCAGTACGTTTTTTAAGCCGTCTGGTACCTCGTAGCCAAACAATTTGAAATCAGGCTTGAACATTTTATAGAGCCTGACCAAATCAGCAACAGGTATCATTGAATAAAATTGGTCCAGATTGGGCTCCGTAATATTTCTTGAACGTTGTAAAATCCGGTGCTTGTAAGTGGTTAATAAATGGGTTTCTTGCAGTATATTTTGGACATCTTTGTTCTCCGTTTCTTCTTTGACAATGTAATCGAAGGGTAATGTGCACGGCCAGACCAACTTATACATAGGTTTCCACCGATAGTCTATTTGGGTTGGGTTTTCGTGCGTGATGTAGCGTACGAACTCCGGAAAGGTCACGCCGCGCCCCGTACGCAGTGCGTCTGCACTCGGAAAATCTCGGTACATCTTGATGATTTTGACGCCGATATGTCTCGAGTAGAATTCGTTCGGCCGAACGAACTTGTCCCTGTAGGCCGCCAGAACCCTAACGAACGGGTGCTTCACGAAAATTACACTGGTGTAATTCGCAATGCACTGCTTAATTTTCTCAACCGGCAGCGTGCTGAGTTTAACGATCCTCGCCTTGCCGATTGTATTCGTTCGCACAGCTTCGACGAACGCACTCATCCAATCCGTTGGGTCGTCTTTACTGATCCAAGTGTACAGCAAGCGATGATTTTCGATCACCGCAAACGGCCACAAGCTCTGCGAACTGGTCGATTTTAGGAGTTTGGGGACCGTTCGGTGTTGGCCGAAGTTATCCGACCGGTTACAAGCTTGACGGAGCGTGTGGCGTCTCTTTTCTTGCTCGACTCGCCAAAAGGCCCTAGCGTCTTTTTTGCCGGTCCGTGTGGAGGGGGATGACATCGGAATTCTGTTCTTGTTTTTGTTGACCGTGTGCACAGGCAGCAATGCCACTGGGATTTCAGGCAGTGCCGGATCTACCACTTGGATCCTAAGCAGTGGCGGAACTGTCCTGAGTTGTCGGAATATTGTAGCATTTCGAATTGCCGGATCTGGAAGACCCACTGCAGGGACTCTCGTAGCATGGCGATGACTTTTTTGCACAGACGTTTTTCCAGCATGCTGTTCATGCAAATCGTCGCTCTGTAAGTAAAGGGTGCACTCCCAGCCAATGATAACCGAAAGGACACTGACGAAACAAAGCGATAATAGCGAGCAGCGATTTAGGCGGATGATTCCAAGTCTAGCCATCTTCGTAAAATCAGGAAATAATTTGGTTCAGTTTGAACCAATACGATTTGCAAGTTGCGAAAGCGCCTAAAATGAACAAAAAAGAGACGCTAAAATTAGAAAAATTGTTTCGGAGACATAATTCCAACGTTCCTCATCAAGCATAGGGATACGGTTCAGTGATTTTTTACTGTAGTAAAGCCATTTCCTAGGAAGCTAACAAAAGGTGACATATTCACGTTGAAAATCTATATACATGTACAAACCTTTTGCACTGCAACCAAACAAAAAGAATCCCTGCTGGAAAATTTCCAGTATCTTACTTTGGAGATAAATAACCTTTATGGTTCGCTTCGCTTACGCAATAAAAAAAAAAAGCCGTGTCATGCCCTTGGTGGGTTCAATACACTATGACAATATTATGCAGTGACTGCAAGTGCTTGGCCATTTTCCTCGATACCGCATATTACCCTTGTATAAAGTGAAATTAAGCCCAAAAGAACATTTCTTCGAATGTACATGTATTTTAAACTGTCATATACGAAGTCAAATGTAAGTTATTGAGTGGTGTAAAACAATTGGTATTAAATCGTTAACACTCATTGTTAAACGTTTAACACATTTAACACTCGATATTTAGGCCTAATCGTAATATCATAGGTCTATAAACGACTAAGGTTTATATACAGGATGTCTCAAAATAAATGCAAATTTAACGGAATGCCAAACGTAGAATGTGTAGCCAACATAGATTATATATGCATGGTTTGAAAGCTACAACCTTCCTCTTTCAAATGAGACATACAACATTCGAATCTGATAACCTTGGTGACACACAAAGCCGGGTGACCTTTTTATTGTTTAGTGTATTATTGTTTCGGCTGTGATCCGTCAAGCGTGTTAAATAGTCGTTTGACGCTGTGCACGATAATGATGGCGGTTTCACTAGCCGATCGACACATATGCAAAATGTATTTACGGTTATAACATCGTTGTCTTGGTGAAATTCCAGGAAAATTAAACACACTCGAAACTTGAAAAATAACGCTCGAAAACGTTTGATTTAGCTAAAGAGGGCCTCCCGTCCCACTGTGCGATTTTTGCCACGAATTTCCAACGATTAGGTACGATTTGGTATAGTCTGTTACGTGACACTCGGAGTCTCAGGTAATCTCACCAAATCGTACGTAATCGTTGAAAATTCCGTGGCAAAAATCGCACAGTGGGAGGGCCCTCTTTAGTCGAGAATATCTCACGCGATGAAAAGGACTTTTTTTCTTCAGATTCTTACAAAACTGACAAGAGCACCGAAGTTCAAGTTTAGCTGCCATAACTTACCAATTATGTCACATTATACCACATAGTATGACAGCTGATACGGCATGTCGGTAGGAAATGACGGCCCGTTTGTCCCGTTAAAAGTTTAGCAATTTCTCGCTTCCAATTAACTGCGCGCGCGCTCTTTCGACGAATTATTTGCATTCTAATGATCGCTCAAACTTCAAAGTACATTGTACCGTACATGTTTATAAGCATGTTCGTTGATATGTATTTGTAGGCCAAACATATGCCTATTGACCCCTTTCGAACACGTGCGAATATGCCATTTTGGGAGTCAAATAATGCTGAGTCATTGTGGAAGCAAAAATTTATTCAAAAAACCCAAAATTTATTCATTTTGAAAAACTGTTAACCAAAAACGCAAGGATTTGTCACAGTATATATAGACGCAACTCAAGGTGTGTTAACGTATTTTTCTCGATCTGCAGGTGAAACCGGCCGGCATTGTTCCCCGAAACTGCTATATGAAGGACATGCGGGTGGATATGCAAGACACGACGACGATATCAGTGGCTCGAGGCGCGTCTCAACAACTGAAATACACTACCACGAAACAAAACGGTGTTCTCAGGTTGGTTAAACTTTAAATTCTGCTCTGATCGAAAAATTGTAATGATTTGAAAACTGTCATGGCCTAAAATTTCTTTCTTTTTTCAATGTCAGGTATGAGTTTATGACGAAGAAACACAACATCAATTTTGGTGTTGAGTGGGTGAAAGATGATCTGACCGACTCGGGTCGAAGTACGGACTTTGTTGTACTATTACCTACCCAGTGTTATAATAGTCATCTCGTACCAGAAAGTGGAGAACTTGAACTGAGTCAACCCGGAACATGTGAGTCAAGCTGACTCGAGTCAAGTTGATCCGAGTCAGTCTGAACCGAGTCAGTTTAGTTGAGTTGAGTCGACTCTTGAGAGTCATTTTTACAGTAAGTTGTATGAATCTTCTCACCAAAAGATCATACTTTGCAACACTCCAAGTCAACCGCCCTTGTGATTATACATTACATTGCCGGAACGTGTTTACAGGTCCTCCGTCATCAAGTGAGTAAGAAAAACTGACCCCTGTCGGGCCGACCCACTTTAGGATGACTGTAGTCAGGCTGATCCGAGTTATGTTGAATTAATTGAGTCAAGTTCACTATAGGTTAAAAAGGACGTGCTAAAGCACGTTTATTGTTGCTTAAGTTCACATATTTTACACAAAACCTATACAATGGAAAACAAGTATTAAAAGTTGACAAAACTTGTATACAGTTCCTGTACACCTTTTAAAAAGATATTATAACAAAAATAGAAATTTGAAAATATACATGTACAAGTACTTATGCTTTAAACAAAATAATCCACTCTTTCCCCAAGAACACAATTTTTACACTAAGTGCAAAATAGAAATACAAGTTGTTTATTAATGTTAATATTAATGTTTTGGTTTGTTTTGTTTATTACAGACGTTGTGACTTTTGACAACACTTTCAGCTGGGTCACCTCGAAAAGCGTGACTTTTTGCATCCAAATTTTGGAGGGAAATGATCAGGAAAACGAAATGAGTTAACGACACGCGTCGTACTTATAGCATCAGTGGCTGCGTTCGCCTGGAGCACTCGTTTTTATATTGAACACGGGCATACTCCTAGACGTTCGAACGAGTATGACACTCGAGTAAGCGAGTGTACACGCTCGCTACATCCCACCAAATGTACTGTACTCCTGACGAGTACCACGTGAATGCTACGATATAATACATGTATACATGTACATCGAATTTGGGGAATTTATTAATTTGTACCCAAAAAAAGCACAATGGGGCTTGTTCTAGACACATTATATGCCACATGATAATTTTCGTCCGTCTGTTATACCCAATAGTGATTACAAATGGGCCAATAGAGTTCAAGCGAAAGAAAACTGCTGATTTGGATGCGATCGGATTGGTTAAGAAAATCCAAGATGGCGGCTCGATACTCCGCTTACCCCAAAAAGTGCGCAGCAAGCAGATTTCAACTTGAAAAATTCTGAAATTCGTTTTCATATTTTCGTAAGATCTGTACATTTTCAGCATATTTATAAGCAGTGGATACAATAAGAGCTCTAATGCCCAAAATTAACATTTGTATTCTTATATAATTTTTTTTCAAAAAATTGATGTGATAACTTTAACTCAGGCTTCGATCAGGAAGTTTTTTGTATTGCTTCCGTGTGCTCATTTTGAAATCCGTGATATTTCTCAACATTTTCTTGGATTTTTGAGCGATTTTACTGTTCGGTGTTTTGTATTAAAGGCCCTATGTATCATTTGCAAGAAAAACTTTTTACAGATTCGTGGAATAAGAGTGTAACATATCTAAGGAAGGATGTTGGTAAACCAGCTTGAAGAAATTTTAGCTACTTAGATGCATCAATGCAAAATCTGTATATGGATTTTTGTACAAGTGAATGGTATAAAAAATCCTGTGCACGGCACTTTTTTAGAAAATCACCTTCGATTGTCAATTTCCAGCATGAAATACCATTTTGGACGGAAATAAATTCATGTGGTGTTTGTTACCGAGTGTTTTTCTTGTCAACTCATGAAAAACAAAATTGGGTCATTGCAAATGATAGTTTGGCGTATTTCATTTGCTTTTCAGTACGTTTTTTAAGCCGTCTGGTACCTCGTAGCCAAACAATTTGAAATCAGGCTTGAACATTTTATAGAGCCTGACCAAATCAGCAATAGGTATCATTGAATAAAATTGGTCCAGATTGGGCTCCGTAATATTTCTTGAACGTTGTAAAATCCGGTGCTTGTGAGTGGTTAATAACTGGGTTTCTTGCAGTATATTTTGGACGTCTTTATTCTCCGTTTCTTCTTTGACAATGTAATCGAAGGGTAATGTGCACGGCCAGACCAACTTATACATAGGTTTCCACCGATAGTCTATTTGGGTTGGGTTTTCGTGCGTGATGTAGCGTACGAACTCCGGAAAGGTCACGCCGCGCCCCGTACGCAGTGCGTCCGCACTCGGAAAATCGCGGTACATCTTGATGATTTTGACGCCGATATGTCTCGAGTAGAATTCGTTCGGCCGAACGAACTTGTCCCTGTAGGCCGCCAGAACCCTAACGAACGGGTGCTTCACGAAAATTACACTGGTGTAATTCGCAATGCACTGCTTAATTTTCTCAACCGGCAGCGTGCTGAGTTTAACGATCCTCGCCTTGCCGATTGTATTCGTTCGCACTGCTTCGACGAACGCACTCATCCAATCCGTTGGGTCGTCTTTACTGATCCAAGTGTACAGCAAGCGATGATTTTCGATCACCGCGAACGGCCACAAGCTCTGCGAACTGGTCGATTTCAGGAGTTTGGGGACCGTTCGGTGTTGGCCGAAGTTATCCGACCGCTGACAGGCTTGACGGAGCGTGTGGAGTCTCTTTTCTTGCTCGACTCGCCAAAAGGCCCAAGCGTCTTTTTTGCCGGTCCGTGTGGAGGGGGATGACATCGGAATTTTGTTTTTGTTGACCGTGTGCACAGGCAGCAATGCCACTGGGATTTCAGGCAGTGCCGGATCTACCACTTGGATCCTAAGCAGTGGCGGAACTGTCCTGAGTTGTCGGAATATTGTAGCATTTCGAATTGCCGGATCTGGAAGACCCACTGCAGGGACTCTCGTAGCATGGCGATGACTTTTTTGCACAGACGTTTTTCCAACAGGCTGTTCGTGCAAATCGTCGCTCTGTAAGTAAAGGGTGCACTCCCAGCCAATGATAACTGAAAGGACACTGACGAAACAAAGCGATAATAGCGAGCAGCGATTTAGGCGGATGATTCTAAGTCTAACCATCTTCGTAAAATCAGGAAATAATTTGGTTCAGTTTGAACCAATACGATTTTCAAGTTGCGAAAGCGCCTGAAATGAACAAAAAAGAGACGCTAAAATTAGAAAAATGGTTTCGGAGACACAATTCCAACGTTCCTCGGCAAGCATAGGGATACGGTTCAGTGATTTTTACTGTAAAGCCATTTCCTAGGAAGCTAACAAAAGGTGACATATTCACGTTGAAAATCTATATACAAACATTTTGCACTGCAACCAAACAAAGACAATCCCTCCTGGAAAATTTCCAGTATCTTACTTTGGAGATAAATAACCTTTATGGTTCGCTTCGCTTACGCAATCAAAAAAAATGCCTTTTCATGCCTTTGGTGGGTTCAATACACTATGACAATATTATGCAGTGACTGCAAGTGCTTGGCCATTTCCCTCGATACCGCATAAACCAAAAGAACACTACTTCGAATGTACATGTATTTTAAACTGTCATATACGAAGTCAAATGTAAGTTATTGAGTGGTGTAAAACAATTGGTATTAAATCGTTAACACTCATTGTTAAACGTTTAACACATTTAACACTCGATATTTAGGCCTAATCGTAATATCATATAGGTCTAACGACTAAGGTTTATATACAGGATGTCTCAAAATAAATGCAAATTTAACGGAATGCCAAACGTAGAATGTGTAACCAACATAGATTATATATGCACGGTTTGAAAGCTACAACCTTCCTCTTTCAAATGAGACATACAACATTCGAATCTGATAACCTTGGTGACACACAAAGCCGGGTGACCTTTTTATTGTTTAGGGTATTCTGGTTTCGGCTGTGATCCGTCAAGCGTGTTAAACAGTCGTTTTACGCTGTGCACGATAATGATGGCGGTTTCACTAGCCGATCGACACATATGCAAAATGTATTTACGGTTATAACGTCGTTGTCTAGGTGAAATTCCAGGAAAATTAAACACACTCGAAACTTGAAAAATAACGCTCAAAAACGTTTGATTTAGCTAAAGCGGGCCTCCCACTGTGCGATCTTTGCCACGAATTTCCAACGATTAGGTACGATTTGGTATAGTCTATTGCATGACACTCGGAGTCTCAGGTAATCTCACCAAATCGTACGTAATCGTTGGAAATTCCGTGGCAAAAATCGCACAGTGGGAGGGCCCACTTTAGTCGAGAATATCTCACGCGATGAAAAGGACTTTTCTTCTTCTTTAGATTCTTACAAAACTGACAAGAGCACCGAAGTTCAAGTTTAGCTGCCATAACTTACCAATTATGTCACATTATACCACATAGTATGACAGCTGATACGGCATGTCGGTAGGAAATGACGGCCCGTTTGTCCCGTTAAAAGTTTAGCAATTTCTCGCTTCCAACTGCGCGCGCGCTCTTTCGACGAATTATTTGCATTCTAATGTCTTATGATCGCTCAAACTCCAAAGTACATGTACCGTACATGTTCGTTGATATGTATGTGTAGGCCAAACATAGGCCTTTACTGCCGTTAATATTTAGCGCGCTACCATGGGGCAGAATGGATGAACTAACAATTGATTTATTGAAGGGTAAAATGTCGTTAAATTGAGTGGAGTCCGTGTGGGGGAATAGTATTGTGAAAACCCCGACAAAAATAATTTCTATGAAGTCATTTGGGCGAAGCCGGCAATGTATTCAGCGACAAAGCGACAAAGGTCGCCTCTGCTACGGAGTAAGAAGTGAAAACGTCACCCTTTAAGTTGGAAAAGTTACTGGGTCTACACTAAAACTAACAATGGAACTGTTTGAGTGGTCGTATGTAAGTCTGGTTCCCAGACCAAAAGATGCTGACTATTTTGAGATTCGTGTGGAATATGTGGAGCGGAAACCAGTCTAATGTGGAATATGAGGCACGGAAACCAGTCTATTTGAACGCTCGTTATCAAAATAAAATTAAAATTTTAAAACAAAATAAAAATAAATATATTACATATATTTGTATAGGCCTAATTAGTAAAATTAGTTCGTTCTGAATTAATCTGTTTTTAAATTTTATTTTAGTTAAGTTATTTGCATATTATAAACATTTTGTTTTAAAATATTTTTAGCAGTTAAAGGCACAGGCTCGTCAGCAATGCGCGCGCGCCAAATTCGTGCCACGAAATACGCAGCTCCATATAACAAAGGCATGGAGCTGCGTATTTCGTAGCACGATTTTGGCGCGCGCGCATTGCTGACGAGCCCGTGCCTTTAATTATTACTTTTAAAACTAAGGCTGGATCCGAATTAGTGGCTTTGGCTGTTGTTATGCTGTTTCTAAGGACTTTCATTGTCCGCCCATAGCAACAGCATAGCAACAGCCATAGCCACCGCCAAAGCCACTAATTCGGATCCAGCCGTAGTAAGTGAACGAGGTGACTATTTTTCACAATTTTTGTTTACGTCGATCGTGCACGCATGCTAACGTTTCGTTGTGGGGTTTTCGTTTTGACTTGTAAAATTGGAACTCTTTACTGTAAGACCTACACATTTTTTTGGCTCCCGCTGCTTTGGTCCAGCTGAACATTTTTATTCATAGTATGGGAAAATGTAAGTGGACACGCACGAACTTATTTTGAAGTCTGACTCGGTCAATCAGTCCGTCCGAGTCTGATGGAAACCCCGGCGCCCAGTTTCCGGACACATTTAATTGTTGAAAGTATTAAAACTAAAACTTAATTTGAATTTAAATTTAAAATAAAAATGTACAGGCTAAACAATTTTAAAAAAAGAAGGTATTTTTTTTCGTTCACATTGAACACAGTCACAGATTTTGGTAAATTTATAATAGAATCTGTAGCTTATTAAACCGGAACGCATTGTTTGGCAAAAAGTGCGGGAAATTTAAAATTTAACACGGTGTCTTATGTATTGCCTAGGTCGTTCGGCGAACAACCGTTAGGCGAAAAACCATCCGACCATGGCATTAAAATGTTAGTCTTGTTGTGTACAAAACATATTTTATGAGACTGAGTTAAAAGTGCTTTCTAACTAAGAAAATCTTCAATCTTTTCAATCCTAAATGTTGGTTTTTTTTATCAAACTCTCACCTTCAGTTGTCAATTTCCAGCATGAAACACCATTTTGGCCTGACATAAATTCATGTGGGTCATTACAAATGATAGTTACTTCGAAAACGCCATTTTGGCGCAGTTCATTTGCTTTTCAGTACATCTTTTAAGCTGTCTAGTACCTCGTAGCCAAACAATTTGAAATCAGGCTTGAACATTTTATAGAGCCTGACCAAATCAGCAATAGGTATCATTGAATAAAATTGGTCCAGATTGGGCTCCGTAATATTTCTTGAACGTTGTAATGAAATCCGGTGCTTGTGAGTGGTTAATAAATGGGTTTCTTGCAGTATATTTTGGACGTCTTTATTCTCCGTTTCTTCTTTGACAATGTAATCGAAGGGTAATGTGCACGGCCAGACCAACTTATACATAGGTTTCCACCGATAGTCTATTTGGGTTGGGTTTTCGTGCGTGATGTAGCGTACGAACTCCGGAAAGGTCACGCCGCGCCCCGTACGCAGTGCGTCCGCACTCGGAAAATCGCGGTACATCTTGATGATTTTGACGCCGATATGTCTCGAGTAGAATTCGTTCGGCCGAACGAACTTGTCCCTGTAGGCCGCCAGAACCCTAACGAACGGGTGCTTCACGAAAATTACACTGGTGTAATTCGCAATGCACTGCTTAATTTTCTCAACCGGCAGCGTGCTGAGTTTAACGATCCTCGCCTTGCCGATTTTATCCGATGGGTTGTTTCCTTTGCCGAACGTTTTGTCCGTTCGCCCAGCTTCGACGAACGCACTCATCCAATCCGTTAGGTCGTCTTTACTGATCCAAGTGTACAGCAAGCGATGTTTTTCGATCACCGCGAACGGCCACAAGTTCTGCGACCTGGTCGATTTCAGGAGTTTGGGGACGGTTCGGTGTTGGCCGAAGTTATCCGACCGCTGACAGGCTTGACGGAGCGTGTGGCGTCTCTTTTCTTGCTCGACTCGCCACAAGGCCCAAGCGTCTTTTTTGCCGGTCCGTGTGGAGGGGGGTGACATCGGAATTCTGTTCTTGTTTTTGTTGACCATGTGCACAGGCATCAATGCCACTGGGATTTTAGGCAGTGCCGGATCTACCACTTGGATCCTAGGCAATGCCGGAACTGTCCCGAGTTGCCGGAATGTCGTAGCATTTCGAATTGCCGGATCTGGAAGACCCACTGCAGGGACTCTCGTAGCATGGCGATGACTTTTTTGCACAGACGTTTTTCCAGCAGGCTGTTCGTGCAAATCGTCGCTCTGTAAGTAAAGGGTGCACTCCCAGCCAATGATAACTGAAAGGACACTGACGAAACAAAGCGATAATAGCAAGCAGCGATTTCGGCGGATGATTCCAAGTCTAACCATCTTCGTAAAATCAGGGAATAATTTGGTTCAGTTTGAACCAATACGATTTGCAAGTTGCGAAAGCGCCTGAAATGAACCCAAAAAAAAGAGACGCTAAAATTAGAAAAATGGTTTTAGAAACACAATTCCAACGTTCCTGAGCAAGCATAGGAATACCGACGGTTCAGTGATTTTTTTACTTTAAAGCAATTTCCTAGGAAGCTAATTGAAACAAAGGGTGACATATTCACGTTGAAAATCTATACAAACCTTTTGCACTGCAACCAAACAATCCCTTTGGACAATTTCCAGTATAATCTTACTTTGGAGATAAATAACCTTTCCTATATGGTTCGCTTTACGCAATCCCCCAAAAAAGAAGAAGACTTTTCATGTATTTAATTGGTGGGTTCAATACACCGACAATATTATGCAGTGACTGCAAGTGCTTGGCCATTTTCCTCGATACCGCATATTACCCCTATATAAAGTGAAATTAAGCCCGTAAGAATTAGAAAACGTCTTCGAATGTACATGTATTTTAAAATGTCAAATACGAAGTCAAATATGTAAGTTATTGAGTGGTGTAAAACAATTGGTATTAAATCGTTAACACTCTTTGTTAAACGTTTAACACATTTAACACTCGATATTTAATCGTAATATCATAGGTCTAACGACTAAGGTTTATATGTATACAGGGTGTCTCAAAATAAATACAAATTTAACGGAATGCCAAACGTATAATGTGTAACCAACATAGATTATATGTGCATGGTTTGAAAGCTACAACCTTCCTCTTTCAAATGAGGCATACAACATTCGAATCTGATAACTTTGGTAACCCACAAAGCCGGGTGACCTTTTTATTGTTTAGGGTATTCTTGTTTCGGCTGTGATCCGTCAAGCGTGTTTTTAAAAACAGTCGTTTGACGCTGTGCACGATAATGATGGCGGTTTCACTAGCCGACACTGTATGCAAAATGTATTTACGGTTATAACATCGTTGTCTTGGTGAAATTCCAGGAAAATTAAACACACTCGAAACTTGAAAAATAACGCTCAAAAACGTTTGATTTAGCTAAGTCGAGTATATCTCGCGCGATGAAATTTTTTTTTTCTCAGATTTTTACAAAACTGACAAGAGCATCGAAGTTCAAGTTTAGCTGCCATAACTTACCAATTATGTCACAGTGTACCACATAGGCTATGACAACTGACACGGCATGTCATTACGGTAGGAAATGATCGACGGACCGTTTGTCCCGTTAAAAGTTTTAAAAATTTCTCGCTTCCAACTGCGCTCTTTCGACGAATTATTTGCATTCTAATGATCGCTCAAAGTACATATGTACATGTACATGTTAGGCTATATGGGCCCAACATCTACGCGCTATCATGGGGCAGAATTCATGGGATCGGAAGGGGATGAACTAACAAATGATTTATTGAAGGGCCAGGTCGTTAAATTGAGTGGAGTCCGTCTGGGGGAATAGTATTGTGAAAACCCCGACAAAAATCATTTCTATGAAGTCATTCGGGCGAAGCCGGCGATTGCATAGTTCCGATCAGTTTGCCGAGTTAACTCCGCCCCCGGCCCCTTGGATATTGTTGCTATGTTTCACACGCTATCCCTCAAAATGTCCACACGCACAGCACAAACCAATGCCGGGGACTTTCAACGGAAAACACAGATTCATTGGAAAGGTACCGGTATTCATGTTTCAGGGTCAACAGTTATCTTAGAACACACTGAGCAAAGGGCCAGTAATACAGGGATGTCATATCATCATGAAATACATGCTTTCTTACCTTTGAACAGCGAATCGTCCGGCATTGAAACAAAAAATTGACCCGGATCATCGCATACAACACTGTACAAACTGTGTGTTGTTGTGAGGCAATGCACTTTTACCTATGTGGGCGCTGTCTGCTAGCTCTGTTGTGATTGGTCGGCGGGTTCGGTTGATTGACAGGTCGGAACTAGCAATGTATTCAGTAGCAAAAGCGACAAAAGTCGCCTCTGCTACGGAGTACTAACGTGAAAACGTCACCTTTGTGTGTTGGAAAGGTTACTGGGTCTACACTAAAACTAACAATGGAACTGTTTGAGTGGTCGTATGCCAAGGCCTTTTTCCAAAATCTCGGCTTCGTCTCCGTCTCCGTATCCGGCTTCGTCTCCATTTCGCCGTCAAGTTGAAGCTGCATACCAAACTTCGGTTCGGCTTCAGGCTTCATTTTGAGGCTTCGTTTTGGCCCAAATGAGGCTCCAAAACGAAGTCAACTGAAGAGGTGACTTCGGCCGGCTTCGTGACGTCGCGAACTGGAAAATCACGTGACAGCAACAGAAACTTTGTGAACTTTTGCAGGTTTGCTAAACTTTGCCGCCGACAAAACTCGTCTGCTAGCGCTCAAAAAAAGCCGGTGAAAAAGAGTGGTAGGCCTAGTTACTAGGCTCGACTAGTGTTCCAAACGGTTTTTGGTTTGGCTTTGCTAAAGTGAAGCCGGAGGCGGTTGGAGCCGGAGCCGCATGAAGCTGGAGCCTGAAGACGGAGTCGAGATTTGGAAAAGGGTCTAAGTCTGTGAGATTCGTGTGTGGAATATGTGGAGCGGAAACCAGTCTAATATGGAATATGATGCACGGAAACCAGTCTATTTGAACGCTCGTTATCAAAATAAAATTAAAATTTTAAAACAAAATAAAAATAAATATATTACATATATTTGTATAATTAGTAAAATTAGTTCGTTCTGAATTAATCTGTTTTATTTTATTTTGGTTAAGTTATTTGCATATTATAAACATTTTGTTTTAAAATATTTTTAAGTTAATTATTACTTTTAAAACTTAAGTGAACGAGGTGACTATTTAAAAACCAATTCACTTTTCAAAATTGTTGTTTACGTCGTGCGTGCATTGCTAACGTTTGAGTTTTCGTTTTGACTTGTAAAATTGGAACTCTTTTATGTAAGACCTACACATTTTTTCCAGCTGAACATTTTCATTCATAGTATGGGAAAAAGTAAGTGGACACGCACGGAACTTATTTTGAAGTCTGACTCGGTCAATCATCCGGCCGAGTCTGATGGAAACCCCGGCGCCCAGTTTCCGGACACATTGAATAAACCTTATGATTTTATCGACGTTCTCAATGCATTACGGGATTGGATAACAAAATTGCCCGACCAAATGTGCATAAACCTAGTAGCCTATGAGGCGGACGCCAACTCGGCAACTTTTTTACTCATTTTCACGAAAACCAAAAAGAGTTTAAGAATCAACCTCCCACCACTTTATCTTTGATACATATCAAACAATACATTCAGACAAAAATGACAAACATGTCCCGAAACAGAAATGTTGCAAATGCGAGAAATCATCGGGGATTCCCTTCGTAGTGGTAAAGTCCATGTACCGCGCTCGCAGCTCGGTATGCGCTATGCAACACGCGACGTATCGGCACGGCGCTGGTTGGATTGACACTTTTGTTTCGGGACATGTTTGTCAGTATGTTCGATATGTATTGAAGATAAAGTGGTGGGAGGTTGGTTCTTGAACTCTTTTTGGTTTTTGTGAAAATAAGCAAAAAAGTTAACGAGTTCGCGTGCGCCCCATATGTTTATGCACAAATAACCGGGTAATTTTGTCATCCAATACCCGGTACCATGATGCATTGCGAACGTCGATAAGGTTTATTGTTGAAAGTATTAAAGGCACAGGCTCGTCAGCAATGCGCGCCCGCCAAATTCGTGCTCGAAACACGCAGCTCCATGCCTTTGCTATGTAGCTGCGTATTGCGTGGCACACATTTGGCGGGCGCGCATTGCTGACGAGCCTGTGCCTTTAAAACTAAAACTTCATTTGAATATAAATTTAAAATTAAAATGTACAGCCTAAACAATGACATTGTGCTTAACTGCTAAGTGAAATCGAACCTGTTTAAAAAAAGAAGGTATTTTTTTTCGTTCACATTGAACACAGATTTTGGTAAATTTATATTAGAATCTGTAGCTTATTTAATTACGCACATTTGGCCGGGCAATTTTGTCATCCAATCCCATAATGCATTCAGAATGTCAATAAGGTACGTTTATTCCCACTTGCACTTCTTTCGGAAATGTTGCATTTCTGAGATAAATAAATGATAAAATTACTGCATAATTAATGCACAAAATTAAGGCGTGAGCGGTTCGTGCGTAAGCGCGACAACAGAGGGCACTGCGTGCGCGTGTGAATAGTTATCTTGTGCAATAACTGATGGCAATTTTTGAATGAGAAAATGTGATTTTTCTACAGAAAAGCAACATTTGCGACACAACTTAGAATTGAATAATCTATCAACTCCAATATTTACTAAAATCCGTGTTTAATGTGAGAAAAAATAAGTATGAATTCTGTTCACTAGTCGCCACTGAGACACTGTGTGTGAAGCCTATGGAACATGGCAGTTTCAAGGAAACTTGTTACACGTTTTAGTGGTTATAAAGTCATATGGAGAATAAGTGGCCATCAGTAAATGGAATTCTTTCCTTTAGTAATTTAAGTAATTAAAAGGAGAATAAGTAGCGACCAGTAGACCCAGTGACTGGGGTGTTATGATTGTTTTTTTGGCAGTTTCCGGAACGCAATGTTTGGAAAAAGTGCGGGAAATTTAAAAATGGGTCCACAGTAATGGGGTACATTTCTGTAACATTCAAGATCTTGGGTCCCAGTTCACTTCAAATGTCTTAATTTTATCTTTAAATTATCAAGCTAAACTGAGGAAATAACTTTTTCACCAAGGAGTCCTACAACATACATTTGTGAAAACCCCAAATTTTCCTATTACGCATGTAACAAAGACGGAAAAAAATGTCACAAAATGGTCCGTCCACGTTTAAAACATACGTAATAGGAAAATTTGAACACAAGCTTTTCAAAAATGTATGTTGTGGCAGCATTTGTTTACCTTTTTGGGCAAAAGTTATCTCCTGAGAACAAAACAAGGACATTTCTTTAATTCTGAGATAAACTAAAGACATCTGAAAGGAATTATTGAGTTATTTTTCAAATGTACCCCATTACTGTGGAAAGACTCAATTACACTGTGACGTCTTATGTATTGCCTAGGTCGTTCGGCGAAAAACCGTTTAGGCGAAAAGCCATCCGACCATGGCATTACAATTTTAGTCTTGTTGTGTACAAAACATATGAGACTGAGTAAAAAGTGCTTTCTAACTAAGAAAATCTTCAATTTTTTCAATCTTAAATTTTGGTTTTTCTATTAAATTCTCACTTAGGTCAGGCCTACTGATGTTTGAAGATGGGCCTAAGAAGAAAGTATAATGGTATAAAAGTATTTCTTACCATTTGGTATGAATTTTATCTTCTAGGAAGTCGTAGACAGAAGAAAGAAGAAAGTTTAAATCCTGTCCCCGACAAATCACCCAAAATGGCCTCCGACAAGCCCTGCTTTTCAGAACTCCAATCCGGTAACAAGGTAAGCGACAAGATTATAAAACCTTAACTAACATTTGTAACCTTTTTTGAAAATTCTGAATTTTGAATACGACCAAATTTAATCGTAGTTTTATGAAGTCTGCCTTCCCCCCCCCTCCCCCCCACCCCCAACAGGAACTTTGTAGATCACCTGCCAAGGATGAAAGAACCAATAAAATTACGAGTTATTTTCCAAGAAGTCCAGAGAGTGGCAAAAGTCCAGTGGGGGTTTTGAAAGCCGCAGCAGCAGCGGCAGAAATTGAAGCATCGGCAGCAAATAAACAAGTGGAACTACTTGGTAAGTTGTCTCAAACAGTGACCCATGGTGTGTTGCTGTTCTCGTAACTTTGGTACCAGTAGTGTGCAAAAGCCTGTACATTGTCTGTTATCTCCAGGATTGTAACGAGTCTCCCTCTGCTCGAGTCCCGTGTCAAGTCAAGTCAAACTGTCTTCGAGTCCCAAGTCAAGTCCTTGTAAAAATTGCATGTACACACGCATGTGGGTCTTTCCACAGTAAAGGGGGCATTTTGGCAACATACTTTATTTTAGAGGAAATACCTTTGTCTGGTCTCAAAATAAAAGAAATAAGTTTAAGTTGTTCTGAAGGCCCAAAATGGGTTACAAATAGTGTGACAACATGCCTTTCTAAAAACACTGAACAAGGCCGTCCTGGTTATGAGAGCGTATATTGGAAATTTGTACACAGGATTTTTAGAAAGGCATGTTGTCACACTATTTGTAACCCTTTTTGTAACCCTTTTTGGGCCTAAGTTATCTCTTCAGAACAACTGAAACTTATTTCTTTTATTTTGAGACCAGACAAAGGTATTTCCTCGAAAATATGGTCTGTGTTGCCAAAATGCCCCCTTTACCGTGGAAAGACTCATTTGTATAAAATTCATCTTCAATTATCATTTTCTTATTAAAAGATATCAGGCAGAATTATTGCATTGGACAGTTCTATCTTTCATTTGAGTAAGGTTTTTTTCCCGGCCAAACGATTGCTTAAAATGTTGGACATTGCATTTGCAAATACTGTATTTGGATTTGAAATAACAATAGAGCCAAACCTGTATTTACATTATAATTATTTTTTATCTCTTTGTCAGCAAAAGTTGACTTTCTCCTACCCCAAGGTTTGCTCACGCCGGAAACCACACCCACAAAAGAACTCCTTCCTCCACACTCGAGACCCCACCAATACCCCCACCCCACACCCCCACCCCAACCCCACCAGTCCCCCGACGCCCCCCTCAACCAACCAGATAGGGGCGAGCGCCCAAGAGCATCTCATAAACTGGAATACGGAAATGCAAACAAGACAACGGACAAGAATTTGCAAGATGGGGATCTGGGGGTCAGTGAAAATGGGGAGGAAAGAAATGAAGTTCAGAAAACTAACAAGAAAGGCAGAGGAAGATCGAGAAAACCAAAGTAAGTTTCCTTTTGTTTTGTAACTAGAATTAAGACTTTAAAGCTAAATCTTTTAGTTTTCTTTGATAATGAACGCAATATTTAGAATGTTGTCTAACCATCACAGAAATGAAGTCAAGATTTGGGACTCCAAACCAAAATTTCAGTTTTTATTGTACTCTACAGTTTCACATTTGAAATCTAAATATGCAAAATCAAAAAATTTACTTTCCATTTTTGACTGCAAACGTAATTCAATAAACAAAACAAAACAATGAATGTAAAGCAATGAATGTAGGTTACAAAAGCAGATCTGAAGAAAAGGCTTATATCAATATTAAATATATATTTCGAAAGTAAAGGCCAATTTGACGTAAATATGTTAAATATTTCTCAGCAAACATTTGTGCTAGTTCAAACCAGCTGAATTTTCTTCAAATTTGTGGTGTGAAAACCTCGCTAATGATTTCAAATTCACATTCTCTGTTGTGAAGTAGGAACTATACTTAAAGGAGCGTGACCAGAGTTTCTGGAAAATAGTTTTCGATGTAACTTACCAATATTATCAAGTAACTCCCATACACACCTCCCATGTCCCAAAAACCCGAAAACATTCACAATTTCCAGTAAAAAATTGAATAAAACTATCGAGTATGCTTTCAGCGGATAAACGTTGATACTGGAAAATTAGTTTACAAATAATCAGTGGATTTTCGACGATATCCTCGGAAATATGCGGCCTAGAAGCGCGGGAGTTTCAGTTTCGTAATCAGAAAAATATAACGGATGTTATGATATAAAAATCTCATGACCCATAAGGTAAGTCCCGGGGAGTTATGGGTAAAAAAAACTGATCTGGTCACACTCCTTTAACTTTTATTTTTTAATTATTTTATAAATTTGGTTAATTTTGTTTTAAAAATTAACTTGATTTTCTTGTCAACCCACAGGCAATCTAAGCCAGTCCAGTCATTACCTGCCACAACACTGAAAGATTACTTCCCAGTCAGAAGAAGCAACAGAAAATGCAAATCTGCAATCAAGGTAAGGGGCCGTCCAAAGTTGTCAACATTTTCACGGTTCTGCAAAGCGTAGAAAGGGGGAGGGGGTCGAGGGCCACGTACGACTTGACATGCACTGTAAAATGTTGACATTTCACGGTAGGGACAAAAAATGTTGATAAGTAGTATTTCGGGGAGGGAGGGGCTTCATGAAAAATACTACTCTCTGTAGAACTGTGAAAATGTTGACAACTTTGGACAGCCTCCAAGATAACCAAAAAAAAATCTGATAAATGAGGCTCTTTTTTTCTCTTTTTTTTTTACAGAGCGTTTAAGTCTAACAATCGGCAGTTTCCATTAAAAGCTTCAAACATGTTCAACAAGAAAAAAAATGGGGAAAATTCTGTTGATCCTATGACATACAAAGCTGAGGGTGCTGTTTTGGGTGGCACCAATTTAATGATGTTTATACGTTTTGATTTTGTTTTTCAGGCTGAAGAGGCAAAAAGAGTAAATGACGCCGTTATGTCCGGCAAAGAGGAAGGGCTCGAGGTAAGAAATGATGCCTGTCTCGAGATTTGCATAATTTTGCAGTTACCCAAAATTTTACTTTACGAGAAAAATCTCGCTAAAAGTGTTGATAGCAATGGTAACAAACGCCACATGATTTTTCCCCCATGTAAAATGGTACCTTTGTGGGATAAATTGCCAACTGAAGGTGCTTTAAAAAAATTGTCTGCAGATAATTTTTTACCATTTATTCATACACAAAAACCACACTTGGATTTTTCAGGTTTTCTGAAGTATTACTGCATCTATGTGGCTGAAATTTCTACAAGGTAGTTTATCAATATTATTCTAAAAGTTTTACAATCTAAAATGTCTCCCCTCCTCCCCCCCCCCCCCCCCCCCCCCCATTCTAGGTACAAGACATCCTAGGCAAAGGCCGAGGGGTGATCGCAACCAAACCGTTTAGCAAGGGTGAATATGTCATTGAGTATTACGGTGATCACATCGATATTACGACAGCTAAGGACAGGGAACAGGAATACGCAACCAACCCTAGTATCGGCTGCTACATGTACTACTATCGCTACAAGAACAAGTCGTACTGGTAAGCTTAATTGTCAAATTATTTGAAATAATGGCTTTTACTTGTGTTTTAGACTGGCTGTAAAACCCTTTGCCTCCAGAATGAGCTGCAAACACTCAAAGTATTGAATGAAATTGGCATCATTGGTTATGGACTTGGTCTCAAACAACCTGGGGCCAATTTCATAAAACATGTTACGCCTAATCAACAATTTTAGATTCAGCAATGCGTGCGTGTGCCAAATTCGTGCCACAAAATACGCAGCTCCATGCCTTTGCTATGGAGCTGCGTATTTCGTGGCACAAATTTGGCGCACGCGCATTGCTGACGAGCCTGTGCCTTTAAGCATAGCATGAATATTTGCTCAAGCAAGGGCGTATTTCATTAAACTTGTTGTTCTAAGCACGCGAAGAGAGTGCGCCCGCCACGCTGTTGTCTGTTCTGTATGTTTACAACTGCATACTACTTGTATGTATTAACATGCATTCTTCCTGATGCAAGCCAAATTAATTGCGATCCCCGTTGCAAAATGATTCGAACCGGCCATTCAACACCGGCTAGCTCAGTGGTCAAGTGGTTAAGATGTCTGCCTTGTTTGCAGGAGGTCGTGGGTTTGAATCCCAACCGAGCATACTATAAAGTTTTTTATAGTGTCTCGGGAAAGCACTGAGTATACAGTGCTAATATACGTCGGGTAAGGGCAAAAACAAACCCCAATTAACGTGTATGTGCTTTTGTTACTGCTTTGCAGTATTTTTTTATACCGTACTCGCGTGCGTGTTGCACACATGCACAGTGCACTAACTTTATGCATAAACTGCGTGTGCTTTGCTGTGCCTAGTTTAGACTCGCATTGGAATAGGGCTCTCTACTGCACAGTATCAGAAATGCTCAGTATCTGTTAAAGCTTCATTTTATTATATAAAATGGGAATTATTGTAATGCTTCTCTGAATTTGAATGTGGTCACTGGTCATTAACGGCTCCTTAATTTCTTATTTTGATTCCTGAATTTTCGTGTTTTTTTGTCCAGCGTGGACGCCACAGTCGAATCCAGTCGCATCGGTCGTCTCATAAACCACAGCAAATCAGGCAATTGCACCACAAAACTCATCAGCATAGATGACCGGCCTTATCTCATCTTAGTGGCGGCTCGGTCAATATCCGTCGGTGAAGAGTTGGTCTATGATTACGGCGACAGGAATAAGGAATCGTTGCAATCTCATCCATGGTTGGCGCTTTGAAAGAAATTGCCAGCAACTGAAAATTGTTAAATTAATTTCTTTTTGGCGAAACTTTGTGCAAGGTGGCACTGGGGGAAGCCTATGGGCCACTACTGCTATGCCAGCAGCCCTAGGGTCCACTAGGGCTCTGGTAGATTCCTGCTAGGTTTTACTACGATTTAAATTTCTTCCCGATTGATCCCGGCAAAGTATTGCATGCAAAACTCCACCGGGACACGTTGCTGATTGAAGACGGTTGATAAGGATTGACTATGGGTCATTAGGTTCGAGTATGGTCTAACAAGGTTTGACTAGGATTAACTATGAAGTCTAATCGTAGCGCCACCGGGACGCAAATCTGGGAATGTATGACTTTAGCATTACTGTTTAATAATGTTCTCTATCCACTGTTAAGCAGCACTGTCAAAGTACATGTATGTCATAATTTGCGGCTTGTTTAGTACAATTCTGTGCTTAACATAAACTTTCAACTTACCTCATTTTAATATATGCTATTTTGATTGCAATGCATAGTTCTGACCTGTCAATCAAGCCGAAACCATGTGACTATCTATGACCAATCACAACAGAGCTATGCAGACGGTGCCCACATAGGTCGTGTTGCATTTGCTCTGAAACAAAAACGGTGTTCGGCCGTACAATTTTGCATGCAGTGATCCAATTGAATTTAGGTTTCGATGTCGGGCGATTCGCTGTTCAAAGGTAAGAAAGCCGAGTGTTTTATGAATATATGACATCTCTGTATTACTGGTCTTTTACTCAGTGTGTGCTAAGATAACTGTTGACCCTAAAACATGAATACCTTTTGAGTTTTGAGTTTTCTCCAAAGAATCTGTGCTTTCCTCATTGCTTTGTGCGTAATGCTTTGCCATTTTTGTGATGGCTTGTGAGGCATAGCAACAGCTAAGTGGGCAGGGTTAATTGGGAAATCTCGGAACTATGCATTCTAAATATTGATGGAAACAAAACATGAATTGAAAAACAAAATAGAAAAGATTGTGTGCAATTTCCAATATCTCTTTTTAACTCGCTTTCCCAAGTTTCAAGAATCATGGCAGCTCTCGTCCAAAATTCGATGCAAATTTAAAGATTTCACAAGGCTTCCAAACCGCAGTATTTTTAAAAATATTTTCTCTGTGCATTTTGTGCCTCGTGTGCTTTTTACTCAAAGGAAGGGACAACACTTGTTGAAGTTATCAACGAATTTAATCCAAAATATTACCGATGTATTGCTCGGTGCATAAACCTTCATGAGAATCAGAGAATCTTGTTTTCAATGTCGGTAACCCAGTTAATTTTGATGATAAACTCTGCAACTAATGTAACTACCGATATGTGCTGCGCCATATTTGAAATTTTGAAAGGAATGATTACGTCAACCATGCAACAATTGCATGGATGCATGACGTCAAGATTGATGCCCTTTTCCCGACTCCCAGTATGTAAAAATCTGTTCCTGACTCACGCCCTTTCTGAGCGCCGAACTGCAAAGGATGATGACTTTTTACATGAAGCGTACAGAGTTAGGCAACCTTTTGCAAGTGTTGTCCCTTCCTTTAAACACCATTATGTCATTCACAGTTACCAAAAATTTTACTTTACAGGTTGACAAGAAAAACATGACTAAAAGTGTTGATAACAATGGTAACAAACACCACATGATTTTTCCCGTGTAAAATGGTACCTTTGTGACAGAAATTGCCAACTGAAGGTGCTTTTAACGGTGGCTAGTTCTATCTCACAGGGATGTGATTTTTCAGGTTTTTTTTTTGCCCTTAACCCCACGCCGCGCCGTAATGGCTTCATGCTGCACGCTCGCAATTTCAAGTTTTTGTTAAACATCCAATCACATCCCTGATCTCAGGGAAAACCAGAAAATGCCACATTTTGAAATTGTTCTGTTGGTTGAATTTATTTATTCCTGTGTAATTACTGTATCCCATCAGCCACAACAAAATTAAACTTTTGAAATTACAGTACATTTTCTCTCACAAACAACCGAGTAAATTACACTTATTTTAACCAAGCTTCAAATAACTTGAACAAGTGTTTAATTTTTAATTTTTAATTAAATACCGGGTACCTTTTTCTGTGAATACAGTTTAAATGTTTAAAATGTGTTTCAATAAAATATTGTGTAAATATCAAACACAACTACTCCAGGTTATTTTAATTTGATGTGACGTTTTGGTTTTTTTGGCTTAATTGTGGATAATATGATTTATTTTTCTGAGGCATTAGCTTGGAATAGGTTCCAAATGGGCTAAAATTTCATTAAATAAATATTTCGTTAAATATTCTTTCGAGCCCCTAGATGATATTCCTTGAATTTGACTTTGACTACTCGCCCAGGGAATAAAATATTGAAATATTCAACATTTGAGGAAAAATGTTAAATTTAGCTTAGAAAAAAAACTGCCGAAATACTGAGACATTTTCAAAAAATTGTCAATTTCTGGCCAGTTTTGAGAGAAATTGCTGGTCTAACCCTTATATATATTGTTTTAACGCAGTGGCCCGTAACGCGATAAGATTACTAAAGTATGACGTCGTTGCCATGGTAATTGGGTCTAAACGTAACATTCGCTGGTAATCTAAAACGTCCATCGATATAGCGCAGGGAAACAGTTCACTGGTTTTAGTGTAGACCCAAAAACCATGGCAACACACAAAGAGTGACGTTTTCACTTTAGTACTCTTATACGGGATTGCAACAGCAGATTAAAACTACAATATTGGAGCTCACTGGGTGATTCGATGCAGATAAGGTTTAAATTTGCTTTTAGACCGTCTTTCACAATTTTTGTTTCAATTTGGGAGAGGGTTGCCCCCCAAATCCCCCTTATTTGGATCCGCGCCTGCATTAAAGACACAGGCTCGTCAGCAATGCGCGCCCGCCAAATGTGTGCTACGCAATACGCAGCTCCATAGCAAAGGCATGGAGCTAGCTGCGTGTTTCGAGCACGAATTTGGCGGGCGCGCATTGCTGACGAGCCTGTGCCTTTAAGCATGGCTTTAAGCAAGGTATTGTTTGTCATGTTCGCTTTGTACCGTACGCTCCCACCCGACCCACCGCCCTTGCTAACTTTGCTGGGCGCTGGCCGGAAGCGTATTTAGTTCTAGCTAGGAGGGTTGAGGGTTGCAAACAAGTAAATAGGGCTCCCGTTGGAACCAATTAATGCTAAATGCCAAATTTTCAATTAAAAAACAAATACTCAACTCTCTCAGGACAACAACCAAAATACTCATTGAAGTCTCTTCTTTTTAAATTCTGTTCAATTTTATTGTGGTAATCCGTCCCAAAGTATGGAGCAAAGGCACGTACATACGGCTACTACTACTAGGCAAAACTATAGGCCTAGCCTAGGGCCACTTTTAGGAGCTACATTGTCCAAAACGGTTTATTCATGTAGTTCAGTGGAAGAAAAAAAACCCACATCACGGCGATGGCCATATTCTACACAAGACCAGCTTACAAGACCAGCTCGATCGCATCTCTCTCAAATAAAGAAAAATTTGCGGGCATATACAAAATATTAATGAGCTAGTCGGTGCACGGATCTCTGCCTATTTACTTGGGCATGCTTTGATTGAGAGTACGGTATAGAGCCTTTGCACGGCGGCCATGACATGGGGCAGTCACATTGTTACCATGTGTCATGCATGAGTATTTTGTGCTTTGTGGTTGAATTCTATTGTTACATAATTTAAATAAGAAAACCTGCCCCCTGTCATGGCCGCTCGTGCAGAAGCTCTATACAACGCCCTCAGAGAAAACGAGTAGGTCTAGCGAGTTGATTGGTAGCAGTCTAGTGGTAAAACCTATAGACTGTCAATCAAGAGTTGCGAGTTCGAATCTGCTCTCGTACACATATTCCACATAATTATGAGAATATTTTCGCAATAAGCGATGGGATCGGGAACTAATCTAGTATATGAGGTCCTGAAACCAGTCTAAACTCTTAATCTTGAGGGCGCTGAACAAAATCGACTAGTAAAAAGCTGCACTCACTCAGTCTTGATCAAGTTGTGTAAACAAACGCACGTGTATGTTCTCTTTGCTGTTTTGGACTTTGAACAAAATTCCCGTCTGCTAACACCAAAGACAACAACAAGTTGGCACGATCGATTTTGCTTGCATTCGTTCATCCATGGAGGAAGAAATGGTTCATCTTCGTCAACGACGTCGCGTTCCTACTCTCCAGGATAAAGTCGGCGCCTATGGCTATGCACTGCAGTTTCGCAGCCTAGTCTAGTCAGAATCAGGTAGGCCTACGTTGATATTTTTATACACGGAAAACATTTTTAGAAGTTGCAATGATCATGCCTTTATGGATTCAGACCTTGTGCACAAAACATATGGGATTGGCTGAAGTGCTTTTTAAGAAAATCTTTCATTTTTCCCACTTCTAAATAAATGTTTGTATCAAATCTGCACTTAACTGGTGCTTGATATGAGTAAATTTAAAAGTCATGATCAATTTCTCAATTCTTACCGTCAATTTAAGGAGGAAATATATAGTGATTTCCAACTTGGACATTCTTACCCACATTTAGAGAAAAAAAAGGCCAGCATTCCCATTCAGTTCACCGCGTGTATTAAAGTTATTAGATTTTAAACACGTATAACTTACACAATATAAACATGATGACGTACTGTAGAAAACTTCCCCTCAAATGGTTTTGTCTGAAGTGCTATAGTCTTTGAGAAATGAGTAAAACAATTAATTTTCGTCTCATGTTAATATGAAAATTCAATTTGCCCCAAAACCACTTCGCCCGAGTGTCATTTCGCCCCAAATTACTTCGTCCAAGTGCCATTTCGCCCCAAATTACTTCGTCCAAATGCTACTTCGTGCATAGGCCGTGGTTCAGGGCGAAATGGTTCAGGGCGAAGTGGTTTGGGGATGAAATGACTGCAAACCCTTTTTTGACTTTTCTCAAAAGTTACACGAAGTACGGAGCTGGTTTTTGCTCAGGTAGGTTTTAATCATGCATCTCTTCAATCACACAGGGGGATAAAACTATTTGTAACCGTTCGCCAATCATGTATACTATCTTTAACACTTAATGTCAACCATGTCCACTAATTCTTACTAAAATGTGGACATGGTTAACATTCATTAAGTGTTAAGTAATGAAACAGCCGTCGGGAAGCGCAGCCAAGTCATTTCCTCTCTGCGTACAGCGGTAGCGGCACGGAAAGGACTGCGTACGTGTAAATTTATTTTTGCCGGATTAATGATCAGGCTTGGTACAGTCTTTCAGCATTTGGTAGCTGCGCAGTCCGAACACGGGCCGAACTGTATCTTATTTTTACGGAGGAGAGCGCCCTCCCACGTTTTATTAAAACTATTATTAAAACGGCGACGAGAAAACCTGTCGTTAAGTTTGCACGTGGGAGAACATTTTGGCTTCAAAAACGGTGCTGTAAGTATTTTTTTTGAATCATTTTCCAATCATGGATATCTCAAACCACTGCAGGACACAACTAGGAGGACATTTTTAGGTGTGATTCTAATTTCGAGGCAAAATGACAACAAACCACTGTATGAAAGGGTTGTGTTCTGTCCCTACGGGATACCCGTAGGGACAGAATCAATCTGTCTTAATGTAAAGTCTGCCTTGGGGTGTCCGTACATGGTAATCAACCCAACAGTAGAAATGTTATCCTAAACACAATCGTATGCATCATTGAATTTGAAATAAGTTTTAAAAAACGACCCTAACCCTGCCCTAGGAAAAAGTACCATACACCTTCACCAGTTCAGACTACTGCACTAAGTCTATGGAGAACTAAGTGTTTTCAAATGAAAACTTGAAATTTTCTCACTGCTAAATTCATGTTTCCTCACTAAATTTACACTTTCTGGGGCATTATCATGTCATATTAGGAAGAATTAGTGGCGAAGATGTATGGTATTTATACCTAACCCTACTCCCCGTAGTGGATGCTTGGAACCCCCTGCCCTAATACATGTAGCCTTTAGTCAAGGCGTCCGTGGCGAGGTTTGTTTTGTGCACTGTTTTGCTAGCGCTTGAGGAAAGACTAACATTCATACTGCAGACTGTTCGCCCCGAACGCCTTTACCAAAGCGTATATGTGACCTTCGTGCTGAATAATTCAACAGCAACGGAGGTGGTGAATTATTCATAAATTGTAACCAACCAGCGGCGGGGAGCTTCTGGAATCATCCATATAAATATAGGTAGCATTCACGAAAAAAGCGAAAGTTATTATTCGTACCAGGAAAACAAAATACAAGAAACATGATTAGTCAAAGTTCTATAGAGTAACTCCACATAAATTTATTAACCATTTTTAAAGTTATAAAATCTCGCTAAACAATGATTTTCATGTGGCAAACAAAACACCGCGCCTAGTAGTACGCGAAACGGGACAAGTCGTCCCCGAGTCAACTCGCTCCCCTCAATTAACACCTAGGTCAAGTCATCCCCAGGTCAAGTCGTCCCCGAGACAAGTCGTTCCTGGCTCAAGTCGTCCTCGAGACAAGTCGTCCTTGCACCCCGTGTACAAAACCTATAGCCCATATGACAATTAATTTGAACAAAATCTGACTTTTCTCCTAGGTTTTTCTCAAGTTGCAAGGATAATCGGTTTGGGCCTGTCGACTACCATATTTTGTATTTGGAAGCAAAAATTTCAAAATAAAAGCACAAATTTCACTGTTCAATTTTGCTGAGATTACCTGCAACTTTTTTTACGATATATCGCAAAGTGGGAGGGTTACGTAAAACACAGCTTTTCGAAGATTGACATGGAGTATCGTACTAAGTGGTCGTGGCTTGTCGCAGATGTTGTTGATTTGTACTGTCATCGTAACTAAATTTTAAGGAATTGTAATGAATCGCACAATGCGTAATCATGATCGCAGACATTTGTATGTTTCTGAACAAGTCGCAGATGTCGTAGATTCGCACTGTCATCGTAAGGAATCGTAATGAATCGCAGACATTTGTATACTGAAAATGCATATATCGTTACAATACGATAAGCGCTAAGCGTTACAATTTTCTAAGATTTGTAACAAAATGATCGACTGTCTGCAACACGCAGATGTCGTCACAGTAGATTTGTACTGCGCGTCATCGTAAGAAATCATAACAAATATTAAGGAATCGTAACAAATAGTAAGGAATCGTAATGAATCGCACAATGTGTGATCATGATCGCAGACATTCGTATGTATCTGAACAAGTCGCAGATGTCGTACTGTCATCGTAAGGAATCGTAATGAATCGCAGACATTTGTATACTGAAAATGCATATATCGTTACAATACGATAAGCACTAAGCGTTACAATTTTCTAAGATTTGTAACAAAATGATCGACTGTCTGAACAACACGCAGATGTCGTCACAGTAGATTTGTACTGCGTCATCGTAAGAAATCATAACAAATATTAAGGAATCGTAACAAATAGTAAGGAATCGTAATGAATCGCACAATGTGTGCTCATGATCATGATCGCAGACATTCGTATACTGAAAATGCATTTATCTTTACAATACGATAAGCGCTAATTAAGTGTTAACATTTTCTAAGATTTTTAACAAAATGACTGTCTGTGAACAACCCGCAGATGTCGTAACAGTAGATTTGTACTGCGTCATCGTAAGGAATCATAACAAATAGTAAGGAATCGTAATGAATCGCACAATGTATGATCATGATCGCAGACATTCGTATGTGTCTGAACAAGTCGCAGATGCTGTCGTAGATTTGTACTGTCATCGTAAGGAATCGTAAAGAATCGCAGACATTCGTATGTATTTATAAAAAATCCCATATCACAACAATACAATAAGCGCTAAGCATTACGATTTTCTAAGATTTGTTACAGTGCAATCGTAGCTTGTCGTAGAGTTTCGTAAGCTGTGGCTTGTAATGGACATTTAAACAGGATCAACAAATTTTCTGATCGTACCGTGTCATCTCTTAAGGAACTGTTAAATTGGGAGATCACTAACAAAAATAAAGGGAAAAATTTGTATGTTTTCGGAATAAATTGCACATTGTAACCATATCGTAAGCGTTAGAATTTGCAAATTAAAAGATATGTCTTGAAGTGGCTGAGAATCCTTACGACACGTACAATACTTCCTACTTTTGCATGTGTCGCAGTCGCAACAAATTGTGGCAAATCATGCAGTGGGTGACCAAAAACTGTACAAAAGTCTGTGACAACCTGCGAGACGCTACGAAATTGTACCTGTTATATCTTAAGATAATTGCGACTAGTCGTAAGAAAATATTGCACAGCGGAATACCGGCTTAGCTCCCACTGTGCGATTTGGCTTTGAAATTCCCAAAATTTATGATTTATAAAAGATCACCAGAGCCAGCTAGTACAATTGTCACACAGTGGCAGTTTTTCGTAAGTAATCGTAACTTAAGAGTTGTCGTAAGTTGTTGTAAGTAATTGTCGTGGCTTGTCGCAGGTTGACAGACATTTGAACTTGTTCATCGTAACAAATAGTAATAGGAACTGTTTATTCGGTGTATATATAAATTTAAATATCATAAATCCTTTTAAATATGACATGATAAATGCTCCAGAGAGTTTAAATTGGGTGACAAAGAAGCAATTTTAGCAGTAAGAAAATTTTCTTTTGCAGTAAGATTTTGTTGAAAACAATTTTTATGCCATGCTTCATTGCCTTAGTACATTATACATTGTACGCAAAACAACAATGCACCGTGCGGCATTGCCATGCACTAGTATAGCGGGGCGGCCGCCGCAGACGACTGGCGGCATATACCGGCGCGGCACGGTGTACTGTGCGGCCGGCCGGTTCGGGAGTAGGCCTTGGTGAATTTAATATTCCCCTAAATCGCTATCATCTCCAGAGAGCATTTTCTTGCGACTTATTAAGTTTCCCGAAATATTTAGCTTGTTATTCTTCGAAGATTCATACAAACTACAACTGCCTAATTTTCTATGCGTACGACGTCATGCAGTTTAACAGTTCACCTTCTCATTGGTCAATGGGGAATCCTGACCTCATGCATTATGCACGTAACCCCTCTACCAAAACGGTAGACAGAAATAAAGAAAAACATAAGCTCCAAAAAACGCTATGGTAAAGGCTGTCTGGGCGGACAGTCCGTGCGTGCTAGTCTTTCCTCAAGCGTTGGAAAACTGAATGCGCGCGAATATATAACTCGCCAAGGCAGCCTTGACTAAAGGCTATAATACATGTAGAGCGTGATCCAAAACTGGTAAACACTGGATGAAGATTTCTAAATTTATTAAATTACAAAATAATACCTCGATCTGTAAAGAAATGTCCATATTTTACAATCATATTACAAAAATTAACAGAATAAATTTGGCTGGGCACACTGTGACATCACATTTTCAATAAAAAGTTCAAAATGCATGTAAAAAATTGGGTGTTTTTTTTCAATTTTATTGATTATCTGTCCCTCACCCATAAAAACAACCTCCGCATAAAACTGTGGGGTACCGTGGCCGAGCGGTTTAGGTCATTGACTCGCAATCATAGGTGAAAACTTGGGGTTGCAGGTTCGAACCTCCCCACGGCTACGGTACCTGTGCCCTTGGGCAAGGCACTCAACCACACTTGCTCCATCCTTCGGAAGGGATGTAAAGCCGTTGGTCCAGTGTGTTAGGTAATGGAAACGCACTCTAAAGATCCCAGAGCATTCTTTCGCGAAGAGCAAGGGGTATCATCCCCGGTGTCTCTGGCCATTTCTAATTCTAATTCTTCATAGGTTTCCTCACGCTTGCGAGTGACAGTGCAATGAGCACTATTGAGGAATCCTTGGTATGAATACCAGAAAGAAATAATAATAATAATAATAATAATAATTTAAAACAACGCTGGATGCCGCAATGGGGCGACATTTCGGCAAGACTCTCACCGGAGACCACCGAAATTTCGGCAAGAGTCACTCAAAATGACACCTTATTTTTTTACCCAAAGCTTCCGGAGATGGTCACAGACCGAAGAGAAACGACTCCAGTCCCAATAAAAATGGTTCTCGACCTAAAAAAAAAGGTTTGTGACCTTAAAAAATTAATTTTAAACTAAAAAATATTAGGGCGACACCAAAATGTCGCCCTATTGAGCAGGTCGCCCTAATATAGCTTTTTACACACGATTTGTCGCCCTATTCTAGCATTGATAGTAATTAGATAAACTGGGTGTGTGTATTAACATTATTAGCAGGTAAACTGTTGTTGACTGAGGAAAGGCATTTGTATCTTGATTTCTGTCCCTCATGCGTCGGAATTGGATCACGCTCTGTACATGTACAACATACAGACATACTTTACACATTCAGAAGGTGGAATAAGCCTTTCATTTTTATATTAATAAAAAATCCTTGTCACTCTCGTCTATTACATACCGGTACATCTCATTTTATTAACTGTTCAAAAGAACAATTGTGACCTGCCACAGCATAATGAGGAATTTGACTTTTTGAGGTTTATACATGAGAAGAAAGAGTTAGTCCTTCAGCTTTCCAATAACACCAAATTTATTCCTGTAACTTACTGCATTTTGGAAATACATGTATGACACAGCAAAGATGACTCAGCGCACCGTGGTTACCAGAAACAACAGGTTTATTGAACATTTTAACAAAACCAACCACTTTAGGATGAATCTAGAATACTTATGCTACGCAAAAAACCCAAAATCGATTGGGGACAAATTGTTCACGTATATTTAACTTCAGGCGCCGATTACGTGGTTTTAATATTTGGGGGACATTCCTCATTTTGCCGTGGCATGTCACAATTTACACTCTGCATTAAAAATACAATAAAAATTAAAACAACTAAAATTTCCTTTACATATTAATTTCTTATTTACTTTGACGATTGTTTTTAATCACAGTTGCTAATTTTTGTTTTTGTATTCACAGATTGGAGATGGAGACCACAGACTGGAGCTTGATTTTACACACTACAAAAATGGATGTGTTGCCATGGATACTGAAAACACAGGAGAGGTGAGTTTTTGGCCATCATTCCAATTTTATTACAGTGGAAATTCGCTATAATGAACACATAAAGAACATTCTGCTACAGTGAACATCGCTCGTGGCTCCCAACTATTATAGTATTTTAAATACGTATTCCATTTGTTTGCATCAAACACCTGCACCAAAATACATGTAAACACTTGTTATGGTTCAGATACGATGCTCGTTTATGGTGACTTTCCACTGTAGTAAAACTTGTCTATAGCTTCTGCTTATAGGCATGCATGGGTCGGGCTTCCTCAAAGATGATATAGCAGCAAAAGGGCAAGATAGCCTACCCATGCGAAATCAATTCAATAAAGTGAAGTATGTAAAGGGACCATTTTAGTAAGCAAACTAGACGAGCCTTGTGTCTGTTTGACATGCCTCTCGTGGTGTAATCTGTGTCGCGGCGAACAGTTACAGCAGCATCCACACTTGGATGAGAGAAAAATCATGAGGGCCTTATCGGGATTCAAGACCTCTGACTCACCGGGCAAATGCTCTACCAGCTGAGCTATGAGGCATAGTGGTATATCCCTCAGGTTTTCCCCAAGACCTCTGACACACCAGGCAGATGCTCTACCAGCTGAGCTATGAGGCATAGTGGTATATCCCTCAGGTTTTCCCCAAGACCTCCGACACACCGGGCAGACGCTCTACCATCTGAGCTATAAGGCACAGTGGTATACTCTTTCAGGTTTTCCCCAAGAACCCAATTTTTCTCTGATTGTTGCATGGGAGCGTAACTGAGCAAAATAACGAACACAATATTTGGTATGGTGCCTAATCACCATTGAAATGAAACAACCAAACTTGGGATGAGAGAAAAATCAGCATCCGCAAGAGGCATGTCAAACAGACATGAGGTGCATCTAGTTTGCTTACTAAAATGGCACCTTGAATTTCGACGGAGGTCAGGGTAGAGTAGTCTATCTTGCCCCTATGGTGCTCTTTGGGTTTCAAGTTCTGGACCAATTTCATTTTTGGAGTAACAGAATGTCAAATGGTATTTAAAGGCCCTATGTATCATTTGATAAAACTTTTTACAGATTCGTGGAATAAGAGTGTAACATATCTAAGAGGAATGTTGGTAAACTAGCCTAAAGAAATTTTAGCTACATACACAAATGTAGATGCATCAATGCTTCAGAAAACCTTGAAAATCTATAAGGATTTTGTGTACAAGTGAATGGTAAAAAAGTCCCGTGCACGGGACTATTTTTTTAAAAACCACCTTCGGTTGTCAATTTTCAACATGAAATACCATTTTGGACGGAAATAAATTTGTGGTGTTTGTTACCATTGCTATCAACACTTTGAGTGAGGTTTTTCTTGTCAACTCATGAAAATTAAATGATACAATGGGCCTTTGAGTTTGTGTAGTATTCCATTTTTCATATTCAAATTTATGCAAGTAAGTGCTTAATTTGCATGTTTCTGCATAATTAATCAATACTGACATCTTGATGTACTATTCTTGACTTAATCAAAATTATTCCAACCTGCTGCTACTTTACATGTCACTGCACCATGCTAATAAATATACTATTGTGCCCTTGCTCATGTTTATTCATAAATGGTGTCCCCTGAAGCTGAGTTCCAGTTTTGTATTTTCGAAGTCACATCATGGCCATGGTTTCATCATGATGTTACCCAGAATGCCCAATACACTCATTGCTCCAACACATGTTTTCCCCTTTGCCCTTTATCATGAATGATGTCCCCTTGAAGCTGAGTTCCAGTTTTGTTTTTTAGAAGTCACATCATGGCCATGGTTTCATCATGATGTTACCCATAATGCCCCAATACACTGATTGCTACAACACATTTCCTCTCTTGCCCTTGCTCATGTTTATTCATGAATGGTGTTTTCCTGAAGCTGAGTTCCAGTTTGGTTTTTTAGAAGTCACATAGTAGCCATGGTTTCATCATGATTTTACCCAGAATGCCCCCAATGCATTGAATGAAACAAGTTAATACTGACATTGGGTGTTCTATCCTTACCTTAATCAAAATCCTAATTTTAAAATTTAAAAAAAAAATTGCTCATTTACATACATGTACCTGTATACTGCAACATGTTATCTCCCAAATATCTTGTATTTGCTTCTGCAAAGGCATAATTTACTTCCAGCCAAAAATCTGAAAGATTTAAATGTACACCTTTCAAAGATTTTTGTTTTTAAATTTTGTTGATTATCAATCACATATGTCTTTGTTACTGTGTTATTAGCATTGTGTGCTACATGTTTATCATTGGAAAGCCTGTTCATTTCTCAAACAATATGTCCCATTTCTTATAAACATTGTATTTGTGGGAAAAAAATCTTTTCCTGAACACAATGTATTGGCACATTCTGTTAAAGACCCACCCGTATTCACAACAGAGTTGTTGAGCCTTCAAATAAGTGACTGTTACAAATGTGGTGTCATTGTGAAAGGCAATGAATGAGCTTTCCATTGATATGCTACATGATATGAACAGGTCACAAATAATTGAGATATAGGTGATTGAAAACAAATGTCCAAACTTTTAAGGAGTAAATTTTACATACCGGTACTCATAAATGCATTTCACTTGATTTCCTTTTAACAGGACCAGTTTGTGAAGCTCCCTTGTGTTGCTGCCCATGCTTGGCCTCACTTGGACTATTGGACTCCACGTACATGTCTCTCTCCTGTTGGAATTCATTTGTCATCGTGAGCAGCTTTCAGGTATTGTAATGATCAGCTTGTTACTACTTCTCTACATTAGGAATAGCTTGCTCTTTCTCAGTATAATCTGTCAGCACCTTTGCTCAGTGCTTTTTCAAGAACTATATCAACAATTTGCACTTGGGTGGGATTCGAACCCACAACCTTCTGCATTCTAAAGCAGTTGCCTTAACTACTCAACCTCTCGGTGTGCTGGTGTCAAAGGGCCTGTTTGATTCTTGCAACATTTGGAATTACAACTTATCCCTTGCCCATTTTAGACAATTTATAAGAACGATTAAAAATATCAAAATGTGCTTGGGTGGGACTTGAACCCATATCCTCCAACAGTTGACTTGACTACTCAGTGTGCTGGTTCAATTCAAGGAGCAGTTGGGACTGGAACCTAAAGCAGTTGTCTCACTCATTCGACCACTGAGTGTGCTGGTCTCAAAGAGCCAGTCGGTTTCACAACTAATCCCTTGCCCTTTTCTGATGCAATTATCCGCACTTTATGCTCGGTGCTTTCTCAAGAACTCTGTTAAAACCTGTGTTTAGGTAGAACTTGAACCTGGAGCAGTTGTCTTAACCATTCATTCACTCAAGTGCATTTTTGTCAAAGGGCCTGTTCGATGTAATTTTTCAGCACTTTGTGCTGAATGCTTTCCAATTGTGCTTGGGTGGACTTGAACCCACAACCTTCTACATTCTAGAGCAGTTGTTTTAACTTTTCAACCAATCATTGCGCAGGTGTCAAAGGGCCAATTTAAATCATGGGAAATTTCTTGCCTTTTTGCTGACATAATTAATCAGAATTGTTTATGCTCAGAACTTTCCCACAAACCATGTTAAAAACTTGTGCTTCGGTGGGACTTGAACCTGAAGCGACCATTCGACCACTCAGTGTGCTGGTGTCAAAGTGAGCCAGTTGGTAGCACAATTAATCTCTTGCCCTTTTCTGATGCAATTTACCAGCACTTTATGTTCAGTGCTTTCCCAAGAACACCGTTGAAACGTGTGCTTGGGTGGGACTCGAACCCACAACTGTATTCTAGAGTAGTTGTCTTAACCACTTGCCCACTCAGTGTGCTGGTGTCGGAGTGTCAGTTTTAATGATTAAAAACCTGTGCTTGGGTGGGACTCGAACCCACAGCCAAGCAGATATTTTAAGCACTTTTGTAAGGCATATTTTTGTAATTACTGAAACACCTGTGGGCCAATTCTACTTAAACTCCTTATAATTTTCAGGCCTGTTGTCTGTTTGTTCTTGGATGCCGATTTGGCACCGTCATATTTAGTTAGATGATAGCATTGCTGCGGTTGTAGCAGTGTGGATGAACTAGCTAAAATAAACCGTCTTTTGTTTAAATCAAATCCGCTTTCATAAAATGCATTAAGTTCATTCACAGCTCCACACATTTTCCACTTGAAAATGAAGATGCATTTTTTTTACTGTTCAGTTTCAAGTCTTAGCTCTGATTTCTAAGTACTGTAACCGAGTTATCTTATAGATTTTATTTCCCTTTCTTTCAGTCTGTGGCTGCTGTTCCTATGAACCACCCATCATCTTGAGATTCGCTGGGAGAAGAAATTTGGCCAGTGTTGACCTAAAGTATAGGTAAGTCACAGTCCATTGTTCTGTTCATCTTTACTGCAAATCCATTTTGGGTCAATTTTGAGACAATAATTGAAAAAGGGGTTAGTCCAGCAGTTTTTTTGCCAAATTTGTTTAATAAAACATTTACTTTTTTAAAAATGTCTCAGAAATTATCAGGAACAAAATTTAAGCCTGTTTCCAACCTGTTTTGGTACGTTTCAAAGTTAAATTCTGAATCTTTGTTGTCTTTGTTGAAAAGCCATACTGATGTAGGGTCGTCTCTACCATCCCAATCAACTCTGATTGTGAATGTAGCCTGCAGTTTTTACAGTGAACACTCATTGGGGAAGATTCCACTACACATTCAAATATTTGCAGAAATGCCTCTCATCTTGCATTTTAATTGCTCCACACTTCACGTTAATTTCTCTAAAGCAGTTTATTTGTAAACTCCACCATGCGTGAGGCAATTCATGATTTTAAACAAAATCAGATGTGAATCGTTGTCATCAATCTAACTTGTCTTCATATTTCCAGCCAAATTGAAAAATTGTTTATTTATAACTATCCACCTTTAAATTTTCTCTAAACTTGCAGAATTTTCTAATGATATATTTTCTTCATTGTGACAGGTGAGACACGTTGAAGACATCAAGTGGACTGAACCTTCTGCTCAACCTACCACAGAGTTCCTGAATCTAACAGTCAGTTATCAACTAATTCAAAAAAATTACTAACAGTTTGTAAACAAACAAGCTGTCCTAAATTTGTTCAAGCCTCTCTCCAAAAAATGACAGTTTGTAAACATTGAATCAACTCAACTGATTATTTCTATCTATGCTTCAGTCAGTTCCTAACCACTATCAGTTTGTAAACTTTGAATCTTCTATCCATCCTTCAGTCAGTTCCTAAGCACACAACTCTTTAGTGTCTCAAAAATTACTATCAGTTTGTAAACAAACCAAAACCTGCTCAAATTATTCTCTCTCAAAAAAATACTAACAGTTTGTAAACATCGAACCTTCAGCCAGTCCCTAAGCACACAACTCTTCAGTGTCTCAAAAATGACTATCAGTTTGTAAACAAACCAATATTTGCTCAAATTATTCTCTCAAAAAATGACTAACAGTTTGTAAACATTGACTTGTACTTAATATTCTTGTCTTCATTTAGCAACAACCAATTGTATTTGATTTCTCTTGTAGCATTGTTAAATGTACTTTAACAAATATAGTAATGTTTGTAAACAATCTTATTTAAATAGTGTTATATAGTTAAAGTAACTAACAAAGTCAAAATAAAAGTCACTGACAACAAAAGTTTCAATTGTAAACAAGTCTCATTTTATTCTGTACTCCACTAAAGTAAACCAAGTAATATATTCAAGTAAAATGTTCATTAACTTAATTTATGCAAGGTCCTAATTGCTATTGTCTTTACAGATAGTCCAGGGCACGGTGGACCAAAATTATAATTTGAAAATCGAACAGGGGTTGCCCCCTGTCCGATTTTCTAATGTATTGAAGTAGAGGTTTCCCTCTTCTACCTGTTAAAGAAAACATTAATAAAAATGGTGTACAAAGAAATGCAATTAAAATGGTTGATTAAACATCACTGTAAAACAAGAAAATATAATTACAAACGATAACTGCAATTTCAAGAAACAAATCAGTAAAACACAACATTTGTAAATCAGAATTAAGTTACAGATTGTCGGTAACAACATGTGATAAACTGAAAATGGACTTTCTCAAGTTTTCTGTATACATACCCAACTGACTCAAAATACTATCGGCACAAAGACATCACTCGCGAAAAGATTTAAATGCGAATTCCGGCAAGTTGTAGTCGAGTCCGTAACATGCAAAGGATGAGCACGCACAAAAGAATGCCTTTGTTGGATAGCTTGAATAAAGACTTGTGATGGACTCGGCCTCTGGAGCTCCCATTTCTGAAAAAGAAAATTACAAAAATTAATTTCAGATCAACACAATTTACAATGCATTTCATACCAAGACAGTTTTCAGTTAAAATTTACCAGTCATGAATACCAAACATGTCGAGTTTACGTGATCACAGGAAAATCTCAACATGTTTAGTTTGATTAAAGTGTACAATGTATTGCATATTGGTTATTAGGGTCATTCCGTGTCAATTTAACAAGCTTTTGAACCTGACCATCACGGATTGAAATGAAATTTGGTGTGCTGATTGCACTCCTCGAGAAACCCCCCCCGAGGACTGAAATTTTATGTAATTCGGTCAATTAATTTTTGAGATATGGGTCAACGAACTTTGGACTAATTAGCATGACCTGCTATGTTTGGACAATTATATCTCTAAAAGTAATGGACCTACAGGGATAAACTTTACATCATTTTAAAGCTCTTGAAATGGCCTTCATTTTATAAAATAACATCAAAATTGTATCTCGTACCACAAAAAAGTTATGTGAATTTATAACCTTTGACCTTGATTTGCAAAAATGCGTAATTTTTTTTTATTTGTTAGCTTAAGATGTAAGGAACATTTCCAGAAAGATTTGGGATGGGCACTCACAGTTTTTGAGTTATGATAATTTAAACAGCAAATACCATGTAAATAACATGTAACTGTGTATGTACACATGGTATTTACATGGCATTTATATGTTATTTAATGTTTAAATTATCGTAACTCAAAAACTGTAAAGCGGGCCTCCCACTGCGATTTTTGCCACGAATTTGCTACGATTAAGTACGATTGTGTGTAGAGTCTACAGACAGTCTCTGGTAATCGTACCAATTCGTAGGAAATTCGTGGCAAAAATCGCACAGGCCTGCTTCAGAGTGCCCATTTCAAATCTTTCTGGAAATGTTCCTTACATCTTTAGCTAACAAATTAAAAACAATTACGCATTTTGAAAAATACACATTATTTTTGCAAATCAAGGTCAAAGGTTATAAATTCACATAACTTTTTTGTGGTACGAGATATAATTTATGTAAGTTTATAAAATGAAGGCCATTTAAAGAGCTTTAAAATGATGTAAAGTTTATCTCTGTAGGTCCATTACTTTTAGAGATATAATTGTCCAAACATAGCAAGGGCGGATTGCAATAAAATCGACTTAGCCACTGGTCTAAGACCGGTCTTTTATTGCCGGCTATCTAACTTAGCCAGTCTCGGCTTAGTCGCTGGTTTAGCCCATTGCAATAAACCAGTCTAACTGAAGTACGGCTGCGCCAGCCGAAAAACACGCACATCTTAACAGAAAGTGACGCAGCCGGCTATCCTTGCGTGATTTCAAGCCAAACAAACGTCCTCACGAAGTCACTTGATGACGCGTGTGTAGTGCATGTTTTGCCGAGAAACTGACTGCGAAAGTTATAAAATAGCACTAAAAATGCTCTAATGGGCACAATGTGCGTTTTGTTCGTCTGTTTTCATGCAAAATTACGAAATGTAGCGCAGTCTCCAAAAATTATAGCCTGCTCGCCGCGGGCTTAAATTTTAAGACTAGTCTAACTTTAAGACAACGATATTGCAAGCGGGCTATAATTATAGACCGGTCTTAGTGGATGCCGCGTTAGCCGGCTAAGCCTATAGACCGGTCTTAGACCGCATATTGCAATCCGCCCCAGGTCATGCTAATTAGTCCAAAGTTTGTTGACCCATATCTCAAAAATGAATTGACCGAATTACATAAAATTTTAGTTCTCTGGGTTTCTCAAGGAGTCCACTCAATTTCTTTTCAATCCGTGATGGTCAGGTCTAAAAGCTCGTTGAATTGACACGAAATGACCCATTATCTAATCTCCTCAAAAAAAGTTCGGAAAGTCAAGTTTGACTGACGATTTCTCTCTTGTTACTAAATCATTTCCCTTGAATTTGGTATCATTGGAAAGCCCTGTTATTCCTCTTTACAGTGGAGTGTCATTTGTTATGATTAATCAATTGGGGGATGTGCAGTATAGCGGAATACAGGGGTGGGTGGAAAGTGAAATGTCACAAAATTTACTGCTTTGGTCATGCAGTGCATTCCCCTTTTGCTTAGAGTGGAACATTTCACTTTACACCCGCCCCCGTATTCAGAAATCGTCAGTCAAACTTGGCTTTCCGAACTTTTTTTGAGGAGTTTAGAATACATTTAATTATGAAACTCGTAAAATTTTGGTTTGATGATAAAAACGCAAACATTAGGAGGGAAAGTGTCTAAAATTTACAAACAAAAAAATGTATTTTTGAGTGAAGAACTTTTTAACTGATTACTGGCTTAATAAAACAAATTATTGGAAAGAGCTACGTACAATCATCACTTTGTCCTAAAAAAAATGTAACTTAAGTTGCATGGGGTTCATTACCATGCACGGACACCCAGGATTTGCCTTTTTATGATCAACAAACCGTGTAAAAACACAAAAAAAAGAGGGAAAAATTTCTGGATTTACTAAGGAATTGTGTTACAGGTTTAGTGCGTGGGGTCCCAGTGGGTGTACGTGCATGGTAATCTTCCTATACGTGCTCAGGGCCAATTTTACTATGAAATTTGGATATCTAAACAGTCAGGTGTCATTACTCCTGAAGACGAACAGAGCACGCTGTTCGAAACGTTGAGTTCACACTCACCGGTTCTTTTCAGAACCACACATATACAAATGAGATTCACATGGTGCTACCGTAAACCCATACACACAAGTGTCATTAACTCAATACCTTGGTTAATGCATAGTTCCGACCCGTCAATCAAGCCAACCCACCGACCAATCACAACAGAGCTAGCAGACGGCGCCCACATAGGTCAAAGTGATGCAATCATCACACAATCACGCGATTTTCTGCCCATACAGTTTAATTGTATTATGTATGCGCCAGTGACCGGGTGAATTTTTGTTTCAATGTCGGGCGATTCGCTGTTCAAAGGTAGGAAAGCGCATTTTTATGAATATATGTCATCCCTGCATGAATCGACTAGCCCTTCGCTCAGTGTGTGCTACGGTAATTGTCGACCCCAAAACATAAATACCTTCGAGTTTTCTCCAATGAATCTGTGCTTTCCATGCCGAGTCCCGTTGCTTTGTACATGTACGTTGTGTCGCCATTTTTTTGCGATGGCTTGTGAGCACATAGCAACAATATCTAAGGGGCGGGGTTAACTGGGCAATCTCGGAACTATGCATTCAAAAGGTTGTAGATGTGCCTTTGGGCAAGGCATTTTACCGTAAATTGCCTCTCCACACAGAAAAATTGGTACCTACTTTGGTAGTGAATGTATAAAACTCTAACCTAAGAATTGCCCAGATATTCATGGTAAAATTGGCTCCAAGCACAAACAATCATCTTTAAAGTTACAATAGAGACTGATACTTACATTTAAACTGGACCCTTGGCTGGTGATCAAAACCTGAGGAGAAAAGACAAAGTATTGCTGTTAATGAAATAATTAAAAGGTTCCCAAAACCCTTGCCATGATCATTCAAAATGGCCTCATTTTGTTGAATTATTGTTTTGCGGTTTTAATTGTTTCTATGTGGATTAAATAAGAGAATTCTTGTAAGAGTTCAGAAGTTGATTATAATTTGTTTCTTCTTTAAAATGTACAAATCTAATGAAAGAAACAAAATTTTGTATAATATAATTTTCAAGGAGCGTGACCAGATCTTTCCTAAAAATGGATTTATCTCTAACCTAACAATCATATAAAATACCTCCCCCAAAAGTACTATACATGGGAAGAAAACAGGAAATTTGCAATCCCCAATAGACCTTATGCATGGCGTTCATGACAGAGGGCAGGTTTTCATAGACCCACAAAGTGCCTATACTCATGCATAACGCACTGACAATGTGACTGGCCTCTATCATGGCCGCCTTGCATAAGGTCTATTTGGATGTACGTGGAAGCAAAAAAGTTGATGTAATTACTGCACTGCTTTAATTATCATGAATTAGTTTACTAAACTTTGGTGAATTTTGGACGATATTCCTGGAAATAAAAAGATTGAGGGCACGAAATTTGTAGAATGGTACGTATAAATGAGAAAAATATGACACATAATATATGGTATAAAAACCTCAAGACCCATGGGAACAATTACTTGAATTCCACGGATTTGTTTTCATATACATTGAACACGGATTTGGGTGAATTTATATATTGGAATTGATAGCTTATTCAATTCTAAGATATACTTCCCACTGACACTTCCGTCGCAAATGTTGCATTTCCGAGATAAATAAATGATAAAATTACTGCATAAAGTAATGCACAAAATGGCGTGCAAGCGGTCTGTGCGTAAGCGCGACAACAGAGGGTGCTGCGTGTGCGCGTAAATGGTTATCTTGTGCACTAACTACATGTAGACAATTTTTGAAGAAGAAAACGTGATTTTTCTACAGAAAAGCAACATTTGCGACAAAAGTGCAAGTGGGAAGTATTATATATCTTAAAATTACATTATCTGTTGATTCCAGGAGGTAATTTCCTTAAAATCTGTTCAATGTAGACGAAAAAAATACCCTTCCCACTTGCACTTTTGTCGCAAATGTTGCTTTTCTGCACGTAAGTCTTGAGTTTAAACGGATTCGCAATTTACCTGTTCGAAGAAGCCACCGTTAATATCCAGGACACGACTCCAGTCTGAAAGAAAAAACAACATTAACTTCATTAGAAAGATGGTTACTTGAATCTTGTTCCTATATAACTAGGCCCCGCCCCTCCAAGAAAGGAATCACAAAACAAGTTCACCCATTTCACTCAAACCATGGAGGAACTTTCCTTCCTCCATGCTCAAACCACGTATCTTAAATCCCGAACCCCACATAACTGCATAACTACAGAGCGGTAGTACTATTTACCGGAAAACACCGGAAAACACCAGAAAACACCGGAAAACATACTAAATACCGGAAAACATACTAAATACCGGAAAACACCGGAAAACAGTATTTTATGGTGTTTTCTGCAGGTAGTGGGGGTGGTGTTATTAAGTGCTTTCGGGTGTTTTCCGGTATTTAGTGTGTTTTCCGGTATTTAGTATGTTTTCCGGTGTTTTCCGGTATTTAGTGTGTTTTCCGGTGTTTTCCGGTATTTAGTGTGTTTTCCGGTATTTAGTATGTTTTCCGGTGTTTTTCGGTGTTTTCCGGTATTTAGTGTTTTCCGGTATTTAGTATGTTTTCCGGTGTTTTCCGGTGAGTTTTCCGGTGTTTTCCGGTGAGTTTTCCGGTGTTTTCCGGTATTTTCCGGTGTTTTCCGGTGTTTTCCGGTATATAGTATCACCCCTACAGAGTACATGTACTTGTACCTTCTTCAAGTAGGTAAAAGACCCAGGAAAAAAAATTATTTACCATTCTTTAATAGCATGAAAACATAGGATAACTGTTGCAATTATACAATCGTCGAATACTATAATATAAATTCAGCCTAGTTTATGTACGCACCTACGGTTTCCACCACCACTAGACATAGATTTTTGAGAGTCCCGGGCCCGTATCACCAGCATCCTGACCGGCCGTCGGCAGTTCGTCTGTTGCAAAATCTACCTGCTGCTTCCACAGTTCATTGCGTCCGGAATGCGGTGGTTACGTAACCGAAGAATGGACACTTGGGCGACTCCAGCATTTTCGGAATCGACTCCGATTTCACTCGGAATCGATTCAATTTTTGTTGGTTTACGGTACCCAAATAATTGGCACCGAACGGCACTAGACATCCATGAAATGATATCGGAAGCCGAGTGCTTTTGTAAAAGCCGTGTATTTTGGCTATGGAATTGCTAGGAATCGGCAGGTCGTCACTAGGGATCGAATCTAGATAAGGGAATCGATTCCCACTGGGAATCGATTCCTGAAAGTTTGGAATAGTGATTCCGATTCTCAAAGTGGAATCGATTCTACTCGACTCCAGCGTGGAATCGCCTCAGCGATTGTCCCTCCGATCCAACAACCACCTGTTTAGCAAGCCCGCAGGTCGTAAAGAAATGCATGGGGTATTCAAGACGCCGCTCGAATGCGTTACTTGTAGGGGTGTGGTGTGGTTGGGGGATTGGTGGGTGGGTGGGGTGGGTGGTGGGTGGGGTGTGGGTGGGTAGCCCAGGGGTGTCCAAGGTAGCCCAGATGATGTCCCAAATAACAGAAGGCGTGTCCAAAGTAGCCCAGATGATGTCCAAATAATTTTTCGATCCATAGGCCTACAATTTGTCTCATGATTACAGTTGTGCTAAAATATGAGCGATTTTTTTAAAGAAAGGGATATAAACTTAAACAGATATTAAAGCTAATCAGAACGCAATATCGCAAAATTAATTCACAAAATGATTCAATAAGCTATGAGATTTAGGCAAAATCCTGTTTGATGATCGAGAACGGTGAACTAGTCTCCAGGAACATGGCATGCAAGGCTTTCGGTATCAGTCCATGCAGACACGCTGCAGGCATTTGGAGGGCCACGAAAATCCTCCATTTTCTGAATCACGAGGAAACGTGGGTGCATCCTATAGAATTAATACCAAAAGAGCATTGCAAGTAGTTCGGGCGGGCGACTATAGTTACCCATGGGGCTTGGTTTCTCTAGTCAGACTAGCTAGTCAAACCACGCAGCGTTCGAGTGACACTATAGCTAGATCGACTATGGTTAGTCTAGTTAACTATAGTCGTCCGCCCGAACAATCGATATATATACATACACTGGATGAAGTATGTAATAGACTACTAAAGTGTGACGTCAGTTGCCATGGTACTTGGGTCTAAACATTAGCTGGTAATCTGAAACGCCCATTGGTATAGCGCAGGAAAAGTTCACTGGGTTTAGTGTAGACCCAATAACCATGGCAACACACAAAGGGTGACGTTTTCACTTTAGTAGTCTATAGCAGTTGGCTATACGAGAATTGAAGCACGCGCCGGCCGCCATTGCTTGTATTGTTGATGTCCCCCATCGTGGCGCGGCCCCTAACGTGGCGGGTTTTACTTTCCGTTCTCTCTTGGCGCAATAAACAATCTGTTGCACTTGGCATTAAATGGAAATAAAGTTCTCAAGTACCTTCATAAATTCCAAAACTAAAATACGGAGAAGAATCATTCAGTTACTAGAAATTCACCGGAATGTGAAGGCATCGCCGTTCGCTTCAGGTTGTCATGACACCATACACGGAAGCCTGTAATAGGCATTTCACGTGAATAAAACCAGGCATACTGGCGTTGTGTACAGTGTCACAGTGTGTGCGTGCAAGTGGTCTTTGTGGGCCATCGTCGTAAGGCATCAAACCGTTTCAGCCAATCAGCGACCCACTCCACGTTACGGGACACTCCGGGCGATTTCGGGAAAAAAGTGTTCATCGTTTTGTCCCGATAGTTTGTGTTATTTTGTACTTGTTGATGAGTCAAAATATTAAAGTATTACTTTTTCTTGGAGCCTATGAATTATACTACAAGGTGTGTAAGTTTCAACTAATTCTGCTAGGGGGTTTTGCTATAAGGTGAGCGGATTTCCAGTGAGTTGTCGAAGTGCGCCAAGTTTGGGGACATGACTATACTCCACGAACAATACTTGGCCTAGACTGCTCCCCGCTCCATGCGATCGCTTGCATGTAGACCATGATGTAGACTAGTGAAGACAGTGACCAGTCTAGGCAAGGCATTGTATTAGGTGTGTACAATGGGCCATTGTACAGGCGGACGATGGCTTCAATTTTAGACGTCGTTGCTTCATCCAGTGTATACATATCGATGGCCCGAACTTGCTCCTTAGTGTTTAATGCATAGTTCCGACCTGTCAATCAAGCCGAACCCGCGACCAATCACAACAGAGCTAGCAGACGGCGCCCACAAAGGTCAAAGTGATGCAATCATCACAAACAATCCGCGATGTTCTGCCCATAGTTTGTATGTTGTATGCGCCAGTGACCAGGTGAATTTTGGTTTCAATGTCGGGCGATTCGCTGTTCAAAGGTAGGAAAGCGCATTTTTATGAAAGATATGTCATCCCTGCATTACTAGCCCTTCGCTCAGTGTGTGCTACGGTAACTGTCGACCTCAAAACATAAATACCGTTGGGTTTTCTCCAATGAATCTGTGCTTTCCATGCCGAGTCCCGTTGCTTTGTACGTAGTCTCGCCATTTTTTTGCGATGGCTTGTGAGCACATAGCAACAATATCCAAGGGGGCGGGGTTAACTGGGCAATCTCGGAACTATGCATTTGGTTTCTTAGCGAGAAAGTCTAAGTAAGTTAAAGGAAACAAGAAGTGATACATCTTGCAATAAGTATAAATATAACAAAAGAAGAATAATACTCGCTTCCCTCTAGAAACAAACAGTTTCATTTATAAATACATACAAGTACCAAAAGAAAATGAACAGGTTATTCTGGTGAATATTTAATTAGGTGGTATGTACTCCTGTAAGTAAACTCCTCAAAAACGTTCGGAAAGTCAAGTTTGACTGACGATTTCTCTCTTGTTACTAAATAATTTCCCTTAAATATTGGTATCATTGGAAAGCTCTGTTATGCCTCTGTATAGTGATGTGTCATTTGTTACGATTAATCAATTTGGGGATGTTCAGTATAGCGGAATACGGGGGTGGGTGGAAAGTGAAATGTCACAAAATTCACTGCTATTGTCATGCAGTGCATTCCTTTTGCTTGGAGGATGGGAATGTGTCAATGCACTTTTTGACAATAGCAATGCATTTTGTGACATTTCACTTTACACCCGCCCCCGTATTCAACAAATGACACATCATCGTAAAAGAGGAATAACAGGGCTTTCCAATGATATAAAATTCCAGGAAAATTATTTTTCAACAAGAGAGAAATCGTCAGTCAAACTTGACTTTCCGAACTTTTTTTGAGGAGTTTATATTAATTCCTTCTGTATACTTACAACACTTTAGGCTCTATACATACGCTATCGTCCGGTTACGATCCTTGCAAAACTGATTCTCACAAGTAACAAATATATTGTACACAACAGTCATTTGTTTCTTTTGACAATAAAAATGTTAGTTGCACATACCAACTGCTCTAAACTGTTTACATGTTACAGCAACATCCGGAAAGCCAATTGTAACGTAATTTGAAAATCACTATCTAATACTACTCTGCATGGACTCGTTATTTTCCTATAAGTAACAAATGTATAACCAAAAAGAGGGAAATGACCCGAGGTTCTCTTTGCAAATTATTATTAGATCCAAACTTTAAAAATTCAGTCATTTTTACAAAAGGAACAATTAGGGTTATTGAAGGCACGTAGAAGTCGAAATCTAAATGAGGTATACGGGTATACTTGTTTAAACAGAATGTTAATAGATTTCCCAGATAAAAAGCACAGATGTAACACAGGCTCGTCAGCAATGTACAATCTAACACTGATCTTGTTATTTTGAGAAAAATCGCTGGACTAACCCCTTATGATTTTTTTAATTTTTGGCAACAAAAATTATGATTCAGATGATTTTCCTTGAATTTAACCTTGCCTGCTCATCCAGGGAACGAAATATAACATTTTTGAAAATTTCAAATTTTAAGGAAAAATTTCAATTTTCTTTGCACAAATTTCAATTTGAAAAACTGCCGAAATAGGTTCCAAAAGGGCTAAATGTTCGTTAGGAGTAATTTCTAAGACATTTTTTAAAAGTAAATTTTTTGCCAATTTCGAGAAAAATTGCTGGACTTAAGATTTTTTTAATTTATGGCCCAAAATTTTATGATTCAGATTTTCTTCAAAATTGCAGGAAATGTTGCTTATAAAACATGACATTATGAAAATTTCTAATTTTTAGAAATAGGTTATAAATGGGCTAAATTTTCGTTAAGAGTCAATGCCTCCAGACTAATTTTAAAATTCCGACTAATTAAAATTCTCCTACAAGATTAGGCTCTTTCCCACAAGAAAATGTCCACACTCAAATTTGAAATACTTTTGTACATGTACACATTTGAGGTAGACAGTGAAGTTCATTTACATGATATAAATGATTTTGGAAGCAACTACTACTTTTTACAATTTACATGAAAATACATTTTGTTCCCTTTTAAATGCATAATAATATTGTATATAAATCGGCATTCTACATATAATGCATGTTTCCATAATAGCTGCTAAGCATGTGGCTTATTTTTATTTTACTATTTTTATTAATATATTAGTAAGGTTTCAGCGTGCACGGTTAGTGATCACGACTACGTTTAGCAAATTCCCCAAATATTTACCTTGCGCTATCCGGTTTATTTTCCTACAGTGTTAACAAGACAACGCTTCAAAGATTTGTGTAAATGGCACAAAATACACAAAAAGTTGTCATATTTGCTAACCGTGTGCGGCCGAAACCTTACTATTTATCTAATGGAAAACAAATATATAACCTGAATTTAAAATGCAATCAAAATTAAGCTTTTAAAATGCAATCAAATTTAATGAGTATTTTTCGAACTTTATAATTGTAACACAGAGCTAAAATTGACCAGTCGCTGAAATTTTAAACTTAAAACTCAACTTATAAAATATGGGGGAAAATAATCTGAAATATGAATGTTATTGGGAAAGTCTGATAACTTGTTTAATAAAAGGTCAAATTTAGAATTTTTTTTAAAAACAAAATGACACCCGACATTTTAATCTTTAAACAAAAAAAAGAATATAAAACAAAAATTAATTGGTTATTTTTTTAGGGATTATGGCCCAGGGACCGCCGGGATGAATAAATCCGATACAAATGTGGACAAATGTCCAAGAGTTTGGGAAATCTGAATGCAGTGAAAAACAACTTGGCTCCACCAGGATTCGAACCGCGGACCTTCTACCAATTGAGCTATGAAGCCAACAGGTGCAGTTGTTCCTCACTGATTGGGATTGGCTATCATGTGAGCTTAACAAGCCATACAGAGGGATAAACCCTTCAATGAGATAACCACCCCTCCCAGAGATCATTTAAGATACGCCCCAAACCCCTGCCCGGTTTGCGCTAATTAGTCTTAAAACATAAAAACAAAATTATACCTAAACATTGGCTCATTTTTTTTTTTATAATAAAAAAATAATGATGACAAGTAACAAAACGAACAACTTATTTAGCTGGATTTCATCAGTATAAGAGTATACTAAAAATACCACCTTTTCCATGGTAAAATTACATAAAATTTGCTTAATTTGTGAAAACATTTCTAAAATTCCGGCGTGCTATAAGTCAACAATTTACACTCCTGAGTTTATATGAAACATTTGGTAACTTTAATTTAAGGCCTTGACGATCCAGCAAATTTCCTAACATTCTTGTAAATTATACTGAAGACCTTGGTTAATTCTGCAGGTCATGGGTTTGAACCCTGGCCTCCCCGCATCCATGGTGAGTGTGCTCCTGGGCAAGGCACTTTGCCATGAATTGCCTCTCTCCACCCAGGAGGAAATGGGTACCTGTGAGGGTAGTGAAAGCTGATGTGTTTGATTAGTCCCCGTGTGTGTAAGCTGCATGGGACTGTATACTGCCCAGAGTTAAGGATGAAGAAAGGATTTTACTGAGCCCAATGACCAGGGGTAATAGTGTGACAGCGCCTTGAGTATCCTTGGGATGGATATGTGCACGATGGCCGATATAAATGTCTCTATTGTTTTTATTATCATTTTGCACCCTGTATTCCGTACAAAACCATGAGGTACAAATGAAGAGTTTCATCGCAAAACGCTGTAAACTCCATATCCCCCAAAAAAAGAGATAATGGCATCAGTACATTCTCGATTGGTGGTCCTATACATTCGTTTTTACTTATTGGAATTTGCCATTCCGTGTAGTGCTTAGTTATAAAATGGCAGTTTTCTCCAAATGCCAAAAATTTATACAGTGTTCCGCGATAAAGCTCTTCAAATAATTCACGAATATTTGCATAAAATGTGCCCAAAATGCCCTGAATTTTTGCTAGTCCTATTCCATGTTACCTTCAATCTGGCTTTTGATCCGGTGGTCGTTCGGAATGCATGGAATAAAAGAGTTGATGGACGTTTCTGAAGGACGACCAAACCGGGTCGGGTTTGATGACGTGCGTTGGGTTGCCTTGTTGACTCTCCACGTAGCAGTGAGCGATCTTTCGGTTGAAATCCGACGCTTCTGGGTCGACTAGATATTTGTGAAGCTAAAAACAAAACAAAAATGCTTCACTAAAAGGAGAGCCTACTACATAAACAAAATCTATGCAGGAGTGTGTTCGTGTCGAGTGGGTTTGAGCACGCTATAACATTTTCTGCATAGTGTCTCGAGAAAGCTAACCAATTTGCATCTGCCCGGGGAGTCAGAGGTCTCGGGTTCGAATCCCGATAAGGTCCTTTAAATTTTTCTCTTATTCCAAGTTTGGTTGTTTTATTTCAACGGTGATTAGGCACCATACAAGATGTTGCGTTCGTTACCTTGTCCAGTTGCGCTCCCATGCAACACCTAGAGAAAAATTGGGTTCATAGAGAAAACCTGAGGGAGTATACCACTGTGCCTTATAGCTCAGCTGGTAGAGCGTCTGCCCGGTGAGTCAGAGGTCTCGGGTTCGAATCTCAATACGGCCCTTGTGACCTTTTTCTGATCACAAGCTTGGTTGTTTCATTTTTAGTAAAAAAAAATAACAGAATCCGCTTGATTTTCTATTTTTGTTGGGCCTAATATACACAAACACTGCACTTACGTCCATCCACTTGCATTCCTCGATCTCATGTGGGCATACTTTGATCTCATTGGTCAATGCTCTCATGTGACACACAAAGTAGATATCTGATTGGCCGAATTTGTACTTGTGTTGATGCCTGAAGCAGAGGATGGATACAAACTCCGACTCAATCCCGGTTTCTTCCAAGACTTCGCGTTTTGCCGTTTCTGCTAATTCCTCGCCTAAAGTAAAGAATAATTGCAAATCTCTCTTAAAGCCCCAATACATAATTATCAGTTACCCAAAACTTTACTTTACGAGTTGACAAGAAAAACCGGACTAAAAGTGTTGATAGCAATGGTAAAAAACACCACATGATTTTTGTGTCCATATAAAATGGTACCTTTGTGTGAAAAGTTGCCAACTTAAGGTGTTTTAAAAAAATTGTCTGTCGAAATTTTTTTACTATTCACTCAACACAAAAAACATGCATGGATTTTAACAGTTTTCTGAAGTATTAATGCATCTATGTGGCTGAAAGGCAGTTTATCAACATTATTCTTTAGTTATGGAATGCTGCTGTTCTTGTTTTTAAAAGTTTTCCAATCATGTACAGTGAAACTTGTATACAGTGGCCACCCAAGGGACCGACAAAATGTGGCCAGAATACGCAGGTGGCCCTTCTATAGAGGTTTAGCATACACGTGCAGGAATATCCTAACATCATAAAACATACCACAATGCATGTCTATAGATGAAAAACAGCTAAAAGTGAATTGTATAAAAAGTTTGCTCATTAAAATGTTGAATTTTTTTTTGTTTTTAATAATTTTTTAAGCTCCTCAGAAAATTTCCCAGAGTAGCTTAATTCATTGAGGCAATTTACTGTGTGTGGCCAGATTATCCAGGTTTAACTGCCATAGGATTGTACACACAGAAATCCAAGTGCCCTGGCCACTGGCCGCATTAGAGAGGGGCCCTAATATCAAGGTTTCACCTCCATGTTTGTGTACAAACTGGTTTGGGACCGAACAAATGTGGCCACTTTAGACAAGTGGCCTTTTTATAGAGTGGCCTCTTTATATGAGCAGGTTTCACTGTAATCTGTCTTTAGGTCTAGCTTACCGATGTCCGAATGCCCGCCCGGTAGTTTCCACATCGACTTTTTCCCATGATTGTACTTTTCCTTAATCACAAGAAGTTGGTTGTTGTCGTTTGTTACAAAACCGCCAACTCCTACAAGTAACATAAAGTCAAAAACACAAATAGGTGAAGTTTAGCAACAATACACCATATTTGAATTTATTTTGGAAACAATACGCCATTTTTGACATATTGAAAGAAAAACAGTTGTATGGATGACGTCAAAAGTGAATGCTTGTTTCCCGACTCCAACACGCCGTGAATTACCTAAAATCCATTGTGACCTAACTCACGCCCTCTTTAAGTCCAATACATGATGCGTATTTAGACGCAAATTAAAAGTTAATTAGGGTTTGTTTTGCCCTTTCCCGACGTAATTTTTTACACTGCATACTCCCAAGACACTATGAAACATTTTATAGCGTGCTCGGGTGGGACTCGAACTCACGACCTCCTGCAAACAAGGCAGACGTCTTAACCACTCGACCACCGAGGTCGTGCGTTCGAGTCCCACCCGAGCACGCTATGAAGTTTTTCATAGTGTCTCAGGGAAATCACTGGTATGCGGTGTTAATAATTATGTCGGGAAAGGGCAAAACAAACCCTAATTAACATTCAGTCTCCCCGACGCAAGTTAAAACAATTTTTGGCAAATTAAAAGTGATTTTTCGAATGTTCGGAAGGGAAAGTTAGAAAAATCAAATTCCATGTGTCCCTTTTATAACAAATTGCTTGCGATATTCTGGAGAATTAAGAAACTTTCTGCAAGCGTTTCCTCTATCTTAAAGCCATGGAATTGAGGCAACTTTACCAATGTAATTTGTGGCATATCCCGGGAGTTGATTCGGCTCGTTACTAGGCAACCATCTGATCATCATGATGTAGTTTGGTTGTGCATGGTGGAAGATGAACATTTGCTGTATGGAATAGACCAGATAATATGGATGTCAATTAATCTGCATAATTTCTTAATTTATTCATTAACTGATTGGCATGATTAGCTGATTTGCATAAATAATACAATTATATTATTAGTTCTTAAATTCTGTAGACATTTACTACATACTGGACGAAATTACACACTGAAATACAGAACTAAAATTAGTAAAATACAATCTTAGATCTGTCAAATGAAGCCACACCCACTTTGACTGCCTCCGGGATAAGCTCTGTCTCTTGTATAGATATTCTTAGCCATATTCCTCTCTTATTTGTGGATTTCCAGTGCTCAACTGAAGCTGAGGAAAACAAATAAAGCAAAAGTGTTTTTTGGGCAAACTCACCCAAGCGGCAATTTCAATAAGGTCTAGGTAATGTAAGCTGACATCTGCTAAATGAAAAAATCCAGTATAAATGTTATGCCCCATTGTGCCAACGGTCCCATCTTATTGTTACGGCTTTCCATTTAGGACTAGCTGTGTTGGGTTTGAAAAACCTTAACATTAAGCTGAGACTGTTGTAGTGGGGATGACGATATTAGATACCTCAACGACAGTTATTATGTAAGACGGGGATAACATTACCTTTTAACCTTTGACCAAAATCCTGAGCCGAGCTCCACTTTTTAGACGACGTTGTCACCTTCACTCCACCAAAAAGGTCCTCAATGCCCTGTAGGAGCCGGTCGTCACTCTCAATTGGGACACCATTCTCAACTGGTCATTGTCAAAGTAAAAATAAATGTTAGTGCTTGTACTGGTGTTCAAACTTTATATTATTAAACTTTATATAAAATTGCTTTAGACCTTGCGGTTGTACAAAACATATGAGACTAACTGAATTTTGTTCTTCTAAAAAAGTGATTTCTAAGGCTAAGCAGTGGCTGGTGCTTTATAAGTCATTTTAAGGTAAAATATGTTGTCAACAAAGTCATAAAACAGAAGCTTTAGTTAAAGGAGCATGACCAGATTTTTCCCAAAAATGGATTTCGTTCTAACCTAACGATCATATAAAATACCTCTCCAAAATATCATCCATAAGAAGAAAACAGGAAATTTGCAATCTCCAACTTGGATAGCAGAAAGGTTGGTGTAATAGGGGGACGCAACTTTACCGGAAGTTCCAGTTCTGTGACCTCGAGCGCGGTGAAAACAAATGCCCGCTCGCATGTCATGCATGTTGCTCTATGCGAGCAGGCGTTTGTTTTCACCGCGCTCGAGGTCACAGAACCAGAACTTCTGGTAAAGTTGCGTCCCCTTATTACTGCACTGTTTTACGTAACCGGATAAATTAGTTGACTAAACTGTGGGACTAAACTTCGGTAGATTTATCTTTGGAAATGATATCCCTGGAAATATGACGGCACAAAATTTCAAAATGTCAACACCCATGGGAAAAAATGGGGGGTTAAAAATGTGATATGTTCAGGCTCCTTTAAACTAGCTGAACATAGGCTAAAAACTGAACATAGGCTAAATTAAATATTTTCAATTTTTCAATTTCTATTATTAAAACACCGGTGTGAAGTTGGTTACTTATTCGACGTTCGACGTTCAGTATTCAATAAGGAGCTGTTACTTATTCGACATTCAATAAGGAGCCGTTACTTAATCGACATTCAATAAGGACCTGTTACCTATGCACCTATGCCTATCAATTGGCCCGCCCCCCGCGCTGCTCCATCCCCTAGGTAAACCCTGGGTTTGGTCACGTTTTTCATGCCCTGGAATTTTCTTTGTATGTCGAATAAGTAACAGCTCCTTATTGAATGTTGAATGAGTAACACCTCCTTATTGAATATTGAACGTCGAACGTCGAATAAGTAACCAACTTCACACCGGTTATTAAAACATGATGACGACAATCCTTCGTTCCCGGATCCCCGGGCCCGGCCCCGCTCACCATGCTTACCAACTATGCTATCCATATTCAATATCAAAGCTTGTTGAAAACAAAAAAACTTTACAGACGAAACAAATAATTGCATTAGTTCGGTACTGCTTCAAAATTTCCAAATTTGGACCGATTGTTTTAGAAATAAGTAGGCCAACGCAAATTTCACCAGCTGGCAAAACAAAACACACAGCTAGCTGTGCGTTGTCGTCTGTCAAAAACAAAGCGCGAAACGTGGCAACAGAGGGCGCCCGTGCAACCAAACGAGGGAAAAAAGTGGGCGTGGCAAAGTATCAGTATTAAAAAATAACCCAACACAGAAATTTATAAACAATTCTCCAAATAAAATGGGAATAGTCTAAAAAATAAAATGGGAAGTGTCTCAAAAACTGACTCTATTTAGGCTGCACATTGCATACAGACCAAAAAAAAGTAAAACACAAAAAATAAAAGCAAAAATTCACACCATGAAATTGATAAACAATCATTTAATTCATAAATAATTTGTACGTTTTTATCCCAAAACCTTTATAGTAGCTTTTTTTTCATATATCAAATAAAGTACTTGCAAGTTGTCTACATGAACGTTGATTAAATCTTGTGAGAAAAAGCTATAAATTCGAAGTTAGGAAAGGCAAATCAGTAAGTTTCATTCACTGTATTCGAACAATATGAAGTACAAAATAATTAATGCTAAATGTTTTAAGTCGTATACTCGTTAACACCATCATTTCTGTGTAACATATGAAAAAAAATATGATTAACTTTCAATCTTTTTTTAACTGCACAAATATTATACATCCTGTTTACACTTGATCCCGAGCCGTCGGGGTCGAACACTGAGCTCGGGATCAGCTCCAGATTACAAACTGAGTGTAAACGCTTTTGGGACCAAATAGGCCCCGGATCAGACCCCGAGATTTTAGTCTTGTGTCGGAGGAGAGTTGAACACCAAGCTCGGGATCCGTTTGTGGTTAGATAAGCAATTAATCTTTATCGCATCCGCTCCACAGCCATTGCGGGGAAAAAGCCCGCGAAATTCAAGTGGCCTTGCACACTGTACATGCACACATTGTGCAGACATAGAGCATGACCTTTGACTGCAACTTCTGGCGTCGCGCTCGAGATTAACTACAGAATGTAAACGCGGCACTCCGAATCATTGCGGTTAACACTGATGCACTGATTAGGGGATCAATCTTGATCCCGAGCTCGGAGCCAGTGTAAACACGGTCATAATGGCATAAACTCAAAAACTACCAATCAAAGGACATTTTGTTTCTATTATAATTAATCATATAATCCTGTTACATTTGGAATACTGTGCACTACTAAATTATTTTTTTGGCATCAGGTCTCATTATAATGTTTTTGCTACTGGTTACCAGCCAAACTGCCATTGCAGTGTGTAATGGGTTTAACTGGTTCTCTGCAAAAAATTGTGTTTTTAAATGTGGCTATTAAACATTTACAGATGTTTCTGTGTATTAAAGGCAGAGGCTCGTCATGGCGGGCGTGAGGCCAAATTCGTGCCACGAAATACGGACCTCCATGCTTTGCTATGAAGCTGCGTATTTCGTGGCACGAATTTGACCTCACGCGCGCATTGACGAGCTGTGCCTTTAAGTTTTTGCGATTTGAACTTAGCATGTGTGTAACACTTTTAAAGCCCCAGATATCATTTGCAGATGAATGATTTATTTATTTATATTTTTTACAAATTCTAGGATTAACAGCATTACATAACTAAGGAGTAATGTTGATAAACTGCCTTGTAGAAATTTCAGCCACATAGATGCAGTAATACTTTAGACAACCTGAAAAATCCATGCGTGGTTTTGTGTTGAATAAATGGTAAAAAATTGTCTACAGACAATTTTTAAAAGCACCTTCAGTTGGCAATTTCTCCCACAAAGGTACCATTTTACACGGGAAAAAAATATAATGTGGTGTCTGTTACCATTGCTATCAACACTTTTAATCAGGCTTTTCTTGTCAACTCATAAAAGTAAAATTTTTGGGTCACTGCAAATGATGTATTGGGGCTTTATCCCCAGCGACTGGAGTCGCCGACCAAATTTGTTCCCTGCACGCTGTCGGCGACTGGAGTCGCTCGCATGTACTGTGCAATGTTACGCATCACAGAATATGTTCAGCGGCACGGGAATAGTGTACAAAAAAAAGGTCAGCGTTAAACAACCTCACGTTTTTACCGAAACCAGTAGGGAAATAAAGTTTGCACAAAATCTCAACTCCAAATCAAACACAATAAACTAGGCAAAGTAAATATATATACATCCGTGTGTATAAAATGCTGCAAAATAAAGAATATGAATAAATAATAAACTACGGCCTCTGAAATTATACAAGAAAGCAACATATTCCTTTAGTTTTTACCCCACCCTTATCCGGGCTGCCCCACGTCATGGGTGGGGATTGTCACTTTTGAAGTGACTACATCCCAACCCTGGGGATTCTCGCAGACGTACAGTGGGGGAGGGGGCGATTTTGGGAAGGGTCCGGAAACCAATTACTAAGTGCATAACAGTTCGTAACAACATGACTATATAATGAAGATTTTCTTTGTAAAATTTGGCAAAAAACTATTTCCATTTTAGAATTTCAAATTGGTTTCAAATAGACTTTTGCGTGTAATTTTTGTACTACGGCTGGACCCCAAAATTTCTTTTTTTTCATATAGAAGTGCAGTTTAGAAAGTCTGCATACTGTGCTCTTGTTGCTATGTGGTGCACACCATTACCCAACAACCCACAGTCTGGTTGCTTTATGCCATTCTCTCCTACAGTGAAAACGGTATTGATTTGGTAATTCACACTGCGCACCTGGTCACATTACATAGCAACAGAAATTTAGTCTGGTCTTCTGGATACCAAGTGATACTGAAAGATCTTCAAAAAAGATCTTTTATGGCCGATTTTCTTTCTTCATGTTCACGTAGCGTAACATACACTGTTAACCAATGTATAATTTCATGTCCATAATAACTTCAACATGGTAATTTTGAAGAAAAAAAAACAACAACAACAGGTTTTTAAAACCACTTACAATTTTACATCTTTTGATTGAAGTTGCGATCAGAGAGAAAAAAAACTGAAACAAAACAATTGCATCTTTTGCAAAGTTTATTGATATACGAGTGCCTAGTATGCAGGAGGTCGTGGGTTCAAGTCTCACCCGAGCACACTATGAAGTTTTTCTCATAGTGTCTCGGGAAAGCACTGAGTATACAATGCTAATCAAGTAACGGGTGGGGCAAAAACAAACCCTAATTTTAAAAATTAGTGTAGAGGGGACATGCCGCGTTTCCGCAGGAATATGCAAGCCTTTGCTTAAGAGGGTTTAAGTTAACCTAACTTGGATAAACGCGGCATAAAGTCTATCCTCGAACGGTCAGAAAATTGTTGTCTGCTACTTAGGGCCGACTCAGCCCAAAATGGGGACTGATCCGTCATCGTAGTTGTCAACGAAAGTGGTTGCGCCATCTAGCAAGGAGGTGCGCACTGCTTGCACGCAGTTGCTGGGTATCATAATTCCTGGGCAAAGAATGGACGGAAAACATGGCTTTAAAATGGATTTCAAAAGAATTTCCTGTGCAATTTCTAAATAGAGTAGAACATACCTGGGCCCAATTTCATAGAGCTGTTTAACAGCCCATTTTCCGTTAACCGAGCGTCAGGCTATTTCATAGACATCGTTAACGGTAAGCAACTGAAAACCTGCCTTAACCGCAGAGCAAAATTTTGCTTAAGATAGTGACGCAACAATGGCGGTTTCCAAGCGCGCGCATGCTTAAGCACGCCGCGGCCGTGAAATAGCCTTAACGTCAGCACAACTTTTCTGCTACAGTAAGCACACGTTTTCAGCTAGCGCTTAAGCAGCTCCATGAAATTGGGCCCTGTACATTACAAATAGTAAGACATTTTTGATAATATACGTATTTTAAAAAAATGATTTACCAAGGCAAAAGGGGACCCCAAATCTTGCATTACATTTCAAGCCTTTTTTGACCAATTCCTTTGTGAAAAAGGTAGCTAGTGGGTTTACCCACGATATAGAAGCTTATATCAATTTCAATATATTATGAGCAAAAGTTCAATAAAATTCAATAAATGTTTCAAAATGTCACACTTGCATTTCAAAGGGAGAGGAGAAGGGGGAGGGAAGGGGAAGGGGAAGGGGAAGGGGAAGGTAGAGGGTGGGGGTTGGAGGGTGGGGGTTGGAGGGTGGGGGTTGGAGGGTGTGGCTTAAGCTATGAAGGAGGGGGGCGGGGGGGAAAGGAAGGTAGAGGGTGGGGGTTGGAGGGTGTGGCTTAAGCGATGAAGGACTAGCATCCCATCCAGGAGGAGTTACAATGCTTCAAGTCACTACATGCCAAAGAAACGGAGACACTTGGCTTATGAAACGAATTTAGCAACCTTAACTTTCACAAAAAAAACAAAAAACGAAGAGAAGAAGAGAATTTGCCACTCAGATACACCGGCATTAATTTCCAAAATCCAGTCTACTCACCGACTACTTTTGATCCGTCGTCCGTCTTCAGTCGTAATATCTGCATCTTGGAGGCCGGTCCCGGCTGCCTGGCTAGGATCTGTTCCACTCTGTCCCATACGCTGAGTACCGAACCGGCCAGAATGTAATAGTTACGACGTCGCAGGCCAACCTCGCATGGCAGTCCGGCCAGGACAGTCCTACAACTGTCTCTCCTGAAATAAAATTAGAAATAAATAAAAACAAAAAAATAATAATACTGAAATTGTTCTCTAATGGAATTTCAGACCATGGCATCTTCATAACTGAAGTACCGTAGTTGAGTGGTTTTGGTTGTTGACTTGCAAGACTCGGGTGAAAACATGGTGTTGTGGGTTTGACACCCAGTCGTGGTACTTGTGCCCTTGAGCAAGGTGTTTAACCACAATTGCTCCATCCTTTGGAAGGGATGGAAAGTCATTGGTCCAGGGTGTTGTGTAATGCACTTAAAATATCCCAGAGCACTCTTTTGTAAAGAGTAAGGGGATTAACTAGGCAGGTGCTCTACCTGCTGAGCTACGAGGCACAGTGTTATACTCCCTCAGGTTTTCCCCCAAGACCTCCGACATACCAGGCAGATGCTCTACCAGCTGAGCTATGAGGCACAGTGGTATATCCCTCAGGTTTTCCCTAAGACCTCCGACACTGGGCAGATGCTGTACCAGATGAGTTATGAGGCACAGTGGTATACTCCCTCAGGTTTTCCCCAAGACCTCCGACACTGGGCAGATGCTCTACCAGCTGAGCTATGAGGAACAGTGGTATACTCCCTCAGGTCTTTCCCAAGACCTCTAACACACCAGGCAGATGTTCTACCAGCTGAACTATGAGGCACTGTGGTATACTCTCTCAGGTTTTCCCTAAAAATCCAACTTTTCTCACGGCAAAAGGCCGAGACTGAAAACCCAATCTACATAATAACCCAAACTCACCAGTAAGCGTGTGTGCAGAGTATTTCAGCAGCACTGTACTGGGCCTCCCAATGCGGCCGCCCTTCGTCCGGTATCATCACTTTACGGTATTTCTTTCGCACGTTAGTCAAGGTTTCCATCTTACCCTGCCCAAAATAAAATAAAAAGTGTTCACTCAATCTGTATAGCAAGACACCACAAATATAGTGCGTTTCTACCGAGCACAGTTACCGTTTTCGGAAACAGTCTGAAACAGTTATTTACCAATGAATGCAATAGTAAATTAAAACCAACTCAGGGCCATTTTTTGCCGATGGGTGCAACGGTTTTTTGGTAGTAGAAGCAGCCGATAACATTTTGGTGGGGCGCGCCTTTCCAACTGCGCGAGTGCACAGGACACCAAATATAGATTGCTTTTGACCACGTGCAACATCTGAGAATGTTTGGGTGTCACAGGCCACGCGCGTACATGCGCGAGCCAATAGATGCACATAAAAAATACCCACCAGTGTATTTTCATTCGAAAATGCCGCATGCGCACGTTGCGATACGCTTAAATTATTGAGCATGCACTCAGCTTGTAAAAAACGATAGTGTTTTTACTTGATCACGATTTAGCCTGAAGAAAGACAGTTTTAATCTTTCTTGATACAACAGCCATGGCGTAACAACATAAAGCAAGGTTAAGCAACAGAGGTAAGTGCAATTAATGGGCTTTTCTTGCTCTTTCTGCTGGTTAGCAGTCGTGCCACGTGGGTCATGATTGTCAAATGACACCCAAAATGGTGGAAGGCGTGACGTCACCGTAAAGCAGTCTATTGGTGTTTTGTCTCCAGTGGAAACTGCCAAAATAACAGCCTGAGGTAGAAACACGTTTGAAGTTTAGCAAGATTTCAACACAAGTCAAGTTGGGATGAGGAAGATAGAATAATATTATTACCTGTTGACCAATGTTTGGTTTGTATACATAAACCAGCTGTTTCTTAATGGAATTGAGTGACGCACCGTACTTGACCAAAATGGCTGTTCGTTTGTTGCTTGTTGGCTGAAACAAATAAAGAAAAGGAAATTAATTTTAAATATATTACTGGAGGTTTATCATTATGTACATAGACTTGATTGATGTTTAACTCTTCGACATACCATGAGGTGCTTCCTCAATCAAACCTCCCCCCTCACAGCACTTCACGCCAACCCTGGGAAATCTGGGCCTCTAGCCAAGCCCCATTCATTTGGTTTGTGTACCCTGCATAATAAGTATTGTGGGTGAGCTATCACACACAATGTATTAAACAACAGCTATTTGCAACAAATGGGTCTTTCTATAAATTAGGGGTCCAAAAGTGTGACATTTAGAGTCCCCTGTTACACATGAAGTGTTATTTAAAGTACAAAAATCATTAAAATGGCTTTTAAACCATTTTGTATGAATTGTACTTTATGTACTCACTCTTTGAGATGGAAAGTATTTAAAGAATGTGTCCAGAATTTACAAAAAACAAGATGTAAAATGTAACGGGGGACACCAACATTGGACCCCTAATTTATAGAAAGACCCCAATGGCCGGACAGAGAAATAGACCAAGGGTACAGCGCTTCTGGAGTCTCCCCTTTGAGTCTCTGTGTAATTTTATGTGCATGTCGGAGAGTTAAGTCTACGAAATGTAAAATATTGATGCGATTGTGTTCAGTGTGCAACAACCCACCTGTGAAGTGACGTAAAACCCTTCTTCAGGCTTTGTGAGGGCGCTCCACATGTCCAGTGCTTGATCCCACGAAAGACCTCTCTCCTGGCTTACCTGAGAATGGTAATCAGTTGTTTAAAGAGTTAATAAAATGATGTTGGAAATAGGATGAAATTTGCTTTATTCTTAGCAGAAGGAAAACATTTGTATGGTTTCCTTGTGTGGCACTCTGGCTTTTGGTAAAACAAAATTCACGTTTCCACAGTAAAGGGGGTATTTTGGCAACACAGAAATACCTTTGTCTGGTCTCAAAATAAAAGAAATAAGTTTCAGTTGTTCTGAAGAGATAACTTAGGCCCAAAAAGGGTTACAAATAGTGTGACAACATGCCTTTCTAAAAATTTCCAATATACGCTCGTAACCTGGATGGCCTAAAATGTAACACAAGTGTCCGTCCCGGTTATGAGCGTATATTGGACATTTATACACAGGGTTTTTAGAGAGGCATGTTGTCACACTATTTGTAACCCTTTTTGGGCCCAAGTTATCTCTTCAGAACAATACAAAAAAAATCTTTGATTTTGAGACCAGACAAAGGTATTTCCTCGAAAATATGGTCCGTGTTGCCAAAATGCCCCCTTTACTGTGGAAAGACCCAAATAACTATTTATAATGTGTATTTTTACATTATTTGTTGTAGTGACGGGTCACATAGTTGTGCTTTGCTACATTGTAAGTACTGTGTCTACTGAATGCAAATTCCCGATGCAGGCAATATCATTCATACCTTGTGTAGCTCTGTGTGAACGGTTCCCGTTGAGAACGTGCGGACGAACGTCTGCGTTTGTAGCTTTCGCACCTTTTGCCCTTGGTCCATTGATCCGATATCTATCGCAAAATAACAAGCAAGTTGTTTTTAATCAGGAATATATAATTATTTGGCAATGGACTAAAAACCTTTAAAATTGTTTTAGCATGCATACCCTTGATAGTTCAATTCCTAACAAAAAAACTAAATTGATGTGATGTTTGTTACCATTGCTACCAACACACTGTGTGAGATTGTTCTTGTCAACTCGGAAGTAAAATGTTGGGTTAAAAAATGCAAATTATACCAAAAGATCAAAGAGGCAGAGAGATGTAACATTTTATCGGTCAGTAACGTGTATGAACACCTCTTGTGGCAAGGCTGACTGCTCCAGCCTCTGTTAGAGCCACTGAGGCAGGGTGTGCCACTCTGCCTGAAGTGCCTCCCTGAGCTCCTGCACTTCTAGGTCCGTTTGCGAGATGCTTGGCTCATCCCATGCAGGCTAAATTCAGGACCAACAAAATTGGTGAGAGCCCTTAACCACAGGATTCCAGAAACAGAAAAATGTCACATTTCATTACTGTGGGAATCACTTTGTTCAAACAGGTCCTCTTGGACCTGGAGGAAATCACTGACACGGAACAATCTTGAAAGCGATTCCAAAGTGATTGGTCAATCGGTGCCTTGTTATCCACAAGTTCACTGTATTCAACAAAATTCTGTTCTGCAGCCAATTTCACGAAAAATTGCGTAGCTTGTGCAATTTTTGAAAATGACGTAGGACCCACACTATGAACATCTAACAATGGAAATTGGGCACACACCATTGTTACTAACAATGGGGTTACAATGAACATGTACATGTTCTTGCTCATAGTGCCATAGGCTCACGTGTAATTATCACAGGAATGTTGCGCAGCTTACGCAATAAAAAGGTTGCACAGACAAGCTTACGCAGTGCGTAAGGATTCTTGAAATCGGGTGCTGATCAAAGAAGTGATATTTTACGACTATTGCTTTTTTTTTTTAACCGAAAATGTGCTTTTACAAGAAAAAAATGCTTTTCTTAGCCATGTACATGTGGCTTTATTGATTTTAATTACCTAGAATTCCCATGTCGTATTTTCCGTCCCGTTTAGCCTGTTGAACAATGGAGTCAAGCGTCGACGTGAAGTACGCAAAGAGACTGTTCTGCATCTCAACCTCCACCCCGAGGAGTCGATTCAAGAACTTGGAGATGTTGTTGAAATCTGTGGGGATGAGGTTGAGAAATACTTTTAGTAACTGGTTTTAAGGATATTTGCGATGGATCAAGACTTGTTTTTAAGCGTGGATTCGCACTAAACATTTTTCAGGCGTTACGTATGGAGCACTCGCGCACCGTAATTTTGTGCATTGCTTTCTGCAGTAATTTTATTATTTATTTATCTCAGAGATGTAACTTTTCCGACAGAAGTGCAAGTGGGAAGTATATCTTAGAATTGGATGATCTGTTGATTCCAGGAGGTAATTTTATCCAATCTTTGTTTAATGTATACGGAAAAAATACCACGCTTTCTTACCTTTGTCTAGTACTGGAACATTGTATCTTTCATCACGTTGTATCATGCCTACTCCAATTAGGGCATCTCGAGCATCTAGGAAAAATGAAATGGTAAGAGTTGAGAAGTAGATCAGAAATGTTTTTTTTAAAAAATGACCTATCAAGCATTGGTAAGTACAGATTTAATAGAAAAACCAAAAATTTTGAATGAGAAAAATTTAAGATTTTGTGAGGAAACACTTGGACATTTTTCAGCTCGTCTCATGTTTTGCACACAAGGTCTGGAGCCCTGATCAACTACTAAATTCTTTTTAAAGAAACAATGCCATGTGATCTAAACAGTAAACTCTGACAATTTTGACTATTTATAGGATAAGGCAAATTTAGCTAGAATCAGAGGTGCAAAGGGGTATTGTAGCAAAAAGAAGTTATGTTTGTGGCATCTTGCTCCAGCCGTGGTATTCTTTGTTACACAGGTGGAGCCAGAGCCAAAGAATTCTTTAAATTCTTTAACTTTTGTTTGGCTCCTGTTGCCCAGGTTGGGCCAGGACTTTTGGTAATAATAGAAAGAATTCTTTCTGATATATTAAATTATTTTAGTTATTCATAAAGGTATAAAAACCCTGGGTGTCTGCATGCAGACAGGATTTGCGTCTGGGCAGTCGTACAGTTAACTTCGTTTTAGTTCTGCAGTATTTTTACTAAGTCACTTTTGATTTCTACTGGTTTGCGTTCAGGTGTCCTGGGTTTTGCTTCGGCCATATAATTTTCATTTGTGAGTATCCGTTTTATTTTCTTGTAGAGGTATACAGTGTGTCGGGTAACGGGCACGGCCGATTTTCGTCAAGGGTTTTTCCTTCGGAAGACGACCGTGCCTGCTGCGAAGGCCGGATGCCTCTACTTTATTTAGGTTGTTTTAAGTTGTAAATCCATATTGTTTATCATTTCGTCGAATAAATTAATTAGTTATTTTTTTACCGGCGTTCCCCAAGTGGGGGTTCATTACAGTATGACATGGGACATGCTTACCTTTGAGGAAGTGTCCTTGGTACCCAGCTGGTGGAGGGACCATTGAGGGTTGCAGATCCACGATTGCTTTCATGATCGTCTCCAGCGCTGCTCTGCCGTACTGCAAACACACACAGGGGTACAAACTGACATTATTTTGGTCCACTGTTTGTGCAATGGATAAATTATACATAGTGAAGTCTTCTTAAATCAAACCCAAAGGGAATAATGATACATTTTTGAGTTGAGAAATGTTTTGAGTTGAGGTTTCTATGCTCATGTTAGGAATTTATGAGCTTAATGTATTTTTTTTTAACCGCTTAATGCCAGAGGTTGGTAAACACGTTCTGGCAATGTATAGTCACAGGGGCAGTTGACGAGTTAAAACGTCAACTTTGCCGCTGTCTTCCATGGTTGATGTGTAAACACATCCATTGTCCAGCATTTATTTGTACACACTATGTTTTGAACTTAAACTTGATGGTTGTGGACGGCCTGTCACTGTAGCAGGTCACACTCAGTGGCGGCCGCCTCGAAGTGTTGCAAAGTATGGTGAAAAGATTCATACAATAAATATAGAAATGACTCTCAAGAGTCAGTATTTGTGGTGCTTGACCTGGTCTTAACTTTTGGCCAATCACATTTGCCTTTTAAAAATAAATTGAATCTTTTGCCAAAAAATAATCCTGGCGTCAACTGGTTAATTATTTTTATCTAATTTACTTTTTGGGGCCTTTTAGCTTTGTATTTGGTGCTTATCTGCCCCAGAGAAAACCCAGAGTATACCACTGTACCTTGTTGTCGATGTTAAATTCACTGAGATCCCGAGACTCTGTGGCTCGTCTGTCACCATGTGTTAAGGCACCCTAAATGGAATGAAACAAATTTTTAAAAATCATCAAGTTGTAAAAAATATGAAGAATTAGAATCTTAGACGTGAATCTAAACTGGGTCTAAACATTCCCTGGTAATCAGAAACGTCCATTGCTAAAGCACAGGGAAACAGTTTTCGTGTAGACCCAGTAACCTTGGGCAACACAAGGATGACATTTTCATTTTAGTACTCTATTGCTCATTTGAAAATTGGGCCAGTAGAGCATCTACCAAGCATGTCAGATGTTGTCTCGGGTTCGAATCCCAATGAGGACCATATGATTTTTTCTCATCCCATATTAGTTGAGTTCATTTCCATGGTGATTAGGCACCACACCAAAATACTGCATTTGAAAATTAGCTGAAAGTGCACGCGGTCAGTTTCTCTTAAATAAGGTACCTCAAATCACAGGTTTCTGAAATTATTTATAAAATAAAAAATTTAAAAACAAATTAAAAAACACCAAAAAAACACCCAACCACTCCGTACCATGCTTTCTAATCTCTTAGCGACAATGGAAGCAAATCGCCGTTCTCCTGCCAGTCCTGAGATAAGGAAGACGTACTCGGGTGCATGGACTTGGTTGGATCGATGTGTTCGACCTGAAACAAAATTTGTAATTTATGATGTGAAAATAGGTTTAACTTGAAAGACATAAATACCCGAGTTAGTTTACTCCTTACTATAGACCGTATCGAATAGCCGCCATTTCATGGGGCAGTTTCTTTGTTCCTTGAGGACATGCATGGTTGCACATATTGTGCTTCCATTGTTGAACGGTTTAAGTAACAAAAGGTACCCCACGAAATGGCGGATACTCGATACAGTCTATTGGTCCAGATGAGTGGTCATAAATGGATGGTCTTAAATAGATGATAAAGACCGGCAATAAACACTTTCCCTGCGTCACACAGGGCAACTTTACAACTTACAATAATTACCTAATTCTTACCCCTGGTCATTGAGCTCTGAACTCGTGATTTCTCACATTTGTATAATCAGACATGGCCAGATTCAGTAAGTCGTAACTCCACTTCTGAATATCGTATGAATTTGGAAAACAAAAAACATTTTGGAGTACCGTATGGGTGAGCGGTTTGGTGCATTGAAGAGCGTGCCTGATTCTACGGTCGCGGGTTCGATTCCCAGCCGCATCCATGGTGCATGTGCCCTTGGGCAAGGCACTTTGCCATCAGTTGCCCCTCTCCACCCAGGAGTAAATGGGTACCTGCAAGGGTTGCAGCCTTTGAGTGCTTGTGTCAGGCTGCCGGGGCTGCATACTCCCCAGGGAGTTGTGCCCAATGACCAGGGTAATATTCCGCAGGATAGATATGTGCGCTATATAAGATGTCATCATTATCATTATTAAAAGTTGTTCTTTCTGAAACTCTAAAAACCTAAATGACTGAAATGAATGTGATATTTTGATACTGACCAAACTGCTGTATGGCGCGGTCGGCACTCCACGGAAGCTCCAGCGTGATGTGAACCCGGCGCCGCTGGTTTGGCACTCGTTTGTCGGCTTGGAGTGAGATTCCCGAACTAGCTGCCTCCGAGATGATGGCCACTTGCTGTTCAGGTCAAAGGTCAAAGACAGAGTTTAAGGGGGCATCCAAAGTTGTCAACATTTTCACGGTTCTACAGAGCGTAGTATTTTTTTAAGACCCCCCTCCCTCCCCGAAATACTACTTATCAACTATTTTTGTCAGTACCTTGAAATGTCAACATTTTACAGTGCATGTAAAGTCATATGCGGCCCTTTCCTATGCTTTGAAGACCCGTGTAAATGTTGTGCGTTCCCATTGCCATGTTGTTTTCAGTGCTGAAGCGGAAAGTTACCGCGACTCCGCTGTAAAAATTCCCTGTCCAAGCCCATTACTGAGCAATTCCGGAAATTCAAATTTACACTTCAGAGACTTTGAGGGCTTGTAATGCTTCACGTATTCAAGTTGTTTGATTTTAAACACATGTTCTTCAAGCATCATTGATGGAAGTGTAATTCCTGAAAAAGTGATTGCAATGCCATTCTCAGTAAGTGTGTAGGGTCCCCAAAACCCTCGGTTTCGGACGTACTCACCGAGTACGTCCGGAACCGATTTATTTTTGGATGTACCACGCTTATTGAGAATGGCATTACAATCAGTTTTTCAGGAATTACACTTCCATCAATGATGCTTGAAAAACATGTGTTTAAAATCAAACAACTTGAATACATGAAGCATTACAAGCCCTCAAAGTCTCTGAAGTGTAAATTTTAATTACCGGAATGTCCCTACTGCAGGGTCAAGTTATTTTTTACAGGGCGAAAATGTTCCCACTGGACTAAAATACAGCCCTGTAAAACTACTGCCACTGAGCGGAAAGTTTAATGTTGATACTAAAACTTGAAACAAAAGAAGGATGTCAACCATCTGAGCTTAAAGGAAAGTAGCGCTACACGAAAGTGATTTTCAAAATCAATCTTTTCAGTGGACGTTTAATGCACCTCACCTTTTCGCCATCCATAAATCGTTTCTTTTCCGTCAGGTTCAGGATTTCCAGCGGAATGTCGTACTCGCTGCGCGATTCATACTGCACGTAACCGTCGTCGTTGCTTACGACTCGACCCTTACGACCGGTCATCTGGGACGCGAAGGGAAAATGGAGGAAATTGATGAACATCTCATAAAGTGAAATATTGATGCTGTGATTCCAACCACATGTAAATATTGAGTTAATTAACCACTTCGCGACGGGGAACTGCATATGCAGTTCTAAGTGCGAGTGTCTTGGGGGCGGTTATACAGAATTAGCCCATGAATTAGACCAGGGCAGAGCTGGTCTCTTATCTTGTTGGCTTGGGGTCAAGTAAGTTTTTGGTTTTTGATCTGTGACTTGACTCTGGAGAAAATGACTTGTGACTAGACTTGGGAAATTATATTGATTTACGACAAGTTTTCAGCCCCAGAGACATACATAGTATACTGCATAACCAAAACTGCTAGTGCAGTCTCCCGCTCCAGTGGAATGAATTGGAAAATGCCTAGCCGTCGCGAAGATTTTAGAGTGTAGGTATTCAAACTTGGAGGAGAAAGTTAAGGAGAGTAGTGCAACACAACTACAGAAAGTTTGATTCACAACTATAGTAAAAGGCACAGGCTCGTCAGCAATGTGCGCGCGCCAAATTCGTGCTATGAAATACACAACTCCATGCCTCTGCTACACGAAGCTGCGTATTTCATGGCACGAATTTGGCGCGCGCATTGCTGACGAGCTTGTGCCTTTAACTATAGTTTGACTATTTCCAACCAAATGCAGTCTCGTCAACGATGGTTAGTCATGTCTGGTCGACTATAAGGAACCAGCCCACAGGGCATAGTCGAGCTGGTCACTGGTACACATCAGGCATCGAGTTGATGCAGCATTTTGCGCAAAACCAGTTGACTAACCGAAGGCTTTCGTACTTAACTCGTGGTTAACTCTAGTCGAAGTTGCTCTTAGTGTATGAGCTTCACTTGGGATGAGAGAAAAATCGTAAGGGCCTTATCGGGATTGGAGCCCGAGACCTCAGACTTGGTATAAGACTGACCTCAGCTACGTTTTCTGGGCCACCCAGCTTGTCGATGAGCTCGTCTAGGGTGTTGTTGGGTAGGTACTGCCCGATCTCCTCACACATGTCTAGGAGTTCTTGTTTCATGAGGGTGGCCCTCTCGTAGGCGTCCATCCCCGGAAGAAGAATGGAGTTAGTGGCTGTGGTCAATAAATATCAAACTAGTAATAATAATAATGATTAGATTTGTATAGCGCACATATCCACCCTGCAGGGTGCTCAAGGCGCTGTTACCATTATTACCACTGCCATCAGGGAATCACCAGAACCATTTCGCTTCAACTAGGTGGCTGCTGGTCAGGCGCACAAACCTATCAGCAGTTAGATTGTGGCATTCCCCTTAACAGCTTCCCATATATCGCTTGGGTTGACGAGGCAACTGGGATTAAGTGCCTTGCCCAGGGACACAGACACGTTGGTCGAAGTGGGGCTCGAACCCCCAACCTCTGATTGGGAGTCCCGCTTCATACCGCCTTTAAGTCTCGATTTTGGAACTTTAAACGCTCATAATTTTAGAAACATTGCACATACTGAAACGCAAAGGAAACTTACTACCTTTTAAACCTTTAAATAGCAACAATAACACTGCGTGTAGTAATGTGTGAATTTATTTGTGGACAATAGTGTCCTCACTGTCAGACCAAACGGTGTCTGAAGGTCACTTGAACCTTCAATGGTCACTTCATGACACAGCTGTTGAACAGCTGTTTTGACTGTCAGTGATTAGCCAAGGGGTATGGGATGATTGTAATGAGCTGCACATGTCTTGATGTTGGCTTTAAAAAGGCCAGTGCAAAATGGGCATTTCAAGCAACATGCCAAGACTGGTAGGCAGTATGCGCCGACGATGCACTGCCTGTATCCAAATCAATAGTGGCCACACACGCTATTGAAAGGGGACTGACATCGCACCCTCTTCTGTTCTTTACTGTATAACAAACTAATGAGATGGTGTATCTTGGTCAAAAACTTGACATGTAATCAATAAAATGCCAATGTTTCAATTAGCAATTGTTGGTTTGTTTGATTTTGAACTGTTACAATTTCATTACATTTTAAACAAGTTTCTTTTGCGTTTCAGTATATTAAGATGTTTCTTGCGCCATTTTATTGTTGTTTTTCTGTGCTCTTGCAGTTCATATCGGTTACATTGAACTCGGGTGATTTTGAAGTAATTTTGAATTTTTATGTAACATATCTACAATATACATTTATTTATGTTCTAATACAAGTGAAAAGAAAAAAATGACAAAATATATACCTGACGGTATCACACTTGTACTCGTCATGGCTTGCGGCAACCTAGTTTTGGTCAGTATCCCGGCTGCATAGAGGGCGCTATTCATCTTCTCGTCCACGTCCGACGCCGACTTGGAAGCGGCTTTCTTGTCCTTTGATTTCTCTTTGTTCCTTTTCTTCTTTTTCTTCTTTTTTTTGTCCGAGTTGCGATGGAGCCAAGGTTCTGAAGTCGGAGATAAATAGATGCTTGTCAAGTCTAGACCCCATTTTGTCAATCAATTTTTCTACAAGCACTTGTATTTTCTCAAAATAGAAGAAATAATTTTAACTTGTTCTAAGAAAATAACTTATGTCAAAAACAAGTCTTTCTAAAACCTCCCAAATTTCATACAGCCTTGGAAAAAACAATGGACCACCCACAACTTAACGGGAAAAAAGAAGTACATAACACTTTAAGGAATGTACACTCGACCAAAAACGTTCTGTCACCAGTAATACATTTATAGATATTTATTATTAAATTGGATTTAATGTAGTAAAATAATATATCAAATTTTAGCTGAACATATCCCTGAAAGGAATAGAGCTCAAGAGAGATCATGATGGCAAGCTTCACTGTCCAATCTGAATCGTGCCATTGCATTAGGTATGGTGGAAGCAAAATACTGAACTGTAACTCCCCTTGCTTGAGTGCAATAAAGTTGACATCATTGTTTTTTTGTGTTTTTCATTCTGACCCCACACTCCTTTGTTGCATTCCTGTTCCGTGAAGCTTGCCATCATGGACTCTGTTAAGCTCTATTCCTTTGAGTGATATGTTCAGCTAAAATTTGATATATTGTTTTCCTACATTAAATCCAATTTCATAATAAATGTCTTACTGGTGACAGAACTTTTTTGGTCGAGTGTACATGTAGTAATATTTGATGCCAAGTAAGCTTCCTGAGCTAATGACTATTGTCTAACACCAAACATCATAAACATAAGCCCGGTTGCTGCCGAAAAGGAGTGATTTTTATTAATAATTCAAGACATAATAGGTCGTCCAATCATTTTTTTCCAAGGCTGTACACGTTTACCAGTTGAGACTCCATGCACTACGTCTATGGAGCAATACATAACAATTTTCAAAGAAATATTTGAAGTTAAATTTATATTTCCTTGCCACACTTTATGTTCTATTAGGAAAAATTATTGGCAAACGTGTGCGGAATTTTTTTCTCTTAATTCAAGCCAAACATTACCATCATCATCCTCTTCAAATTTGAACGGGTTAAAATCATCTTCGTCGTTGGATGATGGCCGCGATGACGTCTCGTCGTCACTGTCGGTGTCGCTTGACGACAAGATTGTTATGCTGTCGTCGCTTTCCACGGTGTTGACGCTGCGCGGGCTGTTCGACGGACTGTCCTCTTCCCACCAGTGTTTGGTTGGCTTTTTCTTGACGCCATTGGCGAGTTTGTCTTTGGGAATGAAGAAAAAATGAGCTGTGAGTAAAGCTAGATTACAGGATTGGAAAACTGTTACAAATGGTATTATCTCCATGTGTGATTGAGGATGTGTATGATAAAAAACAAAAAGGTGTAAGTCAGCTTAGTACCTCATCTACACTACTCACAATAAGTTGTTGGGTGTACGCAGATATTCTGAGGGATGCATTGTGCTTGAATGATATTGTATATGTGACCGGCTCCAGCAAAACCCAACACTTGTGATGAAAATTCAAAATTTAAGTTTTGGTATCAGCTTAGTGTGCATACAAAAAGGTATCTTTTAAAACATGTTTGAGGAAATTCTGATAATTTTTGGCGAAGTTATGACCAATTAAAGTATGACAGATCAGAAAAAGTGAAATGGAGCTATTGGTCTTTAAAGTTTGACAAAGTTTGATTATTTAATTTTTTGTCAATAATATGAGGAATTTTGAGACAGTTCAAACAACAAAACAAATCTTGAATGTATCCCGATGTGGATTCTGCAAAATTTTCAAGTTGGTCCCAGAGGCCATTTTTTAAGGTTGTGGGCCCATATCACGTAATGGGAAATGCCGAGAAGCGTCGGGTTTTGCCAGAGTCGGTCACATATGATTAGACAAATGCAAATCTGCATGACAGTCACACCTTGTCACAGGAATAGGTGAAACAAATCAAAAATTTACAACATACCAATATCCCTAACTTGTTATGAGTAGCGTGCATTTTGAGAAAACAATGAAAAATTTTGTCCATGCTTTCAAAAACCATTAGCTCATGAATATGGAAATTACATCAGCATAATAAGCAAACAATTATAAATAAAATTAAGAAATTCCAACATTTTGGGAAACAATTCCGATTCCACTCAGGTATCACAATTCCACTTGGTTTTGATTCCTTTTCCCAAAAAAAGTTGGCACAAAAACAAGAAAAATATTTTGCAAACATCGTACAAAAAAAAATCCTGGAATTTTGTATTTCTAGATCCATTAACATTCAGAATCGCCAGGTACTTCCTGGAATCAATTACTCTAAAAGATGGAATCATGATTCAGATTCCCATCTTAAAATCAATCTAATGAACTCCAGAGAGGAATTGTCAATACCTAAAAGTGGATTCACACAGCCTTTTCACGAGTAAATGCGACGTGCGTCGCTTTTAGAATTTGGAGTGAAACGACTTACTGACACAACCACAGATCCACAAAAACTCACATCCGCTCAAATTGACTGTGCTTTTCAGTGCTTCGTGTCGATCCAATTTGCCTCAAAGCGATGCGCATCGCAATTATGCGCAAAAAGGCTCAGTGCGAATCCACCGTAATATGCAACATACCATCGCTTTTTCTCTTAACGCCTCTGCCTCCGTTGAAGCAAGCCGGACTATTGGCTCGACTGCTGTTGGCGCTGTCATTGTTCAGACCAAACAGGTTGGCTGTCTTTCTACGGTTGGGCGCCGGGAAGTGTTTCTCAATCAATACCGAAAAGACACTCCTAAAGAAAGAAAAAACATCAGTAGTAAGTCAGAAACAAACTCAGATTTGGTTGTTTCATTTCAGCAGTGATTAGGCACTATAGACCGTATCGAATAGCCGCCATTTCGTAGGGCAGTTTCTTTGTTCCTTGCGGACATGCATGGTTGCACATATTGTGCTTCCATTGTTGAATGGTTTAAGTAAAGATGGTCACGTGCTAAATTCTCACCATTAGTTATCTAATAATATCTATTGAAGACAAAAAAATATAAATATATGAGGGGGAAAAAAATCAAAAGTTAAAAACTCACTTTGCCGTCGACACGAAGTCGTTCAGTTCTCCCCCGGCATCCTCCAAAGCGTCCAAGGTTCGAGCCTCACCCGTGGACTGTAAGCCAATAACCACACACTAAGAAAGACAAAAAAAAAAATCAGTTTAAAACAAAGAAATGCAGACACAAAAGAGGCTCTGAAAATTAACCTTTTACATGTAACCTTTGCACTAAGACTAACGCCATGAATTTTTCACCTTCAAATGGAGGTGCAGTTGAGAAAGTCCACATACTAAGCTATTGTTGCTATGTGGTGCACGCCATTGCCTAGCAACCAACAGTCCGGTTGCTTTATGCCATTCTCTCCTACCATGAACATGTTATGCATAGTTCCTACCTGTCAATCAAGCCGAACCCGCCGACTAATCACAACAGAGCTAGCAGACGGCACCCACAAAGGTCAAAGTGATGCAATAATTACACAATCACGCGATTTTCTGCCCATACAGTTTGTATATTGTATGCGCCAGTGACCGGGTGAATTTTGGTTTAAATGTCGGGCGATTCGCTGTTCAAAGGTAGGAAAGCGCATTTTTATGAATATATGTCATCCCTGCATTACTAGCCCTTTGCTCAGTGTGTGCTACGGTAACTGTTGACCCTAAAACATAAATACCTTCGAGTTTTCTCCAATGAATCTGTGCTTTCCATGCCGAGTCCCGTTGCTTTGTACGTTGTGTCGCCATTTTTTTGAGATGGCTTGTGAGCACATTGCAACAATATCTAAGGGGCGGGGTTAACTGGGCAATCTCGGAACTATGCATTGATTCTGTACTTCACACCTGCCGCTTGCAACTGGTCACATTACATAGCAATAAAAATTTAGTCTGGTAATCTGGATACTAAGTGTGCATGTGAAAGGAAGTATGTCAATACAACAAATGCTATTCATGGGAAAAATGAGCAAATGTTTTTTGTCATTTTCAAAGCGTCGCCTCAATAAAGTCCCCTTCATACCATTTTTCGTAAATTGACACACGAGTCTTTCCACGGTAAAGGGGGCATTTTGGCGACACAGACCATATTTTCCAGAAAATACATTTGTCTGGTCTCAAAATAAAATAAATAAGTTTCAGTTGTTCTGAAGAGATAACTTTGGCCCAAATAGGGTTACAAATAGTGTCACAACATGTCTTTCTAAACAACCTATGTACAAATTTCCAATATACGCTCGTAACCGGGACGGCCTAAAATGTAACAAGTGTGCGTCCCGGTTACGAGCGTATATTAGAAATTTGTACAAAGGGTTTTTAGAAAAGCATGTTGTCACACTATTTGTAACCCTATTTGGGCCAAAGTTATCTCTTCAGAACAACTGAAACTTATTTCTTTTATTTGAGATCAGACAAAGGTATTTCCTCGAGAATATAGTCTGTGTTGCCAAAATGCCCCATTTACTGTGGAAAGACCCACATGTCAAATTTACGCACAAAAATGCTCGGTGTGAATCCGTTCCAACTCCTAAGCTTTTTTACGAAAATCCGAACACCAGTAATATTTTATTTTCTAACCTTGCCAATTTTGACGGCTTCCGTCGCCAACGCCACAGCATGTTGGACCTTAGCCGCAATGCACAGATACTTGAAGAATCGCTGGTGGGCCGACCAGAACTGGCCCCACATCGATTTACGCATCCGCTGCTCCGCACCGATCAGATCTGCGGACTTACAAAACCGCTCTCGTGCTGCTAGCCACTGAGAAAAAACAAACACAAATCGTTATTAATGTGCCACATTTCAACAATTCACTGGAAATCAACTTCTTGCATTGCAGCAAAATCCATGAGCATATTCGGTTTATAGATTACAGTTTAATGTATAGTTATATGCCTTCCAGAAAAACCCCCCTTCACATATTTTGGCCAAGAACAAATACAAAAATAATTTTTAAACTCTTGACCAAAGTTCACTCAAATAAAACTGGGACTGTTCTCTAATATGGCATACTTATGACTGGTTCTTCAAATGTGTGGGCCAAAATTGTCAACATTATGCAGCATTAAATTTCTTACTAAAAAGAATTCGTACCTGCTTGGGGGTACGAATGTTGTACACGTGACAGTGTAATGTGACACGCGCTTTGTACAGGAAAAATGAATTTTCAGGTATTTCATTGTATTTTTATATAATAATGGGCCTAGATCAGGCACTGATTTTTAGAACTTTTCACAAAAACTCAGACTGCACGACATCCAACTCATATATCATGGTTGTGTCGCATCTGCATTTTTTTTCTGATATACGAGTAGGCACTTTGTAGAGAGCATCTGCTACCAGCCTGGAATCCATCATTCTCCTCCATCGGCTCAGGTGGGTTGGTCACATCTACAGAATGCTGGACTCCCGGTTGCCAAAGCAACTTTACTACTCACAACTCTCCCATGGCACCAGACCAGCTGGTGCCCCAAAGAAACGACACAAAGACCTCCTAAAGCACTCGCTACAGAAGTGCGGAATCAACCCCAAGGAGTGGGACCAAGTAGCGTCAGATAGACAGTTGTGGAGGAACAAAGTTTGGACAGGCGTTCAACACTTTGAGAGTACTCGTCTAGCTGAGGAAGCTGTGCACCGCGAACGGAGAAAGGCTGTCGTCTAACGGTGCCTAGAAGCCCTGTAGCTGAAGGCTGGCCAGATCTCTGTTGAGTCACACATTTAGCTGCCATACTCGCCTGCGAGTGGCTGCAACGACGACGACTCACATCATTTAAATATAAAAACTTGCCCCCTGTCATGGCCGCCGTTGCAAAGGGTCTACCCTAAAAACCGATGTATAAGGCGCACTTTTTTTAGCACGGCAAAAAATCAAAAGTTGGGATGCACCCTATACATGGGTACGCCTGCATCTTATACTCGTGTATAAGGCACATTGTGCCAGCCGTCTATAGTTGGAGGCGCCTTATGCACGGGTGCGTCTTATACAAAGGATTTTACGGTATACCGTATGTATTATCTACCGTCTACATTGGAGCACCTTATAACCCAGCACGTGTGGTCTAGTGGGTACACAGCCGTGCTCGTATTCGGAGGGTTATGGGATCGAGCCCCACTTGTGCCAACGTGTCTGTGTCTGTGGGCAAGACACTTAATCTCAATTGCCTCGTCAACCCAAGCGACATCTGGGGAGCTGTTATGGGGAATGCCACAATCTAACTGCTGATAGAGTTGTGCGCCTTGGCCAGGCTGCCAGCCTAGTTGAAGTGAAATGATTCTGGTGATTTCCTGACAGCAGCGGTAATAATGGCAACAGCGCCATGATCTAAATGGAATGGCGCTATATAAAAACTGCTATTATAATTATTATTTACGATAACTGAAATACAAAGAAGATAATTTACCAATCTGACAGCTTTGTTGTAGATTTTCTTGAACTCCTGGGTGAGAGGTACCTCATTGATGTTGAATGTTACGCCCTGAAAACTCAACTGTCGAGCGATATACATGCCTCGTAGCTTCATATCCATTGCAACAATTTCCATGGCGCCAACTCCCCTGAAGTCAAAATAGAAAAATGTTGAAAAGTTGGGGCGCGCCCGAGTTAGGGCGAGCCCAAGTTGGGGTGTTCCCGAGTTGACGGCCTGCCCAAGTTGAGAGCACGCCTAAGTTGAAGTCGACTCGTAAGCTCGATTTTACACAGGAGTCAAGTAGAATTGATTATACTTCTGGAATCAGAATCGCGATTCCAGAGTTTTAAGGAATCAATTCCCAGTAGAAATCGATTCTCTTTCATCTAGATTTGATTCCTTGTGATAGCTTGTTGATTCCAGAAATTATCTTGCAATTCCGAAGCCAAAACACTCTACTTCTGCAAGAGGTTCCAGCCTTTAATAATATCCACATTATTTGCGGTTGGTGCCAATGATTGGATCCTCAATGTACAGACACTTAAACACGCTCAGTGTATTAATTGTTTTCCTGTAAAATATGAAAAAAGATTCAGAATGGAATCGCGATTCTTTTGGGGAAAATGCTGGAGTCGTCCAAGCCTATTGACTTGGGTATGAGTTGACTCGAGACCGAACTGTCCACAACACAAATTTTCTACAAATTCAAACCGTCAACTCTGGGGATACCAACCTTCTTTCGACAGCTTGGATGAACGCGAGGGAATCGGGAAACGGAGTGCCTTTCCCCCAAATTCCAAGTCTGGACATGTACGCCATGTTCCTTGGTTCAGATGCACCTGGCAGAAACAAAAAGATAATGGACCAAAAAAGAGACAATGTCAACAATGTAAACACAACTACATTGCGCATGGGATTGTATTGAGTACTCTAATGAAATGGCTTTTGTGGTATAGCGTTGGTCCGTGAATAGACCGATCCAGTAAGCTCCGCCCATATAGAAATTGCCTAGCAACATGAAACACATGTGAAGTAGTGAAGTAGAGTCGCTTGGCCGTGCCGTGCGTCAGCGTCCGCGCCCTGGTCAGCGCGCATTGAAACACGCACACGCACACAGAAGCTGCACGCACGAAAGCAAAATGTGCACTTAAGTATCCGGTCGTGGGCGTGCACGTACAACACGCCTGCAATACGCGTAACGCGCCCGATCGAACAAAAACATCTCGACACACATCTATAATGCAGTGAATGCACTGAGTTTTTCCCGTTTACACAAAAACACATTTATGAAGGTATTAAAAGTAGGTTAGGATAGTCTTATACAATCCGTTTTAAACCGGCTAGGGTCCTCTGCGCTGATAAAAATGATGTTTATGGTGTTTTTGCATCACTCGTGCTACATTTGCCGTAGCTCTGTGCACACAATTTTGAGGACTCATGTAACCAAAATGAAGATCCACTTTTTGGTTACCTGAACCTGAGGCTGTGATTGGTCAATTCCAAAATGGGCGGAGCTTACTGGATCGGTCTATTGGATGTCGTAGGCGCTTTGCTACTGTAACATTTTGTAACCAAAAATACTCTAGAGACACTTTGGAGTGTGTTCAGATCACATTTTTGAGTCCCATTTTCCCGTTGGTGCTGAAATCTTGATACCATATCATTTGTCATATTTTTCTCGTTACCACACTGAAATTTCTCAACACGTATATTTTCAAGGATATCGTCAAAAAACCACCGATGTTTTGTAAACTAATTTATCCGTTCCATAAAGCAGTGCAGTGATTACACCAATCTTTTTGCTTCCACATCCAAATTGGAGATTGCAAATTTCCTGTTTTCTTTCCATGGATAGTATTTTGGGGAGGTATTTTAAATGATTGATAGGTTAGTACGAAAGTCATTACCGAAAAATTTTTAACACGCTCCTTTAATCCCGTCTTGCTTCGCGCAGAGAGGTATTGTTACGTCATCTCGCTTGAGAGCTGTTATAATTCCATGGTGTAAATTTAAGCAAAAAGAAAAAATTGCGAGATACCTGTTGCACTACAGTAGACGACCCTAGCCTTGGGCATTTTTTGTTGCAAGTCCAGCACGGTCAGTCCTGTTTTGGTGGGCTTTGCCGAACCTGAGGGGACGAGATTTTTCGCCTTGTGGCACTCGTCAAAGACAACCTGGTAGGGGGAAAGTTAAGGTTCACTTCAAGTTTGACAGAATGAAACATCTATTTTTTCAACAAAATATAGTAAATGAGCCTAAATGTCCTAAAATGGTTGCGTCTGTCCCAATGTTCTAATAGACCGTATCGAATAGCCGCCATTTTGTGGGGCAGTTTCTTTGTTCCTTGAGGACATGCATGGTTGCACATATTGTGCTTCTATTGTTAAACGGTTTAAGTAACAAAATCTGCCCCACAAAATGCCGGCTATTCGATACGGTCTGCACTTTGCATCTATACACTGCACTCAAAATCCCAAATTCAGAATTCTGAAAAGAAGTTGAATGCATTGAACTTGTGGATAACAAGGAACTGATCGACCAATCACTTTGGAATCGTTTTTAAACTGTTTCGCTTCAGTGATTTTCTCCAGGTCCAAGAGGATCTGTTTGGACAACGCGATTCCCACAGCAATGAAATGTGATATTGTCTGGTTCTGGGAGAATCCTCAAGTTAAGGGCTCTCAGAAAACTAATTTTGTTGGGTAATCAGCCTACATGGGATAACCTGACCTCTGGAGCTGCGCATCTCCTAAACAACCCTAGAAGTGCAGGAGCTCAGGGAGGCACTTCCGGCAGAGTGGCGCACCCTGCCTCAGTGGCTCTTATGGAAGCTGGTACAGTCAGCCTTGACACTAGGGGTGTTCATACACGTAACTGACCGCTAAAATGTGTTACATCTCTCATCCTCCTTAATCTTTCAGAGTATAAATTGCATTTTTTAACCGTATAGTTGGGAGTCATGAGTGAACAAAATAAGGCTCTTGAAAAACAAATTCCAGTTTTGGACGTGCAAAGGATACAACTCCGTCGAAGTCTTTTCCGCACCAATGGAGGAGTTGCTTGAGACGACTGTCATATCTATGGTTCCCCTGACTCTCGCCGATTAATGACGAGTACGTGGAGAAGATGATGCCCTTCTTGACGTAGCCGTTGGAATGTGAATTAATCTTCACGTACTTGAACTGTAAATGTGTCGGAAACAAAATGGTTAGAAGATAAGTCCGATTGTGTCTCAACCTTAAAATTGAATAAATTTGAATAACAGATGGTTCATTTTTCATTCTATTTTTCAAATACAGGTATGTAACTTTCCTAAAAAAAAAAAAAAAAATACTATTCTAATTACAGGAGGTTGTGGGTTCAAGTCCCACCTCAGCATGCTACAAGAGCACATAGTATGTAATGCATATACCGCGTCATGTTTGGGCAAATTACACCCATTCAACATCATATGGACTGGTGCAATAATTACCTTTTATTCTAAAAAAAAAATCCTCCCGGCTCCGGGATGAAAGTCTACTGTTTCCTGGTTTTTTTTTTTTTGTTTCAAGGCAAAGCTTCGCCCCTCTCCCACGCCCCCCTTCTCCACCTTTTCCTCCAACCCCCTACCCCACCCCTTTCCTCCAGTATTCACCTTGTTTAAGGAATGCACAGGAATGTTGGCACTAATATCCGTAAGATCCCTCACAGCGTCGACTTTCAGGTCATTGGAAACGCTGAACCTGCGATTGCAAAAAATACGAACATACATGAAAACTAAGAGTTCGCAAGAGTACAGTACTAACATTAGACTGTTGGTTTTGATTTAAACACCCATTGTTGAACTCGCAATGACCCCAAATTACTTCATGGGTTGACAAAAAACCTTACTCAAACAGTTGATAACATTGGTTTACAAATACCAAATGAATTTTGCTGTCCAAAATGGCACTTTAGGCCAAAAATTACCACTTATTTTATATTTTTAAATTTTATTTTATAAATTTAACATAACAAAAACATTACAGAACCAGATTAATGTTGACTGATGCATTGTTGTACCATACTCACCATATAGCTCGCTTTCGTCCCAGCAAGTAGTTCTCGTAGATGATCCCAGCAATTGTTCGGCCTTTGCCAACTCCTGCCCCATCACCTACACAAAATAAATGACGTTTTTATTTTTTTGGTAATATAAACAGATCAAGTTGTTGTAGGATTCACAAGGCCATTCACTGTTTATTCAAAGGTAATAATTCTGTGTCACAATGTAAGGGGAACACCGTGCCCCATTTTCGTGGAATGACCCCTTACCAATGAGATAGCCCGCCCTCTCCCCGCTCAGCAGCATAGTCTCGTGTTGCTGACAGGCGTAGGTGATGGACTCGAGTTGTAGAGCAGATAGTTGACGGCGGTCGATGATCTCTTCAGGAATACTCAGTCGGTAATACACGTTGGGTGGTTGGACACTGGCCATGGAGCTGGTCTCGACAACTGGGTCAGGGTGCTGTTGGCCAATTCTCACTAAAAGGGTTGAAAATAGATTACATGATTCAAAAACTTACAATATCCCATATGTATGATAAAAATGGGAGCGCACGAGGTCTAGGAGGTATGAAGCGAGATTCCCAATCAGAGGTTGGGACCAGCGTGTTTGTGTGTCCCTTGGCAAGGCACTTGATCCCAGTTAGGGGGAATGCCACAATCCAACTGCTGATAGGGTCGAGTGCCTGGCCAGCAGCTACCTAGTTGAAGCGAAATAGTTCTGGTGGCAGCAATAATAATGGCATCATCGTCACGAGCACCCCGCAGGGTGGACATGTGCGCTATATAAGAATCCACCATTATTATTATTATTATTAAAACCAACCCGTGTATAGGTTGGATCGATATCTTAAGTTCCGAGTAGATAAAGAAAAACTATGTCTATTCTTTGAAGAGATTGTGTTAAGTCACCACTCTGTTTAGGCTGGTTCCCTGGATATACTCAACATAAAACAGAGCCATAGCACCAGTGAGGTAGTCAAGGGCCTAGTTTTGTTCACATTAGAGTGTGCCCTTGTAAAAAGAATACATGTGCACAAGCATTTATATCAAATTATCTTCAATTATCGTTTTCTTGTAAAAAGATATCTTTAAGAATTGCAGAATGCCCGACTTTCATTCACAGTTTCGTAGCTGGCATGAGCACCACCATGCGACGAGGACGGGAAAAGAGCGAATGCGCAACGCCTTTGTGATTGAGTATTTTTGCTACCTGAGCGGTAGCACTTTATCAGTTGGCAAAGGCTTTGTGGCTGGCGAAACCTCACGCTGTTCACGTCGCTGTTCACGCTGTTCTCATGCGTGTTCACAATACACACGCAGCCGCAAAGCCTTTGACAAAGGCTACAGAATGTCCGACTTGACATTGATATGAAATGGCTTGGGACTTATTCGACTAGAGATTCAAGCAGGGGGTAACTTCCTAGTGAGACCATTTTCTCTAACATAATTGACTCTAAAAGTGTCCATTACACGCGCTGGTAAAAGTTTAAAACAAAATTTAAAATCTTAAATTTTTCTTTTCATTTTATTGTAGTCTCTTAGAACGATCCTGTCTAAAGCATCATATCATGGGCAATATGCTCACATTTGCTGGGCATGTAGTTAGCGTAGGTTTCTGCATGACCCATATTTTCCTCTTCTTCGTCGTCAATTTCTTGTTCAACTTGTTTCTGCCGAACACAAACAATTAAAGATATATTACAGGATTGGAAATTTGTTACAAATTGCTTTATCTCCATGTGTGATTGAGGACGTGTGTGATAAAAAAAAACCAAACTGTGTACATGTGAGCTCAGTACCTCATCTACGTTCCGAAAAAGAAAAAAAAACGAGTTCATGCTTTCAAGAAATTGTGTAAAGCTGCTGTCCTATTTAGGCCGATTCCCTGGCTATAATACGCAGAAAACGGATCCATAATATTACTGTAACAGTCATGGGCCTAGTTTCGTTCAGATGAGGGCGCTCTTCTAAAACATGTATGTGCACAGGCATTTATTTAATTTCATCTCCAGTTATAGTCTTTTCGTGAAAAGATACCTTGAATGGAATTTGAGGAATTTGAGGAATCCGTGATTTTAGAGTCAAAGAATTATTAATAATGTTTTACCTTGACTTGTGGGACCATATTATTTAAATTTAAGTCTTCGTTTGACCAGAGTCGCGACACATCTTTCTGCGTCAGTTCTTTCTTCATTGCAGCTGCATGTAGTCCCGAGGCCGCCACTCCGTTTCCAGTCGGTTTCGGCTGGGGTCGTTGCGCAAAATCCTTCGGCTTTACACTGCCCGCACTCAGGTTGTCATTCAACAAAGCACTGAGGCTCGCGGGGGCGGTCTTAATACGAGCAAGGATGCTTTCCCTGTTTGTCATCTGAACGTTTGGGGCGTGCTGGGGAACCGACGTTACGACTACTGTAGGCGACGCCCTAGATTTCGGTGTATGAGTAATGGTTTTGTAGACGTTGGGCCTTGCGCCGACTCCGGCCGCTGAAAGGGTCGTGCTAGAGGCATTGAGTGGGACCCATGGACTATTTTTCTTGACAACGTACACTGTGCCTGAATTTGTGCCCGATGACGTTTGGTGCTTGGTAATTGTGTGTCCAAAATTTGTAATCTGCAAGGCATTAATAAAAGCAAGTACAAAACTGAAGTAAGGTACATGTACAGTGTGTTCAGATTATATTTGTACAGGAACATAGAATCAGGGCTCAAAATACCCGCTGGACCGAGTCTAGTATTTTAAGCGCCGGTCTAGTGGTCTTTATGACCGCACTAGACCGGCTGTCTAGTGATTTATTTCTTGGACAGTAAAACAAAAAGACATGTGGTTTTTTGTGAAATAAACAACTCACACTCAAGTCCCATGTCGCACCATCATTACTGTAAAATCATGCGGCATGTGCGCGTGATTGAATGTGTTGCTTTTTTTTAATGAAATATCAAAAAACATGTGGTTAAAGCATTTTAAAGCCTGTGATCAAATACTGTGTATAAAATGACATCGAATGACATCTGGGACCAACTTCATAGCGCTGCTTAAAGTTATATTGTCCGTGATTCTCAGAAAAAAATTCTCTGAACAAATTTTTAAAGCATTTACTTTATTTTAACGGAAAAAAAACATACTTTTTATTTTAGACACGGCAACCCTGTGAAAAACGCCATTTTTATACAGCCGTTTTTGCGCCTTGCCTAGACTTGCCCAAGTCTGACTCTGAGCTATGTGGAATAGTAGTATACTCCCTCAGATTTTCCCCAAGACCTCCGACACACCGGGCAGATGCTCTACCAGCTGAGCTATGAGGCACAGTGGTATACTCCTTTAGGTTTTTCCTACGAAGCTGGGTTTTTTTACCTGTTGTGCGACTGGAGTGGAAACACTCATAGGCTGCTGTTGTTGCTGTTGTCCGTTCCCCTGACTTAGCATTTCAAGTAAAGGGTCCACTTCATTGTTCTGCAGTCCCAAAGAAAAATTTTCCTGAAAGTGATATGTAAAAGTTAGGCCAAAAAACCCCAACAAAAACCATGTATAGCATTACCGCGTGCGTCACTTTGAACCCTGCGCCTTTTTTTTCCTTCAAAAACACAATGCACGTAGACACGCACCGCCTTGCGTCTTTTCCCGGTACTTTTAGCCACAATGCCCCTGGATTTTCGGCAGTAAATACTGTTGGCTTTATATCAACTTGACTTTATTGCTTAAAAAAAAAAAGCCGGAAAAAAAGGTCCGTCATCGCATCATTTTAGGAAACTTCAACTTACGCTAAACAAAGTTTTTTTTTTTTGGGCCTCATCAGTGTATGCCAAATGACTGTCGGACACTTGCGTTACATTTTAGGCAGTCCCGGTTACGAGCGTATATTGGAAATTTGTACACAGGGTTTTTAGAAAGGCATGTTGTTTGTAACCCATTTGGGGCCTAAGTTGTCTCTTCAGAACAACTGAAACTTATTTCTTTTATTTTGAGACCAGACAAAGGTTTTTTTTCTGGAAAATATGGTCTGCGTTGCTAAAATGCCCCCTTTACCGTGGAAAGACTCAAAGTGTTTCAAGACCACCAGTTGGCTTCATAGCTTAATTGGTAGGGCGTCTGCACGTTAAGCAGGACCGCGGTTCGAATTCCGGTGAAGCCAAGTTGTTTTTCACTGCATCCAGATTTCCTACTTCCAAATACTGAAAGGCACCCAGGCCTGTTTTTTGCCGATATATGCTATGCTGCTTCTGCTTGGCCTGGGTGACTTTCAAGATGAGCACTTTTTTTCCCCATCAAAATCGTTGCTCAAAATGGAATCTTCAGGCAAGTCATTTTACAGGAAATTGCAATTTTTGGTAAAATCAAAATCTCTACACGTTCTACATACCTCCCTGGCCGTTATAGTCTCAAAACTGACATACACAGCTTCGTTTTTATCAATTTCACCATCAAATTTACATTCATGAGTAGAACTTCTACTAATGCACGTTTAATGCACGTTTTACTTCTCGACATTTCCACTTTCGGTGGCTGAAACCTGAAGTCCTGCCTGCGCTATGGCGCTCGCGTATAACAGTGTCAAGCACCAGACCAGATCCAGCACGTACCATTTTTTGACGAGGGGAGATTTGTTTTAGCGTGCCACTGTGCGGTCAGTAAATGGAGGATTTACGTCGAATGACTTTTCACTCGTAAAGTTGCCACACGGGTCGCTTTGACAAAAAGCCGTTTAGTGGTAATTTGACGTGAATTCTCCATTCACTGACCGCACAGTGCAGTGGCGCGCTAAAATAAATCCCCCTCGTCCAAAAATGGTACGTGCTGGATCTGGTCTGGTGCTCGACACTGTTATACGCTAGCGCCATAGCGCAGGCAGGACTTCAGGTTTCAGCCACCGAAAGTGGAAATGTCGAGAAGTAAAACGTGCATTAAACGTGCATTAGTAGAAGTTCTACTTATGAATGTAAATTTGATGGTGAAATTGATAAAAATGAAGCTGTGTACGTTCGTTTTGAGACTATAACGGCCAGGGAGGTATGTAGAACGTGTAGAGATTTTGATTTTACAAAAAATTGCAATTTCCTGTAAAACGACTTGCCTAAAGATTCCATTTTGAGCAATGCAAAAAAAAGTGCTCATCTTGAAAGTCACCCAGGCCAAGCAGAAGCAGCATAGCATATATCAGCAAAAAACAGGCCTGGGTGCCTTTCAGTATTTGGAAGTACCAGATTTCCCAAACTCAAATTTGTCCACATTTCTATAGAAATAATATGCCCGGCGGTCCCTGGGTCATTTCACTTACAAAGAAATCACCTACCTATTCATACTAAATTATGCAGTATAAAATTTTACTCGAAAAAAACAAAAGGAAAGACAACTCACCATGGGTGGAGCCTGGGATGGGTTAGGCGGTCCGAACAGACCAAAATCAAATTCAGGCTGGTCGCCAACATTGCCGGCAGCCGAGAAGTCGTCTAAAGCCAGACCACTCTCGGACAAGGCTGCCAAGAGTAGATCCGGCCCTCCGTCCGCTAGACCATTCATCTGTAACACGATGACGGAAAGAATTGGGAAGTTGAACATGGCTTCAGACCTTGTGTGCAAGACATTTATTAGACTGGCTGAAAAAACTAAGTGTTTTCTAAGAATATCTTTCATTTTCCCTGCTCTTAATGTGGGTTTTTCGGAAAGAATTTAGTAGTTGATCAGGGCTTCAGACATTGTGTACAAAACATATCAGACAGGCGGAAAAATTTCTAAGTATTTCCTCACAAAATCTTAAATTTTTTTCTCACTGAAAAATTTGAGTTTTTTCATCAAATCTGCACTTACCAATGCTTAATGAGTCATTTTAAAGAAAACAAGAAAAAACTACCATACACGTTCGCCAGTTAAAACTCCAAGTCTATGAGGCATGACATAACAATTTAGGCTAGGCCTAAGTGTTTTCAAAGAAAAACCTGATATGCCTATTTTCTCATTGCTAAAATCATGTTTCCTAACCAAATTTAAACTTTATGGGGCATTATCATGTCACAGGCGGACAGGCCTATTAGGAAAAATTAATGGCAAATGTGTACGGTAATAAACGAAAACAATTTCTGATCAACTTCTCAACTCTTACCAAAATAAAACCTGGGAATTTCCACAGTGCTAAATTTGGGATTCATTATCAAAATAAAAAAAATAATATTAAACTAGGGTAAATGCGGGTATATTCGACTGCGAGAGGAATTCGACCAGCCTTAATTAAAATTGTAATAAACATCAAACAACCACGCTGAAATTGTAACTAACCTAAAGAATGTCTTGTTTAAGTCATACCCTCATTGGTGATTTTGGTACTAACCCAATATAGACCACATAATAAAAACGAAATGAGTTTCACTTTCACATGAAATAAAGTTCAGCGTCATGATTTAACGCGGTCGTCTTATGGGATCCAGTAAGACGTACACGCTACTTTGTGGTGTCAGTTTGGACGTCTATAGGATGGAATGGTAATTGTTAAATGAACCTTTTGTCATTTTGCATGTTGCTGATTTGATCAGTAAGAAATCGGCGGCCGAAAATGCTGTCTTGTGTTCAAACAATGGGTAGTCGAATAACACATCATTATTTCATTTCACTGCTTGGATATTCGATCACTGAATGCATTGCCGAGAGTCGCGCGTGTTCTTTGTATTATTCCGATCGTGGTTATAGCTGTCTTTCGTCCCTGTAAACAGAAACTTATTCATGTCTAATGAAAGTTTTTACGAGGTGAATATGCATTGTTGTACACAATATATTCCGTCACTCCACTCCGCAATTTCCAATTTCCTGGATAAAAATTGCATTGGACGAATAACGCAACAAGTACAATTGATTTCCACATCATCAAGACCTCATCTTGGTGGCCAAGCTGCACCTCATCCATCCGTCCTCTACTCTAGTTTGGGGCTTGATTGATGCAAAATAAAAGGCAATTACCTTGGCATGCGATTGTTGAAAAGTTTTGCCTTGCTCCTCTTCAGACGCAACTTATACTCAAAATGAACCTTATCCGGTCGAATCAATTATCATTATTATTATAAGCCATAGTACTTAGGAAAAATACGTGGTGGTATGTGTTTTCTTCCTCCATGCATTGGGCAAGTCAAGACCGTAGTTCCCCCATGGTTCCCCCAAATGCACGGACGATGATGTCATTTCTATCAACGCAATGCTGGTCATCAGTGCTGTGCACTGCTGGCGCATGGCCGTCCGCGTGTGACCGCAATGTGTGCGGTGCTATGCTGTGTGTGTGCGTAGTGACAAATTTTGACAAAATCATCTCCTCTGAAAATAATTTTTACTTCTAAACTCTCTCATCTTCGACGCTTTTAAATAAACACAGAGTATGACAAACTGTTGTAGCGAAAAGTTATTACCTTAAAGAGGCAGTTCTTTGCGACTTTTCAGCGATTTTCCCACGTTACTTTTAGAGAACCTACTTCGTCATGTTCGTCGAAATGCGGGAAATATTTCCGTTTTTATAGATTTTCCGCACGACGATAGCGGCCGATCCGACCATCGACGTCCGGGTTTTCATCACTGGCTCGTCATAAAAATATAACAATTTCTAACTTTATAAATTCAATATCTCCACAAATGTCCACCTCAAAATAAATTAATGAAGCAAAAGCACATTTGCAATTTTTTAAAATTAAAGATGACTTGTTGTTTTATTTTTAAAAAGTCATATTTTTAACAACCTTGTACGGAATTTTCTTTGCACATGCGCAGTGTAACGCGACGTGGCATGTCGCTGTCTAGTGATCGTTCCCGGAAAAACGTGGGACTTTCCAGCTTTTAAGCTTTGTGTCGGCGAATTGTTAAAAAAAATTCATCATGGGCGATCTGCAATACTTCCTTTTAGGATCTTGTATCCTGAGTTGTCTGATTTCAGTTCACAGTTATTTTATTGCAATCGATGCACACGCGGAGGAGTGTTTTCACGACACCGTATCGTCGGGAACAAAGATGGCATTGACTTTTGAGGTGGCAGAGGGCGGTTTTCTCGACATTGATGTAAAGGTGCGGTGAACTCGGCCCTGCCAACTCGGACCCAGCCACCATTTGCGAGCTTGTGTACGAAGCCTATGGCCAATCCCATAAAAATATTAGGCCCTACGTCATTTGTATAATTGGGTGCTAAAGTAATGAGTAAAACTGCCCAAATCACTTTTTTCAAATTTGCACTTTCTGCCATCTGGTGTTGACGACAAATGATTGGTGGCTAAATTGTGGGTATTTTTTTCATTCAGATTGAACACGGATTTTGGTAAATTTATATTTTTGGAATCGATAGCTTATTCAATTCTAAGATATAGGCCTACTTCCCACTTGCACTTCTGTCGGAAATGTTGCATTTTTGAAATAAATAAATGATAAAATGACTGTATTAACTCTTTCAGTGCCTATTGTTGTTAACACTTAACCTTAACCTGTTGTTAACACTTAACCTACATTTTTCGTAATTTTTTAAAATTCAAGCCTTACATGCGTGACAATTGGCATGATGGAAAAAAAATGATACAATTGAGATCATAAGTGTACGATAACACTTTCAGAGTACATACGATAGAACGTACACGTATGACATTGGCATTGAATTAGTTAAAGTAATGCAAACAATTAAGGCGTGAGCGAGACAACGGAGGGCGCTGCGTGCACGCATGAATGGTTATATTGTGCACTAACTCAAACTGAATGCAATTTTTGAAGGAGAAAATGTGATTTTTCTACAAAAAAACAACATTTGCGAAAAAAGTGGAAAGTTGGCCTATACACCAATCCGGTAACTAAGGTCTCCTTCCCTGTACATCCGCCATAGCTGGGGGGCTTCCACTTAATTAACTGTATGTTTTTGCTGTTGTTGAAGCTACTTCGAACAAGTTGCGCGTCTTTGTAGGGTTGTGTGTACGCGAAGGCGGGCGCGTCGAGTGTACGCGAAGGAGGCGCGTCGCGTGCACGCGCGGAGGGGGCGCGTTCGTGCATCTAATGGATGAGCGCTTTTCGTTCTAACAGCAACACAAAACACACAACCCATGCATTGGACGCCCCCAGCTATGGCGGATATACAGGGAAGTAGACTTTCGTTACCGGATTGGTCTATGTCTTAGAATTGAATAAGCTATTGATTCCAATAAATAAATTTACCAAATTTTGTATTCAATGTGAACAGGAAAAAAAAACACCTTTTTATAATAAACTTGTTTTACACTTGTAGTAGCCTATTGCAGGTTTATCTGCTTCGTGAATAAGCCTAATGTGCAAATTGCGTAGTGACAATGCAATGGTGGTTTGTGTCCTTCAGCAAGGCACTTTGTCAATAATTTGCTTTTATGCAGTCTAACTTGGTAAAGTCTTTCTTTAGTGGACTTAAACCTGGACCAGAAATTTCAGCTAGGCCTACATAGATAGGAATTCATAAATGCTTCAGCAAATATTGATAAGGATATGTTTTGTAAACTAATTTATCCTGTAGTGTTCCATAAAGCAGTGCAGTGATCAGAAAAACCTTTTTGCTTCCACATCCAAATTGGGGATTGCAAATTTCCTGTTTTAGGTATTTTGTGATTGTTAGGTTAGAACGAAATCCGTTATTTGGAAAATCTGGTCACACTCCTGTAAATCCCAGTACCTTGCTCTTTGTTGTTTTATACATGGCAACACTTGTTTCCTGTTAAAATTAACAGATTTGACCTTTTATTTATGCAAATTTCAGATCACAGGGCCTGACAAAAAAGTCATATATTCCGGAGAGAGAGAATCGAATGGCAAATACACGTTCTCTGCACACATGGACGGCAAGTACCAGTACTGCTTCAGCAACAAAATGTCGACCATGACGCCCAAAGTTGTCATGTTTTCCATCGACATTGGGGATTCCCCGAAGGACCAGTCCATGGACACAGAAGGTAAGGGATCATCTTGGTATAAATTCCGTTCACTGGTCGCCACTGAGGTGCCGTGTGTTAAGTCTATGGAACGTGGCAGAAAAAGTTATAAGTATTTTCAAGGAAATTGTTTGAATGTTTTTCACTCCTAAATTGACTTTCCTTCAAAATAGTAAGTTTTTTCCGTAGTCTTTTCATGGAATCCACTTAAATTTGCAGAAATCTGTGAAATTTTGTCATTTGTAATGAAGTTAGACAGAATGATTCTGTCCCTACGGGTTCCCGTAGGGACAGAAGGTACCCCTTTCATACAGTGGATTGTTGTCATTTTGCCTCGAAATTAGAATCACACCCAACTATTTCCAGCTAGTTGTTTCCTGTAGTGGTTTTATATATTCTTGATTAGAAGACAAATAAAAAGCACTACTTACATTGCCGTTATTGAATCAAAAACGTCTATTTCCGACAATCTTCGACGAAGAAATCTGTTGTCAACTCCTTATCAAGATATCATTTTTACTAACGTGTAGTTGTGCATTGACGGACGCCCAAAGAGAACGTCTAACGAAACTAAACGGTTACGTGCCGCGCTGTATAAATGCGCGTGACATGAGAGCGCCACCATGGGCCTCCCGGACGTTCTCCTTGGGCCTCCGTAGAGTCACACCAACTGTACGTTCAAAAAAAAAACCACGTTGAGCTTTGGGCTCCATTCTACGCTAGCTTGGGCGACTCCACACTGGAATCGATTAGAATGGGTTGTCCTTGACACAATAATAAATCGCAATGTACACGTACGTTTCATACGAAAAATGGAATCGATTTCGAATGGAATTGGGATTCTTTTTTGGAATCGGATACGCGGAGTCGACTCCGAAAATGCTGGAGCGCGCCCAAGCCAACCTTATAGCAGCATGGCAACATCGTAAGGAGATATTTATTCGTGAAAGAGTGTCGGAAATATACGTTTTTGATTGAAAAACGGCAATGTAAGTTGTGCTTTTTATTTGTTTTCTAATCGAGAATATCTAAAACCACTACAGGACACAACCAGCTTGAAATTTGTGGGTGTGATTCTAATTTGGAGGCAAAATGACAACAATCCACTGTATGAAAGGAAAGCTGACTGACTATAATGAAGTGTACTAGTTGATTGTGGAAAGATTTTACTTTCATATCTGCACTTTTATTTTATTTATTTATTTATTTATTCCATTTATTTACCCAGGGTGTGCCCAAACAGTTTACAAAAACTGGTTTCCATTGGGGCCCTGCAAACACACATAGAACAAATATACTAAATTGAACAACTTCATAATTACTAACAAACTGGAATAAGATACATTTGTACAACAACTACAACATCAAAAAAACTAATGGTTACAGAAGAACAACATCACAAGTAATTATTATACATGCATGTGACACTAAAATTTAAACCCGCAAAAATGGGAAAATTCCCCTCCGGCTCCAAAATTAAAGTTTGATTTTATGGCAACCAAGTCATACGACTCCGTAAATTAGCATTTCTCACTTGAAGTTGATCATGTGAATATTATGTGTATGTTTGGCGAAGTGCCGATTTGAATGAGCTGAAAGAAGACATAGTTCTAAGGTGTGCACTAAGGTTGTTCCAAATTGCGGCGCCAGTTACAGCAAAACTCGAGGCGTAAGACCCCTTTCGTGCAAAGGGAATTTTCAGTGTCTTTTCGGCAGATTGACGAGTTTCTCGAGTTTGTACGTAAGGTGTAAATAGACTTGCCATATACTGCGGGGCCAAGGAATTGATGCTTTTAAAGACACTTTTAACCCTATAGATGCACAAACCCTAAGGTATGGACCTGGGCCCAATTTCATAGAGTCGCTTAACAGCTTATTTTCAGAGATGTAGCATATTTTATCGGTCAGTAATGTGTATGAACACCTCTTGTGGCAAGGCTGACTGCACCAGCCTCTGTTGGAGCCACTGAGGCAGCGTGTGCCACTCTATCTGAAGTGCCTATCTGAGCTCTCGCAATTCTACAGCTGTTTGGAGAATGATAGAATTCAAATGTCAGCTCATCCCACATTTCATTACAGTGGGAATCACTTTGTTCAAGCAGGTCATCTTGGACCCGGAGGAAATCACTTGAGCGGAAAAGTCTTGAAAGTGATTCCGAAGTGATCAGTGCCTTGTTATCCACAAGTTCACTGTGCTCAGCAAACTTCAGTTCTGATCAAGGATTGATATTTAATTTCTGAAAATGACAGCTAATGTCAACCTTGTGCGTCACTTTTGACTCCATTTTCAGAGCACCATACCAAACTCGAGGACATGATTAACCAACTTGCGACCGGGCTGACTGGCGTCAAACACGAGCAAGAATATATGGAGGTCCGAGAGCGTGTTCATAGGTCAAGTAAGTATCTCATTGCTTTAAAACCTGTATACAAGATTTTCGATGTCTCAAAATTTCAATAATTTGACCAGAAAACCTTACTCAAATGGAAGATAGAAGTGGTTCCAACTGTCCAATGCAATGATTCCGCCCAATATTATATATTTTTAAAAGATGAATTTATAGAAATTTGTGTGCACACGTTTTTTACAAGGGCGCCCCCTAGTAAAAGAAACTGGGCCCCTGACTTATACGGTATTATGGCTCTGTTTCTGTGCAGTATAGCCAGGGAACCAGCCTAAATAGGACAGTGGCTTTGCACGATTTCTTGAACGCATGCACACAGTTTTTGTTTTTAGACGAGGTGCTGACTTATACACAGGTTGGTTTTTATCATACACACCCTCAATCACACATGGAGATAACAGCGTTTGTAACAGTTTTCCAATCATGTAATCTATCTTTAAAGGCCCTATGTATCATTTGCAAGATAACACTTTTTACAGTTTCGTGGAATATCTAAGAAAGAATGTTGGTAAACTAGCTCGAAGAAATTTTAGCTACTTAGATGCATCAATGCTTCAGAAAACCTTGGAAATCTATATATGGATTTTGTGTACAAGTAAATGGTAAAAAGTCCCGTGCACAGGACCTTTTTTTAGAAAACCACCTTCGGTTTTCAATTTCCAGCATGAAATACCATTTTGGATGGAAATAAATTCATGTGGTGTTTATTAGCATTGCTATCAACACTTTGATTAAGGTTTTCGAAAAACAATGAAAAACAAAATTGGGTCATTGCAAATGATACAATGGGCTTTTAACTGGGAAAATTCAGGTAGTTTGGCGCATTAAATTTTTACCAGTCTCTCACTCATTTTTGTCCATTTCCCCCCTGCAGTCAACGACAACACAAACTCCAGAGTGGTCTTATGGTCGTTTTTTGAAAGTTTGGTTCTCGTGGCCATGACACTTGGGCAAGTCTACTATTTGAAGCGATTCTTCGAAGTCAGAAGAGTCATCTAATTTTCTTTCCAAAAGACCGTATCGAATAGCTGCCATTTCGTCGGGCACCTTTTGTTACTTAAACCGTTCAACAATAGAAGCACAATATGTGCAACCATGCATGTCCTCAAGGAACAAAGAAACTGCCGGCTATTCGATACGGTCTATTGTGTGCCTCCGGACAGTTTGGGATATTTGCCTAAAATTGTACAAATTTAAGTATTAGTTCTAATCTTGGTTTTAATAGGGAAGTTATGTTACAACGATGAAATCTCCTAGCCTTTGTTATCGAATCTCTATTACCGGTACCTAACCAACTGTCCTGTGGCACTATATTTAGTTTTTGTATGTTAGTGGCGAGGAAAATAGGAATCCCTTTTTTCTTTAAAAGTACAATTTTTACGTCTTTTGTTGCACCTTTTGTCAGAGAATAAAGCTTGCTTTTTTGTCTCATGTTTCTTCAAATTTTGCCTGTCGCAATCTCATTTACTGGTCATTTGGTTCACATGGTAAATGTGTGTAGATTGATATAATATAGGAGAATTTATTTTAAGTTGTGCTGTAGTCGAAAATACCCGAAGTCCTCAAAAGTCCACAGAATTTGTTTCACAAAAGTGAGCTTAGTGGGGAAACAGCGTTTCATCCAGGATTTCCAAAACTGCCTGTCCTACTTTGGTGCAGTTAAAAAGTACCCGTCCTGCGAGTCGGTACATCGGTCGAAATGGTTTGAGTCGGGTATGCAAACAGTAGAGTTGACCTGCAGCGATGCACGTGATTACGATGATAGGATAACAGCACTACAGTCCAGTGGGGCTGGGGATGTTGGTAAAACGCAGAACGGACGGTGGACAGTTTCAACATGTTCTGTACACTGGTATGCACGGTGCTGCGCACAAATGCGTAAAGCGGTTACGGACACCAGGCAAGTTGGAAATCGTGATACATGTGATGTGGTCACGTAGGGCACACATACATATGTACTGTGTGCATACAATGCAACATGTACACAAGAGTCCAAATTCGCAAGCTAGCATACCCCGGCTGGTCGCAGAGGCCTGCCGCGCAGATTACGGGGTACATGTACTTGTGTTTTTTGTTCTGAACAAAAATGCAGTTTAGTCGCTAAAGTATGCATACATTTTAAACCAAAAATCCTGTCATTTTTAATAATGTCCATTTGACAAATTTCTACCCGTTGTGTTTTATTGTCCATTTCGCAAAGTGCCCGTCCAAAAGATGGGAGGACGGGTCGCTAGATGAAACGCTGTAGGGAAAAATTCTTAGAAATAGAATTCTATGCTCAAGTTTGTTTAAGGAACATCTGGGCCCAATTTCATGGAACCTGTTAGCACAAAAATTAGCACAGAATTTCTTTGCTCTGTAAAATGGGTTACCAGCCAAAATTGTATGTCAAATTGTATTTTTAGGAACAGGAGCAAAATATCAGTAAATACACATCACATTCGATTTTGGCTGACAACCCAGTTGTGCTAAACCAATTTTTTTGCCAACGGGTTCCATGAAATTGGGCCCTGGTTTTAATTAAAGTCAGAAAATATTCAACTGATTTGCAAGTAAGGCATTTTTTTTTGCATGTTTATCATTTGTTAAACTAGACGTGTAATGTATTTGTCTGCAGCACTAAGTTGTACTGTACATATGTCTGTTCACCATTTATCTTCTTTTTTTTTGGTGGGGGTTAGGGGAGGTGCCAATTTGAGACCAAGTGGGCAGAGAATAAAGTTTCATCCGTACTAGATTTAGACAAGATTTAAGTGTTTATTGTCTGAAATCTGCTTATAAAAATGTAAGCAGTTCTTAAGCTGTTGCATGTAGCCATTTTTTTCCTTCAAATTTAAACTTTAAATTTTGATTAAGTTTGAAACCATCACCATCCAAAGATGTAGTTTCTTTGTAACAGAAAGTATATATGTCTGTAGTTTGTAAAACTTGATTTTACACATAAAAATGCACCAGATTTTGGCACAAACAAAACACTTCTGTCTGTCGGAGGTTTCAGCTTTATATCCCGATGATGCTCGCATTTGTTTTTCTCATCCCAAATTTATTTTCTTTCTGTGCATCTTAAGATATCAACGTTTCTGTATAACAACTGCCAAGTTTATTTGAAGGTTTTACATTTACATGTACGACTGTATTTTCAGAATAAAATTTTGGTGGACAAAAACAGGTTTGTTCAAAATGTACTTTCTTAACTTTGGATAACCTGTGTTCGATTTCACAAAAGTTAAGACGAGTTCAGTGTGTCCTCATAGCAACGTCCCAAGATAAGAAGAGTGACCCCTCCTAAGACACGTCTTAGCGCTTTGTGAAATCGGCCCCACTGCATGTATTTAAATCAAGTAACAGATCTTGCCAGTTAGTACAAATTATCAATTAACCACTGAGACCTGGGATCGATTTCACAAAAGTTAAGACGAGTTCTATGCGTTCTAATTCCAATACCAACGCCCCAAGATAACGAGCATTGGGCGATGGCGGACATCCGGGAACTGTCAGTATAGTGCATCATTTTGTTCCCAGCATCTTTTGCTTAAAAGTGAATAGGCCACACGTTTAGAGCGCAGTGTGCTATTCTTTTTCATCGGCTGATGTCACTCTGCCCTCGCATGGTTTCTGCCTTGCCATTTTTCAAGAATTTTCATCCAATAATGAGCACTGTGCAGCTTTATCTGTGTTGTGACCAAGGACTGTCCTGATGCCTCTGCCTGCTGTAAGCTTTTATGACCTTCTTCGACGGTACAAGAGTCTGGCTCAATCCTGGCCGTCGTTTCCGTTTTATAGCCCCTTGTTCATCATCCCCCTCCTCCGCAGTTCCTTCAAGCCACGCCCCCTCCCCATACCCACCCCTAGAACAACCAACACCATCGTTCAACCCCGAACTATTTCCCGGCACTGGGTTATTGTTACTAGACACCAACGTTGCAGGTACGTCGCTATCGTGAGCAAATTTACACTTGTGTCCAAAGCGACACTTTCCGTTCCGGAATTTCCAGCAGATTTTTTTGGTCCCGCCGAGTTCGGCTTCCTTGTGCTGCGCTGACGTGAGCTTGACGTGCTGTTCCAAGATGGACAGTTTCTGCTGTTCGGCCTCTTCGAAAGGATTCGCATAAATAGACGAGGGCGCTTCATTGGCTTTTATTCCGAGCAAGCCTGGCAGGGGTAAAGGTAACTTTTCAGATTCTTCGCCGTCATTATCGTTCCTTGTTCCATGTTTTCCAACTGGCTTCTCGGAAACGTCTGCGTCATTGTCACTGTCCGATTTGTCTCCTGTACTGGAGAGAAGATTCACTCCCACTGCAGACAATTGCAGGCTGAAAGTAAACGGAAGAAAATATGACAATTAATACCAAATCACGTTAAAAGTTTAAGTCGCTCTAGTCTAATGCGTCATTTTCTGATCCAACTTTCTGATTGACTTTGAAAGTTTAGTGTGTGAAAAGTTTCTCCTCCTTTAGGGGGCGGGACAGAGCGGAGTGGGCGGTGCCCAGGGCCCTGCAGGGATCAGCAATCAACCTATCACTGATAAACAGGATGAATAATGCATACTTTATGCTAAACAGCGAGAAGAAAAAGTTGCTATCCTATGGCTGCTATATTGATGCAATTGATGCAGGCCCTTTATCTTCAAAATTCTTAAGCAAGGTTCAGGTAGATGTCAGTGCACGCATTACCCTCTTTTTTCTCCTGAGGTTACATTGATTTGCTCCTCATTTTCGGAGTCGGAATCGGAAGAACCGTAATCTGCTACCAACGTGGACGCAGCCATTGTTGCTATATAGCGCCCTCTATGTTTCCCCAGCTCCGCCTAAAAATGCTAGGGACAGGTACCAGTCTAGCTTTGTGTAGGCGGAGCTAAAAAAGTCAATGAAATACTTCTATTTGATTGGTCAAAATAATAAATGTGCCTAGTTCGAAAGAAAAACAATATGGCGGCGCCCTTGCGAACAGCAACAGCGAGCATCGGAAATATTTTGACGGATACAAAGAAAGATTTGCGAAAGGTGAGAACGTCCCTTCAGCATTTTGGTGGGAAGGAGAGATTATATTTCTGAGCAGTACGTGTTTTCACAGCTTGACTGCCTCAGTGTATTTGGAAAATTGGAACATTTTCTGAGCTGTTGAAGTCCTACCTTTATAATGGTTCTGTCTTGCTGCCATTGCAGCAAAGTCACAAGAGGGCGCTATACACTGTGTTCTTATCATCAAATAACATTTTATGATTTTACCAGGAAAGAATTTACAAGTCGGAAGTCACATATAAGCCCGGCCTCCTGCACTAAACCTATGTTTTTCCTTGTAAAATCTTCAAATTTTTCCTTCAAATTTTATTTTTATCATTTTTTGATTTGCACGTAGGGATTTTGTCCCTTGATTTATAAAAAAGTGATGGGCCCCTAGGCCTAATTCCCAATTCTTAGTTTAGTTATTTTATCGTTCCTTTTTCTTGCAGGTAACAATAGCCGCAGTTCGAAATTAAAGTAAAGTTAAATAGACCTGCAGCCGATTTCACGAATCTGTACGCACTGCCACTGCGTAAGTCCGCTTGCGCAACATTTTATTGCGTAGGCTGCGCAACATTCCTGTGAAAATTACACGCAAGCTATAGGGCTTGCGCCATTTTGCAAAAGTTGCGCAATCTGCGCACTCTTTCGTGAAATCGGCTGCTTATGCGTAGCGGCCATGATAGAGGGCATAAAGTCACATTGTCACAGTGCATCATGCACGAGTAGTAGATCTATTGTATATTGTCACATTTAAATATAAAAACCTGCCCTCTATTATGGCCGCTCACATAAGGTCTATTGTTGGCTAAATATTTCATTTCATTATTTGGAATTTTATAGAAACCAAGAAAGGCAACTCCACGAAAGCACAAATCTCATTTCAGGAAGGTATGCTTTCTTATCGTTTTGCCTAAATTTGTTGAAATAAAAATGTATTGTCTGGTTTTCAGGGGAATGAATTCACCTAAAAATAAATTTTCGATCCTGCTAGGATCGAAACGTGAGGCCATTAATTTTACAGTGTGGTTTTACTACAGGTCCTGCTAAGCAGTTTGCTACAGTTGTGTGTGTTAACTATCTAAACATTTATAATAATTGAAGAAAATGGACTGCTCTCCGGTTGTTGGCCAATGCCAGCTTTTGAATGAGGCAAAAAGTGTGATTTTATGTCAACAAAGTTTGATGGCCTGTTTTAAATTAATTGGCCCGTTTTAAATTATTAATTCCATTGTGTGGAGTTCTTTCCATATAAAACTCTTACAAATTAAAAAACAAAAAACAAAAACAAGCTCAATTAGAGAAATTTATTCCTATTTTAATAAACAAAATAGTCCTTTGTAAAACTTTGGAAAACAAAGGAAAGTAAAGATTTGGGTCTTCCAATTTTTTTTTATAAGCAGCTTTTAATTTTTGTCAAAATCTATTTTCAGGGCCTTGAGGTATGGGTCCATGACTCTAGTGAAGTTTGGCTGCCTGCTACAGTGACTTCTGTCGATCCAAATGGATGTCTTGCTGTCAAGCTGCAGAATGGTCAGGTAATGTCTTAACCAGTTGACGGAGGGATTATTTTTGGCAAAAAAAATACCAAAAGTTAAGACTAGGACAAGCACCACAAATACTGACTCTTGAGAGTCATTTTTACATTCATTGAATGGATTTACTCACCAAAAGATCACACTTTGCAACACTCCGAGCCGGTCGCCACGGAGCAAGATTTGCTACACTGACAGGCCGTCCACAGCCCTCAAGTTCAAAACGTGGTCAATCAACATTTTTACGGGTACACGTCAACTGTGAAAGACAGCCGCATAGCTGACGTTTTAACTCGTCAACCACCCCTGTGACTATACATTGCCAGAACGTGTTTACACGTCCTCTGACATCGAGTGGTTAACAGTCTCTAAAATGTGTTAATGTTTACGAAAAAGGCTGCATTTTGTTCAGTGTAAACTGCAGACCTAGCTCTAGTTTTGTTGTTTAATTTTGTAGGAATCCGTCCTAGTACTGAAGGGAGACTACCCGCCTGTAAGTGGAGGTGTTCATAACTGTGAAAATGCAGATGACCTCACTGACCTCAAGCCACTGTGTGAAGCCGCAGGTAAAGTTACATCTTTTCCACAAGTTTGTTGTATGGGGCTATATCCAAAGTTGTCAACATTTTAACGGTTCTACAAAGCGTAGGAAGGGGGAGGGGGGTCAAGGGCAGCGTACGACTTTACATGCACTGTAAAAATGTTGACATTTCATGGTAGTGACACAAAAGTTGATAAGTATAGTATTTCAGGGGGAGGGAGGGGGTCTTGAAAAATACTATGCTCTGTAGAATATTATGCTCTGAAAATGTTGACAACTTTGGACGGCGCCTAAGTTTAAAAATGTATATGTATATTAATATAAATTAAACCTCTACAGCTTGTGTTAAGAATGTGTTTCTTTAACCAAAAATATTTGCACTCGTACAGGAAAAAAAAATGTTTGGCTTTTGTTTCAGTTCTCCATTGTCTGCGGGCTCGCTTTCTCTCGGGAGTATACAGCACTAGCGCTGGCATCACCCTGATCGCAATAAACCCGTTTCAGGAAGTTGGTGGTTTCTATGGAAATGACGCCATATTGGAGTACAGATGTGGAAGGTCAAAGGTTAGACCTGTGTTCACCTTAAATTAATTAGAACATTTGTTTTTTTCGGAACATCTTTTGGCCAATTTTTTGTATTTGTTTAATTACTAAAACACCTTTATAATGAGCAAATTCTGCTAAAACCTTGCGTAATCCTGAATCGAACCCCCCCTGTTGGAGCTAATTGTCACCTTTATGTTTGAGTTCACTCGCCAGTCAAGCCAACCCTTGGCAATCTAGGCCTCTAGCCAAGCCCCATTAATTTGGGTAATTACTAAAATATCTTTGAGCCAAAAGTTCCGCTCAAACATTATGTAATCCTGAATCGAACCTCCCCTGTTAGAGCTTGTCACCTATATATTTGAGTTCGCTCACAAGTCGGACCGACCCTAGGAATTCTGGGCTACTAGCCAAGCCCCATTCATTTGTGTAATTATTGAAACATCTTTAAGCTAATTCTGCTCAAACTCCATATCCTCAATTGAACTCCCCTGTTACATTTTGTACAGTCACTTTTAACGCTGATTTTACTCACCAGTAAGCTAGGCCCACCCTTGGAAATCTTGGCCCACCCTTGAAAATCTTGGCCCCTAGCCATACCCCATTCTATAAAAACCTTTATGTAACCCTCTTGCCATGATGCAATAGAAGCTATCAATCATTCTAGTTCTGGTCCAGTGAGCTGGGTTTTTATAAAAGAAACTGATTTTCACCCTTATTAAAAAAAAAGGTGACAAATTTGATTTTTTTTCACTCGAATGTTTTGTTTGTTGCAGAAGAAACCCCATGTTTTTGCCATGGCAGAGCGAGCATACTCGCAGATGGTCCAAGGCATTGGACAGGCGAACCAGTCTATCATCGTCAGCGGAGAGAGCGGCGCAGGAAAAGTAAGCAAACAAGGACCGAAAAGAATGCATATTTCTGAGGCTTCGGCTCAGAAATTTTTACCAATGGCGCACACGCCCCTTTTAGTTATCGAGTAATAACAATGTAGGTGCTTTGATGGGGTTTTCTGGATGAGTGCGAAATATAAGTCCATTTTGTTATTATTAACAATTGATAAAAGAATTGTCATTATTTGAGCATTTTATGATCTATTTTTGAACAGACTTGGACAGCACGCTGTTTGATGAAATATCTTGCGACAGTTGCCGTGTATAACCCAGGGTAATTTAATTGTAGCTTTGTTTACATGTAGTTTAACGTACCATAATTATATAATATTGGATGGCTTTGAGGGTGATATGAGAATATACCGCACGAGTCATGAAAATACTGAACGAGCCGAAGGCGAGTTCGGTATATTCGCATATCACCCGAAAAGACATCCAATATTTATATTGTTATATAAAATGAAGCTTCTATCTTCTTTGTTTTGTAAGAGTTCCGCAAGATTTTTGTCTGTTTTGTGTTGAAAACTTTCACGGTTTACAAATGCATGCGCTTTTGTTACTGTTGTACAGTATTTTTTTGTTACTGTACTCTGGCGCGCGTTGCACACACACGCAATCCATTCCCTTGATCCATGACGCACACGTACGTGTGTGTTCGTGGTGCGCCCAACGTGCACGCACATCGAATCTGGGCTCTGTGCTGCACAGTAACAGAAACGCACGGTGTCCGCAAAAGCTTCATTTTATATAATGTAGTTTAACGTACAATAATGTACAAGTTGCACTTGTTTCACAGAACAATGTCTTTTGTTTCTTGGGTATAGTTCTTATTGGAGAAAATTTAAAACCATCTTTACCTTGTTTTCTCATTCTACAGCGGTTTTGAGCCGTCCCCCGGTGACTGCATCGAGAAGCGAATTCTCGACTCCAACCCAATCCTAGAGGCTTTTGGCAACGCTGGCACCGCCAGGAACAACAACAGCAGTCGCTTCGGAAAATACATACAGCTCCAGTTTGACAGGTAAAATACTGGTTGTCCGTTATTGCTTAAAGGTAGAACACATGATTGGTAAACTGTTAACAACGGCATTATTTCCACTTGTAATTAAAAGCCTATGTCAAGAAAACTGCCCTGTAGACATTTCAGACACATAGATGCAGTACCGGTAATACTTCAGAAACATGAAAAATTCATGTATATTTTTGTTTATGAATGAATGGTAAAAAAGTTTTCTGCAGACAACTTAAAGGGACACACCGGCTTTGTTGGGCTATTTTGGGCTCGAAATAGACCCATACATTATTCTGAAGCGCTTTCGAGAGTAAATCAGATATATCCTGAAAAGACGCCGTCAAATTTGGCCGTTTTTGAGCACTTTTGAAAAATTCAAGGTCACGTGACTTTTTGGAACCAAATTCTGGTTCCGAAAAGTCACGTGGTCTTGTGAGTTAGTTGTATTTCCAGCCGTATAAAAGTTTTTTACTGCAGAACTGCACCAAATTCAACACTAATTTTCCCCCAATATTTATAAGTAATTAACAAAAGAGAGACTATTTATACAGGTATGAAACAAAGTTAAACATAAGTATATGAACATTCGAACATAATTGTTTGTTTCGAGAGTCCGGAAAACGGGAGCGAGCGCGTGCTACAGCAGGCTACCGTGGAGTGTAGGATATTTGCCCCGCGCAGCACGGCAAATAGCCCGAATGTCAACACACGACCGGGTGTGTTGCTTCGGTGTATGTTCGTGAAGAAAAACATGATGCCAACTCCTCAAAAGAAAACGGAAATTCCTATTCGGTCGTCCGGGCTGTCCAGTGAAATCGTGAGCAGAAAATTATGGATATCCTGAGCAGGAGAAGAGCAAATCGTTTGTGACAAAGTCGTGAGGCTCGCGCGTAGTTGCAACGGCTGGTAAAGCGTATAACCCGTCTTTTGACCGTTTTTGTTAATTTTGCACTTCTTTAGTAAATTACGGGATATTTTGATGATCTTTTTTCACAACGACCATCAAAAAAGTATTGTCAATGCTCCTACATCACTAAATCATGTAAACATTAGGCCGGTGTGTACCTTTAAAAAAAAACACAAAAAAGCACCTTCGGTTGGGAACTGCTTCGATACGGTCTATAACATTCATATTTACTCGAATTAAAAAAGATTATATTTAATCAAATTATTTCAATATTCTGTAAAGTTTGTAGCAATCGTTTTTGTCACCAGAGGTCACCACATTATTGGCGCTTCCATCCAAACGTACCTATTGGAGAAGACTAGAGTTGTTTGCCAGTCCCCTGGGGAAAGAAACTTTCACATCTTCTACCAAGTAAGTATCTGTTTTCTCTCTTGTTATGTCAAAACTACAAAATTAAAAGAGCAAAACACATAAATTCTACCTTTCTTTAAAATGAAAAAAATAAAAGCGTCATGATTTCATACTGTGAGCCAGACTATCTTTCATTGTTTTTCATTGCAGTTACATGTACCTACTGTATGATATTCAAGCCGCCATTCGAGTGGTTAAGACGTCTGCCTAGTATGCAGGTCGTGGGTTCGAGTCTCACCCAAGCATGCATGCTGAGTTTTTAGCATGTTCTGGGTAAAAGCATTTGGCATGTAGTGCATACTGCTTCATATATCTATAGGCAAATAAAATTCCTGTCAAAGATTGTATGGGCCGATGCAAAAATTACCATATTTCATATTTAATCATAATTAAATAGTTTTATTTTTTTAATGTCATTTTTTATTTTTTTTATTTACAGTTATATCACGGAATAAAAGAGCATGAGAAAACTGCTCTAGGTTTAGGAAATGCTGGTCATAGGTTTCGCTACCTTCCATTGGAGAACTGCGGAGACGAAGCCTTGGAAGATGCCAGTAGCTTCGCAACAACGATCCAAGCAATGTCAAACGTTGGACTGTCTCAGGCTTACCAGATAGATATATTCAAGGTATACTCCCGAATGTAAAGTGTATGATATTCAGCCATTTTTTTTAAATATAGTCTTGTGCAAATTTTACGTAAGTTGAGCACTATAGTTTTAAATTTTGCCCTTCGCAATCTTGTTTTACAGTTTATTAGTGCTACGCAGCTCCCATTGCTTATATTAAAGTTCTTGGAGTATTTTGGCAGCTGTGGACCTCATCAGTAATTCCTTTCTTTCTCTCTTTCTTTGATATCAGGTGCTGGCTGGGCTGCTGCATCTCGGTAACATCAGCTTTACAGCGGATGACGATGTTGAATCGTGTGACATTGATGAACACAATTCAGGTACAAAGAAAGCGGCCAGTCAGCCATGCGATTTAGGTATAAACTTGTTCAATGTCAACTTGTATATGTGAACTACAGAGAATTTCATCATTATAAATCATGTTTTAAACCTTTGTTTTTAAAGACTACCAGTTGTCGGCTGATTTTGCCGCGGAGCTTCTGGGCTTAGACCGGGACCAGCTCGAGAAGTCACTGATGTTCAGAAAGATCACAGCTTCACACAGCAGAAGGAAAAGCATCTTCCTGAGACCGTGCTCGGTGGAGGAGGCCGGAACCAGACGTGATTGTATGGCCAAACTGCTCTATGCAAGGTAAATATTGAGCAACTGCTTTTAACAGTCAGGGTTTACAATTTAAAGAACCTCGGTTAAAAATTTAATTAAACCTCTACTATCTTGAGGAATCAGAAATGTTCACAGGTTTACACATAACTTACACAATAAACAAGATGACGGTAGAAAATTTCCCCGGAAATGGTTTTGTCTGAAGTGCTATAATCTTTGAGCAATGAGCAAAACAATTTTTCGTCTTGCGAGACGTAAATTCATTTTGCCCCAAAACCACCTAGCCCTGGACCACTTCGCCCCGAAGCACTTCACCCAAAGGCCATTTCGCCCCAAATCCACTTCGTCCAAACACTACCTCGCCCCAAATCAACTTCGTGCACAGGCCGTGGTTCAGGGCGAAGTGGTTTTGGGGCGAAGTGACTGTAAACCATTTTTTTTTACTGTACGGAGCTGATTTTTGCTCAGGTTGGTTTTAATCATGCATATCTTAAATCACACAGGGGGATGAAACTTTTTGTAACGGTTTACCAATCATGTATACTACCTTTAAGTACATGTATCTTAAAAATAGTACCAAATCAACTGTTTTAATTGTCATATTTAAATTTAGCTCACTAAAATCCATAATAAATAGCACATTGCATCTCTGAAGCAGACAACTTCTAAAAATTGTGGATCAAATTTAAAAACCCTTGAACATTTTTGAACAACATGTGACGTAAATAACATTATTATGAAATGTAAATGGTGAATCAGGTTGGCATAATAATGTTAGTGGTACTTTCCTGTCCTTCCTCTTCTGTGGCCCTGGTTCGAATCCCATCCGGGTCAGTATGTGGATTGGGTTCTCAGTCCCTGCGTGATTCCATGGGTTTCCCCCATACAGAATCGTGTAGGGGTTTTCCCTCCCACCTCTAAAACTGAGTATTTCTTCATCATCTTCTCTTCACAGGTTTCTTCAGGTTTTACAAGCTACAGTGCCTCGGTCACTTTGGAGGAATCCTTGGTTTCAATACCAGAAAGAATTAATAATAATTTGTTTTTAAATTTGTTTTTATGTTTTCAGGCTTTTTGATTGGCTAGGCTCCTTCATTAACAAATCCACCTGCGCCGGACGATGGCACTCGTTCATTGGTCTGCTGGACATCTACGGGTTTGAAAGCTTCCAATCAAACAGTCTAGAGCAGCTCTGCATAAATTATGCAAATGAGAAACTCCAACAGCACTTTGTGGAGCATTTTCTCCGTGCAGAACAGGTAAAAAATGAAATGTGGCTACTTCAAGGACGTGTTTGTTTCACGACAGATCCGAATCCAGATCCCAAGTTATTTTACGCGCAGAAACAAACGAAACTGCTCTCAACTAGGAATTTAAGTCACGTGAATTGGATCTGCGCAGATCTGAATCTAGATCTGTCCGAAACAAACACGCCCTTAATGTAATCCAAAAAGGGATTCCAACTTGCTACAATTTGTTAACATAAAGGTAATTCCTGAAATTTTGGGGTCCAAAAGTGTGACATTTAAAAAATAGGTGTTTTTACAGAATTCCTTACTGATTTAAAATAGATTTAGTTTATAATGTTGTCAAAATAGCACTTGTATTTGCCAAAATGTGCACCAAGCAACCAAGTATACTAATCCAAATTAGCAATTTACACTGGGACACCAAAACTGCATTTGATATCATGGAAACTCGATCGGATTTGCTGTTTTAATAAATAAAATGCCTTTATCATACAGAAGTTAATTATAATACAGAAATTTAGACATGGGAAGATTCCCAACCAAATATCCCTCTTCAAAATTTCTGCTAATTATTTTGTTTCACCACATTTGGAGCTCCTCAGATGTAACTGAGACACCAAACTTTTTCAAACTTAATTTTAGGAATGACCCATATTTAAACTAGAATTAAGTTCCTTGCATGATTGCATTGAAAACGGGTCTACACATATAATGGATGGCCAATTCCTAAAAAACCAACATCGCAGCAACATTGTTTATGCTCCGTCCATCTGTAGGAGGAATATTCAAGTGAAGGTATTGAGTGGAATTTCTGCAGTTTCACTGATAACCAGCCCTGTCTTGATGTCATCGAAGGCAAAAACAGCATCTTCGCACTCATGAATGAGGTATTAATTTTAAAAATGCAAAATCGGCTTAAAAATACAACTGAGTCGTACCACAACGGAATTATGCAAATGGCTGTGGATAGTCACGTCAGCATTATCACATACCATGCCGCCTTTCGGTCATAACCAATTTCATAAAGTTGTTTGGCAGAAAATTTTAGGATAATTTTTTTTACACCACATACAATAAGTTAGGGATATTGTGGGGTGTACGCATATATTTTATTGAGGGTATGCATTCCGCTTGAATGATTTTGTATATGATTAGACAATTGTATCTGCATGACAGACACACCTTGTCACAGAAATAGGTGAAAACAGTCATTTTAATTTGTTTTTTTTAATCCAAAATTTAAAACATACCAATATCCCTAACATATTGTGAGTAATGTATGTCAGCTTGTGTTCTTAGCAAGTAACAAGAGTAGCAGAACACCAGTTGATTGTAATGCACATCACATACTATTTTGGCTGGCAACCCGCTTTTGCCATGCAAATCAATTTTGTGCCAAGCAAATTTATTTTTCTACTAAACAGTTTATGAATTTGGGCGCTGCATGGTCACAATATGTTAAAGTTGCATTGCCCGTATTTCGGTGAAAGGATTTAAAAAATGAATTTACACAAGCGAACGAATTTAGAAAGCTTACGTGTCTCTGTAACGAAAAATATCAAAAACGTAAATTTCCGACGTCGGGAATTGGAGATACAAGCCTTTTTCTTGAAACGTGCTTCACATGTTGTACATGTGCGCGTACGCTCATATGTACATAGTATGTATACAATGTACACATGTACGCGCACATGTACATTTACGTCATAACCCTGTCGATTAAATGACCTGCCAGCCATTTAATAATTTCTTGTTTTTAATCGACTGGCATTAATCCTTGACGGATTTTTACGTTCTTGGTACCAAATGAAAGCTGATTCTAGAAAAATACCTATTTAACTTTAAAAAAAAAATTGTACGCCCAAATCGGCCCAAACACGGGCAGTGCAACTTTAAGCTCAGTTCATACTTCATGCGAATGCGAATCTGACGTAAATTACCTTAAACATGTGTGAATATTTGCGCAAGTTGAAACTACTGGTAGTTCAATTTTGGGTGTTATGTAAAATTTGGCCTTTATGTGTAAAATCAACCGTGCCTGTTGAGTATGAGTGAAACAATACACATTTCTTCAGGCAGCTGCATTATGATTATTTTGTTTTTTTAGTTTTTCAGTAAGGTACGAAAATCTTGGCTTGAAAAAAATATTTTACGATATTTTTTGAAAATAATTGTTAACAATTTTTTATTTATTTTTGGACAGGAGTGCTGTCTAAATCGACAGACGGATGCCCAGGCGCTCGGCACCAGACTACTGGACGGAGTCATAGGCAAACACATTGATAAGCCTCCTGTTTCGGTCCGGCACCCTGCCTTCATTGTGAAGCACTATGCAGATGACGTCATCTACAGTACAAATAATCTCATTGAGAAAAACAGGGTAATGTATGGCCTCCTTGAAGGAGCGTGTCCAGATCACATTTTTGAGCCCCCCATTTTTCCCACGAGTGTTGAGATTTTAATAACCATATATCAATTGTCATATTTTTCTCATTACCATTCTGAAATTTTGCATTATCAATCCGTATTTTCAAGGATATCGTAAATAACCACCAATGTTTTGTAAACTTATTTATCCGGTTCCATAAAGCAGTACAGTGATTACACCAACCTTTTTGCTTCCATGTGCAAATTGGAGATTGCAAATTTCTCATTTTCTTCCTATGGATAGTATTTTAGGGAGGTATTTTCTACGATTGTTCGGTTAAAATGAAATTCATTTTCTGGAAAAATCTGAAGTTGATTCGCTTCAGTACATTTTACATGCACATTAAATGAATGAATGGATTACAATGCTTTCGTTCATGGGTCATGGGTTTTTAAAATTTCATTTTCCCCAGGACCACATTCCAACTGAGTTGATTGAGCTTGTCGGTGCAAGTAGGAACGCTTTTGTTGCCAAGTTGATACTCACAGATCTTGCGGAACTCAAGGTTTGTAGACGAACAGAAAGTGAGACGTTTTATTGTTCAGTTTGTTCGACAGTTTGTCAATTATTTAACCGTACAGTGCAAGATGAAACTTAACATTAAAACTCCTTTGCCATTTCAAGTGAATTTCTTTCCCTATTCATGGAAATTCTCTCCCCTTTTTGTGGAAATTACTTTCCTTTTATGGAATGTGAAAACTTTTCAGAATGTGTCAACTTTTCTAACCTGTGGGAAAACTATACCCCATTTTGTGAAAATTTTGCCACATTTTATGAAAACTTTCCCCATGTGCAACTTGGATAATTTGATTTCATGTTTAAAAAAATTCCAATTTGAGAAAAATTTCCCATTTTTGTGAAAAAGTTCCCATTTTTGTGAAAAAGTTCCCATTTTTGTAAAAAAAATCCCTTTTTTGTGCAAAAAATTCTCTCTTGTGTGAAAACAAGTAAAATTTGATAAAAAGCGGAAAAATGCGAACAGCGGATCTTGAAGCGATCGTCCGTCTTTCCAAAAATGCCCTTGTAATTTGAAACTGCTTTGTACTAAGTTAATTTTAAATTTATTTTTCTTCCACGTCATAGACACAGTCGTGCAAGAATGGTAAAGCTCAGGCCAAAACAGTAGTTTCTAAATTCAAGGTAAATCTAATCATTTTTGTACAAATTTATAAATACTGTACAACATTTAAAATAATTTACAAACATATGTGTCTTGGTGTTGTTATTTATATATGCTGAGGTAGCTGGTATTTACCGATATAAAACAAATCAACTTCAGAAGCGTCGTGAAGTAAAGGGGACACTGTCCCCTTGTCGTAGAATGACCCATGCGTACCTTATTTGGTTTGTAGGCTTCTCTAGATAGTTTAATGGCCACGCTGACGTATACTGCTCCGCATTACATCCGCTGCATCAAGCCCAACTTGGCCTGCAAGCCAGATGTCTTCGATAGTAGACACGTGGTGTCCCAGCTCAGGGCTTGCGGAGTGCTCGAAACGATTGAAATCAGTGCAAAGGGTTTCCCTGCCAGGTGAGTTCAAACAAGATCAACATGAATCGGGTCAAGTCAGCTTGACTCGGGTTGGGTCAACTTGACTTGGGTGGAATCAACTTTATTTAGGTCAACTTGACTTGGGTTAGGTCAATGTGACTCGGGTTGCATAGGTCAACTTGCATTGGGTCAGGTTAACTTAACCCGGTTCTTGACTTTGGTTTGGTCAACTTGATTTGGGTTGGATCAGGTTGACTCAGATCAACCAGATCAGCTTGCTTGATTCAGTTCAGTCTATTTAATTCATTTGTCTTGGGTTATCTTAGTTGACTAGGGTCAAATCTTGACTAGGGTCAAATCTTGACTCTGGTCAGGTCACTTGACTCAGTTTAAATTTTGGCATGAATCAGCTCACTTGACTTGAGTCAATTTTCCTGACTGAGTATGGTTATATATAGTATATTGAGTATATGGTTAACTTTGGATGAGGTCAACCTGTAGTTATAGACATTTATTGTATTTGTCTGATCAAATGCACATATCCTCAGACAAAATACCCTCAGACATTTTACTGCACTTTATAGTTACTTTGTTTATTTTCAGATCAAAAATATCATTAGCAAAACAAACCTTTTTTTCACCAGTACTTTTGTCTGACCATTTTTTTGTCTAACTCTCGCTCTCTGTACTAATAACAGTGTTTCTTCTTCAATTTAGAATGACCTACGCAGAGTTTCAAGAACGTTATAGACCCCTCAACACCTCTGTAACTGCAAACAGCCCATATACTGTCACAAGAAAAGATGGAAATTCCGGGAAGGACATTTGCATCCACGTAATGGAACACCTCTTTGGTGAAGAAGACAAAGAGAACATGAAAACCAGAGCGCAGTTTGGGAAAAAAAAGATTTTTCTTCAAAACGGACAGGTAGGAAATGATTTTTTTTATTTTTGATAACTTAATTATCTAAAATATAATGGATTTTACTGGATTTTAATGGATTTCGGCAGACCCACTGATTCTTAATAAACCATTTCAGGGGCCGTCCAAAGATGTCAACATTTTCACAGTTCTACATACCGTAGGAAGGGGGGAGGGGGTCGAGGGCAGCATTAGTGGTTCCAACTGTCCAATGCAATTATTCCACCCGAGATGATATTTTTATGAGACAACGACAATGGTACATGAATTTATAAGCATTTTTGAAGGCGCCCTCATGTGACCGAAACTATGCCCCTGATTGTTGTGGCATCTCTGTTCCATTTTCCATGCCGTATAGCCAGGGAACCAGCCTAAATAGGACAATGGCTTTGCACAATTTCTTGAAAGCATGGACACAGTTTTACATTGTTTTCTAAGAAGGGTCATTCTATAAATTTGGGGTCCACTTTTTCTGTCCCTGTTACATCTGACATCTTGTAAAATGTTGTATTTTGTAAATTCAGGATATATTCTTTAAATGCCTTCTATTTCAAAGAGTGATTAAATAAAATATCATTCATAAAAAATATTGTTTGAAGGCATTTTTAATGATACTTGTATGGCAAATAGCAGTATTTTAGGTGTAACGGGGACAGAACAATGTCACACGTTGGACCCCAAATTTATAGAATGACCCATAATGTAGATGAGGTACTGAGCTGACTTATATGCAGGTTGGTTTTTATCATACACATCCTCAATCACGCATAGAGATAATTCTGTTTGTAACAGTTTTTCAGTCTCGATCGTAATCTATCTTTAATGCAGCAAACTCTGTTTTCCAATTTTTCTCTGTAGCTCGAGATTTTGGAACATCAGAAAGCATTTGCAATGTCCCAAGCAGCCGTTTGTATCCAGCGAACATGGAGAAAACACCTGAAACGGTTCATAGTCAGGCGACAGCAAGCTGCCACCTTGTTACAAGCAGGTAAGAAGTTTGGGTGCACTCACTGAATCTGCCTTTGGTATCTATAATTTTGCCATATGTGACCAATCACATGGGCTTGGGATGAGAGTAAAATCATATGGATCTCATCGGGATTCGAATCCAAGACCTCTAATTCACCGGGCAGATGCTTCACCATACCAAATACTGTGTTAAATTACTTTGCTCAGTTGCTCTCGCATGCAACACCGAGAGAGAAATTGGGTTTGCGTCATGGCTTAGCCCATGCACCTGCCTGGGGGGTCAGAGGTCTCGGGTTCGAATCCGAATCCTGACGAGGCCCATTTGATTTTTCTCTCATCCCAAGTTTGGTTATTTCATTTTAATGGTGATTGGGTACCGTACCAAATATTGTGTTTGGAACAAGAAAGGCTGTAAATGTACACTCCATCATTATTGGGGCTTTATGCTAAATTACCATACCTCATACATATTTATAAAGGAGAGTCGTGTTCTCAGTGGTCCATTCCCCATCACGTGCCAGCAGTTATTTTTGTTGTTTATCCCCCTCTTTCGACTTTGAAAATTCTGGCGATGCCGCTGGTTTCCAGCCTAATCACCTTAGTTGTCAATCGAGTTACGTCAATTTAAACTGGGGCATGTTGGTTTCATTGTGTGGCTGGATTCCCAAAGTCTTTTTTTTCTCTTCATTTCTTGTTTACTGTTTATAGTTAAAGATAGTATACATGATTGGTAAACTGTTACAAATAGTTTCATCCCCCTGTGTGATTGAAGATATGCATGATTAAAACCAACCTGAGCAAAAACCAAAACAATAAAAAAAGGGTTTGCAGTCATTTCGCCCCAAAACCATTTCGCCCTGAACCATGGCCTGTACTGTGCACGATGTGGTTTTGGTGCGAAGTGGCATTTGGGCGATGTAGTGTTTGGACGAATTAATTTGGGGCGAAATGGCACTTAGGCGAAATGGGTTTGGGGCGAAATGGCACTTAGTCGAAATGGGTTTGGGGCGAATTGAATTTTCGTCTCATGAGACGAAAACTAATTGTTTTACTCATTTCTCAAAGACTATAGCACTTCAGACAAAACCATTTCAGGGGAAGTTTTCTACGGTCATCATGCATGTGTATATTGTGTAAGTTAGGCGTAAATCTGTAAACATTTCTGATTTTCGAGATTATTAATGATGTATACTGCCTTTAAGTTTCAGAATATAATGGTATCTCGATTGTTCGGAATTTGTTCTTCCAGCCTACCGTGGTTGGAAAGTTCGACAGTGTCTAGAGATAATGAACGACGCGGCACGCGTCATACAACATGCAATGCTCGAGTACTCCATCAGGAGAAAACAGACCAGACAACGGCTGGAGCAGGAGGCTACACTAGAATCAACACTGTTGGATGGCAGTCCTGTGAAAGATCGTTGTTTAGGCAGTGTCAGTATTTCCGAAAACTCGGTAAGGTTTTTGAAAATTTTTGAATTAGGAACAAATGTAACCTGTCACCACAAAATGAGCTGAAAGTTAGAATTTTCAACAATTTGATATTTGTATTTTTGATTTCAGCAGAAATGGTATATATAACACATAAAGTTAAAGGCAGTACACATGATTGGTATCTCGAAGAATCAGAAATATTCAAAAATGTACACATAACTTACACAATATAAACATGATGACGGCAGGAAACTTCCCCTGAAATGGTTTTGTCTGAAGTGCTATAGTCTTTGAGAAATGAGCAAAACAATTATTTTTCTTCTCGCGAGACGTAAATTAAATTCGCCCTAAAACCATTTCGTCCTGGACCACTTCATCCTGAACCACTTCGCCCAAGTGCCATTTCGCCCCCAAACCACCTTGTCCAAACACTACTTCGCCCTAAAGCCACTTTACCCCAAAACAACCTCGTGAGGGCGAAGCGATTTAGGGCGAAGTGACTGTAAACCACTTTTTGAGTGTTTTCTCAAAAGTTAGACGAAGTACGGAGCTCATTTTTGCTCAGGTTGGTTTTAATCATGCATATCTTCAATCACACAGTGGGATAAAACTTTTTGTAACAGTTTACCAATCCTGTATATCTTTAAACTATTCCTCCAACGCAACACAGCTTGGAGAAGTGGTAGTGTTCAAACAAATTTCACAAATCTAAAGTGAAAATGTCACCCTTTGTGTGTTGCCAAGGTTACTGGGTCTACACTAAAACCAGTGAACTGTTTACCTGCGCTTTGACAATGGACGTTTCAGATTACCAGTAAATGTTTAGACCCAGTTACTCTGGCAACTGGCATCACACTTGACTAGTCTTTTCCTATGGAAGTGTTCCCACTCTAAAAGATGGATAGTCTTTAGCCTTTGATTTCCACAAACTTTTTCTGTTTATTTTTAGCAATTCCTTGGATGTAGGGACGAAATTACTGGCGTTGCCCACTCCTCTTTTGTGCTCAGCGAAGACTCTCGCACCAACTCCCAAATCCTCGGAACTCAATCCAATACGGCATTCCACCTCCACACTCCCAAACTGCCGGCCGTTTTCAGTGCAAGTCTTCTTCCGCGGCGGTATGCCACGGCCGATTTTGCCACTCGGACGAATATTTCCTCAGACGATATTGATGACATCGACGGTGAAATTTCATTGTCAGAAAGTTTTGAGAAAGACACAAAGGTTCGTTTAGGTCTTGGCCAAACCGTGGCTGGCTTTTTTAAGAAGCCCGCTGTTGATCTAGCTTTGGCGGCTGTGGTGACTGGCTTACTACTTAAAGGTCCTTTACGGTTATAATTTTGTTTCTGTGGATGACTGCTGTAAATATAAGGTACAATTTTGGGGCAAAATGTAGCTTTAAAGGCCCATTGTATCATTTGCAATGATTTTTATTTTGCTTCAAGAAAAAAATTACTCAAAGTGTTGATAGCAATGGTAACAAACACTACACAAGTTTGTTTCCATCCCAAAATGGCACGTTTCTACAGGAAATTAACAAGTGAAGGTGGTTTTTGAAAACATAAGCATGCACACTCGTTTTCAGAAACATTGCCACAGCTCTGCAATTTCTGCTGGCGAGTTTACCAACATTCGTCTTTATAAACAATGACGTTCAAATATTTGCAACAATTTGTGCAATTGATGCAATGGGCCTTTTGGCAAAAGGATTCGACTACATTTTCCTAATAACATGCCGTTAGGACTGCCAGTTGGAAGTTGGCATTTTTTGGACCAATGTAAATTGCATGACTGTAAGGATACATTTTAATTTTTATAAAATTTATGAAGATTATAATGACTTTTTAGAATCAAATTTTCATCATGTGGCTAGATCACATAAGCTGGAAATTTCTGTCAGAATTTTTAGAGTATTGCGTTGATTTTTTAATTTATTACCGCAAAATTTACTCGCAAGTATTTATTGACGGCCTTTGCAACATGTGGGTAACACATATTTTATAAAGCTCATGAAAATTGGTGTCTATTTACGTGTATTTCAAAATGACAAGACGGCTAAAAAGACACAAATGCTTTTTAAGATGATTTATTATCAGAAACAGGCGATTTTTTTTAATGGAAGCACAGTTTCCATGAAAACTTAAAATTTAAAGGGCCCCTTATTTAGGATTTTTATCAATGAAATCTACGCTTTAAAACCACTCTACTCAGTTAAAGTCATAAAAATCCTATTTGGAGCTTGCTTTGGGGGTTTAAACAAAGGTTTTTAGTTTTTATGCTAATGATATGCATATTCATGACCAAGGTCACGACGTCACAAGAGGCAAACACAGGAAAATCACATTCAACTGTGTACAAAAGATTCCACTTTTTTCTCAATTTTCCTGAAACTTTTCCATGGCTGTTTGAGTTTGTTTTACATGTTGCCTGCTGTAAGCCATGACAAAACTGGGGGTAGAAACTGCAGCAAGTCCAACTTGAAGTCTTATGTTTTTTCTTAACTTTTCCCTTCTGTCTTCCTTACGTGATGCACTCCGAACAGCGTTCTGTGATTTATTGCAATGAAATCTTCAAAGTTGAAAAAGGCCACCTTTTATTGATTTTACATCCAAACGAACAATGGTATGTCTCGCTGAACAAGTAATCCGTCATTATGAGGCAAAGCTTAGGCACAAAGTTGTTTAGTATGTCACAGGCCCTTTAAGTACAATTAGACATTTAATGAAAAGCACCAAATTACTTGACCGACTTCAGGAGACAATAAAATAATTTTCTTCACAAGATCTTTATTATTATATAAAATGAAGCTCTTGCGGAATACCGTGCGTTTCTGATACTGTGCAGAACAGAGCCCCAATCGATGTGCATCCACGCTGGGCGCCATGTATCGAGTGAATTGATTGCTCGTGTGAGCACAGTTTTCAACATCAAACGGGCGGAAATCTTACAAAGAAAGTATAAGCTTCATTTTTATATAACAATAATAATAATATTGTATGTCTTTTTAGGTGATATGAGAATATACTGCACTCGTCATGAAAACACCAAATTCGCCTTCGGCTCGTTCAGTATTTTCATGACTCGTGCAGTATATCACCCTCAAAGCCATCCAATATTATATAATTAAAGTACCAATGTAAACATTTTTATTGTAAATGTTTAAACAATATTTCAGTCATTTATAATACTATGCAATTTTTTATGAACTGATTCATTACGATATCCGTGAATTATTTTGAATGAGTTTCCCCAAACACCAATCTGTGATTGACATTGTTGATTTGCGAAGTCAAAAGTATATTCACTTTTTGGTATAGACCTAATTTTCTAATAAAATCATTTATATTCATGAACAAAATATATTGGATTTTGTGTTTCACACAGTGAACCCACAATTAAAAATGTTTAAAATTAACAATTTCAGCAAATGTTTGCACTGAATTTAAATGTTTTAGAGTACTCTTATAACAGTTGGCATGACACTTTCTTTGTTGTTTTATTGGATTACAAATCCTCCACCAAAAAAGAGTTTTGATTTATTTTTTTAAATATAGCTGCCGAGGCAAAAAAGACAACTTATTATAAAGCAAAGAGCACCCTCTTTCTTTATTTCTTTAAATGTTTTTTTTCTGCTACACGCTAAACTCAAGAGCCCAAAAATATGTAATGGCCCGAGATCATTTGCAACTTTATCTTGTCAGAACACTTAATACCATATTATGGTATTTGTTACGCTATTCTTTCTCAGGCATCATAACGGTCAATAGGTGACGCCCTCCGTCTATAGTGATCAGTTCCCCTGTGATGTCGGACGAATCGTCAGATGCCAAGAACGCGATAACTTTAGCAACTTCATCCACAGTGCCTGTGCGTCCCAATGCGTGGGTTCGCTCGGACCGCTTCAAAAACTATAGAGGAAAAAACCAAACAAAAACAGATAATTGCATACTGCATGCAGCAGGTATGAAGTACAGAATCAATACCGTATTTACGGTATGACAGAATGACAAACAATTTCGTAAACCTACCGCCTGGTATTCTTCCTCGGTTTTGCCGCCTCGTTTATGGATTTCCGTCTGAATTACTCCGGGGCTGTGAAATGGAAGAAAAAAATGTACTAATTGTTCCCTTTAAAGGTAGTCTACGTGTTTGGTAATTACCCTCCAAAAAAAATTCTGAATTATTATTTAAAAGCTCACTTGTTATCAAGATGGTTATGGTAATAATCATCCTGTGAAATTATTTTGCCTGAAGTGCCCCCATTCATGAAACAAATGACAACTATTTGAATCTCCAAAGATGCTTGGATTTTTCAGGTTTTCTGAAGTATTAGGCCTACTATCTATGTGGCTGAAATTTCTCGACATAGGCTTTCAATTACCAGTGGAAATCACGCCGTTTTTAACAGTTTACCAATCATATATACTACTTTTAAGGAGTATTTCATGGTGACAAGAGCCACTGTTTCAGCAAACTATGGGGGACAAGTTTCAAAAGTCTTCTCTTTGAGACCAGCCGGAAATACACTATAAGTTGGGGATATTGGTGTGGTTTGACTTTTTTTTAGCTGTTCCTGTGACAAGGTGTGTCTGACATGCAGATACAATAATCTTGTCTAATCATATACATGTAAAATATCTGCATACACCCCAACAATATCCCTAACTTATTGTGAGTAGTACCATGGTAGTACAAGTTGCACATCTTGAAGATAAGGCATGTGTTACTGTCTTTACTTGCTGTTTGCATACCTAAATTATAGACCATATCGAATAGCTGCAGGCTAACTTTTGACATTTGAATTGGTCAACAATGTAACCACGAAATGCGGAACCAAACTGCCCTACAACATGGCAGCTATTCGATACGCTCTATAGGTCTATGAGGCAAAGGTGGGAAAACTTACTTGACTGAATTTACACGGACTCCATGGGGTGCCAAATCTGTTAAATTAAAATCACGTCAATAAATCAAATCAATGTTACATTTTCAATAATGAAGAATTTTACAAAGTGAGCAGAGAAATGGTGCTAACTGAATTATGGAATAGGCCGTATTACTGAATGCGTGAGGGCGCTGTCAAGTGGCCCGCACCCATTGCGCGTTATGTTCGAACACAAATCTCGCTACACACGCACGCCTTCCAAACGTTTACCTTTGTTTGGAAATCTGTGCGCACGCCATGGGCCCGCGCTGCGCGTAGGCAACTTTCCCCTACGTACGGACATATAGAATTCCCCCATTTTCAACTGTCGGCTATGGCCATTTCTCCCCAAATCACCTAGTTCGAGCACGCTCGCACGTTTAGGAATATGGGCTGTTACTATTCTACAAACAGTGATTTTTTTTAAATGAGCCTACATACACACTTTTTCACAAATTTGTTTAACACTTCCCTCATAGGACTATATTTAGTTATTTGCCAATTACAAAAAAAAACACGTACACACCTGGATTTTCATTGAGCTTGTTATTTTTGTTTTAATACTTAAATACTCATTTTCTTATTCATGTTTGTAGGATAATGTGGAGCTGTTCATTGTTATTGTTGATGGCCAAACAAGTTTAGGTCAAAAGCCAAAATTCCTCTCACATACCCCTATAATATTTTCCCTCCAATCCCCCCATTCAAGATTTGATTAAAATCTTTATACATTACCGTGAGCACTGTTGAGGGTCAAGCAGTCGATTGTAGACTTGGACATGCAGTATGTCAACACATTCTGAAACTGCCAAGCAAATGTGTACAATAGTAAAGAAATTAGTCTTGCACTCGTACGTAATAATTAAGGGAATAAATGTATAGTTGATCGGTTTTAAACTGTACAGTTAAAAGAGAACTATCTTTAGCGTAAGTTGAAGTCTCCCAAAATAATGCGGTGACGTGGCTTTTTTTGTTTTCATTTTGGTGAGTGGATTCCAAGCAATAAATGCATGTTTTTAATCTTAACACTCAACAGACGGTGCGTGTCTGAAACCCGCCGCACACCTATGCAATTTACCGGCCCATCGGACACCGGACCATCGGATCCGGAAAAATCAAACAAGTTTGATTTGCTCCGGTCTATGGTGTACGGTCAGACCTGCCCGAATAGTTTCAGCGCACACCTTTCCGGTATGTGATCCGATTATCCGGCAAACCGCAAAGGTGTGCAGCAGGTAAAAAAAACTGTGACGGGCAGGGTTGAAAGTGACGCGCGTGCTAACGCTAAAACATAGTTCATTTTTTTTTGGCCTAAGGGTGTGGTTGAAGCATAAAAATAATGCGTAACTGAAAAAAAATCTTTAAAATGAATACTTACTGCCATTATGCCATTGATACTAGAGACATTCACGATCGTTCCTTTGAAAACAAAATTATAACAAAAGTTATTTCATCTTTTTTATTATGGTTAACACATCTGATTTTAATTTCGTAAAGCTTGTGATAAATATTGCAGCTCCGTTGAAACTAGTAATTTCAAAATGGACAAGCACATAGTCGCTTTGCAGTAAAAGGCAATGCATTATAAGAATTTGCACAATGGAATTTTAGTTTCAAAAAAGAAAATGAATCGAGAGGGCCTGTTTTGTCAACGAAGAAAGGCTGTCATTTATTTACCAAAAACGTTCTGTGGAAAACGTACAAGAACCACTGCCGAACTGAATGAAATGTTTGGTTCAGTTTGGTTTGGAAGTGCCATGTTCGGCAAAATCTTGTTCGGTTCGTCTGTTCGGTTACAGCATTACCCAAGTTTATTTGTACGATCATTTGATAAATACCCATGACCGACCCCTTCCAACATACAGAAATGGGTCTATTACCTTTTGTTTCAATAAGATGCGATCTAAGCAAATGCGTCAACTGGAGTGGCGCTCTTACGTTCACCGCAAATGTCTTGTCAAATTGCTCCATGGTCACGTTTTCAATGTTGTTTGGAGAAACAACACCAGCATTGTTCACCTAGAAACAGTATTAAAAATATGTGCCATAAGTTTAATACATATGTCATGAATATTAATAAGGTAGATGTACTTATTAATATTCATGTATCATTATTATTCATTAATATACCCAACCGATACAAGTTTTATACACTGTGGAGTAACTGCATCCTCCAATACACTCCAGCTGGAGGATTTTGGAGTGTGTGGCTGGCCTGCATTGAACTACCCTCGGAGAGCAAGGGTTAAGGTACTACTGTCCACTGTGGAGTAACTGCATCCTCCAATACACTCCAGCTGGAGGATTTTGGAGTGTGTGGCTGGCCTGCATTGAACTACCCTCAGAAAGCAAGGGTTAAGGTACTACAGTCCACTGTGGAGTAACTGCATCCTCCATCACACTCCAGCTGGAGGATTTTGGAGTGTGTGGCTGGCCTGCATTGAACTACCCTCGGAGAGCAAGGGTTAAGGTACTACAGTCCACTGTGGAGTAACTGCATCCTCCAATACACTCCAGCTGGGGGATTTTGGAGTGTGTGGCTGGCCTGCATTGAACTACCCTCAGAGAGCAAGGGTTAAGGTACTACAGTCCACTGTGGAGTAACTGCATCCTCCAATACACTCCAGCTGGAGGATTTTGGAGTGTGTGGCTGGCCTGCATTGAACTACCCTCAGAGAGCAAGGGTTAAGGTACTACAGTCCACTGTGGAGTAACTGCATCCTCCATCACACTCCAGCTGGAGGATTTTGGAGTGTGTGGCTGTCCTGCATTGAACTACCCTCAGAGAGCAAGGGTTAAGGTACTACAGTCCACTGTGGAGTAACTGCATCCTCCATCACACTCCAGCTGGAGGATTTTGGAGTGTGTGGCTGGCCTGCATTGAACTACCCTCAGAGAGCAAGGGTTAAGGTACTACAGTCCACTGTGGAGTAACTGCATCCTCCATCACACTCCAGCTGGAGGATTTTGGAGTGTGTGGCTGGCCTGCATTGAACTACCCTCAGAGAGCAAGGGTTAAGGTACTACAGTCCACTGTGGAGTAACTGCATCCTCCATCACACTCCAGCTGGAGGATTTTGGAGTGTGTGGCTGGCCTGCATTGAACTACCCTCAGAGAGCAAGGGTTAAGGTACTACAGTCCACTGTGGAGTAACTGCATCCTCCATCACACTCCAGCTGGAGGATTCTGGAGTGTGTGGCTGGCCTGCATTGAACTACCCTCGGAGAGCAAGGGTTAAGGTACTACAGTCCACTGTGGAGTAACTGCATCCTCCAATACACTCCAGCTGGAGGATTTTGGAGTGTGTGGCTGGCCTGCATTGAACTACCCTCAGAGAGCAAGGGTTAAGGTACTACAGTCCACTGTGGAGTAACTGCATCCTCCAATACACTCCAGCTGGAGGATTTTGGAGTGTGTGGCTGGCCTGCATTGAACTACCCTCAGAGAGCAAGGGTTAAGGTACTACAGTCCACTGTGGAGTAACTGCATCCTCCATCACACTCCAGCTGGAGGATTTTGGAGTGTGTGGCTGTCCTGCATTGAACTACCCTCAGAGAGCAAGGGTTAAGGTACTACAGTCCACTGTGGAGTAACTGCATCCTCCATCACACTCCAGCTGGAGGATTTTGGAGTGTGTGGCTGGCCTGCATTGAACTACCCTCAGAGAGCAAGGGTTAAGGTACTACAGTCCACTGTGGAGTAACTGCATCCTCCATCACACTCCAGCTGGAGGATTCTGGAGTGTGTGGCTGGCCTGCATTGAACTACCCTCAGAGAGCAAGGGTTAAGGTACTACAGTCCACTGTGGAGTAACTGCATCCTCCATCACACTCCAGCTGGAGGATTCTGGAGTGTGTGGCTGGCCTGCATTGAACTACCCTCAGAGAGCAAGTGTTAAGGTACTACAGTCCACTGTGGAGTAACTAGCATCCTCCAATACACTCCAGCTGGGGGATTTTGGAGTGTGTGGCTGGCCTGCATTGAACTACCCTCAGAGAGAGCAAGGGTTAAGGTACTACAGTCCACTGTGGAGTAACTGCATCCTCCGATACACTCCAGCTAGGGATTTTGGAGTGTGTGGCTGGCCTGCATTGAACTACCCTCAGAGAGCAAGTGTTAAGGTACTACAGTCCACTGTGGAGTAACTAGCATCCTCCAATACACTCCAGCTGGGGGATTTTGGAGTGTGTGGCTGGCCTGCATTGAACTACCCTCAGAGAGAGCAAGGGTTAAGGTACTACAGTCCACTGTGGAGTAACTGCATCCTCCGATACACTCCAGCTAGGGATTTTGGAGTGTGTGGCTGGCCTGCATTGAACTACCCTCAGAGAGCAAGGGTTAAGGTACTACAGTCCACTGTGGAGTAACTGCATCCTCCATCACACTCCAGCTGGAGGATTTTGGAGTGTGTGGCTGGCCTGCATTGAACTACCCTCAGAGAGCAAGGGTTAAGGTACTACAGTCCACTGTGGAGTAACTGCATCCTCCATCACACTCCAGCTGGAGGATTCTGGAGTGTGTGGCTGGCCTGCATTGAACTACCCTCGGAGAGCAAGGGTTAAGGTACTACAGTCCACTGTGGAGTAACTGCATCCTCCAATACACTCCAGCTGGAGGATTTTGGAGTGTGTGGCCGGCCTGCATTGAACTACCCTCGGAGAGCAAGGGTTAAGGTACTACAGTCCACTGTGGAGTAACTGCTTCGTCCAATAACTGGCTGACCTGCATTGATTACCCTCTGAAAAAGGGTGTCTAGAAATTTAAAATTTGTCAATGGTAAGATATTCACAAATTGTAATTTTCCATACCAGAACATCCAAATGTCCAAAATGCTCAATGGTTTTGTCGGCAACTCGTTTGACATCGTCTTCTTTTTCCAAATCAGCAATTATTTGAAAAACCTGGAGGAAAACCATAGGAAAAAAATGCGTAACTAATTTTATATTGGGGCTCCTGCAGCCGATTTCACAAAACCTTACGCACTGGGTAAGCCCTCTTGCACAACTTTTTATTGCACCAATAAGCTTTTCAAATCCCGGTGGAGCCAAGTTGGGTTTTTCAATGTCTGCATGAGGTCATCCAATACCGTGTGAAGTTCAATTGGTTACTTTTTCGACGTTCGACGTTCAATATTCAATAAGGAGCTGTTACTTATTCAACATTCAATAAGGAGCTGTTACTTATTCGACATTCAATAAGGAGCTGTTACTTATTCGACATATTCAATAAGGAGCTGTTACTTATTCGACATATTCAATAAGGAGCTGTTACTTATTCGACATTCAATAAGGAGCTGTTACTTGTGCACCTATCATAGGACTGGTCCCCGCCCCCCACCCCGCGCTGCCCCATCCCCCCTCGCTGCCCCATCCCCCCTCGCTGCCCCATCCCCTAGGTGGGAGTTTGGTCACGTTTTTCATGCCCCAGGGTGGGGCATTTGACCCTTTGAAATAACATTTTCTGTGCATAGTTTGTATGTCGAATAAGTAACAGCTCCTTATTGAATGTAACCAACTTCACACCGGTTCAACAACCAATTCACCTTTTCCGATGGCAAACCCTTCTGTATGCACTCCTCAGCAACTTTCTTGAGGTTGTCCTCTTTGCGTCCCGTCAGCGAAAGATAACAACCCAGGGAAGCAAAATGTCGGGCCGTCTCAGCTCCGATACCAGAACTTGCTCCTGTTAATTTATAAAACAAACAAACAAACAGATCAATAAAGTTTATTGCAGCGAAATACAAGACAATGAATACTAAGGCTATTTTGACATATTTTCTATGCCCTTAAGGCCAAACGGTTAACTGGTTAACCGACAGTGAGCAAGTTCGGGCGGGCGACTATAGTTACCTAAACCATTGTCGATACGGAGCATACAACTCAATGATACGGAGCAAGCTCGGGCGGGCGACTATAGTTAACCAGACTAACCTACCCCCAGGAGCAAGTTCGGGTGGGCGACTATATAGTTAACTAGACTAACCTACACCCGGGGCTTGGTTCCTCTAGTCAGACTAGCTAGTCAAACCACGCAGCGTTCGGGTGACATAGAGCAAGGTTGGGCGGGCGAATATAGTTAACTAGACTAACCATATTCGATCTAGATGTCACTCGAACGCTGCGTCGTTTGACTAGCTAGTCTGACTAGAGGAACCAAGCCCCGGGGGTAGGTTAGTCTAGTTAACTATAGTCGCCCGCACTGCCCATATCGACTATGGTTAAGTCTAGTCGCCCGCCCGAACTTGCTCCAGGGCTTGGTTCTAGGTCTAGTCAGACTAGCTATTCAAACCACGCAGCGTTCGGGTGGCATCATCTACATCCTATGGTTTAGTCTATAACTATAGTCGCCCGCCCGAACTTGCTGCTAGATGTTACCCGAACGCTGCTTGGTTTGACTAGCTAGTCTGACTTGAGAAACCAAGCTCCGGGGGTAGGTTAGTCTAGTCATGGTCTAGCTAGTTAACTAGTAATAGTCGCCCGCCCGAACTTGCTCAGTATGTTATCGTTGATTGACGGGTGCGATTCGTATTGTGTTTCGAGAATGACATGGACAAGCTGTCGCTGAATATTATTTTCAATGGAGATGTGGAAATTCTAAAATTAAAGAATTGTGACCAGATTATTTTTGTAGAGCCCCCACTTGGGGGTGGCTACTATTGCAGTACGTGGTTATAGTCATTAGTCTGAACTCTATTATTATTAAGTAAACGTAATTACTAATTTCTCAACCTTGATTCCCAATGTCCTACCTGTGATTAGAGCTACTTTGCCTTTTAAAGACGTCATTCTGATTTTTCAGATTTTTACTCGTCTAGCATTTCCTGGCATTTGGGCATGCAATCCAGGCACGTTGTATTTTGTCTTTCCTCGATGAGACTCGTTCACCTCGAGCATAGATATATATCGATGGGCTATCACGCACGTCCCCAAATTTATTGACGGCTGTTTGTAGACAAACCGGAAGTATAACGCAAAACAGCCGTTGTATCTATGTAAAGCAAATTGTGTTTTCCACGACGCATCGAGGTCCGATTAAAATATGGACCTTAATTTTCACCCAAAAGATTCATTTTTATAGGCAAAAACACAATTAGTCCTCTTCGAAAACGCGTTTGACTAAGATTTCCGTCTTTTATTTACGTTCATATGGTGTGTTTTGACTTTTTTGAGGACGATTTTTAAGCGCGATATTTTGGCCAGAGTGTAAGCAGGAATTAAAACGAAATCTCAAGTTATTCAACTAGCACAGTTCAAGATGGCGACCACCGGGGCGAATGGAGGTAAATATCGACATTAAATTCACATTTTATAGACGAGACATGCTTAAAATTGTAAATTTGTTGACACATTCGAATATTTCTAATACTGTATTTTCAAACACTGTTTTTTTTTCAGATGAGGAGCTTCATGATAAGCTCATTCGGACGGTGAAAAAAGAGGTAGGTTTAGGACCGATGTCGGTCACTTCGCCCCCGTTTTCACTTCACGAATTCGCCCCATTGCCACTTCGCCCCAGTGGTCACTTCGCCCGGTATTTTTATTTGTTTAGATTGAACAAAGATTTTAAGGAAATTACCTCCTGGAATCAAGAACAGATATGTAATTTTAAGATAAATTTCCCACTTGTACTTTTGTTGCAAATGTTGCTTTTCTGTAGAAAAATCACATTTTCTCCTTCAAAAACTGCCTTCAGTTACTGAGTTAGTGCACAAAATAACCATTCACGCGCGCACGCAGCGCCCTATGTTGTCACGCTTACGCACAGGCCACTTGGAATTAATAGCATAAACATGCATAAATTGGTACATTACAGCGGACCTTTGACATGTATAGACTGTTCCTGATCCTGTCGCTTATTGTGGAATGCCATCTTCAGCGGGAACCAATCTATACCAAAGGTCCGCTGTACCAATTATGCTAATTCCATTGTGTGCGGAAAACCCCGAACAGGTCTGGCCACTTCACCCAAATCGCCAATTTGCCCCATCGCCAATTCACCCCATTGCCACATCGCCCCACCCCTAGAATTATGGGGGATACTACATCTTCAAGTTCAAGCCTAAATAACATCGATATTGAAATAAACTTTGTACTTTCAACAGGTGAAGCAAATAATGGAAGAAGCAGTTACAAGAAAGTTTGTCCATGAAGACAGCGGCAGCATCATCTCATTATGCGGTGAGAAATGTTCACGTTTGCTGAAGTTTTCTGAACCCGTTTAGAGAACATGTGGACTAGTGGGTACATAACAATGCTCCTGATCAAGAGGTGGTGGGTTCGAACCTCACTCCTGGGAGCGCATGTGGTCTAGTGGGTATGAAGCGGTACTCCCAATCAGAGGTTGTGGGTTCTAGCCCCACTATGACCAACGCACCTGTGTCCCTGGGCAAGGCACTTAATTCCAGTTGCCTCGTCAAGACACTTAATCTCAATTGCTTTGCCAATCCGAGCGATATTTGGGGAGCTGTTAGGGGGAATGCCACAATCTAACTGCTGATAGGGTTGTGCGTCCTGGCCAAATGGTTCTGGTGTTTTCCTGATGGCAGCGGTAATAATGGCAACATCGCTAGGAGTACCATGCAAACATTTCAGCTATGTACACATGTAGATGCAGCAATGCTTAAAAAACCTTCAAAATCCATGCATGGGTTTTTATGTTTGGTGAATATGATAAAAAAAAATTGTGCATACAATTTTTTAAAAACCACCTTGACTTCTTACAAAAAGTACCATCTTAGACAGAAATAAATTCATGTTGTCTTTGTTACCATTGCTATCAACACTTTAAGTAGTTTTTCTTGTCAACTCATGGAGTGAGATTTTGGGTCATTGCAGATAATATATTGTGCCTTTAAAACTACTATAATCTGAAGTTCTTTCTTGGATTTTATTCCCTACAGCCGCTGTAGACGCGTGTCTGTCGCAAGGGTTAAAACGTCGAATCAGCGGAATCTTCAAAGGCAGCCTAACCACGGCGTCCCTCCTGAAACAGCTAGCCAAACATCACCCGGAGGTAGCGCAAGTTGCACAAAAAGTCCAGGAAATAGAAAGCAGACTAGAGGAAGCAAACAAGTGAGTCAGATTTTGGCATTTTTTACAAATTCAGGCGTCAAAATTAACCCGATTTTCATGCTGGTCAACAGGACCAGCAGTTTAGAGAATTGTAGAGGGCTGCGTTCCAATCACGCGAACGTTGCAAATGTTTGCAACATTCGCCAACAACCGGTACCCGGCTTTCCATAGACGCATGCATAAAAGCATTGTAACCAGTGGCCAATGTTGCCAACGTTGGCGTATGTGGAACGCAGCCCTGGTCTTGCTCAAAGTTTGGTGGTCCGCCCGTGCTTTTCAAAAATGGCAGTGAGAAGCTGCAACACTTCTCCCTGTGTAAAAGATGGATGGAACTGTTTTTTAATTCAATGTCGGGCTTTTTCATTTCTCTCGTTCATTGTGTAAGATGATTGGGGCATGTCTGGAGAGATCTGAAAAAGTATTGCAATGATCTCAAAGTCTGTAGCGATCTATAATTTTTGTGGTGTATGAAATGTTTAATGTGGATTGGATACATTTGCAATGATTAAGGAAAGTTTCCAGCAGTCAGGAAAAGTTTTCACTGGCCCATCGGACTAGTGTTTTTGACAGATCTAGTGGTCCTACTGATTTTCTACTGGTCTCAGACCACAGGAGCAATGCTAATTTCGACCCCTGCATTTTCTCAAAGAAAATTGTTAAAGTTTGCATGAAATAGGTTTTTTTATGACACGAAAGTATACATGCTAGATGATACGTTTTGATTGCTTCAATAAATTTAAGAGAATTTGATGGGTGCTCTTAGCTATAGACCGTATCGAATGGCAACCATCTTGTAGGGCACTTTCTTTGCTCCTTGAGGACATGCATGGTTGCACATTTTGTGCTTAAATTGTTGACCAATTTAAATGTCAAAAGTTGCCCTACAAAATGGCAGCTATTCAATATGGTCTATACGTTTTCTATTTTTATGCTAATGAAATTTTTATATTCATGAGAAAAATTGTGATGTCATCTCAGTAACAGTGAAATTCTCCATAGACTTGTGTACAAAAGTTGGTGTCATTTTCAGTGGCTTCTTGATATCATGACTTGCATTAGCTTGACCAGTTTGTTTAGTACGTCATTTGCAACAATCCCACGAATTTGTTTTGAGTCGAAAATGGATCAATGGGCTACTGTTGCTCTTTGAAATTTTTTTTTTCTTCTTTGTTCAGCAATTTTTATCCCACATGTCCTCCGAACAAAACCTCAGTTAGGGTTCGTTTTGCCCTACCTGGCACTGTATAGACCGTATCGAATAGCCGCCATTTCGTGGGGCATTTTCTTTGTCCCTTGAGGACATGCATGGTTGCACATATTGTGCTTCCATTGTTGAACAGTTTAAGTATAACAAAAGGTGCCCACGAAATGTCAGCTATTCGATACGGTCTATACTCGGTGCTTCCCCAAGACACTAAGAGGAAAAACTTTATAGTGTGCTTAGGTGGGACTCGAACCCGCAACCTCCTGCAAACCTCAGTTAGCTTCGCCATTGGGAATGAGTATGCACTTTGCACTTGTATTGGTTCATAATATATTTTGAAAAAGTGTTGTTGATAAATTATCCAGTAAAATGCCTGCTGAGCATAAGGCCTGACCTACATGGTGTACACACTGTACACAGTCCAATCCACATATTACAAATTGTCATGCTCTGTTGACATAAGCTGTCCCAGATGGAAAACAAAATATTAAAGAAAATATTCCCCAGGTTACAAATAATGGGACTTCTGTTCGCCCGTCAAGTGATTAATGATAATTCCAGGCCTCCGACTAAAGTAAAAGAAAATGTTATTTTTATGAACATTTACCATTTGTGTATTACAAGGAGCATCCCTGCTTTTTGCAAAATTGCACTTCCATAAACAGCTACATGTATGTGAGTCTTTCCACAGTAAAGGGGGCATTTTGGCAACACAGACTATATTTTCCAGAAAATAGCAAAGTTGTCTGGTCTCAAAATAAAAGAAATAAGTTTCAGTTGTTCTGAAGAGATAACTAAGGCCCAAAAAGGGTCACAAATAGTGTGACAACATGCCTTTCTAAAAACCCTGTGTACAAATACGTTCGTAACCGGAACGGACATTTGTGTTACGTTTTACATGTACAATGTAGGTTACGAGCGTATATTGGAAATTTGTACACAGGTTTTTTAGAAAGGCATGTTGTCACACTAGTTTTAACTTTTTTTGGGCCTACGTTATCTCTTCAGAACAACTTAAACTTATTTCTTTTATTTTGAGACCAGACAAAGGTATTTCCTCAAAAATATGGTCTGTGTTGCCAAAATGCCCCCTTTACAGTGGAAAGACCCATGTGCACTTTTAAAGGAGCTTATTAAAATTTTCCAGAAAACGTATCCTAACTTAATGATCATGTAAAATACCTCCCCAGAATACTACCCATGGAAAGAAAAAAGAAAATTTGCAATCTCCAAAGATTGGTGTAATCACTGCACTACTTTATGTAACCGGATAGATTAGTTTACAAAACGGAATGCTAATGAGAAAAATATGACACATGATATGGTATCAAAATCTCAACACCTGTGGGAAAAATAAGAGGGGTGGTGTTGGGGGGTATACCCAGCACGATATGTGGCAAAGGGACTGCCCCCTAATGCCCCTATACCTCAACACACTATTTCCTTTTGTTAACGCACCAACCCCCCTAAAAACTGAAAGGAATTCCTTGGAAATTCCTTGGATGTTTGAGACACAATGGGGGAAAAATGGTAGGGGGGATGCCCTCTGGCACATATCGTGCTGCATATGTGGGGGGGGGGGGGGGGGTGGGGGGGGGGTGGGGGTGGGGGGGTGGGGGGGTGGGGGGGTGGGGGGGTGGGGGGGTGGGGGGGTGGGGGGGTGGGGGGGTGGGGGGGTGGGGGGGGTGGGGGGGTGGGGGGGTGGGGGGGGTGGGGGGGTGGGGGGGGTGGGGGGGTGGGGGGGTGGGGGGGTGGGGGGGGTGGGGGGTGGGGGGGGTGGGGGGGGTGGGGGCTAGCTACACAATGTGATCTAGACACGTTCCTTTAAAAAAAACATAACATGTGTCTGTCCATGCAATAAAAATATATTGTTTTTGCCCAGGGTTGTCTTAACCTTGAGTAAGTCATAAATTTGATTTATATTTTGGTTTATTTTTTTCAAAATAAGATGCGTGTATTACTATTAGCAGCAGCGCCACCAAAGTGGTGGGAAAAGAGGTGCCAAATACATTTTGCAGAGACACACTAATTCCTGCAAGGCAAAATGAATGAAAACAATGACATGGAGCACCATGACCAAGCGGTGTAGCCTGTTGAATCCAAGACTGGTCAATCCACAGGTCGTGGGTTCGAATCCCATCCGGCTTGTCCATGGTGCGTGTGCTCTTGGGCAAGGCATTTTGCCATGAATTGCCTCTCTCCACCCAGGAGGAAATGGGTACCTGTGAGGGTAGAGAAAGCTAATGTGTTTGATTAGTCCCTGTGCGCATAAGCAGCACGGGACTGTATACTCCCCAGGGAGCTGAGAAGGATTAAGGAATGATATTAGTGAGCCCAATTACCAGGGGTAATAATGCAGAAAGCGCATTGAGAGATCCGTCGGATCTGTAATGCGCTATATAAGAACTGTCTATTATTATTATTATTAATGAAAAACACAGAATTGGGACCCGTACGTTTTCTTCTTATAAGCAGAATGTTTCATTAACAATGCTCTTATTTTCGAGGTTTGACTGTGCTTCCATCTTTTTGACATTTCAGAAAACTGGGTAGCAGCAACAGCATCAATGGTGACAGCCCCAACAAACCGCACAACAGCATCCGGGCCACACTGCAACAGCGCCACCTATGGATCCGCGTCGCGCTTTTCGAGAAAGAACTGTCCAAGATTATTGAGCTTATTAACCAGGAGAGCAGGTAAGTTTTCACAAACATTCTCCGTTCACGTGAAAATAATCTTTTATCACGAAATTAGAAATCCCTTTTTTTGGCCTTTCCAGATATGATGATTGTCAAGAATCTGAAACTACGTATTTTCAAAAGATTTCAAAAGAAGCCTGTATTTGACACAGTGTTCTAACAATTGTAACTTTTTAACCAAAAATCATATTCAAATTGGGGTTTTCATTAATATGAAGCCTGACGTACGCTAAATATGATTATAACGCATCTCTTTCTGATTCTCAATCCTGTGGAAATATGACCCATTTGTGGTCACTCACAGCACAGTCCCTCGGGGCACATAGACGTGCACTAGTGACCTCATTACCAGTCCATATGTGTATAAATATGTAAAAAATGCAAAGATTCACAGATTGATTTCAGATTGATTTTTTAATGAATGTCGGTAAACTTCTGAACAAAAAGACGCATGTAGTTGTAAAGAGTAAATGTGTATTTAAGCCTCTCTGCAGAAACTAAAGTATGTAATTACAATGTTCAATATATTCCAGCTGGAGGATTTTGGAGTATGTTAACATAATTGTATCTACATGTAACAACCCTCAAAGCATAAGGGTAAATGCATGGTTGATCAAGCAATTGGTTCAAAAATCCACGCATGATACACACATCAATACCAAATCAATATAGGCCTACGGTACGGTGGTCACAAAATAAAATAAAACTAAAAAAAAAATTGTCTAAAATTTCCCAATTTGTTAAGTCTTTTTTCCGTTTTCTATGGTAAATGATACAGTATATAATGAGTGATAACACAAACTCATTGGAGACACTGTACCGGTATGCATTATGTAAACAATATCAATTGCTGGAAAAAAACACTTTGAACAAAACAATTTTTGGGAATGTTTCGTTTGACTCTAGTTTTAGTATTTTGTTTGCAGTTTATTTGCTTTTTCTGTGTCTGTGCAAGAAAACTATTGATAAAATGCAGATTTAAAGGTTTCTTAACATAGGTCCATTTTTGTTTTGGTTTTGCATGCATGGTGCTCGTCCGTCCGTATCGGTCTATGGAGCGATTCAGACACTAACGCAAGGCACCCACAAAATACACAGAAGACTTAATTAAGCGGATGTGAACAGTCACATGTTTGGAAAATCCTCAAACGTGTACAAAACATGAATTAACACAACTGTCCAAATGACTGATCAGGTTGTATTTGGGCAAAATAATTGGGTAGATTTCATAATCTAGATAGACTCCTGTGTATTGAGGAAGTCTTGGTTTGTTACAAATCACTTTGTTATAACGGAAATCTTATAAATGCTAACAAACAGGCAAAAGAATTGAAAAACAGACTTGAAACCTAAAAATGTTCTTGTTTACAATGAGCAGAATCTTGTGTTGGCAGTTTTCCTGAATAAGCATGTAATTGTATATGTAGAGGTATGGTTTCCCCAGAAACGGTGGCGTAGCTCAGGCACAAAAGTGCCGAAGGGCGTAAGTGTGTGTGGGTGGGGGGGAAGGGGGGAAGGGGGGAAGGGGGGAAGGGAGGGGGAGCGGTGGGGTGGGGGGGGGGGGGGGGGAGGGGGGAGCGGTACATACTTGATGTCAAAATGTGATATGGACACTAAAAATTAACATGCTACCTAAAATATACTTTTTGTTCCACATACCGGTACATGTATTTATATCCTCCATAGCTGGGTGGTTTCCACTGAATGAACTGTATGTTTTTTGCTGTTGCTGAAGTTGCATTTGTTTACTTTGAACAAGTTGCGCGTCTTTGTAGGGTTGCGTAAGCAAAAGGGAGCGCTTTGCGTGTACACGAAGGAGGCGAATCGCATGTAATGGATATGTGCTTTTCGTTCTAACAGCAACACAAAACACAAACGAATCTGTTTCGTGTTTCATGTTTTTTTAAACTTTTTTTGCCTCCCGTTTGCGCCGGGCTTAAGAACACAATTAGACATACAATTTTGGCTGGTAACACATTTTACAAATCATAAATATATTCTGTGCTAGGAAAATTGTGTGAAACAGCACCATGAAACAGGTCCCTGATAGCATCGGAATAATAAAAATATCTCTAATCTGCAAGCATTGACGTGGATGCTAATTTAAAAGTCGCCTCTTTTTGGTTATACATGTAATGCCAACTGAAATTTGATGCAGGCCTGCGAGTACAGCTTGTTCGGCCATTTTTCATCGACAGACGCATAAAACATTCAAAAGGTACAGGTACATGTACCTGCTTTAAATTCTCATTAAAAGTCAAAGTTAAAAATGTACATTCATAGTGCTAAATTTACTATGGAAAGCTCGACAGATCATGTCTCCACAGGCTGTATGCGGATTTTTCATTATCTGATTGAAAGCTATTAAAGTTTATCAAGGCTTTTCCTGAGATTGGCATTTTACTGCTTGTGAATTAAGTGGAGCTACTTAGTAAATCTACCAGCAGGTGTTTTTTTGAGCCATTTTTCCTTTGGGGGTAAAGGGGAAAAAGTGCTTGTAATTAATATGTACAATTTCAGGGCAGGAAATTCGTTGCTGAAAGGGCACTGTCATTTGAGCATTTGGGAGGGGCCTTTTGGTGCTTGCAACGGGCACTTCCATTGCAAAATCAAAAATGGGAGGATTGCAAAAGGGCACAAAGGCCAAGACCAGGGGCAACAGAGGCCGTGGCCTCCGTGAGTTTCCAGACCTGTAATTTCTTGAGAATTTATACCCCGTTTACACTCGATTCGGCAAAGGCGAATCGAACTCCGCAATTTCCAAAAAGGGGAGTTGAAGCCGGGTATGCACTAAGTGTAAACGCAAAAGGCAAATTGAAAAAGGCGGATCAGACCCGGGTCTTATTCGCCTTTTTCAAGTCACCTTTGGGGTAGGGTTAACCCCGCAATCGTCAAGGTCGCTTGTAGTGTAAACGCTACCCGAATACAGATTCGGCAATTTCCTTTGGCGACATCCGGGAGGCCATCGTTTGGAGCGCTTTATTTTGTTTACACGTTCGTAATGCCGTCTTCGTCGCCTGCGAAGTTCGACCAAAGCACTTCTTCTCTGCATAAATCTACGCCGTAAAATAGCCAAAAGTGGCAACATATCATGGCTACAAAAACAAAGGAATTCTCCATGATATTGAACTGTTGAAATTCACTCCAGAATTTGTCAACAGGAACAGTTTTGCATGCAGCAGCGCAGTAATACCGCGTCGATTTTCACGACACCCACCACGTGTGACATGCATGCAGCGCTTGCATGCACACGATCATTACAGAACAACATCGGGCGCGCGCTTTCTTGACCTCTCATTTTGACCTTTCACACCCCGGGGTCACACTCATCGGTATTTCCGGCACAAAAGGTGGGTTGAGCTGTTGTCTAAACGCGGCAAATTGCCGAGTTTGCGGTTTGCTCTGCGGTTGCAATAAAAATGCCGAATCTGTATCCACCTTTGCCCGTTCGAGTGTAAACGCGGTGTTTTATCTTGAGTCTGTGTACTTGAGTAAATTTGAGTAACTCACACAAATTACTCCAGTAGGTTTATTTCTCAGTGATCGCTTATTGAGTACGAGTTTGGCAACATTGAGAACTAATGCAGAATTAAAGGAGTGTGTTTAGATTTAACCTAACAATCATATAAAATACCTCCCCAAAATACTATTCATGGGACGAAAAAAGGAAATTTTCAATCTCCAAATTGGATGTGGAAGCAAAACAGTGTGGTGTAATCATTGCACTGCTTAATATGATATCAAAATTTCAACACCCATCTAAACAAAATATAAAAATCGTGATATTTTCAAGGATATCCTTTAAATGATGTTGAATACATTCTTTGATCTGTAACTGTCACGGTCGTATAATTCACAATAATGTTTTGAGCCGTGACCCATGTTGACAAGTTTCCTTATTGGTGTAAATCCCACAGGATAACTTGCTATTGTTGCTACATGTATTGTCATTCTCATTTTTACATTGGCTGTTTTTTTCTTCAGAATAATATAAATTTACGAAGGGTTTTAATAGTTGCATTTCTCAAAACACTTGCGAAGGGTACACGCTACATGAAAAGCTAGAAAGTGACAATTATTAACATTTACAGTCATGTCCACAAAACCTAACACTCCTCAATCCTCCAAAATCAATATGATTTTACATACACCCTAGGGAGTGAATTGCCCATGTATAGATTTTAAAGGTTTTTGAAACATTATGTACATCTGTGCAGCTGAAATATCTGCAGGCTACTTTACCAATATTCTTTGATAATATATGTACATGTACCGGTAATGTCATTTTAGGAATTCATTAAAGGCTTTATCTGCTAATGATACAATATTAGACTTGAGGTCAAGTCTCTAGACAGTCGTATTTGGTCAGTCTGACGCCTATAATCGCCACACGCAACAGTCGTTGTTATGAATAGCACCTGCCTAGAGACATGAGAAACCTGTATTCGCGCCAATATTAATGCATTCATGGCGCGTAATATATAATCACGCAGTTGCCATAGAACAAGTCAGAGGAGTAACATGAATATTAATGTCGTCCTGCGTTTCGACCAATCAGCTGAGTCTCTACGTCCAATTTTGGTAGCAAACTCCATAGACCGTGTACAAAACGGAAACGGGTTTCTCAAGTCTGTAACTAGAGGTCGATTAGACTTGTTCCCAGTCCATTCGCGACAACGCTGCTGCGGTTTACGAACCAACTGGTCTAGTTACAGACTTGACATCAAGTCTAATACAATATGGGCTTTTGAAACACTCAAATATCATGCCACACTACAATTTTGCAGAAATTCTACCCCTTATTGGTCGTGAATAAAAAAATAATCGTGCAATTTTGAAAGAGCAAAAGGTCATAAGAACATCCAGATGGTCGCACACTACACGAAAATTGACGAATAATCTCTTAATAATGTATGCGAAGGCACATCAGTCGTCCCTAAGTAGTGGTTCGCTATCTCATTCCCAGGGGGAAATGTGCAGCCGAGTGTGATTATCACTCGTTAAATGCCAAATTAGTGCACGCAAATGATCCATAAAAAACAAACGATAAAATCTATTCATTTTTCTGCTCTGTTGGATACATGTATGTACAATAGAATTAGAAAAAAAAATTCTCAATTTGCAAAATTTTCCAGTACATATATCTTTGGAAATAAAACAAGTCTTAGTTAAGTAATTGCTATGGATGGTTACATGTACATGTATGTGTGTAAATTTCTAAAGATTACATGTCCCACTGTTAGATGGAGCATAACTTTTGGGGTTTTTTTTAGTAGGAAGAGGGGAGGGCGCCAGTGTTGTACAGAAGCGCCGGCATTCACCGGCTACTCTGTCAATTACTGCCGGCTATTTTTTTGATTTTACAAAAGAAATCTTGTTTATTCTGTATAGTACCAGAATTACTTTCAAATCTCTTGTGTACACAACCGACTACTCATATTTTTTTCACCCGTTACTCCAAAATCTCTGGACAACACTGCAGGGGGTCGAAGGCTGCATAGGACTTGACATGCACTGTAAAATGTTGACATGGTACTGACAAATATTGATAAGTAGCTATTTGGGGGAGGCATTTTAACAAAAAAAAAGTACTTTCTGTAGGACTGTAAGAATGTTGACAACATTGGACAGCCCCTAAATACTGATATTATTTATATAAGCTATTTTTAAATTTTAAAATAGCCATGCTACAAATTTAAGGAATTAAAGGTGCAAAATTACTAAAGGTTTAAAAATTCTGGTGATGTCTAGGCATAATTGACATTTAACCATCCAAGTGTAATTATGCTAAATAGCAAGGATAATTTTAGCCCCTACATCTGTTTTTCTAGCTGTTTTACACTAATTTATAAGGCCTTGTTATGCAAGGAATTAATGTACATGTACCAGTACATGTGTATGTACATGTGTAAAGTGTACTCTTTATAGTGGATGCGTGTACACACTACAGTTGTATTCATTGTCCATAATAAAACACAGTCATTATGTGCACTCAGTATTCCAGAAAGACACGTATTACACAATGCCGGATTAACCGTGCGTCATTCAGATTTTGAAGTGACTGGTGGGCAAAGGTCAATTGGTCCTAGACTTTGTGTGCATGCTGTGCATCGAAGACGGTAACAGTCAAAACGTGGATAATAAGAGCACTGTTAATACAAGATTCTGCTTATAACAAGGAAAATCATTTGCAGTGACCCCGAATTTCATAAGTTGACAAGAAAAACCTTACTCAAAGTGTTGATAGCAATTGTAACAAACAAAATACCCGTATGAATTAATTTCTATTTCTGTACGAAATTACGTGTAACAAATGAGGGCGTTTTTTTTTAAATTTTTTTTTTAATGTGTGCACACTCATTTCAGCATTCATTTAAAGGAGCGTGTCCAGATCACATTTTTTAGCCTCCCCTTTTTTCCATGGGTGTTGAAATTTTGATAGCGTATCATTTGTCACATTTTTCTCATTACCATTCTGAAATTTCACACTCTCAATCCGTATATCAAGGATATCATTAAAAAAACCACAAATGTTAAGCAAATTAATTTATTAGGTTTTTGATTCCACATTCAAATTGGAGATTGTAAATTTCCTGGTTTTTTACCCCAAGGTTAGTAATTTTGATAGGTATTTCATATGATTGTTAGGTTAGAGTGAAATCCAATTTCTGGACAAACCGGAACACACTACTTTACAAGTAACACAAAAATCATGCATGACTTGCAATGGTTGTCTGAAGCAATGGTTGTCTGAAGCATTGCTGCATCTATGTAGCTGGAGTTTCTGCAGGCTAGTTTACCAACATTCTTCTTTAGAAATGTGATGCCGTAATTACAGAAATTTTCCATCTTTCAAATGATACATTGGGCTTTCAATACTTGTAAAATCTGCCCTGAAATTGATTGCACCTACATGTATTTTCTCTTTTTTATTTTTAGTAAATACTATGAGAAGGAGGCCCTTATGGCGCACCCAGCAGACGGACCCATCATTGCTTCCTTACTTGGTAAGACATCAACTTCTTTATTAGCAAAGTCGTTTTGGATATTTTTCTGTAGATGAGTTTTACCACAGTGGGCAGTTAATACTCCACAGGAATTTGTGATCATGTTGCGACTGATTGGCGACCGATTTAAGACAATTTGGCGACTTACTTGTGACAACCAGTAACTCGGCTGTAAGTCTATGTGGTATGATATTAGACAGAAGTTGTCCTAACTTTTATTAGCTTCTTAAACTTGGGATGAGAGAAAAATCGTAAGGGCCTTATCGGGATTCGAACCCGAAACCTCTGACTCACCGGGCAGACGGTCTACCAGTTTTCCTATGGACCCAATTTTTCTCTCGGTGTTCATGGTAGCGCAACTGGGCAAAGTAACGAATGCAAAATTTGGTACCGGTATGGTGCCTGATCACCATTGAAATGAAACAACCAAACAGATAATTTTGTTTAAAATTACTTCTTCAAAATAAGGTTCAAAGTGGATTTTGATAACCGTAACTGACTTGAATTGTATCTCTCTTTTCTTCTTAGTTGGCCCCTGTGCCCTTGACTACTCCAAAATGAAAACAGCTGATCATTACTGGACGGACCCTCCAGCCGACGAGCTCGTCCAGCGGCATCGAATCCATAGTATGAACCCTGGTGTAGGTTCCAACGTCCCTGCATCGCCAAAAAGACCTGGACTACAGGTAAAACCAACAACCCTTCTCCCTAAGAAAAAAAATGAATCCTGAAATGCAACAGTTATGGTGGTAGGCTTTGACATAAACCAAGGCCACCATGCCCTGCTGAGTTGGCCCTGATTCCCCTTCAAGATATGCACTTTCTGAGGCCAACTTGGCCAGCATTCCCTTTCCCAGATTTGACATTAACCAAGGCCACCAAGGCCAATGCCCTCATGCCCTCATGCCATGCTGAGTTGGCCCCGATGTCCCTTCAAGATATACACTTTCTGAGGCCAACTTAGCCAGCATATGTTCTCTTTTTAAATTTCATGAGACTTGTGCCCAATAACAACCAGTACACATTTGGAACAAGGTTGGCCGTGGTGCCCCTTTACTTGGCCTCAGTGACCTTTGAAATTTGGACAACATCAAGTCCAGGGGTAATATGCCCCATATTTCCATAATGTTGAAGCCTGCTGTGGAATTACTCTGATCACTCTCAAATGATGTCACTTCCTACAAATTGTCACGTGCATCAGGATCGTAAGCGTAAATGTTTGTAACGCACAACGGCTGCGTCGAATTTCAAGCAACACGCGGGCCTGTTTGGAAAATTTTCCAGGGTGTGCGTACGCGTACTTGATAGCGTTTGATACGCAGTAGCATTTTTCCTACAAAGATGGCATCTGTGAGAGTGAGGTTTTCCCTCCCACCTCTAAAACTAAGCATTTCATTGTCTTCTCTTCACAGGTTTCTTCAGGCTTACGAGCTTATATACAAGGAGCACTTTTGAGGGATCCTTGGTTTCAGTGTTAGAAAGAATTTGAAAATGTTGAATACAATTTGGTTTCATGAATATTCATTATTTGTATGATAATAGGTCAAGCAATCTCACGGTCATCGGGGATCGTCAGACGACCATCGCAGCACCCCGTTGTCGGCTCGAGATTACGTTGAATCGCTCCATCAAAACAACAGAAGCACACTGCTCTACGGCAAAAACAATGTCTTAGTGCAACCTGTAAGTTTTGAAAAGAACTATTTGTTTTAAGCCAGAATTCCGTAAAAATTTATCTATTTGAATAAAAATTTACTGCAATGTTTTAAAATCAGGCATTAATCACCCATGTGACGTGTTCTCGACCAATAGGAATGGGTAAACTTTCCTAGATGTTTATGAATTAAAATTAAGACTGTAACTAGAGACTTGAATCAAGACTAAGACTTGCATCAAGATATGCTTTTAAAGACCGATATTTTTCGACAACTCTATCGCCTCGACAGGATTTCTACCACAGATAGAAACAATTTCGTTTGATTGACGACTAGAGTTAATCACTGGTTAAACCTCATTCGTGCAACACACATGGGCACTAACATTCATGTACGAATGCCTTTGGCTAGTCAACTGGTTCCATGCAAAATGCTGCATCAACTACATGCCTGATGGGGACCAGTGATCAGTGCGACTGTGCCCTGTGGGCTGGTTCCAAATGGTCGACCAGACATGACTAATTTTTTCATGACGATTTTTCTCTCATCCCAAGTTTGATTGTTGCATTTCAATGGTGATTAGGCACCACGCCGAATATTGCGTTCGTTACTTTGCTAGTTGTGCTCCCATGCAACACCAAGATAAAAATTTGGGTTCATGGGGAAACCCTGAGGGAGTATACCACTGTGCCATAAAGCTCAGCTGGTAGAGCGTCTGCCCGGTGAGTCAGAGGTCTCGGGTTCAAATCCTGATAAGGCCCCTACGATTTTTCTCTCATCCCAAGTTTTGTTATGACTCAACATCGTTGATTAGACTGCATTCGGTTGGAAATAATCAAACTTTAGAACTTTATATAACGCCCAAGTAGATCCTTGTGATCTGATTGGACGATAGCAGGTCACGTGTCGTTCAATATTTAATCCATTTAATGCTACGTCACTAACCGTGCAATTTTGTTCCATTTGCCGTGCAATTTCGTTCCATACATTTTTTTCCATTGTACGGTGCGCCCGCATGTATGACGCGAGCGCGACCCTGACACAAACTTTTTGCTACTCGCATGCACAAGCGACTTGGCGGGTTTTGTACTTATGACAGATGATGAAATAAACTCAAATGGTAAGCCTGAATAATTTGTAAAAAAAAAAAAGTAGGATGACAAGGATCTACTCGGTGAAATATGGAAAGTGTTCCATTCAACTCGGCTTCGCCTCGTTAAATGGAACATTCCATCTTTCACCTCATGAAAATATTCCTCCCATTGCACTCATAAACATTCATTATTTGTATAACAGTCGTCAATCGAACTTGCCCATAGAAAACAAGTCAAGAAAAATACTTATTCACGAACCTGATTTTGTCGAGTTTTGTTGTCAATTACAGAAAGAAGACATCCAGCATATTCCTGGTTACTTGTCCCTACATCAGACAGCCGAGCATTTGACCATACAATGGACCCCAAACCAACTTATGAACGGAGGTGGCGCCTCGGAAGATGGTGAAACAGATCCTGAAAAGAGGTAGCTGGAAATCAATTTTTATACTTTTTTTTTCATTTATTATTTTTTTAGAGAGAGGGCAATTTAAGCAGTGTGCTGTAAGATACTATCGCCCACTGTAGGATAATCAAACCTGACATTGTGCCAGCCAGACAAGCGGGTTTAAAACGGATTGTATAAGACTATCCTAACCTACTTTTAATCCCTTCATAAATGTGTTTTTGTGTAAACGTGAAAAACTTACCAAAATTAGCTTGTCGTTTTGCTGAGTTGTGCATTCACTTCGTTTTAGATGTGTGTCGAGATGTTTTTGTTCGATGGCGCGCGTTACGCGTATTGCAGGCGTGTTGTACGTGCACGCATACGACCAGATACTTAAGTGCACATTTTGCTTTCTAGCGTGCAGTTTCTATGTGCGTGTTTCAATACGCGCTGACCAGGGCGCTGACGCACGGCACGGCCACGCGGCTCTACTGCACACGTGCATGGCACGTGTGGCATGTTGATAGGCAATTTCTAAGTGGGCGGAGCTTACTGGATCGGTCTATTACAGTGGAACCGCCATTTGGCCCTGCCAAACTCGGTGGTCATTTCTGTATATGCAGCAGATCTAGGGTTCGAGTCCCACCGAAGCATGCTTTGATTTTTAGGAGCGTCTTAGTTTATAGTACATTCTGTGTCGGGTAAAGGACAAATAAATTCCATTAAAGTGTCATTGCAAAATTTGTACTTTATTAGTAGGGTGTTATGGCCGAGCGGTCTAGCGCGTCGAACTCAAGTTCCTGTGCCAGTACTAGAATGTGGGTTCGATTCCGGGCCGTGACACTTGTGCTCTTGAGCAAGGCACTTAATCACACTTGTTCCGTCCTTTGGAAGGGTTGTAAAGCCGTTGGTCCAGTGTGTTACATGTAACGCAATTTAAAGATCCCAGAGCATTCCTTCGTGAAGAGCAAGGGGAGGGATTCCCCGGTGTCTCTGGCCGTTTCTAATTCAACTTAGAAGTTATTCGAATATCTATATTAATTGATCCCATTCCTGTAATTGATGTTCTTCCGCTGTTGGATGTGGTGAATAAATAAATAAATAAAACAAAATTCTATTTGAAGTATTCAATTAAATGGGATGTTTTATTAGATGTCATTCCATCATTTGCCACTTCAGCTTTTCATCTTTTATTGTGTGTTTAAAGGCCCTATGTATCATTTGCAAGATAAAACTTTTTACAGTTTCATGGAATAAGAGTGTAACATATCTAAGGAAGAATGTTGGTAAACATGCCTGAAGATATTTTAGCTACTTAGATCCATCAATGCTTCAGAAAACCTTGAAAATCTATATATGGATTTTGTGTACAAGTGCCTGGGACTTTTTTTTAGAAAACCACCTGCGGTTGTCAATTTCCAACATGAAATTTTGGATGGAAATAAATTGATGTGGCATTTGTTATCATTGCTATCAACACTTTGAGGAAGGTATTTCTTGTCAACTCATGAAAAACAAAATTGGGTCATTGCAAATGATACAACGGGCCTCTAAATGTTTTTGGGAGGCAACTTGTGTCATGCAACTGCCTTTGTGACTTGCACCCCATTGAGTCATTGTTGCATGTCACAACATGGTGGTTTCTTGGTCTGCAGAAATGCAGATTTTCCTGAATTTGATTTTTTGTATTCTAGCAGATGTCTGTAGGCTTGGGGGTTCAGGGGTTTGAACAAAACCTCTCTCCCCCCTCGGCCCCCTCGGCCCCCTCTCCCCCAAGTTCATGATGTCATCACTTCTTTCCATGAAATTCCAGCTTTTTATCATGACATTATTGGTCATTGCAAAGGGAAAATTGTTCCAAAGGGTAAATTGTGAAATGTCATATTTTTGTGTCAACATTGTATGGCCATTCCATGTGCAGAAAGTTAGTCTTATAATGGCTGTTGTCTCGTCTGTACAGCAAGCATTTGTAATAAATTCTTAATTTTGTTTCGTTTATTTTCATCTTATTTTGTGTGGTTTAGTTCTGTATCACGAACACGGTAAGTTGTTCCATCTACATTGTCCATCTCTGGGTGAGCTCATGCCAAATCGGGAGTCATGCTTCATTTTTTCTCATCCCTGGTTCACATTTTCCACTTGTTCATGTTAATTTAACAGTGCTCATACTGAAATCACCTAAACTCGTAAATTTTGGGTACATACATCCACAAAGTACACATTGTTGTCGTAGAAACAACAACAAACACTACAGAGCAGATGAATTATCTGGTAAATTTGTAAATATTTCAGAGCAACTTTTTTTGGCTCGTGGTAAAAAATCCTACTTTCTACATGTATGTGGACATTTTTAAAGCAACAAAATGTACATTGTGGTTGTGGGATAATCCTTGTTTTGATATTTTACAGGATTTTGCTTGTGGGTGTGGTTTCTGGTGGGTGTGGCCTGTAGTGGGTGAGGGTGTGGCCTACAGTGGGTGTGGTTTCTGTTAAGCACAGTTTCTAATAGGCGTGGTTTTTGGTGGGCGTGGTTTTTGGTGGGCGTGGTTTTTGGTGGGCGTGGTTTCTGGGGGGTGTGGTTTCTGGAGGGTGTGGCCTGTGGTGGGTGTGGTTTCTGGTGGGCAGGGCTAGACATGACCAATGGTGATTCTGTGTAGCCTTTATGGTGGAGGGGATGTTCCTGATTACTAATTAACAGTGATGAATTTTCATCTTCTAATCTTTGTTTCCTTGCCTGGGTAAATTTGCATCATCTCAGTTTGAATACTACATCCTGTTAATTTCTTACTTAAAATTCCTTAAAAAGACTCCGCACAAATTAAAAAATTCATGTACTTAGAATGTCACTCCTGTCATCCATTCCGGCTAACACTCTGACAGTTTTTACTAGGTCTTTTTCCGGTGTCCATAGCAAAAATAACACATCAAAATTTTGGCAGCCTGCTTTATTGCGAAATGGCACGGTACTGGTTCATTCTTTGTTTTGAATAATGTTTTGTCTTTTTATGCCAGTATCTACTGGGACTATGCAGTGACAGTGAATCTAGAGGACATTGTGTATCTGCACTGCCATCAACAGCGTAAGTAGAAAGGAAATGTGGTTGACATTGTATCAACCACATTTCTAATAGATCGTATAAGTCTCGTGGCTGGTCACACTTCCGGAGAACAGTCAGGGAATGGCAATGCGGTTTTTAACATTGTGACGATATTCTTTGAACTGTCACTTTACCGCGCTCAAACGCCAATAAATGGAAAAGGCACCTTAAATTCTACCGATTCAATAAATAAAATGAAGAAAATCTTGTCTGAACTTGTCAAAAAAAAAAAAAGTTTGACTTTTAGTTTCCGATTTACAAGTAGCATTTACAAATTACTAGGCTCAAGCTTGGTGCATACGGGTCATTCTATAAATTTGGGGTCCAATTTTTCTGTCCCCTGTTACGTCTGACATCTTGTAAAATGTTGTATTTTGTAAATTCAGGACATATTCTTTAAATGCTTTCTATTTCAAAGAGTGATTACATAAAGTACAATTCATAAAAATATGTTTTGAAGGCATTTTTAATAATACTTGTTTGGCAAATAGCAGTATGTCAGGTGTAACAGGGACAGGAAAATGTCACACGTTTGACCCCAAATTTATAGAATTATACACGTTACTGACCGATAAAATGGTTTTTAAAAAATTGTTTTTTATTTATTTATTTACAATGTATTTAATTTGTTTTACATTATAATTTTCATTCTCAACAGCCGATAGCGGAGGCACGCTAGTCCTCGTAGGCCAAGACGGGGTCCAATACCCTCCCATCCACTTCCCGAAAGGCGGCCACCTCCTGGCCTTCCTGACCTGCTTAGAGAACGGGCTGCTCCCCCGCGGCCAGCTCGACCCGCCCCTTTGGTCCCAGCGGGGTAAAGGCAAAGTCCTGCCCAAGCTGCGTCGTAAGACCTCGGCCCTCAACTCAAGCCCCAGTTCAAGTCAGCGGGAAGGCACGCAGATATTCGAGGGGGAGGAGGCCACGGATTACGTGTTCAGGATAATTAAGGCGTTCAAGCCGGAGTATGGTGAGTAGGTTTTAATGTCGGACTCCTAACATTTGGGACAACTTTGGATGCTTGGAATGTGCCATTTATCTCAATTAATTAAACCGTTTGTGCTATATTTGAAGGGTCGTAAAACAGGGCCCCTGAAATGCTCAATACCTTTATGCACAGTTTTTGCTGCATATGAAGGATTACTTGTGTATAAAGACAATACTACTGTTTATTTTGATGCCCCATGAATAAAAAGTGGCATTTTTAACTTTTAAAATTTCTTCACATAAACTCACAGAAAGAGCAAAGCAGAAAAGCAAAGAAAAAACATAAGACTTCAAACTGGAATTGTGGAAAAATGCTGCAGTTTCCAGCCTTAGTTTTTTCATGGTTTGCAACAGGCAACATGTAAAACAAACCTAAACTGTCATGGGTTACAAAAGTTTCAGCAAGTTGGAGAAAATTGTGGAAACTTTTGTGCACAGTTGAATGAGATTTTCCTCTGTTTTCCTAATATGACATCACCACTTTGCTCATGCATATGTAAATTTTCATTAGCATAAAAACAAAATCAAAAACAAAGGGTTTTTATGATTGTAAATTAATGGACTAGTTCCATAGCACATATTTCATCGATAAAAACACCACTTCAGGGGCCCTTTAAAATCTTTATAAAATTTCTTCCGGAGTAAAAAGATAAAAAGTATTAAGGGTATAACATTGCTCTCCGAGTAAAATAACAGTAATAACTACATTTATAGCAAAAGATATTCTAAAACAAAACAAAAAATGATAAAGTGGATGAAAGTATTAAAACAAGCAAACATGAACATAGAATAGGTTAGTTAAAAAAATAAAAGGTGAAAAAAGATTAAAAAACCAAACAAAATTTAACACAATATTAAAAGAAACTGCTAAACTACACCAGCCACAGTTAAAACAAACACAAATTTAAAAAAAGTTACTGGAAAAAGTCTAAAGCGACAATTTAAAGCTGTTCAAAGAGGGATTCTGAATAAGTATGTTAGGCAGGTCATTCCATTCCATAGCTGTGAGAACAAATATTTGAAAGTTTTGTCGAAAGGGATAGTTAGTTTTAAGGTATGAACATTTCGACAAATTCAACAAATTTGCGAATCTTTTCATACCTAAACCTCCCACTAAATAAGCTCATTTTAAAAATCAGGAACATGGACAAGCTTGTTTTTGTCTTCTCAGTTCCCGAGGAGATGATCGACCTCAAGCGCGGCAAGTCCGGGGGTTTCCCCTGGTTGCTAAGAGACAGCGGCCCCAGACACGCTCTGATTCGCCAGCAGGAAGCGGTATCCAGCCCCACTGGTCCCCTCACGACATCGCGCATTTATTCACCGTCTTCACCCAACACCGAAATACCCATCATGGTAGCTGCGACGTCAAGGTGGGTTGCCACAAACAACTAAGCATGAAGCTTAGCTAAGTATCCAAATAGTGCTAACTGCTAAGTATCAGAATATTGCTTGGGGGCAAACTAAAGTTGTCAGCATTTTCACAGTTCTATACACCAATCCGAGAGCCGACAGCTGTTTTTCTGTACCTCCGCCATAATTGGGGGCCATCCAGTGTCATGAACTGTATGTTACATTATGTTGTCACTTCGAACAATTTGCGCATTCTTTGTTGAAGCCTGTGCACACAAAGGGGGCGCGTTGTGCACTATTCAATTTTAACAACAACACAGAACGGACACTTCATGTCGCTGGATGGCCCCCAGTTATAGCGGACGCGCAGGGAAGAAGTCATTTGTTACCAAGTTTTTGAGGTTTAGCGAGACTTGCTGATAGGTATAAAACAAATTATGTAAAACAAATAGTGAAAATTTGACGTCCTTTTAGTTGAAAGAATTTCATGATGTCTCAAATGTTTTTTGCATATACCATTTTACTCCCAAACATTCATTATTTGTATAATATAATTCTCTTCCCAGATCCTCCATCAAGTTACTGTGTGATACCATGAAGAAACAGATAATATCCAGAGCCTTCTATGGATGTAAGTAAACAAATTATATGCAAAAAAAAAGGTCATTGAAATCGGGCTGGAAAAAAATGTTCCAATCCCCATTGTGAATACAGTTTATACAAATCTTTGCCGACATACCACGTTTTAATTTTTTTATTTTACTTCAGGGCTAGCACATTGTCGGCACCTGCGTACAGTTCGGACGCATCTCTCTGGCTTGGTGGATGCTAACATTATTGCTGTAGATGCTTCAGAAGGTCTGACGGCCCAGAAATGGGCGACGTTCCTTGAAGCTGGGAAGGTAGGATGAAAAGAAATTTAAAAAATTAAAAAGTAGGGTATCATGGCTATCGGTCTAGTGAATAGAACTCAAGATGGTGGTTAATTAGGCCAGTCATGGGTTCGAATCCAGGTCTGCCTGTGTGTGCCCTTGGGCAAGGCACTTTGCCATAAGTTGCCTCTCTCCACCCAGGAGTAAGAGTAGTGAATATGTTATGTGTTTGATTAGCTCATGAGTGCCTAACAGGCAGCAGGGGCTGTATACTCCCCAGGAAGCTGTGAAGATTTAAATTAAGGAATATTATTAAGAGCCCAATGACCAGGGGTTAAAGGGACACACCGGCTTTGTTGGGCTATTTTGGGCTCGAAATAGACCCATACATTATTCTGAAGCGCTTTCCAGAGTAAATCAGATATATCCTGAAAAGACGCCGTCAAATTTGGCAGTTTTTGAGCATTTTTCAAAAATTCAAGGTCACGTGACTTTTCGGAACCAGATTCTGGTTCCGAAAAGTCACGTGGTCTTGTGAGTTAGTTGTAATTCCAGCCGTAGAAACTAGCGCGAAGTGCGAGTTGCTTTTGTCATTCGCGGTTGGTTTCTCTTCTTGTTGGAAAATAATGTCCTACGAACACTTATGTACATACCGTATTTTCCAATAATATGTACACAAATCTGCCAACAGATTTCATAAGAAGGGTTTCTGGGTGTTGATATGGACGAGAGAATCTCTCAGTGTCTTCGCTTTGCGTTCGCGGCGATAAATAATATCCGAAGAAAAACAGCATAGGCCTATTGAGGGCGCTAAAGACACCAAAACGTTGCGTTCGATGTGCTTCCTCGAGTCAGCGCTGACCTGAGGGATCATGCAAGGTGTGATGAGTCGGGGGGAAAACAAGGAATCGAGGTTAAACATGTGTTGACCCATATCGAACGCCACCTTTATTTACAAGCACATGATACATAATACATCGCGACGGCTGGTAAAGCGTATATCCCAACATTTGTCTCTTTTGTTAATTTTAAAAATTTCTTGTTAATTACGTGACATTTTGATAATTCTTTTTTACAACGACCATCGAAATATTATTGTCAAGAATGCTAGATTGCTACATTATGTAAACAGTAAGCCGGTGTGTCCCTTTAATAATGTGAAGTGCCCAATGACCAGAGTAATTGACTACTAAAGTAAAATCCTCGCCTTTTGTGTAATGCCAATGTTACTGGTTCTACACTAAAACTAGTGCACTGTTTCCCTGTGCTTTAGCAATGGACGTTTCAGATTACCAGTTAATGTTTAGACCCAGTTACTGTGGTAACTGATTTCACACTGATTTAATCTTTTCTGTGTTTTGTTTTTTAATTTAACAGGAAATGAATGAGGAAGAGGTGATGCGTTTGGTGTATTTCGGGGGAGTGGCGCATGAAATCAGAAAAGAGGTAAAAATGACATTTAAAAAATATTAATTGCCTTAATTCCCAAAATTAGGGGTCCAAAATGTTTGGTGTCCTAGTTACATACGACACTCTCTGCTTCAAAAATCACCACTTATGACCACAAATTCTCAGTAATGGACTGTGGCCTGTGATTATAGGGGGTAGCAACATTTTCTTCAATATTTTGTTTTCTGATTCCTGAAAAATATTTAAAACAAAAGACCATAAAGGCTTATAATTTGTTCCATGGTATTGAATAGAAGTTTGGTGTCCCGGGCTACCTACGCCAATGAAAATTGGCTGTAGATTGAGTTTGCATTAACCTTTGTGCCATATTTACACACAAACATTAAATTTGAGTGGCATTTGTTCAAAACACTTGGAAATTTTAAAAAGCATCACACTTTTGGACCCATAATTTTGGGAATTGCCCAGTTACAATAAAAGGTTTACAATGAGGACTTATAAACACTACAGTACATCTTGTTTGTGAAACGAAATCCACAGTATTAGTGAAATTGCCCTGTCTTGAGTTGAGATGCAAGCTATTCACACCAACCATTGCAGATGCATTCTATTTTGCTTTTATGGGACGCGACTTTGGGACACGAGTTTGGAATGTGGCTTATATTTCTTGATTTAAAATAAATAAATAAAAACTGTTAAAAATTAAAAATGTTTGTTCAACAGGTGTGGCCATACATGCTGGGCCACTACAAATTTGGCTGCACCGAGAACGACAAACACTCCGTCGACGAGACCACGCACATGACGTACGAGCAGATCGTGGCCGAATGGATGGCCGTGGAAGCCATCATCAAGCAACGCGAGCGCGACACGCAGGCCGCCAAGCTCTCTTCGGAGAACAGCTCCGAGGGTCAGATTCCACTCCAAGGCCACGACCCGAGCCTGGACAGCGAAGTTTTTGAGTTGGAGGAAGACAACGACGATTATTTGGAAGCCGGCGAGGTTCGGTCGTCAATTCAAGGAAACGGCGAGATTAACACGATGTCGGCCGAGCAACGTGATATGATACGGAGGGAGTATGTCGTCCTGGAGTGTCGCAGCCCGTCGGAGCGAAAAGAAAGTCTCCCGGACCAGCAACAACAGGTAACAAAATTATCCATTAAATGTTTCAGTCGAACCCTCAGCAAAAGAGCTGACGGGGCAAGCTTTGATTGTTAAAAACAGATTACAGGATTGGAAAACTGTTACAAACGGCGTTATCTCCGTGTGTGATTGAGGATGTGCATGATAAAAACCAACCTGTGTATAAGTCAGCTCAGTCCATATCTACGTTCCGAGAAAACCATGAAAAATTGTCCATGATTTGAGGCTGGTTCCCTGGCTATACTGCATGGAAAACAGCCATAATGCCACGGTAGTCAGGAGCCTAGTCTTGTTCATATAAGTACGTCCTGGTTAAAGGTCATCTACAGGTGTGTCAGACGCCTTGGGTTGAACCTGAGGGCGTATATGACTGTGCTTATAGCTTAGCTGGTAGAGAATCTGCCTGGAGTGTCAAAGGTCTTGGGGAAAACATGAGGGGGTATACCACTGTGCCTCATAGCTCAGCTGGTAAAGCATCTGACCAGTATGTCTCTGGTTTGAATCCTGATGACGACCATATGATGTTTCTTTCATGTATAGCAGCGACAACTTAAGCACAAGCACAGTGACACTTCGGTGGACGAGGGAATTGGCGCCAGCATCGCGAGCTCGTCCAGCGTCAAATCGCGCGAGAGCTTAAAACACGCTAGCGTGACATGCAGCGAATCAGAGACGGGCCATGACCAAGACGTGGAAGAAGGCGAGGTCAGGGTGGAGTTATTCAACGGCGACGATACTTTGACGACGTCGCCCGAAGAGATCAAGGACGCACACATCGCGATCCCGAAGGATAAATGCCTGACGATAACGGACACGCTGTCGCCCGAGAATATTGCTGTGTCACCTGCATCTTCAAATGGCGGAGTTTACACAGTAAGGACGCACAGTTAACTTGGACCTCTCTCGCCCTTCCCATGTAAACAATCGTATTACCACTCTTCTGTGTAAAAATGTGCCACATTGAAATTCTAATTCCAAAATATGAGAATGTGAATTATGCTGTTGCTTTGGTTCCAGAATCCCTGGTGTTCTACAAAGCTAGTGTTTTTAAGGCAAAAAAAAGAACAAATTTTTACCCTAAAAATACAGCTTGGTAACCATTTTTAATCTCGAACAACTACAGTATCTAGGTATCTCCCCCCACCCCCCTCTCACCTACAATATTGAGAACAAAATTGAATTTTTTTCAGTTATGTGAGTCTTTCCACGGTAAAGGGGGCATTTTGGCAACACAGACCATATTTTCCAGAAAACACCTTTGCCTGGTCTCAAAAACAAAAGAAGTTTCAGTTGTTCTGAAGAGATAACTTAGGCCCAAAAAGGGTTACACATAGTGTGACAACATGCCTTTCTAAAAAACCTGTCTACAGATGTCCAATATACGCTCGTAACCGGGATGGACACTTGTATTACATTTTAGGCCGTCCCGGTTACGAGTGTATATTGGAAATTTGTACAAAGGGTTTTTAGAAAGGCATGTTGTCACACTATTTGTAACCCTTTTTGGGCCTAGGTTATCTTTTCAGAACAACTGAAACTTATTTCTTTTATTTTGAGACCAGACAAAGGTAATTCCTCGAAAATATGGTCTGTGTTGCCGAAATGCTCATACATGTATATCATATTTCTTTCCTGACAATGCAGACTGAGCTCTTGGACACGTTCAGTCTAAACCTTCACCGCGTGGACAAGGACGTGCAGCGCTGCGATCGCAACTATCACTACTTCAACGCAACCAATCTGGAGAAACTACGTAACATCATGTGCAGCTACGTATGGGAACACCTCGAAGTCGGCTACGTGCAGGGAATGTGCGATCTGGTTGCGCCACTGCTTGTTATTATAGATAACGGTACGTAAAAATCTCTAATTGTTAGCATATCCCCTGCCCGAGAAATAGTTAAAGGAAGGGACAACACTTGTTTAAAGTTATCGATGAATTTAATCAAAAATATTACTGATCTATTGCCCGGTGCATAAACCTTTATCAGAATCAGAGAATCTTGTTTTCAACGTCCTCTCAAGTCCGAGCGGCAAACTGCAAAAGATGGTGACTTACATGAAGCGTACAGAGTTAGGCAACCCTTTGCAAGTGTTGTCCCTTCCTTTAAGACTTGTAACCGTTACATTTTAGGCCGTCCCAGTTACGAGTGTATATTGAAAATTTGTACACAAGGTTTTTAGAAAGGCATGTTGTAACCCTTTTTGGGCCTAAGTTATCTCTTCAGAACAACTGAAACTTATTTATTTTATTTTGAGACCAGACAAAGGTATTTTCTGGAAAATATGGTCTGTGTTGCCAAAATGCCCTCTTTACCGTGGAAAGACTTATGCAGTTGCGTAAGCCCACTTGTGCAACATTATATTGCGTAAGTTGCTCAACATTCTTCCGAAGATAACACGCAAGCTATGGGGCTTGCGCATTTGTCAAAAGTTGCGCAAGCTGCGCAATGTTTCGTGAAATCGACCGCTGATGGCATTCAAAACTCAGTTGTATTTTCCCTCCGAAGATGGCTGGGTCATTAAACACTATCAATGAAATGTAAGTAAGAAGTGAGAAAAAAGCATAGAGGTTTTTACGAGTGTCTGTTTTCTTCAACTAATGTGTTTGTATTTGTTTTGTTTCAGAGGCCAAAACATACAGCTGTTTCTGTGAACTGATGAAAAGAATGAGCAAGAATTTCCCCCACGGTGGGGCCATGGATACACACTTCGCTAACATGAGGTCCCTTATACAGGTATGGGAGAAGAATGACGTTTTTGATTACAACTTTTGTGCATTTCCATGACAATAGCCCGCAAGCGAAATGACGTAACAATCCCTCTCTGCGCAAAGCATGATGGGATTAAATGTACTCGACGAACCGCTGCTCATTGTGTGTGTGTTGAGTGTATTAAACTCACTATAGTTTTTATCGTGCTCTTTAACTGATTGGGATGCAGTTAGCCCTCCGCACTAGAGCAACAAACTGGTAACAAACTTTTACGTTAGCGAAGCGCTTACAACGTTGAATTCATGTACCAATGCTATTGATCACGTTCACAGATGCCATCTTCGTAGGAAAAAATGTTACTGCGTATTTAACGCCATAAAGTACGCGCACGCACACGCTGGAACATGTTCTAAAGCGCGTGTTGCTCGAAATTTGTGGATTTGTTTGTATTGTTGATGTCATCTCATTCGGTCTACACACAAAATAGTTGTACGTAAAAACTTTTAACCTTTTTCATTTAGTAAAGACCAGGCAGTTTAGCATCAATTATATTTCATCAATTAGCCAGGTTTCTGATCTTGATCAATTTTCCCTTCTCGTCAGATCCTGGACTCGGAAATTTTTGAGCTGATGCACCAGAACGGAGACTACACTCATTTCTATTTCTGCTATCGCTGGTTTCTGTTGGACTTTAAGAGAGGTTGGTGCTAGATAGAATTGCCAAAGAGTCCCCTCTGTTAAATCTCAATTGTGACCAGGGGCTGTTTTCACAAAGTGCTAGCTACAATCCTTCATTCATAACACCAGTTGCGATGGGTTAAACCACCATGTATTTCGAGTAATGTGCATCTCGAGTTACAAAGGATCACATAGCACTGTGTGAAATTTTGTAGTTTATCAACAAATATGTAATGCTGTTGTTCCTGTTTTTAAAAGTTTCCCAATCATGTAATCTGTCTTTTGATCTTGATCCATACGTGGCGACGGATAATTATCTATTTAACACGTTGACTACCGAGCATAGTTTCACAGGGCGTTCCCATTTTCTATGAGTATACTCGTAGTGGCAGAATCCGGTACACCTGTTACAAGTATCCTCGTAGTCGGCAGTCAACGTGTTATATTGTCTGTGGTTCTCGGCAAATTCTAATTTATTTTTTTTCGAGCGAATTTTTAAAGTATTTACTTTATTTTAATTTAAAAAAAAACATACTTTGTATTTTAGATATCGGCAACCCTGTAAAAAAAAACACTGTTTTATCCGGGTTTTTTAAATATTTTGTTAGTCGTACCTACCCTTGCCTAAATGTGACGTCCTGTGTTTGGTCTGTAATACGCAGCGTACAGCGTGCCCTCTGGACTAGGGGCCTTTCAAATCTCTTTTCTTCTGTCTCGGAAAGGAGAAAACAGATTAGACAGATCACTAGTCCAGAGGGCGCGATGTACAGACCAAACACGAGAAGTCTACGCCTTACCATGAGTTTAATTATTGGCACACCGCCAATAATTCGAAATAGTGACAGTAATTTTGCGATAACTGGTCCATTTGAAAGTCAATAACTTTTATGTTTCTAGAAAAATATCAATTCAAAAAAACTTTATTTTTCGAGGTGCCACACCCAAAATCCACAAATTTCTAAAGACCTATTCTTAACAATCTTTGACCATAATATTTTTGATTCTTGTCCAATTCAGAGCTTGTGTACGACGACACGTTTGTGGTATGGGAGACCATTTGGGCAGCCAAACACTGCGCTTCGAGGGATTTCGTTCTGTTCATTGCATTGGCGCTGGTGGAGTATTATCGCGACATCATACTGGATAATAACATGGACTTCACTGATATCATTAAGTTCTTTAACGGTGGGTTGTTTTATACAATGATCCAGGGTTGTGACAAGTTTTCCTCTGGTAGCGTCCCAAGTCAAGTCAAACTGCCTTTGAGTCCCAAGTCGAGTCAAGTCAAACTGCCCTCGAGTCCCAAGTCAAGTCAAGTCAAGTCAAACTGCCCTCGAGTCCCAAGTCAAGTTAAGTCAAGTCAAACTGCCTTTGAGTCTCAAGTCAAGTCAAACTGCCTTCGAGTCCTAAGTCAAGTCAAGTCAAACTGCCTTCGAGTCCCAAGTCAAGTCAAGTCAAGTCAAACTGCCTTCGAGTCCCAAGTCAAGTCAAGTCAAACTGCCCTCGAGTCCCAAGTCAAGTCAAGTGAAACTGCCTTTGAGTCTCAAGTCAAGTCAAGTCATACTGCCTTTGAGTCCCAAGTCAAGTCAAGTCAAACTGCCTTCGAGTCCCAAGTCGAGTCAAGTCAAACTGCCTTCGAGTCCCAAGTCAAGTCAAGTCAAACTGCCTTTGAATCCCAAGTCAAGTCAAACTGCCTTCGAGTCCTAAGTCAAGTCAAGTCAAACTGCCTTCTAGTCCCAAGTCAAGTCAAGTCAAGTCAAACTGCCTTTGAGTCCCAAGTCAAGTCATTTGACACCCATGACAAGCCAAGTAGTCACAACAGTAAATTTGTTCAAGCTAATTTTAAAATGAGTCTAAACACTGAAACTTGCATTCATATAAGATATTTTTGTTGTTCTTTGCTGGGCATATATTGCATGTTTAAGCACAGCTTAGCTGTCCTCAATATGGGGGGAAAAACAAACTTCATTTTTGGCAGAGTCAGTCCTAGTCAAATCAAGTCATTTGAGGTTCGACTCTCAAGTCAAGTCAGTGAAAATCGAGACTCGAGTCGACTAAAACCAGTGAACTGTTTCCTTACGCTTTAGCAATGAATGTTTTAGATTACCTTGGTAACCGACATCACACTTTGGTGGTCATCGTCAAGTCAAACTGCCTTTGAGTCCCAAGTCGAGTCAAGTCAAACTGCCCTCGAGTCCCAAGTCAAGTCAAGTCAAGTCAAACTGCCCTCGAGTCCCAAGTCAAGTTAAGTCAAGTCAAACTGCCTTTGAGTCTCAAGTCAAGTCAAACTGCCTTCGAGTCCTAAGTCAAGTCAAGTCAAACTGCCTTCGAGTCCCAAGTCAAGTCAAGTCAAGTCAAACTGCCTTCGAGTCCCAAGTCAAGTCAAGTCAAACTGCCCTCGAGTCCCAAGTCAAGTCAAGTGAAACTGCCTTTGAGTCTCAAGTCAAGTCAAGTCATACTGCCTTTGAGTCCCAAGTCAAGTCAAGTCAAACTGCCTTCGAGTCCCAAGTCGAGTCAAGTCAAACTGCCTTCGAGTCCCAAGTCAAGTCAAGTCAAACTGCCTTTGAATCCCAAGTCAAGTCAAACTGCCTTCGAGTCCTAAGTCAAGTCAAGTCAAACTGCCTTCTAGTCCCAAGTCAAGTCAAGTCAAGTCAAACTGCCTTTGAGTCCCAAGTCAAGTCATTTGACACCCATGACAAGCCAAGTAGTCACAACAGTAAATTTGTTCAAGCTAATTTTAAAATGAGTCTAAACACTGAAACTTGCATTCATATAAGATATTTTTGTTGTTCTTTGCTGGGCATATATTGCATGTTTAAGCACAGCTTAGCTGTCCTCAATATGGGGGGAAAAACAAACTTCATTTTTGGCAGAGTCAGTCCTAGTCAAATCAAGTCATTTGAGGTTCGACTCTCAAGTCAAGTCAGTGAAAATCGAGACTCGAGTCGACTAAAACCAGTGAACTGTTTCCTTACGCTTTAGCAATGAATGTTTTAGATTACCTTGGTAACCGACATCACACTTTGGTGGTCATCGTTAAAAATGGACATAAATCATTTGGTTTTGTGGGATTTTGTTTTCCGCAGAGATGGCCGAAAGACATGATGCAAAGGCAATACTGAAGGTGGCACGGGACTTGGTATACAGGGTTCAGACACTAATTGAGAACAAGTAAACATTGGACATTTCTGGCAGGTAGGAACTTTTAGTATGATTCTGAATATGTGATTTCTTCTGGAGTTAATAACCAAGGGACCACTGGGGTGAGTTAATTTGATACAAATGTGGACATGAGTTTGTGAAATTTTGATGCAGTGAAAAACAACTTGGCTCCATCGGGATTCGAACCGCAGACCTTCTGCTTAATGTGCAGACACCCTACCAATTGAGCTATGAAGCCAAGTGATTTCTTGCAGGGGTGGTTATCTAATTGAAGGGTTTATCCCTCTGTAGCTCACATGATAGCCAATCCCAATCAGTGAGGAACAATTGCAGTACCATGTTTCGAGTCCACCAGTTGGCTTCATAGCTCAACTGTTAGGGCGTCTGCATGTAATGCAGAAGGTCCACGGTTCGAATCCCAAGTTGTTTTTCACTGAATCCAGATTTCCCAAACTCTTGGACATGATAGGACTATAAATTCCCCTTTCATTTTCGTTGTCATTTTTTAAAAATATTGCTCAAAGTCTTTAATATTCTTTTCTGTAAAAACCATGCATTGTTTCAGATAATAATAATAATAATAATGAATATTTGTAATGCGCCGGTATCCATCAAAAAGATGCTCAAAAAGACACTTAAGTAGGGTACGGCTACCCGAACAGAAAAAATATAACTCCGTCTTAATATCGGCGGTCATATATTTTTATCTCATAGGTCCCATGTTAGTGCTCTTGTGTCTGCAACACCGAAGACGACAGCTGAACTGCGACATATTGTTAAATCCCACCCTCTTCAACTTTTCCTAAACTACCTCTGTTTTCTGTCCCCCTCTGCACCCCTCTTCTGTCTACCCATCATTCACACACCACAGTGTCACTGATAATGTCATCGTTACTTTAAAATGGTTGTCATTGTCACTGCCATTGTCTGTCACCGTGTAACGATTATCACTATTTGTAATATGCCACTGCCTGTCACCACGTAAATACCCCTACTGTCCTTGCCATTGCCTGTCACCACGTAGCAACTGTCACACTGTCATTACCATTGTTTGTCACCATGTTACAACTGTCACACTGTCCTTGCCATTGTCTGTCACCATGTAACAGTTGTTACTGATTGTAATATGCCATTCCCTGTCACCACATAACTGTCATACTGTCATTGCCATTGTCTGTCACCATGTAACAACTGTCACACTGTCCTTGCCATTGTCTGTCACCATGTAACAGTTGTTACTAATTGTAATATGCCATTGCCTGTCACCATGTAACAACTGTCACACTGTCATTACCATTGTCTGTGATCGTGCAACAGTTGTTACCGTTTGTCAATATGCCATTCTTTTTATTTCGTATCCACTTTTCAGTTGGTCATATTTCTTGTTATTTGTGCAACAATAATGCACTCATTCAGCACAATGTCTATTGTTTCTTGGGTATAGTTCTTATTTAAAATACTGACATCACCAACTACTAACTGCCATCGTGTCATTGTGTTGTCATTTTAAACACTGTCATTGCATGTCACAGTTTCCAAATGTCATTCCTAAATGTCACTGCCACCACGTCATTGCATGCCATTAAAGCACAACACGGCCACAAACTGTCTAACACTCTATCAGCATTATGTGGAGAGAGACTTAAATGCTAAATTGTATCTTTAACAATTAACTTTAAATACGTAAAGTGTAATAATTACATGTTATAGTTTCATATTGTGTTTAAAAATTAGTGTATATAGCCAGAGTACTCGGTTTGTACAGATGAAATGTGCAAAATTGAACTGTAAATGTATTTGTGTGTCTAAATAATACAGTACTTAATTTCACGTGTTAACGATACAAAAAGCAGATGTCTATGTACATGTATTGTACAAAATGTAGAAAGTACTCGTTTTATAAGAGCCGAGAAATTACTGTGGTCAAAATGAAAATGTGTGTGGTATGTTTATGGAAACGTAGTATGTAGTCAAAAAATTTGGTCGGAAGGACAATTTAGAAAAAAAAACTGATTTTATTTATTTATTTTTTAACTTTGTTTTAAAATGGCAATTAAGAGTGCATTGGTAAGGGACAACATTCAATTGATATTTTTTTTTTATTACGGTAAAAAAAATTGCAGTTGAAATAGGCGGCAAATTCTTTTAACAGAATAATGTGGCATTTGTGCACAAAACACAAACACATAATAATTCCAGATGCATGATTTGAATGATATTAAACTTAGGTGAATGTTGTATGTTTAAAAGTCAGATTGTTTTTAGTTATAAAACCGAAGATTTGTAAAATATCCGTGTGTAGCTATATAAACTCCTCAAAAAAAGTTCGGAAAGTCAAGTTTGACTGACGATTTATCTCTTGTTACTAAATAATTTCCCCTGAATTTGGTATCATTGGAAAGCCCTGTTATTCCTCTTTACAGTGATGTGTCATTTGTTATAATTAATCAATTGGGGGACGTGCAGTATAGCGGAATACAGGGGTGGGTGGAAAGTGAAATGTCACAAAATTCACTGCTATTGTCAAAAAGTGCATTTCCCTTTTGCCTGGAGGATGGGAATGTGTTAATGCACTTTTTGACAATAGCAATGCATTTTGTGACATTTCACTTTACACCCGCCCCCGTATTCAGCCGTGTTGCACATCCCCCAATTGCTTAATCGTAACAAATGACACATCATCGTAAAGAGGAATAACAGGGCTTTCCAATGATATAAAATTCAAGAGATAAATCGTCAGTCAAACGTGACTTTCCAAACTTTTTTGAGGAGTTTACATGTAACTAAGGACTGTGTACATCAATTGACGCTAAGTATTCTGTTGTGTAATTATAAAACTGTACAGGTGGCATACACACATACATGTATTCATAAACGTTTAAGATCTGGGGCGAAATGTACAAAGCTGCTTACAAAATGTTGCTTGTAAAATACAGATGCTAAGCAATATAACACATGGGACACACTTCAAGGCAGTATACACTGTGTGCAATTTTTAGGGGCTGGTAAGAAAATGTGCTCACTGAATATTTCTGTGGTAAGCAGCTTTTTACAATTGGCCCAACTAGTAAGCAAGCAAGTAAATGTATTCCCCCCTTATTGTAAGGCCTAATTTCATAAGGCTGGTTAGCAGCAAATTTTTCATGCGGAGGACCAGTCAAATATGCGATTTCTGGTATTTTAGCTGGTAACCCATTCCCAGTATTCTGTGGTAAGCAAATTTGTTTAGCATCTGTGAGATTTGGCCCTACTTGTTAAAAGTATGGCAATGTATTCTGTATTATCAGTGTTGCCCAGTACTGTGCGTAATTCATAAGATCGTGTTCAATTGTATGGCGTCGCTAACGTAAGTATTGTGCTTATATATATTTTGCATGAAGTGCATCTGACATTGTGCATGTACACAAGTTGCAATATTTGTTAGTTTTTTTTAAATTTGTTAGCACATGGTTGTATACTTGTATTTGTACAGTCACTCATGGCAACTATTTAAGATTTTGGCTGCGTTCGAGTGCTGCGTTTTGTGTTAAAGGTACGTTGTGAGCACTTGGCAAGGATATATATCACCTTGAATTTTTAATTTGAACGAAAACAAAGAATAATTGTGGCCCACTTTGGAAAAAGGTATTTGAATGTCGCTTAAAGGCCCATTGTATCATTTGCAATGACCCAATTTTGTTTTTCATGAGTTGACAAGAAAAACCTTACTCAAAGTGTTGATAGCAATGGTAACAAACACCACATGAATTTATTTCCATCCAAAATGGTATTTCATGTTGGAAATTGACAACCGAAGGTTGTACTCAATCCATATATAGATTTTCAAGGTTTTCTGAAGCATTGATGCATCTAAGTAGCTAAATTTTCTTCAGGGTAGTTTACCAACATTCTTCCTTAGATATGTTACACTCTTCTTCCACGAATCTGTAACAAGTTTGATCTTGCAAATGATATATAGGCCTTTTAAGTGAAAAGTAAGTTACATGCATAGCTGGAAAGCCCCCAATGTAATATTTTGTTTAAAGGGGCTTGTTCAGATTTTTTTCAGAAAATGATTTTAGTTCTAACCTAAATATCATATAAAAGCCTCCCCAAAATACTATCCATGGGAAGAAAACAGGAAGTTTGCAATCTCCAATTTGGACGTGGAAGCAAAAAGGTTGATGTGAAGCCCAATATTGTTACAAATTCAGTTGTTTTAAAAATGTATTTCTTAATTTAAGCCACAGATTAAAGCCTCGTCACTGGCAAACATTTTACATAAAACGTGACCAAACTTGAAGTTTGGTCATGTTTTTTAGAAAAGTTTGCAGGTGTGGACGGCACATAAAACATTAACAAACAGCAATAAAAAATAACCGAAAAATCCTATACTACAGCTGTAAAAAAAAAGTTCATATTGCAAAATTACTCATTTTTTAAACAGGCCCCCCATTTTTGTGACACATTGAAATTCCGATTCTTGCAGTAACTACATTCCTAATTATTTTTTCGGGCAACAAGGTACAACCATGTGAATAGTTGTTTAGCTTTAAAAAGTGCAATATTAAAGTATCCATTCCACATGTAAGTTTGTGTTACACTATAATGTTAATGAATGTACATGCAATTGTATTAATACTAGATGTGTTAAATGGAATAAATATTTATGTATGAATGAAGATCGGATTGTTTGACTTAAAAGTTCTAGTATACAATAAGCCTTTTCATATGGGTATGTAACGTCAATGTGTCATAGGATGACATGCTGCATGTAGCTCATTGTAAGGCCATTTTCACGGTAACTGACATTACATGTAACGTTAGTTACTGTGAAAATGCTTATTTGCTGTTATAAATCGTTTGATTTTAAAGGCAGTATACATGATTGGTATCTCGAAAATCAGAAATTTCACAGATTTACGCCCAACCTACACAATATAAACGTGACTGTAGAAAACTTCCCCTGAAATGGTTTTGTCTAAAGAGCTGTAGTCTTTGAGAAATGAGTAAAACAATTAGTTTTCGTCTAACGAGACAAATTCAATTCGTCCAAATGCTACTTCGCCCCAAAACCACTTCGTGCACAGGCCGTGGTTCAGTGTGAAATGGTTCAGGGGAAGTAGTTTTGGGGCGAAATGACTGCAAACCCTTTTGTGACTGTTTTTTTCAAAAGTTAGACGAAGTACGGAGCTGGTTTTCGCTCGGGTTGGTTTTAATCATGCATATCTTCAATCACACAGGGGGATAACAAAACTATTTGTAACAGTTTACCAATCATGTACCGGGTATACTATCTTTAAGCAAGAAATTAGCTATTAACGAAACACTCATGTAAATAAGACATTTTAAGTCGTTTTTATTTTCCAACTAAAACACTTTAGGAACACAATGTTTTAGGACTGTGTTCCACTTTATACACACACGTTGGCAGTGTTGTTTTCTTTGGAAAGAGCATCGTCACAACTTTGTACAAAACTGTTGTATCCTTGTGAAAATGTTAAAAAAATATTAGATTTTCAGAAATTCTGAATTTGACATGGGTCCCAAATCATGTTTTGTTAACGCAGGGATTATTTCAAACATTGCTGTGCATAGGCGCGGGTTTATTTTTAGTTGAAGCATGGACGAAGGAAAACAACTGAACTCATTAACCATGCACAGTAAAGTATTATGTTGATGCACTGTCATTGTACACCACAAGGTGGCTTTGTTATAAAGGTTTTTGGCCATTTCTCTCGGAAATTACTGCGAGTGTAGACATCAAATGCAGTAAGAACCGAGTTTCTCCTCAACGTGTTTACTAGTCCTCTGCTGCACCAATGCAGAGATCTCGGCTTGTTTACACGTCCTCCGGCGTCAAATGGTTAAAAGTAAAATTTCATGTCAAACTGGAAATGAAGATCTAACTAACATACAGTTCGTGTAACCAAATCCTGTGGATAAATATTGGCACGAACTGCACGTTAAAAAATGTCATAGCAGTCATGTGTAAACATGCAGTTTTTTAAACCAAATACATGTAAATTGTCTTTTTACTACATAGCTATTCAATGGCCAGGTGAGTTTAAATACTGGTAATAATTAGGGTCAATTCACACAGCCTTTTCGCGTGTAAATGTGATGTGCGTCGCTTTGAAAAAAAAGCGGTATTGAGGAAATTTTTAGTAGGACGCGCTAAAAATCACAGAATCGACTTGGGCGGAATTTTTTTTGTGATTCAGTGATTTTCAGTGCGTCAATCTACTCCAAATTCCTTCTATGCCGCTTTTTCTCGAAGCGTCGTATTTACACACGAAAAGGCTCTGTGTATCCATCCTTAAAGGCAAGGCTCGTCAGAAATGCGCGCACGCGCATTGCCGACGAGCCTTCTAATTAAAGGTCTTTATTTCTGCTTGCAACAAAATTCATGTAACTTTACAATAATTTCCTGAATATAATATATTGTGTTTGTATGGACAATTCCATGTTGTACACTTTTAATAAATAGATGCCTGTACACGGAAACACAAACACAAGTAGCATACAAATACGTGTACATGTATACACAATTTCTGTACAATGGAGCCGCATTTGAAATGCACACAGACAATAACTTGAATAATAATATGTCATATTGATGTTAAATCGTAAAATATAGATACGCAAGGCGTACAAAAAATAGCGCGTATGTGTTAATTTTTTATTATTATTTTTTTTTTAAAAGATTGCTTGCCTGATAAAGAAACTTGCCACACACCATCATTTTTCCTTACTGAATGACATAAATTTTTATAAAGTTTATAAATATTTTATCTTTCATAATTTTCCTTAAAACAACATGACCGCAGATTGAAGTACATACATGTACTTGAAAGGAGGGGTGTACTTCAATTGAAGGAATCCCCACACGAGGAGCATGCACAATGCATTTTATGTGTTCCTTGGAAAGGCACTCAGAAAAATAGTAAAATTCCATGCGTACCGGTACTTCGATTGAAGTCTGCATCCTTTGATCGAAGTGTAATCCTTTGTTGCAAGTACATGTATGCATTTCGATCTGTGGTTGGTCCTGTTTTTATAAGAAAATCCAACCAACAAATTGCTGATTAAACTCATGTTGTATTTTTGTTTTAGGCAACCAAACACGTATTTTCATGACGTTGAAAACGTGTTTTTGACTTTGGTTGCGAAAACAGGGACCAGTTGTACAAATGCTTAACAGAGGGCGCTAACTACTTGTCACTGTCGTAACCGAAGATGTTGTAAAAGTCTTATCCGAAACAGTGGCAACTGAAGTGGTGACACTTGGAGCTAAGGTAGGTTGGGTTGTTGGCGCGTTAATGCTCGTTAATTGTGTTGGGGTGGGAAGGGTCAAGTCCTTGGCCGGTATCCCGTTACTCATTGAGGTAGTACCAAGCCACGCACTGGTATCCGGCAGCGTCGCAGGCACGACAGTGTGCACTAATACGCCATTAGTCGCTTTACCGGTTTCCGTTACTGGCACGGCTGCACTGCTAGCGAAACTAATCGGGGATATAACTGGTACTTGTCCGGCAAACGGGAACCTGTATTGTGAATACTGGCTGAACGACAACGTAGTTGGTAATGTGGGTGCCGTGACGAGTGCTCGGTTGGTGTTCAGCAACGGATTGAATGAAACGGCTCCGATCGTAACGACCGGGGGTACCGGTATAGCGGTCGATGTCATATGGGATATGCTAGGGTTTGTTCCCATTACGGTCGTGGCAACTTGGGGAATATTCCCGGCCGTAGGGCCATATACGGAATGTCGGATTACCGGTTGCGGAGAGAGGGTGGTTTTGACGAGTGAAGGGGCTATAGTGTATGCCGCAATCGGAGGCTGCGTAAACAGAACTTGGGTAAGCGCGGGTTGGATGGGAACCGGGGACATAAACGGGTAGCCACCGGTTATGGGCGTGGTGTACGATAGCGTCTGGAGTTTGGCTTGGGATGTAGAAGAGGCTTTCATTGGTTGCGTCACGGCATGACTGACCAATGGTAGCGAGGCAGTGCGCAGTTTCGCTTGAGTGCCAGTTTTACCCTCCACATTCGTCAAATGTGGAGTAACATTCCTTGAACTTGCAAGCATGGCTTGACTAAGCAGAGCTACGTTAGCGGCTGTCAGAACACTGGGATTGGTTAAACTTGGCCGTAACATAGCGGTCGCAAGTCCTGCAGACGCGGGATAGTGGGGAATAGAGGGTAACATTACATTATGACCGATAAGATTCTGTACATCCATTCCCAATGGGGCAGTTACTGGCTGCGTGCTTACTGGTACTGCATGTACGCCTTGTTTATTAACAGATGTCACATTAACGCCCTTTTTGCTAGCAGTTTTCGACGGTACGCTTGACAACGATTCTTTCGATGTTACTAAGGTGAGCGGCTTGGCTACGTGACTCATTACGATTGTTTCCATTCCCACGGGCGATTTCGGAACAATATCTTTCATCTGCAGGCGAGGATTGAAGGGGTGTTTGTTAATGACTTTACTGTCCGATCGTCTGACGGGTTGCCTGATGACCATTGACTGTTTCCCGAGAAGTTGACTGACCGTTTGTCGCGTCACGCCTGACGTACTCGCTGCCGTACTAACAGATACTGTTGCTGCAGTCACCGACCCCATGCTAGATTTTGATTGGACGGCAGGTTCAGATGCAACCGTTGTATGCAAATTAGTCCTTGAAGGCAGTTTCCATTGTTGTGGCAACCTATTCTGCGCTTTGTTTTTCAAGTGTTCTTGGACTGCGGACAGGGCGGAGGTGTGGCTATCGAATTGTCGCTCAATGTTAGAGGTAATTTTGGCCTGTGTTGGTTTGCTGGATGTTTGTTTTGGACGGCCCAGCTTTGACGCTGTTGCTTGCTGCGTCGCGCCTTGTGGCGCTGGCGACTGGGGCCGTGCGACAATATTTTGCGTCACAGCGATTTGTGGGGTCGCCCGTGCAGTATCTTGCACAAGTGAAGTCGCAACTTCTTTCATAGATGTCGCATTATCAGTGTCTGCCTTAGTTCCCTGCTGCTTCTGCAGTTGTTCCACTGCCTTTACCGTAACCGGTACCGCGATACCCTGCGCGTCTGCACTCATGCTTGTCGGTACAGGTACATGAGTGACAATTTGTCTGCTAATCAGGAAGGGACCCGACTGTTCCTTCACTGACTGTGTGACCTTGATTACATGATCAGGCAGGACATCAGGCTTGGGTGCCAGGTAACTAGATTCAGGATAGTAGTTCTTCTGGATGGATTCCCCCATTCGCACCTCCGGAGACTGCGCTCGTGATTTTCTTTCTTCTTCTTCCGCTTCTATAAGTACACAAAATAGTTTAACAAAATGAACATCTACTGAGAACTAAAAGGGAATTTGCTCATTCTAATTATTGACTGCGGGGAAACATCAAGGAGTATACTACTGTGCCTCATAGCTCAGCTGGTAGAGCATCTGCCCGGTGTGTCAGAGGTCTGGGGGAAACCTGAAGGAATATACCACTGTGCCTCGTAGCTCAGCTGGTGGAGCATCTGCCCGCTGAGTGGGAGGTCTTGGGGGGAAAACCCGAGGGAGTATACCACTGTGCCTCATAACTCAGCTGGTAGAGAATCTGCCTGGTGTGTCAGAGGTCTTGGGGAAACCTGAGGGAGTATACAACTGTGCCTTATAGCTCAGCTATGTTCGCATCAAACATAACCTTTCATGTACCCATTTACTCTTGAGTGGAGAAGATACAAGTTATGGCAAAGTACCTTGCCCAAGGACATATGCACCAGAGAAAGCCACAAACTCGAACCTTTAACCAGTAGATTTAACCAAGGTTATAGATTCAGTCCAAAACACCACTCAGCCATAATGCCCACACAATAATTTTACACATGCGCATTGTAACTCAAGGGCGTACCGCTCAAGAGTACAAGCGCCCTCTAGTATTGAGCTGCAAACACAAACCTGAGGCAGTGGAGGTACTCGTCGAAACAGAATCTCGATCGTCTTCTTTTTCCACTTCTTCCAACTCCATTTCAGCCCCGCCCTCTTCCTCCGCCCCCTCCTCTTCCAGTTTAATCTCTGGCTTTTCTTTCGTCCAAGGTGGCAGTGGGCATCCGCTTAGCTTGGCTAGTCTTTCCTGGTACTGGATCTTTTGCCGAGCGAGTCGTTCTGTTTCGTATTCGAGCTCTCTCTCCTTTCTCTTTAAAGCCTGGCAGAAAAGAAAAGGTTAGAACAAAATCAATTTTTTTGAAAAATCAGGTCACGCTCCTTTACTTTAACTACAAGATTCTACCAGAAACAGGAAATGTCACATTTCATTGCTGTAGGAGTCACTTTGCTAAAACAGGTCCTCTTGGACCTGGAGGAAATCACTGAAGCAGAACAGTCTTGAAAGTGATTCCAAAGTGATTGGTTGATCAGTACCTTGTTATCCAAAAGTTTCCTATATTCCTGTTCTGCTCAATAATTTATATTTTAAGAAAATCGCGATTAATTTTTTGGGAAAGTATAGAACGTTTCTTTAGCCTAACCTGCAAGATTTTCCCCAAACCAATCACATTGATGATTTCTCAAGTTTGTGAGAAAACGAAAAACGTCCAGGAAAGAAAAACAAAAGAATCACACACAAAAAGAAAGAATAAATAAATAAATAAAGACAAACCTGTAAGTATCTGAAAGCTCCCTGAAGAATGCTTAGATTCGAAGGCTTCAACTTTTTGTCTCCCATGCTTGGGACCTGGTTTCGCAAATTGTCAAAACAATCCTTTAGGTGGGCCCTTCTATTTTTCTCCAGTTTGTTGTGAACTTCTCTTGTTCCAGATCTGTTGAAAAATGACAATTTTGAGTATGTAAAGTCATAAACTGTCATGCTTCCACAGTCCTTTTCTCCTACTCACCTCGGAGAGAATTGGGAAGTTGATCATGGCTTCAGACCTTATGTGCAAAACAAAGGTCTAAGTATTTCCTCACAAAATCTGAAATTTTTCCCACTCAACATTTTTTTTTTTTTTTCATCAAATCTGCACATTCCAATGCTAGATAAGTCATTATATAAATAAAACACTTCTGATTAACTTTCCAACTCTTACCCTCCCCTCTTTCCTGGCACTCCTGACCCCAATTTGTTCACCCTTCCAGCCCCAGACCTGCCCTTTGTTCCCCTTATTTGATTTCCACTCCAACCCATCTTTCTGCCTGACTGCTTCTCTTTGCGCTCCTCCCAGCATAATGTTTTATGTGCTTTTGTTGGCATGTCCTTGTCATTTTGCCCTTGAAGAAGACTGCTAGGGTCTGAACGTAAGGCCACTAGTCCTGCTGTTTGTGTATTGTAAAATATAAAAAAAATATTTGCAAGGTTTAAAGTCTGAGAAACACGTTTTTGCCCAGTTTGACTATCCTGAAACACAAGTTAAAAGGATCATGTCTTGTTTTTGTTTGTTTGTTTGTTTTTGGTCTTACTTTTTGTCATCTCCTTCATCCAAAGTGTCCGTGTTAGAAGTAGAAACATTTTGCTTGCTGTAGGACACCCTTGGACTCAACGATGTATGTGACCCTGGCGACGACGAAGGGCTGCTATATACGACCGGAAAACTCGCACCGCTTGCGGAGCAAATGTCTTTTGTGGTGTAACTCTGACTAATTTGCTCATCTAGATAGGGAAACAAAAGTAATGAGAAAACATCTCAATATCTTGAAGTTAGACACAAAATAAAATACGGAATTAATAATGTGAAAAATAATTCAGCATTTAAAAAGTGGATAGTTTTGTTGGTCAGAAAAAAATGTTATTTAAAGGAGAAAAAAAATAAACTTCACTTATTGTTCGGGCAACACGTGCCTCTAATTTGCATATGAACCCGGACGTAGACTCCGCCCCTGACCCCTCCTACCGACTCGTATTACAGTCACGTGAGATCTCCCTTGCGGTCACAAGTCATGAATATTCAAATTGTATGAAAACAACATGGAGCGTACACGCAGCAGCCGAAGCGAAGGTCACACCAAAATCGAGACGAGACAACGCGAAATTGTTTCCAGAAATTAAAAAGATCTAATGAGCTACAATCATTAGAATGAAACACAAATTATGATTAAAACGTGGCGATTAAAATGATTGAAGATGTTTCAAAATAGTACGCGATAATGTGTCTTTTAGAAACGTTTTTAGTTACCGTTGTGTGCACTTGTTGTAGTTGTACTCGCCGCCGCTTGCCGCCGGATTTGATCCGACCACTCCACGAACTTTGCAGCTTCCAAGAGCGTGTCGATACTCATGTTTACTCTGCCGATCTCAACTAGGGTTTCGTTATTCTCACCCTGGATTCAGGCTGCGCCCTTTCGAGAATGCGATCGCAGATTTTCGTTGCCTTAAATTGTGAAAATTTCGGTGTTTTCGAACGATAGAAGAAAGATGGCGTAGAGTCTAGGAATATTTTCGTGACATAACACTGTGCGTGACTAGCGTGTGCTCACTCGCACGATATGCATGTGGGCGAGCCGCCGACCACCACGCGCACGTATGACATCAAAACATATAATGGTTTGTTCATTTTTCTGTAGGGGGTAAGTACACGTGTCTGGCAATTCTTCCTAAACATAATACATTGTCACTTCGCTAAAGCACAATAGTCTGAACATAAAAAAATTTCAGCTTACTTAAATGATACTCTATAATATCAAATATGCTTTTAAAATGTCCATATTTTGAAAATTCGTCAGCGTGTTTCGTATTGTATTTTTCAACAACCCTAAGTATAATGGAAGCGCTCATAATTAATTAGCTAATCGTTCATTGGTCAGTCGTGCTGCTTGTTTACTACGCACCTGCAGTCACGTGGACCTTGACAAGCAGTCTAGTAAATGCCTCTAATACCTGCAAAGTGGCCTTCCTCTGTGCTCGTAGCCATACTAATATGCAAAAACATGCAAATATTCTATTTTCGGATCGATGACGCTTATTTACACGTGACATCGACATTGTCGTCTCGCCACTTGCACCATTTTCTCCACGTTCGTCTCTGCTTGCACTGCCTGCATATGCTGCGCGCGCTTTGCACAACACATTTTGTGCACGTGTGATCGACTATGGTCATGATATGTGTGACGTGGTTTTTACACTATACTGAGCCGGGATCCTTCCTTTGCTTTGTTGGCAAATCATTACTAACCGATGTCATATGCACAGAAAAGGCACACGCATGCATAAAATACATGTACACCCAAGAATCAATCTATCATGCATCCTGTGTAATTTTTGCAGTGTTAATACGGAAGCTAAACTATACTGGTGACTGGACAATCAATATATCATGGTCAAGGTTCCTTCCTCCATGGACTGGCTCTATGCTCCATGCTTCCTCCATGATCAATACAATAGAATATTAAAGGAGCGGGACCAGATTGTTCAAAAAAATGGATTTCGTTCTTAAAGGCACAGGCTCGCGCTTGTCCGCAATGCGCGCGCGCCAAGTTCGTGCCACGAAATATAGGCAGCTCCGTGCGGTGCCTTTGCTACATGGAGTTGCATGCGTATTTCTTGGCACGAATTTGGCGCGCGCATTGCTTTATACGAGCCCCTGCTTTAACCTAACAATCATATGAAATACCTCCCCAAAATACTATCCATGGGAAGAAAATTTGGATGTTGATTACGAAACAAAAAGGTTCGTGCAATCACTGCACTGCTTTATTACATAACCTGATAAATTATTTTACTAAACTTCAGTGGATTATTCACAATATCTCTGGAAATACGGATTGAGAGCGTTAAGTTGAAAAATGGCAACGAGAAAAATATGACGCATTTGGTTTGGTATCAAAATCTCAATACCCATGGAAAAACGGGGCATAAAAATGTAATCTGGTCACACTCCTTTAGAGTGTGACATCAGTTTCCAGGGTTACTGGGTGTAAACAATTGCTGGTAGTGTAAACCAAAGTTAGTAACCTCCTTGGCAACACGTACACGTATCTAAGCATGAACGAAATTGTTTTCACTCAAGTCACGGTGCTATGCCTGTATTTGTATAGGCATGACACCGGGTCACAAAAGTGCCAGAATGTGCAACCGACAGAATAGACCGTATCAAATAGCTGCCATCTTGTAGGGCAACACAAAACATGTTATGAATGCCAAACTTTATTTTCATGTAGTTGAGGCTAACATACCCCACACCGTGACATGGAGAATTTGAACAGAATTGAAGATGAATTTCACGTCAACCTTTCAGAGCCGGTCGATCTTGCTGAACTGTGCAAACCGGACAGCAAAGGCTCTGAGTTTGAAGTCTGCTTGCCTACAGGTACCAAAAGACCATGTTGGCATACCATGGGTTAATTTTACAAAGCGCTACAATCTAACACGTTACTCGAGAGGCAGGCTACGGTGGTTTACCCATCCACAATTGGTGTTACGAAGGATCATAGCACTTCGTAAAATGGCCCTGGAGGGGCGGGGTGTTGTTATAGACCCAGTAACTGAGTCGTTGGCCCCTGTTGGCCCAAAAGCAAAAACCAAAATCGTCAAAAACGGGGCCAGCGACTCAGTTACTGAGTTTGGGGTGTTGTGATGTCCAATTTTTAGGTTTTGCTATAATTTGGGCTGTGTTTTTGCGAACATAACCAGAAAATGTTTCTGACGTAATCATTGGTTTTAAAATGAATGTCCGTGCATTTTGGTTGTGGCACCTCGAAAAATAAAAAGGGTTTTTTGAATTTATATTTTTCTAAAAACCTAAAAGTTATTCGCTTTCAAATGAAACATTAAGGAAAAAAATCTACCAACTTTAGTTATCGAACAATTTCGAATTATTGGTGGTCCACCAATAATTGAACCATGATTCAACTCGAGGCAAGGCGCAAAAACGTCCGTATAAAAATGGCGTTTTTCGTTAAAAAAAAGAAAGTAAATGCTTTAAAAATTCGTTTGAAGAACAGAATCAAATTTGCAGAGAACCACAGACAATATAACTTCAACCAAAAGCAGGGGCCAATTTCATTAAGCTGTTTAGCAAAAAAATTTGCTCAATAAAAAAATTGTTTGCTTTATAAAACTGGGTTAACAGTCAAAATTGTATGTCAACGCAACTTTTTTGTGTTTTTAGCAAGAATAGCAGACATTCTTGTGAAAAACACAAATTGACGTGCAATTTTGACTATTAACCCATTTTTATAAAGGAAACGAATCTTTGATTAAGCACATTTTTCTGCTAAACAACTTTATGAGAGATAACGAAAGGTGGTTAGTGGCACATAAAACTATATAATTTATTCTGACAAACTGTACAGCTATTTTTAGTGTCGTACATCCACATTGTCCCAACAGAAACAACGAAGAAAGACTATTTTGACAATGAAGATGTTTTCAAGCAGTTGAACTATGAAGTCAACGACGTCGATGAAAATGAACCTGGAGGCGAAGATCAGGTGACATCTTCGGGGAGAAATCTCAAATCCTTAAGACTATAGAGCAAGTCTCGATTCAAGTCCCAAGTCTTTAAGAGTACCGTAAGTCTTGATTCAAGTTCCAGGTCTGTTAGAGCATGTTCCGATTCAATCCCCAAGTCTTTAATAATAAAAGCAAGTCTCAATTCAAGTCAAAAGTCTTCAAGAGAAAGTTTTGATTCAAGTCCATAGGTTTTAAGAGGAAGTCTTGATTTGAGTCCCAAGTCTTTTAGAGCAAGTCTCAATTCAAGTCCCAAGTCTTCAAGAGCAAGTCTCGATTCAAGTCTTAAGACTTTAAAAGCAGGTCTCGATTCAAATTCAAAGTCTTTAAGAGCAAGTCTTCATTCGAGTCCCAAGTCTTCAAGAGCAAGTCTCGATACAAGTCCCAAATATTTAAAAGCAAGTCTTGAATCAAGTCCCAAGTCTTTAAGAGAAAGTATCAATTCAATTTCCCAGTCGAAGAGCAAGTCTAATTTTATTCAAAATGTTGCAAAAAGGTCTGTATAACATACATGTACATCTACATGCACATATTAAGCAATTATGGAAATTGTTTAACGATATTTGTGCAAACTATTCAAGAATTTTGCAAGTCAACATGCCATTTTGTTTTTCCCCAGACCCCATTTGACCGAATTTCAAGTCGTATGTTCTCCGTCATCGGAGATGGGGGAGTTAGGAAGAAAGTTATAAAAGTGGGGTCTGGCGAAGTCATACATCCAGGTTTTACTGCAACCAGTAAGTAAACAATTATTGCATTAATTATTTGAGGAAGTTGTGTTTTTATTCGTCAATAAAGAGCAAGTAGACGGATTAATTACATGATTGGAAAACTTTTAAAAACAGGAACAGCATCTAAAGAATAATGTTGATAAACTGCCTTGTAGAAATTGCAGCCACAGTAATAATTAAGAAAACTTTAAAAATCCATGCATGGTTTTTTTGTATGAATGAATGGTAAAAAGAATTGTCTGCAGACAACTTTTTTTTAAAAGGCACCTTTAGTTGGCAATTTCTTCTATGGAGGTACAATTTTTAAACGAAGAAAAAAATCATGTGGTGTTTGTTACCATTGCTACATTTTTGTCAGGTTTTTCTTGTCAACTCATGAAGTAAAATTTTGGGTAACTTCAAATGATGTATTGGAGCTTTATCTTTACTCATAAAATTTGTTTCGTTATTTTTAGTTCATTACAACGGGTACTTTGAGTATTGTGATGAGCCTTATGATTCAACGAGACTTCGTAGCCAGCCTGAGAAAGTCAAGCTCGGGGATGGTAAGTGAAATTAGGACCGATTCAATAACTGATATTTATTGATTTGCTAATTGGTGATTAATTGGTCAATTTCAAAAATTTGTGATATTACTGATAACACAATTAGTGTTTTGTTGATTGGTTTTCGGATCGATTGATTTTTGGATTGATTGGGATTATGTGAACATGTTGATTAATTTATCGATCAGCTGATTAGTGATTGACCAATTAATCAATTTACGGATTGATTATGGTTTGATTGATTAAATTTCTTGATTGATGAGAATCTGTTGATCAATATATTGATTGGTGATTAACTTATTAATTAGTTGACAGAATGACTGGTTTATTGATAAATTGATTATGGTTTCATTCAATCATTTCTGGATTGATGGGGTTTAGTTGATCAATGTATTGATTAGGTAATTTGTGATTAATTGATCAATTTACAGATTGACTGTTTTATTGACAAAATGATCATGGTTTCATTGGTTTAGGTCAAGTGATCGCGGGCCTTGAAATCGCAGTGTCGTCCATGCGTAAAGGAGAGCTATCGCAGTTTCTTGTACAGCCAGAGTATGGCTTTGGCGCCATGGGTGTGCCGCCCAGAATTCCGGAAAATGCTACAAGTGAGTTGGACATTCTTGAACAAGTTTTTGATTAGAAAAATAATTTTTGAACCTTATTTGCTCAGCAAACATTTTCTGTGGCTCACCCTGCCTCAGTGGGTCTTACGGAGGTTGATGAAGTCAGCCTTACCAAAAAAAGTGGTCTTAGACATTACTGATCAATAAAATATGTTACATCTCTTAGGCCCGCTTCAAACATCGCGCTTATGCCATGTCGAATAAAATTTAACTTGATTTTTTTAATTCGACACGGCACAAGCACGACGTTTGAAGCTATTTGGCTCAGCAAAATGAGTTCGACACGGCAGAAGATTTTAGCTCGACAGGGTCTGCCGTGCTAACTCAATTTAGTGCGGCACAAGCACGGCTTGGCTTCAAACGTCGTGCTTCTGCCGTGTCGAATTTAATTCCAGTTCGAAGTTGGTCCGCAATTTTGTTCACAACTAGGAATTTGATGCTCGCAGCGCTCATGTGAGTAAAGAAATAACCAACAAACAAGTGCATCAAAATAATAAAATGGCAACGTACAATGGACAGAATGTAAAACACACGTGCACAACGTCCATGACGTTCACAATACTCATCCGCCATGTTGGATGTATTTAAGCTCGAGTTTGCAATTAAGTTCGACGTTTGAAGCTACTGCTGTGCTTACGTCGTACCAATGTCGTGCCAAGTTGAATTTATTTTGACACGGCATAAGCGCGACGTTTGAAGCGGGCCTTAGCCTCCTTAATCTTTCGGCTGAGTATAATTTGCATCTTTTTATGACCCATATAATTTGTATGATGCCATGGATAACAGAAATAAATATTAAGGGAAATTTGAGGTGAGAGCAAAATTCATATACTCCTTATTAGGATTCGAACCTGAGACTTTGACGCACCAGGCAGATGCTGTACCAGCTGAGCTATGAGCCCTAGTTGTATAGTCCTTTATCACGGTGTGGCCATCTTCCCTTTCCCCCATTAAAATCAGAGGCTTACTGCAAAAAATAGTTTGGCCCCTTGTTGAATTGTTCATTGTGTGTATCACAATGACACACGCGTAGCGCGGTCAAGAAAACACGCAGCGCGGACAGTGATTCAATCAAAACAATAGAAGATTACACAAAAAACATAGTACTATCGCGCGGTCATGCAGATGCACTGATCGTGCCTGACATGTACTGTGAGGAACAAGACAAAGATGGACGCACCGTGATAAAGGTCAATTAACCAAAGCACATGCTTTTTCTTTTGATGTTGCAATAGGCAAACATATACTCTCCAACAAAAGAAACTGTGCATGGTAAAAATTGCTGTATTTTTTCAAGAAGGTGGAAAATAAACACCAAATTCACAGACAATATTCTCTGACATTGTTAGAAAAAGGTTATGCACTCAAAACCTGCTCATGGCATAGTGCAGGACTTAGGCATGCCTGGGTGTTGATTTCACAATAGGGGTCCTACAGGTTGTTATGTAACAGAATTCCATAAAGTTCAGGTCTCGTTAGCAAGCCGTATAAAAGGACTACCCAAAAGTCAATATTCTCTTTCATGCGCGTGTCATTGGCTCCATGAGGCGAAGATGCACAGCAGTGATTAATGCACAAGGGGGACACACTCGATACTGACTTTGTGACTTCAATATTGGCAAGTCAGTTTTCAGCAACCTCTGAGAACACGAAGAACACATTTTGTACATTTCAAGTTCGGTTAACCATTTGAAAGATTTCATGGACTTTCATTAACAGTTTAATCCAGCGAGTTATCTGCCATGGCTGAAAAAATACAGCAATTTTTATCATGCACAGTTTCTTTTGTTGGAGAGTATACAAATAAGTTTGTTTTCTGGTTTTTAGCATTTTCTGATAATTGTTTAACTTTTTTGTGTAGTCTTGTTTGAGGTTGAACTCCTGACCATATTAGAAACGCCTCTCTCCGGTGACTTGGACGAGTGGACTGCAGAAAAGAGGAAAAAGGCGACGTTTGGTGAAATTCTGGACCGAGCAAATGCAGAAAGAAAGGTGTTGTAAATTTGTTTGTCCTTTTGTTTGTTCTATTGTGTACCCAATTTGTGACTGCATGTGATGTGCGAAATGAGTCTGATGTCGTGCACACCGGGTTACGTTTTTTTGCGACCAGTTGTTAAAATCGGTGGCTGTTCTAGGCCCATTAAAATACAAAAATACAATTGAAATTCGTGGCGGTGCCCAAAAAATCCAGGCGGTACTCGGGTGCTGCCTGTAATGTCCATTATATTTTCACATTTTAATGGACCTGGATCCACTTTTGATTTCTGGTTATGATCGTGAAAACTTGGCCACAATTGTGCGACATCCGACTCATTTTGCACGGTTGGGTCACATATTTTGATTGATTAATAGTTTGTACAAAAGTTTCCCCAAGGGCACAAGTGCCACAACTTGTCGCGGCCAGGATCCAAACCCACATTTCAGTATTTGGCACAGGAACTTGAGTTCAATGCACTACACCGCTAGCCCATAACACTATAGAAATGTGTTATGTCGCAGTTTTCATTTAAACAATTTAACAATGTCATCAACACCAATTACAGATTGGTATTTGAGAGAAGATGAAATGTTTAGTTTTAGAGGTTGGGGAAACCCTGCACGCAAGCATGTTGGAAAAACCCACTGAAACAATCTTGGACTAAAAACTAGTGTTTGGAGAGGCCAAAAATCTTAAAAACTGAATATTTGATCCTCAGACTTCACATTTTTGGTGTTTTGCAGGCGGGTAATGAAGCGTATGGCGAAAAGAATGTCTCAAAAGCCGTGTCACATTACAAAAAGGTGAGACTTTTTGCTGTAAAAAAAATGTTGCAATCTTGCATAATGGCATTTGTTCATAAATCTTACATAAATTTGTCTGGTAAAATTGTTGCACCAAGCAGAGCGTCAGTAACTTCAAATTACCTCCACTCCACTTTTTTTCAAAGCGACGCTCGTGAATCTGAAACACTTTTTTGCTACATGTACTTGATAATAGGGAGGTTTAGATGCACATATAATGCAAACGTGAATGCAAAATGCTTTGAGCACTCAATTGTTACTTTGAAATCCACAAATGTACCTTTCGTGGCAAGATAACTATTTTGCCAGGACCAAAATTCGAACCTGTGTTCTATAAGACTTTCTAAAGATATGACCAGTGCTCAAGCCATTTCGCAATCACGTTTCTGTTTTACGTGCATCTACACCTCCCAATTGTTAACTGTTTTTGTTCACCTAGGCAATAACGCTCCTCGAAAATGCTAGACTGGCTGACCAGTCCGAAGAGGACGAGATGAAACGTGTGATTCTCAAACTGTATCTCAACATGTCCATATGCAACATCAAGCAGGCCAAGTACACAAGGGCGCTGGCGAACTGCACCAAAGCGCTGGATATCGACCCGCAGAATATCAAAGCTTTGTTCAGACGTGGACAGGTAACGCTCGTGCTGGAGTCAGACTATACTTCCAAATTAGCCATTTGCGTGTATTATTATTATAGCGTTCATTCCATATGGATATGTTCAAGTGTGCTGAACATTATACAATGTAATGCTTATTTGAAGCCAAGCATCTTCTACCTAAACATTGAGATACACATGTGGGTGGCTCCATTGGCAGCCGACACCGGGAAATCCCCCTACTCTTCATGAAAGAGTGCCCCGGGATCTTTTACGTATGTTACACAACACACTGGACCAATGGCTCTACATCCCTTTCGAAGGATGGAGCAAGTGTGTTTAAGTGCCTTAATTGCTCAAGGACACAGTTACCATGGCCAGGTATTGAACCCGCAACCCCACGTTTTTACCCGAGTGTAGGGAGTCGGTGACCTAAACCACTCCACCACAGCACCCTGTGTAACTTTCGCACTATGGCTTGAACCTAAAATTCACCTTCAAATGAAGGTGCAGTTTAGAAAGTCCACATACTATGCTGTTGTTGCTACGTGGTGCACACTAATGCCTAGCAACCAACAGTCTGGTTGCTTTATGCCATTCCCTCCTACCGTGAACACGGTAGTGATTCTGTACTTCGCACCTGCCGCATGAACCTGGTCACATTACATGGCAACAAACATTTCTTCTGGTCATCTGGATCCTAAGTGTACGTGTGCATGTGGAAGGAACCCACCCATGCAACAGGAGAAAAGTGTCTTTAGGAAAACCTGAGGGAGTATAACACTGCGCCTCATAGCTCAGCTGGTAGAGCATCTGCTCGGTCTGTCAGACGTCTTGGGGAAAACCTGAAGGAGCATACCACTGTGCCTCAGCTCAGCTGGCTGAGCATCTGCCTGGCGTGTAAGATGTCTTGGGGAAACCTGAGGGAGTATACCACTGTGCATCATAGCTAAGCTGGTAGAGCATCTGCCCGGTGTGTCAGAGATCTTCGCGAAAACTTGAGGGAGTATACCACTGTGCCTCATAGCTCAGCTGGCAGATTATCTGCCTGGTGTGTCAGAGGTCTTGGGAAAACCTGAGGGAGTATACCTCTGTGCCTCATGGCTCAGCTGGTAGGGCATCTGCCCGGTGTGTCAGAGGTCTTGGGGAAAACCTGAGGGAGTATACGACTGTGTCTCATAGCTTAGCTGGTAGAGCATCTTCCCAGTGTGTCAGAGGTCTTGGGGAAAACCCGATGGAGTATACCACTGTGCCTCATAGCTCAGGTAGTAGATCGTCTGCCCGCTGAGTCAGAGGGCTTGGGGAAAACCTGAGGGAGTATACGACTGTGCCTCATAGTTCAGCTGGTAGAACATCTGCCCGGTATGTCAAAGGTCTTGGGGGGAAACCTGAGTGAGTATACCAATGTGCCTCATAGAGCATCTGTGCACTTTGCCGGAGATCTCGGGTTCGATATCCAATGATGACTTCTCTCTCATCTCATCTCATGTTTGCTTACTTTCTGTTTTGAATCTTTTTCTCATGCGGATACACAACGTACAGGCACTACTGCGCTGCGGGGATTTTGACCGTGCCCATACATGGCTGACCAAGGCCCTAAAGTTAAATCCAAAGAACTCCTCCATTGTTGCAGAACTCAAAGAACTGGAACGAACTCGGGCAAAGTTCCAGCAATTGGACAAGGACATGTGCCTCAGAATGTTTGCATCATCTACATCAAAGACGTCCAACAAAGGTGATTTCAATGACTTTTCGGAGTCGGCTCCAATCTTGACAAAGGTACAGTAACCTCGGAAACAGTACAAAAACAAAATAACTTTTTATTTGTTATTTTTTTCCAGGAACAGAGAATGACAAGAATAAAGATGGCCAAACTGAAGACAAGAAAAAGACATGCCCACCAGAAATGGCAGAGTTTCTCCGAACGAAACTTAAGTAAGGCTTTCCCTTTTTACAAATTTCAAAAGAAAATCGCAGACCTACAAAAAATGGACTGCCTAAATCATCACAACCCAACCCACATTAACCTCTCGTCTGTGTCATAATTAACAACTGAAGGTGGTTTTAAAAATGATTCTGCACACTCATGGTGTTAGCATTTACGGAACACAAAAACTATCCATATATTTTAAAGGAATTCGTGAAGAGGTTAATTGTACACGTTATTTTTGCTTTTTCTTTTGCAGGACATTCGTAGACGACAAAACCTTACAAGAGATTCCATTTGGTCTGGATACCCTGACATCAGTCGAGTCTGAATACATACAGGAAACTGCAATAGAAATGGGTCTCCAAGTCAGGACACTATACCAGGTATATTGATCCATCAAAGCTACATAGCGGTGTCTGTGATTCGGTGCACTGAAGCTTAAAGTCAGCAATTTTCACATGTGGTGTATTTATGAATACTTAATACTTTGTAAAACCATGAAATGATGTACGGTTTTTACACAGTTTATCTATGCACCAGATATATGGCCATGAAATGTTCCCAAGCTGACTTCAAGTTCAACCTCTCGGAGTCATCAACTACTGTAAAAGCTGAAATATTCGCGGTGGTTTTATTTTCGCGCCTTTCGCGCACCAGACAGAGCCCGCGAAAATAACAACCCGCGAAAATATTGTTTGCAACAATTGTGGCGATCCATGAAACAAAAGGTCGGCAACCCGATACAATACTAATCAGGTCATGACCTTGTTGTACTGTACTTGACACATGTTGCATGCCTAGCGCGCCTATAGCTGTGTACACTTCATGCGCCTATAGCTGCACACCTCGTTATACCGCAACGTGCAATCACCCAGGGCAATCACCTCATCATGCGTGTTTTGGCTTGCCTATATTAAACTAGGTCACGGTCGCACACTGTGTGAGCGCTACTGTGCTTGGTAACTTACGATTGACGCGCTGTATTATTTATTAATCGATGGTAGGCCTGCATTCTTGAAAGTGTTTTTCTTACTAAATGTAATTTTAATGAGGCAATTCTGTGAATGTTAAGGTGACATAATTTCCATCCGCGAAAATAACAACTCGCGAAAATGTCAGTGATGTTTAAATGCGCGAAAATATCTGTATGCGAAAATATTGGCTTTTACAGTAACTCGAAATCGTGACTTAGGGTCTGATCCAGATCCGATACGGGTTTGATCCAGATCTGATACGGGTCTGATCAAGGGCTGATTTGGGTTTGTTCCAGATCTGATCCAGGTTCGATCCAGATCAGATCCGGATCTGATCATAATTTGGGAGCATTTACATTCAGTCTGTGATTCGGTGCTGATCCTGACAACAGGGTCTGATCTGGATTTTATCTGGATCTGATCATTATCTCGAGAGCATTTACATTGTGATCCCGAGCTTGGTATCAAGTGTAAACACATTTGTCTCCATCAAAAACAAAATTACAGTGTAATATTTTTTGATATTTAATTTTCCCTCTTTTTCTCTTCTAGAATTCAGAAAAGTACCTGAAGATTTATAAATCCAAACCTGAAGATGGCGAATGATTGTTGTTCCAGTCACTTGAACATGACGAATGACGGACTCTTAAAAAAAACACTAGCATTTGCTTTTACTACCATTTTTTAAGCATTTATTCATCTTTGTATGAAAAAAAACTAAGCAAATGCTTTCACTGAAAAGAATTTGCTTAGTTTTTATTCATACAAATACTGAAAGTATTTCCCACTTAAGTCCTTTAAAGGGCCATTGTATTATTTGCAGCAACACAAAACTTCATGAGTTGACTAGAAAAACTGAACTGAAAGTGTTGATATCAATGGTAATAAACGTCACAGTTTTTTTTTTTAATTTCCAAAATGGTACTTTTGTGTTGGAAATTAACCCGAACTCCTTAAGGGTGTATGTAAAATCATATTGATTTTGGAGGATTAAGGAGTATCAGGATTAACAACTAAAGGTGATTTAAGGCGTAATTGCAGGGTAATTGTTTTATGTAAATTATATTTTATGTTAATTTATGTATTCATGAGCAAAACTGTGATGTCATAACAGAGTAGTGATATGTGTAACGGTTGTCAACTACATAATTTTTAAAAAAATGGTCTAAAATTATGGGCATTGGTGTCCTTTGATGGTCACTTGTTTTAATTTGTAATGATAACAACTTATATAGTGCATATATTTATCTTGCGGAATACCCATGGTGCTTCACCACATTATTACCCTGGTCATTGGGCAGAACTCCCTGGAGAGTATGCAGCCCAGGCACGAGCACTCGGGCTGTAACCCTTGCAGGTACCCATTTACTCCTGGGTGGAGAGGGGAAGCTTATGGCAAAATGCCTTGCCAAGCATACACGCACCATGGAGGATACACATTATTACCCTGGTCATTGGGCACAGCTCCCTGGAGAGTATGCAACCCTGACACAAGCACTCGGGGGCTGCAACCCTTGCAGGTACCTATTTACTCCTGGGTGGAGAGGGGCAACTTATGGCAAAATGCCTTGCCCAAGGGCAAATGCACCATATGGAGGATACTCGTGACACTTAACAACATTATTACCCTGATCATTCGGCACAACTCCCTGGGGAGTATGCAGCCCTGGCAGCCTGACACAAACATTCAGGCTGCAACCCTTGCAGGTACCTATTTACTCATGGGTGGAAAGCGGCAACTCATGACAAAGTGCCCCAAGGGTTAGGCATTTGTTTTTGTTGACTTTTACTGTGTTTGTTATTTTCTATCAAGGATAACAAAATGGTGCTATATAAACACAAGTTTTGTTTGTTTGTTTTTTCTCATTTTAGTTGCGAGAACTTGCCAAATCTGTAGTGATTATAACTTTTGTTTTAATTATAAAAATAAGTACATGTACATTAAAAAGCGCACAAAAAAGCTTTCCTTAAAATGTTTACCGCAAATGTGCCGAGTTCTTTTGTGTTTATTACTTTTACTGTTTTCAAGAGGGAATTAAGAGTGGCTTTCCTTTTTATCATGCAGCACGATATGTTACAGGGTACCCGCCCTTCCTTCAGTTGTTCCCCCATTTTGTCTCGAACGTCCAGGGAATTGTTAAGGAATTCCTTTCAGGTTTATTTTGGTGGGAAGGGGGTGCGTTGTTTTAAAAAAAAGAAGGGAAAGGTTTTGAGGTATAGGGGCGTTGGGGGGAGCCCTTTACCTTTTTCACAAAAGCGTGCTTTTTATTTGCAATGAATTACTCCCGGAAGCGTTTACGCCCCGCCCTGTAAAATCGCCCAATCAGTCTGAAGGACGTGGTGTTTTGATGAAACAATCTAATGGTTGTGTGCACTTAAGTTTCTATGTGGGCGTGGCTTAACCGTGTTAAATGACGGCATTCTTGGCTCCTCCCCATGATGTTTAAACTCTGACCAAGTGATTAATATTTAAATTAATGATTTGAATATTATGCAAATGATCAATGCTTTACTCAAAGACATTGTTGTCGTAGTAGACGCTAGATAGATGGCTTAATCACTTTCAAAAGGTTCATGTGCAAATTTCAAGTTGTAGCCATCAGCCGTATGCAAATAAGTTTGAATATGCCACGCCCTTTCATTGTTATGAATATGCATTATTATGTATTATTCAATGTTGCTAAGCAAATTGAGCAGTGGGCGGGGATTCAGTGAATGATTATTCTACCATTTTGTTGAGTTGAAATTTGCTGAAAAAATGGAAAAGAAAAGGCCAAAATTAATCTTAATTTGGCACTGTGCCTGATTTTCGGATGTGAAAATAGGACAAATTATTTTCGAAACGAACTTTAAAATAACCTTTCGCCCTCTTCATGACGTTTGTTACCACTCAATTTGCATATTTTCGTAATGATCAACGCAGGTTCGACCTCGCCCGCACCCCCGCCCCCGCGTTCACCTCTCGCCCCGCCCCTGATCGCCTGCACCATAAAAAATGTCTAGCGCCCTCTCTAGACATTTTTATGTTGCGCAAGCGGGAATTCGCAGTATTTATTGTGTCACGTCGTTTCTTCGAAAAAGCACCACTGAATTATCCGTTCTGAATCATTTTCATCATGGCCGATACAAAGGTACGTTTTAGCTAACCCTCATTACTAGCATTTTCTCTGTCAAATGTAATTATCATTTTTATAGTTTTTAATGAAGTGTTGATATTTTGACAGTTTTCGACATGTTCGACATGCCGGTTGTCAAAATATTTTGAACAGTAGCTGTAATAACTGGCTGAAAATAAAAACAAAATTGGAAAACATACCATAAACAGTCAACTCGACCGTTTGCCAGCTCGACTGGAACAAACTCGACCGTGCGTAAGCGTTGTACCAACTCGACCGTTGTACCAGCTCGACCTTTGAACGCTCAATCGAGAAGTCAACTCGACCTTTGTATCAACTCGACCGTTGTCCAACTCGACCGTTGTGTGTTCAACAGGAAAAGTTCGCGGGATTCGAGAACGCCAATGCGACTCATCAGCGAAACTGCCATAAATATGACGTCAAACATTTTCCTACATACTTTGCGCAAGCTGAAACCATGGCTCCATGCTGAACTAGTAAAAACATTCTGAAAATATGCGGAACGAAAATTTTGCTTTCTCGTTCGGCTGGCCTGCCCTGCCCTGCTGGCGCCGCGTGGTCAACATGAGGTCCGTTTTAGCTTCCGGCGGTGCAGCCCATGGCCAGGTTCAGCCTAGAAATAGGGCTGTAAATACTAAAATAGCTCACTTTTAAAATCTGACTTATTACTGTCGCAATTCACAGCCCTATGACGAGGCCGTACGAAAATGCCAAGAATGAAACTGCTGAAATCCGAGAAAGTTTCACTACAAATATCGTCCGAAGCACATCAGACCAGAGCACTTTCACATACACCATTCTAGTGTTTCATAAAATAATGGTAAAGCTTACGGAATCGTCAATTTGGCCATCTACGGCGTCATGAAAAATTGGACAATATTCATTCAGCGTTATGCCCTGGGCGCTGCCATCTTAGCTGATATGCTGGATGATGGTGGCGCTTCTTGATCATGAGACGTCAAGGAGCCCGGCTAACTGTGTTTATCCCAGCTGGCAACTACGTCACACGCGCAGTCAGGGTTCGAATTAGCACTGGTCCGTTGGCCAAATGACAGTTAAAATCGTCTGGCCAGCTGGAAAGCCTCCCCAAATGGTCCGGCTGTCCAGTTGAAATAAAACTTGTACTGGGGAGAACCCTATGACTACCAACATTTCCTAATTTATTCACTCAAATGTGGTTATTGCAAACATTAAAGGTCGACTGTGTGTAAAAAGAACAACCAGAAATTTTAAACGGGCCACTTGAAATGCTGTCGGGCCAGTGAAGACTTAAGCCAACTGGCCCTGTTGGCCAGTTAGGAAAAAAGTTAAGGGCAAACGCTGGCAGTGCAGTGTACATGTACAGTACACATGTACTGTGCAGTACAGTCAGGCGTACTGTACATATGTACACTGCCTTACTGCACTACGCGCGTGACGTAGTTGCCAGCTGGGATAAACACACGCGACGTCAATATGAATTATGCATATTTACTGTTAGCCGGGCTCCTTCACGTCTCATGATCGAGAAGCGCCACCATCGTCCAGCATATCAGCTAAGATGGCAGCGCCCAGGGCATAACGCTGAATGAATATTGTCCAATTTTTCAAGACACCGTAGATGGCCAAATTGACGATTCCGTAAGCTTTACCGTTATTTTATGAAACACTAGACTCTCAGGATTACAATGGTGTATGTGAAAGTGCTCTGGTCTGATGTGCTTCGGACGATATTTGTAGTGAAACTTTCTCGGATTTCAGCAGTTTCATACTTGGCATTTTCGTACGGCCTCGTCGTAGGGCTGTGAATTGCGACAGTAATAAGTCAGATTTTAAAAGCGAGCTATTTACAGCCCTATTTGTAGGGCTAGGTTCAGCCCATCGCATGCCCGGCAATATACGGCATCGTACTACAGATAAAACCCGTATATGAAAGGAAATAAATTGTGGTAAATTTCTGTGCTTGGTACTATGGTAGCACCATAAATCGTGGCTTGAGAAAATACAACTCACAAGAAAGAGTACACACAGCGCAGTTGAGTTGGTTTGAGTTGAGTTGGCAAACGGTCGAGTTGACTCGAATTTGAAGTCGACTCGAATTTGAAGTCGAGTCGACTCGAATTTGAAGTCGACTCGAATTTGAAGTCGAGTCGACTCGAATTTGGTCAAAGGCTTTGGCTTGGGCCATTATCAGCGTCCAGTAGTCGATTTCACGAAACATTGCGCAGCTTGCGCAACTTTTGACAAATAGCGCAAGCCCCATTATATTATAATTATAAAATATTAGAAAGCATTAAAACGTATTAAATTGTGGTGGCTGAGGATGGAATTCTTTGCTGTTTTTAGGGTTTAATTGGTCTTAAAAAGGCATTAAAAAAGGTCTTAAAAGTTTTAAATTTGACTTGCTGAAACCCGCGGACACCCTGAACAAACATACCGACTAGCATGTCCGGAAACCGACTATTGAACAGAATTCTTGAGAGTCGAAGGACCTCGATGGTATGTTTTTAAATGTTTGATTTTGACTGTAAGGTGAGAGTTCCGACACGTGTAAACTGACCAGAAAGCAAGTGTAGGAAAATTCAATATGGCGGCCGTAAAAAAAAATAGCTAAGCTGCTAAAAGTGACTCATTCCTTCCAAATGTAAATGCCAAAATGTAACTTTTGTGCACAATTTCTTTCTATCCCAACAGACTGAAGAAGCGCCCAATAGTCCTGAAATCCACTTTGAGCCAATCGTCAAATTAGACACAGTCGAGATCAAAACACTGGAGGAAGATGAAGAAGAAATCTTTAGAATGTAAGCAGTTTGTGTTGAACAGAAGAAGGATACTGTCAATTCCCATATCTGAATGCCACTGATTTTCTTATTACGGTCATTATTCTGTCGGTAGTTGCCATGTCACATCCGGTAGGACTGTGAAAGTATATAATTAAGTCAACCTTTTCCATCTGGAATTCAACCAGTCTAGTTTAATCAAACCAAACTTGTGAGGAGAGAAATTTTTTCACTGCTAAAATCATTTTTCCTCGCCAAATGTGGGGCATTATCATGTTATTAGCAAGGATAAGTGGCGAACGTGTATGGTATTTATACCTTTGGTTGTTTCATTTCAAGTACCATGCCAAATTTTGCATCCGTGCCTTCTATTATTTGTTTGTTTGGCTTGGCTTTTCCAGGAGGAGTAAGTTATATCGATATGACAGCAACAGCGACCCTCCGGAGTGGAAGGAACGCGGCGTAGGAGACGTTAAAATCCTGAGACATCAACGGTTTCACTCCCGAGCCAGAATCCTCATGCGGAGGGACAAGACACTCAAAATATGTGCAAACCATTTTAGTAAGTGAATGTGTCACACATGTTGGCACTGACGGAACAAATTTAGTGTCTTGCTGTCAGTGGAAATTACCTCCTGGAATCAACAGATCATCCAATTTTAAAATATACTTCCCATTTGCACTTTTGTCGCAAATGTTGCTTTTCTGAAATAAAGTAATGCACAAAATTACGGCGCGAGCGGTCTGTGTGTAAGCGTGACAACGCGCGCAGGAATGGTTATCTTGTGCACTAACTGAATGCAATTTTTAAGGGAGAAAATGTGATTTTTCTACAGAAAAGCAACATTTGCGACAAAAGTGCAAGTGGGAAGTATATCTTAAAATTACATTATCTGTTGATTCCAGGAGGTAATTTCCTTAAAATATTTGTTCAATGTATACGGAAAAAATACCTTTACTTTATATGAGAGAATTTCATACCTGGCCACTCCCTAGAACCCCATTCACACGTTTTTCCTGCGTAAAATCTTCACATTTTACCTACTTAATTTTGTGTTTTTATCATTAAACTTGTACTTCCACTTTCCTTATACATGGGTCATAAGAAAAGTCCTTAGTGGCGGGATATGGAATTTGACTTTAGTGGCCAGTTTAGAACACAAAGCTTGAATTCGAGTAAAGATACTCTAGATCACTTTCATTTTACAAGACCAAAGATATTTTTGCTAGACCACTAAGACAATAGCCAGAAAAAATATATACATTTTCTGTTGAAATTTGGGGAAATTACAAAAAACACTGGATCAGTGGTCTGGCGTGGCACAGAATGCAGTAGACTAACATTTATATTACTAGACTCTGTCTGGTGGGTATTTTGAATACAGATTTTTTTTTCATTGAAATGTAAGTTATTTTGAGAGAAACACCAAAATCCAGGGTTTCGGCAATATATTTGTAATTTTATCATCGTTTCTTCTTATCTCCAGTCACCGCATACATGAAACTCCAGCCCAACTGCGGCAGCGAGCGTGCCTGGGTGTGGACTACGCCAGCGGACTTCGCAGATGAGGAGGCGAAAGCCGAAACGTTAGCCATCCGTTTTGCAACTGCAGAAAGTGAGTGATTCTTGGACCAATTATTCCTGGACTGACTTATTTCCTTTAGAAAGTTCTATGGACATATAACATGGTCACTTATTTTTCTGTCGTCAGTTAGGAAATGTTAATTCCTTGTGTTATTTTGTTGCATTTTTGAAATTCATTTCAGATGCTCAGAAATTCAAAGAGAAAATTGACGAGTGTCAACAGCTGATGGCTGAACAGCAAGGTAAAAACTTATTCCTTCAAGAGCTCTCAACACTGCTCAATTGATTCTTTCTTTTGTGCAAGATTGAAATTCTGACCCTTTTTCTGATTTCCATCTTCGGTACAAACTGGAGGTCTTAAATAAAACCACAAAATGTGATTATTAGTCCAAACCTCTAGACCGTTTTTTTTGCAAGTAGGCATCCTGAACCCTCAAACCGTTTTTTTTTTCATGAAATTTGTACTTAATTTTAATCTTAGTCTTCGAAAATCCTCCAACATATGCAGCGTTCGAATTAGCACTGGTCCGTTGGCCAAATGACAGTTGAAATCGTCTCGGGCCAGCTAGAAAGCCTCCCCGAATGGTCCGGTTGTCCAGTTGAATTTAAATAGACCCATGCCATGTATGTGAAATTTCCGCGTTAATTTCCTTAATGCGCTTTTTTTCTTCATGTTTCCGCATTTTTGTTCAGCATGGCAGATTTTATTTTCCACTTTTTTCTACGCACGCATGGTCGTCGTCCATCTTGTTTTTACCAAGCAAGAAAACAGCGCCCTCCGTTGACAGTAAATACATGTAGACTTGTCCAAGTCTATGACACTTCCGTCCGCACCAAGACACTTATGTGCGTCCGTGATTGTATGTAAACTGGGCGCGCGTGCAGACCGCGACTGCAATGAGTCGCGATTCAGACTTGTGCAAGTCTAGTTACCAAGATGGCGCCATGAAACGTCCGTGTAGTGTGTCGTGTGCGACCACCGCGTGTTTTTGCATGTTTTTGGCGCCCGCTGCGCCTAGAGTTGACCGGCCGCTCTCGCTGGCAGGTTTGCTGGCACGGCTCGCCTGGCCTGCAGTCCTCGCCCCGTCCATCCAAGGCAAGGCCGTGCCGTGCAGTGATAATTTTTAAAGCTGAACGGATACTGGCCGTGTCCGTTAGCGATGTCGATCCTGCAGATCGTGCAGTTCCCGGGCCGGGAAGCGGCCTGGTCTATGAAAACAGTTTTACAAGACGATCAGACTACGGTCACAGTGGATTTGGGTTGTAAGATTGCAGCTTATTGACTTCCAGAAGGTGAAAATGTAATGAAAAAGTCATCATACAAAAATGTACTAACTGTGGATAAATGTTGACAAATATTTTAAAAAAAATTATGTTGGCCTCCATAAAGTGTTTGCATTAAATTTATAAATGCTTCACTGCCCATTTTTTAAAATTTTGTTAGTAAAAATATTCAAATATCCCCAAAAACATGCATCCATGTGAGTTTGTATTAAATAAAGGAGCCTTTTTTAAGACCCAAGAATAGCTAAAAAATTCACCACACATTTTCAAACTTGTACTGGGGAGAACCTTGACTATCAAACTTTCCTAGTTTTATATTTACTCAAATGTGTTTATTGCAAACACTAAAGGTCGACTGTGTGTAAAATGAACAACCAAAATTGAAATTTGAACCGGGCCACTTGAAACGCCAACGGGCCAGTCAAAACTTAAGCCAACTGGTCCTGGTGGCCAGTTGGGAAAAAAGTTAAGGGCGAACGCTGACATTATGTCTTCCAAAGTGCATTCTTAATTCTTTACAATCACACTTCATTTAACCTCAATCCTCAAATTCATCTCGGTTTCAACAATCATATAGCCTTGGTTCTTGACAATTCTATCAAACTTCAAAATCCTTTGAGCTTCATTCCTCCAAGGGAATTCTGGAGGATTGAGGAAGTTTAAGGTTTGCGCTTGCCCTGTAGTATTTTTTTCTTGACACCGCAAGCAGGACAAAATAATCCAACAACTTTGAGATTCAAAATCTGAAACAAAAAATCCTTTATTCATTGAGAATGAATCCAAATAATATTGGTCTGTTGCATTTTGTTTTGTCACACTAAGATTAGTGGCCTTGCATTCCAGTCTTCTTCAAAGGCAAAGTTTGAACAGAGTCGTAGTGAACAGATTAATTTTAGAAATCAAATCGCCCCGATTAAATTATGTTGGACTACTGTTCTGTCATTTTTCAAAACAGAGAAAAAAGACAACGAAAAACCTGAGTCCTCGGACGCAGCACCACACTCCAACGGGACACTGGTAGAACCATCCGAGGAGAAGTCAACCAACGAAATTGCTGATAAACTCGGCGAAATGACTGTCAAAGAGCCTGAGGCTACTACTCCCCCCAAGACGGACGGAGAAACTGAGTCGCCTAAGAAAGGAGAGGACAACAAAAATACCGCAGAAACGACAGACTCCAAAGAAGAAAGTAAAGAAGACCCGACAAAGGAAAATGTAGATTGATTAATTTTTTTTTTTAAATCTCTGACGATCTTCCTCAACAATGCTCATCAGAGTGCATCCAAGTTTTCAGAGTTTGACATTTGAAAATGCTTCATCACTTCCATTTGTAACCTGTCACGACGAAATGAGCGTAAAGTCGCACTCCACTATTTCCCATAATGACGGTTCAAAGTCAAAAATTTAAGGGGGGTTCAATTTTAGGGTTTGTAAAATTTGGAAAGAGTAACTCTTATTCTATTTGATTCCAAGTTTTTAGCGTCATCCAAAAATTTAAAATATCATTTTCAGACCAATTTTGACGATATAGCTTTCTTCGTGCTTCGTAAGAAATTTTCTTATGAAGATTTGTAAGATTTGTTTGAACACTACCACTTCTCCAAGCTGTGTTGCGTTGGGGGAATAGTTGTACATTACTTGTTATATACCATTGGAAAGCTCTGTTTCTGTTGAATTCAAAAAGACCGATATCCAATTTTCGAAAATTCTGACTTTCAGCTCATTTTGTGGTGACAGGTTAACACCACCACAGAATATTTCCTCACTGTAAAACCTTTTCAAGCAGAAGCTGCCACAGTTTTCCATGATAAAGAGGTACATTCAGAGACTCGGATGTTTTTCTGCAAATAATTTCCTTCTCTCAAAACGGAAGAAATAATTGAGTTGTTTTGAGGAGATAACTTGGACCATACTGTGACAAAGTACCTGCAGATATATTCTTTGTAATACAGTCGAACCTCGATGATAAGAGCACCGAGTATACAGTGCTAATATACGTCGGGTAAGGGCAAAACAAACCCTGATTAACATTCATTCTCCCCGACGCAAGCTACATGTAAATCAATTACTGATAAGAGTTACTGTTAATACAACATTCTGCTTATAACCAGGATAATTTGAGGTCACAATCCCTTGTTCTTCATTATTTTCATTCCTGATAACACAAGGTTCCTGTTATAACACAGTAATCTCCAAAGTCCCAAGGAAGGGACAACACTTGCAAAGGGTTGCTTAATTCGGTACGCTTAACATGTAAGTCGCCATCTTTTGCAGTTCGGTGCTCCGACTTGAGAGGGCGTAAGTCAGGTCACAACAGATTTTTACACACTTCACAGCGTGTGGGAGTCGGAGAAACAAGGCATCAATCTTGACATCATCCATGCAATTGTTGCATGGTTGACGTCATCATCATCCCTTTCAAAATTGGAAAAGGCGTACATATGCTTTTTAGAAAGGTATATTGTCACACATTTTTTTTATGCAAAAGTTATCTTCTTAAAACAAGTTTTTTTTCATGATTTGAAAAAAAATGTTGGCCGCCAAATGTACCCCTTTACCATGGAAAAACACATTTTGAAACAGGTTGTCGACATTTTCATGGTTCTACAAAGCGGGGGGGGGGGGGGGGTGCTGGTTGAAGGCCGCGTAGGACTTTACATGCACTGTAAAATATTGACACTTCATGGTACTGCCAGAAATATGTTGATAAGTAGTATTTTGGGGGAGTTGGGGGTCTTGGAAAAATACTGCGCTCTGTAGAATCGTAAAAAAAATGTTGACAACTTTGGACAGACTCTAAACCCTAACACTTCTAGATTTTCCAAAAGTAGTACAAGTTTTCAGCTTTAATAGCATAGCCTAGCGATTTAGGGTTCATTGTCTTTTACACATCAAAATCAAATGCCTCGTTTTACTTGGTGTGTGAAATTTGCAATGGAAATGACAGGATATCTGGAAATAATGTTAGGATTTAAAGGCAAGAATGAATTAGTAGAGGTCACAATCTAAAAAAGGGGCCGTCTATAAAGTACGTACGCATGAAATGGCCGACTTCTTAGACCCCTTCCCCCCTGTACGCAAAATTCATGCGTCACCCATATACTTTCACGTTGGGTGTACGCATTGGTTCTAACTGTTTGAACTGTTTACTTAAATGTGTTTTTGAGTGCTGATGTATCATGGGACATTGTGCAACATTTTCATTAAAAAACTGAAAGCTAAGACAAGAAAAACAAATTCAATTTCTCGTCGGGAGTTGGTTCCAAAAGTGACTCGGTGACAAATTTTTCGCCCAAAACTTTTGTGCTTAGCAAGAATTAACAGAGTACCAATCAAAATTAATGCAGATGATATGACATTTTAGCTGGTAACTATTTTTGCTAAGCACTATTTCTGTGCTGAGCAGTATTTTCTGCTAAACAGCACCATGAAATCGAGGCCACATCGCTTTATTCATTGTACATCAGAAAGACTTAAAGATAGTATACATGATTGGTAAACTGTTACAAATAGTTTTATCCCCCTGTGTGAAGATATGCATGATTAAAACCAACCTGAGCAAAAACCAGCTCCGTACTTCGTCTAACTTTTGAGAAAACAGTCAAAAAAAGGTTTGCAGTCATTTCGTCCCAAAACCACTTCACCCTGAACCACGGCCTGTGCACGAAGTGGTTTTGGGGCGAAGTGGCATTTGGGCGATGTAGTGTTTAGACGAAGTGATTTGGGGCGAAATGGCACTCGGGCGAAGTGGTGTCGGGGCGAAATGGCACTAGGGCGAAATGGTTTTGGGGCGAATTGAATTTTCGTCTCATGAGACGAAAACTAATTGTTTTACTCATTTCTCAAAGACTATAGCACTTCAGACAAAACCATTTATGGGAAGGTTTTCTACGGTCCTCATGTTTATATTGTGTAAGTTGGGCGTAAATCTGTGAACATTTCTGATTTTCAAAATTACCAATGATGTATACTGCCTTTAAATTAAGACATACAAACGGGTATGGCAGCAATTGAACACCGTATTTGCATAATTAAAAGATAATATGTGCAGATGTACAAAGCCTGAAAAGATGTGCATTGACGAACAGCCGATTCTATTGAAAGTGTGTAGCAAATTATATCACAATAAATTGCTTTGCAGCTTACCCAGGAGGGTTGTAGTCAAGTCCATCACAAGTCTATCACAAGTCCCGCACAAGTCCGTCACAAGTCCAGTAACAAGAACCAAAGGATGAACACGCACAAAAGAATGCCTTTGTTGGAGTTCATTTGAATAGCTTGTGACTTGAATTAGGGCCAGGGACTCGTGATGGACTTGTGAAGGCTTGTGAGGACTTGAGATGGACTTTACTACAACCATGTTACCCCGGTATAAAGTTGCACAAGTGGACTTGTGTAGTTGTGTAAGTTTTCGTGAAATCGGCTTTATATTTTGGCTTTGTTGTGAACAAAATAGCCCAAATTAGTGTGGTAAGCTGTGTGAAATTGTATGTGGCTTCGAAACAGCAAACGGCAGTGGATTCTTGTGCATTGTAAGCCATTTAGAATGATTTGGTAATTTTGGTTACAGATATTGTGGAACACTGTTAGTAAGAGCACTGTTAATACAAAATATAGACCGTATCGAATATCCGCCATTTCGTGGGGCAGTTTCTTTGTTCCTTGAGGACATGCATGGTTGCACATATTGTGCTTCCATTGATGAACGGTTTAAAGGCACAGGCTCGTCAGCAATGCGCGCCCGCCAAATGTGTGCCACGCAATACGCAGCTCCATAGCAAAGGCATGGAGCTGCGTGTTTCGAGCACGAATTTGTCGGGCGCGCATTGGTGACGAGCCTGTGCCTTTAAGTAACAAAAGGTGCCCCTCGAAATGGCGGCTATTCGATACGGTCCATTGCTTATAACGAGGAAAGGTTTAGGTTCTAAATACTTTAAAGGTAGTATGCATGATTGGCAAACTGTTAAAAACAGTGTGATTACCACTGGTAATTAAAAGCGTATGTCGAGAAAACTACCTTGTATTAATTTCAGCCACATAGATGCAGTAATACTCTAGATAACCTGAAAAATCCCAGCATGGTTTTTGTGCATGAATGAATGGCTCCAAAAATCGTCTACCGGCTATGGGGGCACTTTAGACGACATCATTTCACAGGATGATTACTACCATTGGGGTCTTTCTATAAATTAGGGGTCCAAAAGTGTGACATTTGGTGTCTCCCGTTACACCTAATATGTGTTATTTTTCGTACAAAAATCATTAAAATGGCTTTTAAACCAGTTTGTATGAATTGTACTTTGTGTACTCTTTGAGATGGAAAGTTTTTAAAGAATGTGTCCTGAATTTACAAAAATAAAATGTAACGGGGGACACCAACATTGGACCCCTAATTTATAGAAAGACCCATTACCATCTTGATAACAAGTAAGCTTTTAGATAATAATTCAGAAATTTGTTGAGGGTAATTACCAAGCATGTAGACTACCTACCTCCCTCCATGCTTTAACTCTTCATTTTGCAAGGGAAACGGTTCACTGGTTTCTGTTTAGACCCAGTAACCTTGGCAACACAAAGGGTGACGTTTTTACTTGAGTACTCTATTGCCTCCATGACCGCATGCCCTTTCAAACCATACATTTTCTGAAGCCAGCATGCCCTATCCTCTTAAACACTATGAACATCTAACAATGGAAATTGGCCACACACCATTGTTACTAACAATGGGGTTACAATGAACATGTACATGTTTTTGCTCATAGTGAAATTTCATGAGGCTTGTATGCACTATAATAACCAGTACACATTTGGAACAAAGTTGGCCATGGCGCCCCTCCAGTTGGCCTTGTGCCCTTTGAAATTCAGACAGAATCAAGGCCGGATGACCTGCCCTTATTTTCGTGACATTGATGCCTGCAGTATAAAAAGCTATTAACTTCAGTAAAACGAGAAAATCTTCCATAATTTCATTCAAATAATTGTCCATAAACACGGACTCGACCTTTCTGTGCGAAGTATGCCTGGCCTGGGCCATGATCAATTGAAATAAGTCTCTTTGAATATGGATTTAACATTATCCTTGGTCGAACAAAATGTCTGCGAAGTACAATATAGTTGCTAAGAAATTTGGAAATGGACTGTGCTTCAATAATGTGTAGTGTTTTTTTAATTATTTTTGCCACTGAAATCGAGACCAATTCAAACTTTTTAGTTCGCCGATTATTTAAATTATTGCTTGTGAAAAAGCACATTGAAAGTGTAATTTTCTTCTCTCGAGTATCTGCCAGTTAAAAAGGCGTTGCCACTTTTGCGATTTAATTTAATGCCTTTGTAAACTTTTATGTGTCTTAGTGTATGAATTAAAATTTGTCAAATATTAAGAATGTTGTTTTTGTACATTTGTTGAGTTTGCAATAAGCATATGACGTCATCTTAGTTTTGTTACGTGTGAGGTTTTCTATGGAGCTACAAATTGGTTCCCCGCCGTTTCCATAGAAAATCACAGTGACGTCATTGGCCATAATTTTAATCGGCCTCGACATTATGCAGCACGATATGTGGCAGAGGGTAAACCCCTTCTATTGTTCCCCATGCATTGTGTCTTAAACCAAGGAATTTAAAAGCAATTCCTTTCAGTTTTTAGGGGTGTTGAGGTTTAGGGGCGTTAAGGGAGGAATCGCTTTGCCACATATCGTGCTGGGTATAGACCTCGAACAGCAATTATAGACCCCATTCACGCGTTTGAACGGATCGTGTCCCCTGAACAGTTTTGTTTTTAGAGTGCAAACGGCCAATTGAAACGTATGCGTTCCAAACCTCGGTCTTAAAACGAGGCTTGAAGCATATAACTATTCTGGCACCTTTCTATCAGCAGTTTGCATTCAATAGAAGTGATACAGGGGACACGATTGAACCATTCAAACATGTGAATAGAGTCTTGTTCAAGTACAGCCCTTCGAACGATGGTTTATATCCGTTTTAGAGATTTTAGTCGTACGTTCGAACTTGCGTTCACGTCGGGATGAGATGTCATGAGATGAGGCGTTTGTAAACGTTTAACAAAACATTTCTTTTAAAAATGAAGACCTTTCCCGCTTGTCAAAATAATTTGAAAGCTTTCATTAAAACACGAACCCCTCTCAAACGCCCGTTTAAAAATTTCGCTTGGCATGGTTTTCTGGGCGTTCGGCAACACGAACGTTGGCTATCAACGAACGCTTAAAACGTTCGACTAGACTACGTACTGACACAGGCTGGTGCCCTTTCCATCGATAGAGGGCGCCATCAATCCAAACTGCAACTGCTGCTGAACTTTTTCTTCGGTTCTTGTTTGTGAATTTTCCAGCAAAATGGCAGTATTTTTGAAGAGTTTACGAAGTGGAAAGAGTTTAGCGAAGCCTGGTAGGTTTGCAGAAGTGCTTTTTTGGGGGGGCTGGGTTAAGGGATCATTTGGATAAAGGTGGAGAGCTCTTACACATGCACTGCAGCACGTACTACGTAACACGGGTTTTTTTTCTCTCGCTTTTTCGCCCCATCGGCTACTTCGCCCCATTTCCACTTCGCCCTATATGATATCACTACTGGTAGAGTTGAGAAATTGTTCAGAATTTGTTTTAATTCATCAACCGATCAAGCATCGGTAAGTGCAGATTTTAGTAAAAAACCCTAATTTAGGAGTGAGTATAAACTTGGGCGTATTAATATATTAAAGGCCTAGTCTTTTTAGCCCGTCTGCCTGCACAAGGTCTAAATCCATGATCTCGTTCCTATATCAATTTAATGCAAAACACGATGCGTGCTCATAACGCCGGCATGTTTTGGTTTGCTGTGATACGTATTAGCACATCGTCTATACTATTATCTATAGGCCTAACATTAACTTAAAGGCAGGGGCTCGTCAGCAATGCGCGCGCCAAATTCGTGCCACGAAACACGCAGCTCCATGTAGCAAAGACATGGAGCTGCGTATTTCGAGGGACGAATTTGACGCGCGCGCCATGCTGACGAGCCTGTGCCTTTAAAGCACAAGTTGCCAATTTGCTTACATGTCCCACTTAATTTTCGTTTTCTTGTAGGTCAGCTATCTTTTTTGATGACATCATTGAAAGCAGTTGCAGCCACACCCTCCAGAACGTGCTACAGTAGGTTTTCTCACAAATAATTATTTTTACTGGTCGCCACTTATTCCCTTAGAATGACTTAATAACCACCGAAATGTGTTAACATTTTAAGGGAAGTGATTTTTGGAGTGAAAAACACTATTCAATTTCCTTGAAAACTTTTTCTGCCCTGTTCCATAGACTTAACACACGATGTCTCAGTGGCGACCAGTAAACGGAATTCATACCTTTTTCTCCGTCAACTTTGAAATGTTCAGTTCTTTTTCTCTGTATAATGTTTGTGCTATGTAATTATTGTGATATTGTCACAAGAATATGATTTAGTGTATGCAAGGATATGATTGAAAATTGCATCAAACAATAAATGCAAATTTTCCTTTATTTTACCCAAATTTTGTCAAGTAAAGTGATTGCTTTTTACAATTTTTTTGAAAGAATATGTCAACGAAGTAGAACTTGGAGACAGCTTTAAGGAGATCACAGACCGAGCCGCCAGTAGACTCTTTGTGAGTGAACTACTTAGAGGTAAGTCCTACTACACCCCCTAAAATCCTCCCTATTGTATTGGAGGATGCAGTTACTCCACAGTGGACTGTAGTACCTTAACCCTTGCTCTCTGAGGGTAGTTCAATGTAGGCCAGCCACACACTCCAAAATCCTCCAGCTGGAGTGTATTGGAGGATGCAGTTACTCCACAGTGGACTGTAGTACCTTAACCCTTGCTCTCTGAGAGTAGTTTAATGCAGGCCAGCCACACACTCCAAAATCCTCCAGCTGGAGTGTATTAGAGGATGCAGTTACTCCACAGTGGACTGTAGTACCTTAACCCTTGCTCTCTGAGGGTAGTTCAATGTAGGCCGGCCACACACTCCAAAATCCCCCAGCTGGAGTGTATTGGAGGATGCAGTTACTCCACAGTGGACTGTAGTACCTTAACCCTTGCTCTCTGAGAGTAGTTTAATGCAGGCCAGCCACACACTCCAAAATCCCCCAGCTGGAGTGTATTGGAGGATGCAGTTACTCCACAGTGATACCCTTGCTCTCTGAGGGTAGTTCAATGCAGGCCAACCACACACTTCAAAATCCTCCACCTGGAGTGTATTGGAGGATGCAGTTACTCCACAGTGGACTGTAGTACCTTAACCCTTGCTCTCTGAGGGTGGTTCAATGCAGGCCAGCCACACACTCCAAAATCCTCCAGCTGGAGTGTATTGGAGGATGCAGTTACTCCACAGTGGACTGTAGTACCTTAACCCTTGCTCTCTGAGGGTAGTTCAATGTAGGCCGGCCACACACTCCAAAATCCTCCAGCTGGAGTGTATTGGAGGATGCAGTTACTCCACAGTGGACTGTAGTACCTTAACCCTTGCTCTCTGAGGGTAGTTCAATGCAGGCCAACCACACACTTCAAAATCCTCCAGCAGGAGTGTATTGGAGGATGCAGTTACTCCACAGTGGACTGTAGTACCTTAACCCTTGCTCTCTGAGGGTAGTTCAATGCAGGCCAGCCACACACTTCAAAATCCTCCAGCAGGAGTGTATTAGAGGATGCAGTTATTCCACAGTGGACTGTACGTGGTACCTTAACCCTTGCTATCTTTTAGTTCAATGCAGGCCAGCAGCGACACACTCCAAAATCCCCCAGCTGGAGTGTACAGTAATTATTCCACTATTTATGCTCAAAAATCTTAATCGCCTATTTTTTATTTCAGGTCTGGCTATGACAATGAGCTATTTATTTCGCGAGCCCGCCACGATTAATTACCCATTTGAGAAGGGGCCATTAAGTCCGCGCTTTCGCGGTGAGCACGCTCTGAGGCGGTACCCATCAGGAGAAGAGCGGTGTATTGCATGCAAGCTTTGTGAGGCCATCTGTCCAGCACAGGTATAACTCTCTACACCATTATAAAAACAGTTTTCACTTTACACCCACCCCCATATTCAGCTGTGCTCGACATTCCTCAATTGCTTAAAGGGCCCCTTATTTAGAATTTTTATCAATGAAATATATGCTTTAAAACCACTCTACTCAGTTAAAGTCATAAAAATCCTATTTGGAGCTTGCTTTGGGGGTTAAAACAAAGGTTTTTAGTTTTTATGCTAATGAAAATATGCATATTCATGACCAAGGTCACTATGTCACAAGAGACAAACACAGGAAAATCACATTCAACTGTGCACAAAAGATTACACTTTTTTCTAAATTTTCCTGAAACTTTCGTAATCCATTGCTGTTTGAGTTTGTTTTACATGTTGCCTGCTGTAAGCCATGACAAAACTGGGGGTAGAAACTGCAGCAATTTGCCACAAGTCCAACTTGAAGTCTTATGTTTTTCTTAACTTTTCCCTTCTGTCTTCCTTTCGTGATGCACTCCAAACAGCGCCCTCTGTCTGTGATTTATTGCAATGAAATCTTCAAAGTTGAAAAAGGCCACCTTTTATTGATTTTACATCCAAACGAACAATAGTATGTCTTGCTGAACAAGTAATCCGTCATTATGAAGCAAAGCTCAGGCACAAAGTTGTTTAGGATGTCACAGCCCTTTAATCATAACAAATGACACATCATTGTAAAGAAGAATAACGGGGCTTTCCATTGATACCAAATTCAAGGAAAATTATTTGGTAACAAAAGATAAATCGTCAGTCAAACTTGAGTTTCCGGAATTGTTTGAGGTGTTTGAATTACTTGCAAAATGTCGAGTTCTTGGATCTGATATGTCATTTCTTGTCCCATTCCCGTTACTTTTGCAGGCAATCACCATAGAGGCAGAGGCACGAGCTGACGGCAGTCGACGCACGACACGTTACGACATTGACATGACGAAATGTATCTACTGTGGCTTTTGCCAAGAGGCTTGCCCCGTGGACGCTATTGTAGAGGTAGGCTCTTTCAGTCTTTTAAAATCGTCATGCTTTCAATGATCCTACCTGCGCCCCGTACCGGTATTGAGAAATCTGAGATTGTAAAAACAAATATTTTGTCTCTATGCTCTCTTGTGTCATGGGGAGAACCGTTACCGAGCGGTTTAGGTCACTGCTGGTGGAATCACCTTAAAGAATCGTGTTCAGATTTTTTCAGAAAATGGATTATGTTCTAACCTAGTAATCATATAAAATACTATCTATGAAAAGAAAACAGGAAATTTGCAATCTTTAATTTGGATGTGGAAGCAAAAAGATTGGTGTAATCCCTGCTCTGCTTAATTAGTTTACAAAACATCGGTTGTTTTGTGACGATATCCTTGAAAATATACGGATTGAGAGTGTGAAATGCATAGTTCCGACATGTCAATCAACCGAACCCGCCGACCAATCACAACAGAGCTAGCAGACAGCACCCACATAGGTCAAAGTGCATTGCCTCACAAACCAACATCACGCGATTTTCTGCCCATACGTTGTATGCGGTGTTCCGGGTGAATTTTTTGTTTCAAGGCCGGGCAATTCGCTGTTCAAAGGTAAGAAAGCGAATTGTTATGAATATATGATATCTCTGTATCACTGTCGACCCTGAAACATGAAAACCTTTGAGTTTTCTCCAATGAATCTGTGCTTTCCGTTGAAAGTCCCATTGGTTTGTGCAGTGTGTGTGGACATTTTGATGACAGCGTGTGAGGCATAGCAACAATATCCAAGGGGGCGGGGTTAATTGGGCAATCTCGGAACTATGCATTTCACAATGTATTGAGAAAAATATGACATGATATGGTATCAAAATCTCAACACCCACAGGAAAATATGTGGTGTTAAAAATGTGACCTGACACGCTCCTTTAGTTTTAAAATACTTTTTTTTGTGTTTACTTCTGCAGGGCCCGAACTTTGAGTTTTCGACAGAGACACACGAGGAACTACTGTACAACAAGGAAAAACTGCTGAATAACGGCGACAAATGGGAGGCGGAAATTGCCGGAAATATCCAGGCAGATCATTTGTATCGCTGAGAAATTATTTGTTGTGTTAATAAAGAACTTTAACCTAATGTTTTCCCTAGGCCTGTTTGTTTCTGACATATCTGATTTTTAGATCTGTGATTGGTTTTCACAGATCTAGATCCGGCATTGCAGATCTGACTTCAGATCTGTGATTGGTTCACACAGATCAGGATCAAGATCCAGCATTGCAGATCTGACTTCAGATCCGTGATTGGTTCACACAGATCTGGATCAAGATCCAGCATTGCAGATCTGACTTCAGATCCGTGATTGGTTCACACAGATGCGGATCAAGATCCGGCATTGAAGATCTGACTTCAGATCTGTGATTGGTTCACACAGATCAGGATCAAGATCCAGCACTGCAGATCTGACTTCAGATCCTAAATCGGTTCACACAGATCTGGATCAAGATTCCGCATTGCAGATCTGATTTCAGATCTGTGATTGGTTTACACGGATGCGGATCAAGATCCAGCATTGAAGATCTGACTTCAGATCTGTGATTGGTTCACACAGATCCGGATCAAGATCTGGCATTGCAGATCTGGGTTTTTTCCCGACAGATCTGAGCTCAATTTATTAATTTTTGATGCCAGTTTTCGAGACCTTTGAAACGGGCATTGGTGCGTCACTAGTGTTTAGCACATTTTGCCTCTGAAGCTAGCAAACATTTGACAGTACTTAAGGTTACAGTCTACATTTATGAAACAAACAGGCTTTCTGAAATTTGAATTTGTGTTGTCAATATCACAAAGCTGCTGAAGAACGGAAACATGTTTTGAGCGATGAAAGAGATTGCTTAGCTCAACTAAGCTAGTTAAGATTACCAATGAAATGCAGTATCACCTACACCTCACTGGTAGTTTGCTAGTTACGCTTAGCAGGATAATTTACTAAGCAAGGTGAGAAATCCACTTAGCAGCTATGTAAAACTGATTGGTGTGTATAAATGTTTGTGAAGATTTAAGTTCATTTTCACGATCATTATTAAAGTAGTATTTATGGAATGAATACAGGTTCCCAGAGAATACAATACATGTATCATACACGTATAAGCTCAAATTAGGTTGAAAACATGGGGCCAATTTCATAAAGCTGTTTAGCAGGGGGGAAAATGCTTAATCCAAAAAATGGGTTAATAGTCAAAATTGTCTGTCAACCTGTGTTTTTAACAAAAATAGCAGAACACCGATCAATTGTAATACATCATAAAAGATTTTGACTATTAACCTATTTTTATAAAGCAAACAAATTGTGGATTAAGCAAATTTTCCTGCTGAAGAGCTTTATGAAATTGGCCCCAGGTATAAAATTGCTGAGCATGGAGTGTTTTTGCTAAGTACGTAGTGTTTTTGCTAAGCAGATTTATGGTACTAAAGTTGTTTCATTGGTCACTAGATTTTACCTGATTACACAAACGGAAATCTAAATGTAGTGTAGGTTTAGTTCAGATAGACCCATTGCATCGACGGCCATATTTATGTGGAAGCAGCAAGTGCTTTGTCACTCCTACAGCACGAGGACAATGAGATTAAAGGGCCCCTGAAATGGTGTTTTTATCAATGAAATCTGTGCTATGGAACTAGTCCATTAATTTACAATCATAAAATCCCTACTTGGAAGTTGCTTGGGGGGTTAAAATCAAGGTTTTTGCTAATGCAAATTTACATATGCATGAGCAAAGTGGTGATGTAACATTAGAAAAACAGGAAAATATCATTCAACTGTGTACAACAGTTTCCACAATTTTCTCCAACTTGCTGAAACGTTTGTAACCCATGACGGTTTAGGTTTGTTTTACATGTTGCCTGTTGCAAATCATGAAAAAAATAAGGCTGGAAACTGCCGCATTTTTCCACAATTCCAGTTTGAAGTCTTATGTTTTTTCTTTGCTTTTCTGCTGTGTGTTACTAAAGTGACATGCCTCAAAAGCGCCCTCTTTCTGTGGGTTTATGTGAAGAAATTTTCAAAGTTGAAAAATTTTACTTTTTATTCTTGGCCATCAAAATGAACAGTAGTATTGTCTTTCTACACAGGTAATCCTTCATATGCAGCAACAACTGTGCATGAAGTTATTAAGCATTTCAGGGCCCTTTAAGTTGTCTGGAATTTTTACTACGTCTTTGCAATTACACACGTCTATTGAAAGGTATCAATAAAGATATAGATACTGTATATCTGTATTTCTAATACTTGTAGAAACAGATTTCTAATAGAAATATAAATTTTGCCAATTCGGAATTAACTGTAAATTTCTCACTTAGAGATGTTTTAAACAAACTTTTGCACGCCATACTTGACGCTTGAGGCATGATGTCTGTGTGTCCAAGTCTTTAGCGTTATTGTGCCTAAAAAAAGCAATGTTGACCCCAAATCTCTTATTTTCCTCAAACCTGAAATTTTCAAAATTTCATATTTAATTCCCTGGGCGAGCAGTCAAGGTCAAATTCATCTATAGGGCTCTAAGCAACATTTCCTAAAATTTTGAAAGAATTCTGAATCATAAAATTTTAGGCCAAAATTAAAAATGTATATTATATAGGGCCTAACTGTAACTGACTGGATTTCTGCGAGGAGTGATGTAAGCCCTGATTATACCTTCGTCCCTCCCCCATCCATGCAGTGACCTTTGCATGGCCGGTCAAAATTGTCGGTAGACTACTTGGCAACCCCAACCAGGACCCATAGATGATATTCCTTGAATTTAACATTGACTGGTCATCCAGAAAATAAAATATGAAATTTGGAAACATTTCAGATTTTGAGAAAATTTGTTGAATTTTTGCCAAATTGTTCATTTTTCTTAGAAATAAGGTTCCAGACGGGCTAAATTGTCATTATGAGTCATTTCTAAGACATTTTCAAAAACGTCATTTTAGGCCAATTTTGAGAAAAATTGTGATTTTTAAAGTTTTTGGCCAAACATGTTATGATTTAGATTTTCCTTAAAATTACAGGAAATGTTGCTGAGGACCCATAGATGATATTCCTTGAATTTAACATTGACTGGTCATCCAGAAAATAAAATATGAAATTTGGAAAAATTTTAGATTTTGAGAAATTTTTTTGAATGTTTGCCAAATTGTTCATTTTTCTTAGAAATAAGGTTCCAGACAGGCTAAATTTTCATTATGAGTCATTTCTAAGACATTTTCGAAAACGTCATTTTAGGCCAATTTTCATAAAAATTGTGATTTTTTTTTGTTTTTGGCCAAACATGTTATGATTTAGATTTTCATTAAAATTACAGGAAATGTTGCTTAGGACCCATAGGTGATATTCCTTGAATATAACATTGACTGGTCATCCAGAAAATAAAATATGAAGTTTGGAAAATCTTTAGATTTTGAGAAAATTTGTTGAATTTTTGCCAAATTGTTCATTTTTCTTAGAAATGAGGTTCCAGACAGGCTAAATTTTCATTATGAGTCATTTCTAAGACATTTTCAAAAACGTCATTTTTGGCCAATTATGAGAAAAATTGATGGACTTACCCCTTGTGATTTTTTTAATTTTTGGCCAAAAATGTTATGATTTAGATTTTCCTTAAAATTACAGGAAATGTTGCTTAGGACCCATAGATGATATTCCTTGAATTTAACATTGACTGGTCATCCAGAAAATAAAATATGAAATTTGGAAAAATTTTAGATTTTGAGAAAATATGTTGAATTTTTGCCAAATTGTTTATTTTTCTTAGAAATAAGGTTCCAGACAGGCTAAATTTTCATTATGAGTCATTTCTAAGACATTTTCAAAAACGTCATTTTTGGCCAATTATGAGAAAAATTGATGGACTAACCCCTTGTGATTTTTTTAATTTTTGGCCAAAAATGTTATGATTTAGATTTTCCTTAAAATTACAGGAAATGTTGCTGAGGACCCATAGATGATATTCCTTGAATTTAACATTGACTGGTCATCCAGAAAATAAAATATGAAATTTTGAAAATTTTTAGATTTTGAGAAATTTCTTTGAATTTTTGCCAAATTGTTCATTTTTCTTAGAAATAAGGTTCCAGACAGGCTAAATTTTGATTATGAGTCATTTCTAAGATATTTTCAAAAACGTCATTTTTGGCCAATTATGAGAAAAATTGATGGACTAACCCCTTGTGATTTTTTTAATTTTTGGCCAAAAATGTTATGATTTAGATTTTCCTTAAAATTACAGGAAATGTTGCTGAGGACCCACAGATGATATTCCTTGAATTTAACATTGACTGGTCATCCAGAAAATAAAATATGAAATTTGGAATATTTTTAGATTTTGAGAAAACTTGTTGAATTTTTGCCAAATTGTTCATTTTTCTTAGAAATAAGGTTCCAGACAGGCTAAATTTTCATTATGAGTCATTTCTAAGACATTTTCAAAAACGTCATTTTTGGCCAATTATGAGAAAAATTGATGGACTAACCCCTTGTGATTTTTTTAATTTTTTGCCAAAAATGTTATGATTTAGATTTTCCTTAAAATTACAGGAAATGTTGCTGAGGACCCACAGATGATATTCCTTGAATTTAACATTGACTGGTCATCCAGAAAATAAAATATGAAATTTGGAATATTTTTAGATTTTGAGAAAACTTGTTGAATTTTTGCCAAATTGTTCATTTTTCTTAGAAATAAGGTTCCAGACAGGCTAAATTTTTATTATGAGTCATTTCTAAGACATTTTCAAAAACGTCATTTTTGGCCAATTATGAGAAAAATTGATGGACTAACCCCTTGTGATTTTTTTAATTTTTGGCCAAAAATGTTATGATTTAGATTTTCCTTAAAATTACAGGAAATGTTGCTTAGGACCCATAGATGATATTCCTTGAATATAACATTGACTGGTCATCCAGAAAATCTTTAGATTTTGAGAAAATTTGTTGAATTTTTGCCAAATTGTTCATTTTTCTTAGAAATGAGGTTCCAGACAGGCTAAATTTTCATTATGAGTCATTTCTAAGACATTTTCAAAAACGTCATTTTTGGCCAATTTTGATAAAAATTGATGGACTAACCCCTTGTGATTTTTTAAGTTTTTGGCCAAACATGTTATGATTTAGATTTTCCTTAAAATTACAGGAAATGTTGCTGAGGACCCATAGATGATATTCCTTGAATTTAACATTGACTGGTCATCCAGAAAATAAAATATGAAATTTGGAAAAATTTTAGATTTTGAGAAAATTTGTTGAAATTTTGCCAAATTATTCATTTTTCTTAGAAATAAGGTTCCAGACAGGCTAAATTTTCATTATGAGTCATTTCTAAGACATTTTCAAAAACGTCATTTTAGGCCAATTTTGATAAAAATTTTGATTTTTTTAGTTTTTGGCCAAACATGTTATGATTTAGATTTTCCTTAAAATTACAGGAAATGTTGCTTAGGACCTATTGATGATATTCCTTGAATATAACATTGACTGGTCATCCAGAAAATAAAATATGAAGTTTGGAAAATCTTTAGATTTTGAGAAAATTTGTTGAATTTTTGCCAAATTATTCATTTTTCTTAGAAATGAGGTTCCAGACAGGCTAAATTTTCATTATGAGTCATTTCTAAGACATTTTCAAAAACGTCATTTTTGGCCAATTTTGATAAAAATTGATGGACTAACCCCTTGTGATTTTTTTAGTTTTTGGCCAAACATGTTATGATTTAGATTTTCCTTAAAATTACAGGAAATGTTGCCTAGAACCCATAGATGATATTCCTTGAATTTAACATTGACTGGTCATCCAGAAAATAAAATATGAAATTTTGAAAATTTTTAGATTTTGAGAAAATTTGTTGAATTTTTGCGAAATTGTTCAATTTTCCTAGAAATAAGGTTCCAGACAGGCTAAATTTTCATTATGAGTCATTTCTAAGACATTTTCAAAAACGTCATTTTTGGCCAATTTTGAGAAAAATTGATGGACTAACCCCTTGTGATTTTTTTAGTTTTTGGCCAAACATGTTATGATTTAGATTTTCCTTAAAATTACAGGAAATGTTGCTGAGGACCCATAGATGATATTCCTTGAATTTAACATTGACTGGTCATCCAGAAAATAAAATATAAAATTTGGAAAAATGTTAGATTTTGAGAAATTGTTTTGAATTTTTGCCAAATTGTTCATTTTTCTTAGAAATAAGGTTCCAGACAGGCTAAATTTTCATTATGAGTCATTTCTAAGACATTTTCAAAAACGTCATTTTTGGCCAATTATGAGAAAAATTGATGGACTAACCCCTTGTGATTTTTTTAATTTTTGGCCAAAAATGTTATGATTTAGATTTCCCTTAAAATTACAGGAAATGTTGCTGAGGACCTATAGATGATATTCCTTGAATTTAACATTGACTGGTCATCCAGGAAATAAAATATGAAATTTGGAAAAATTTTAGATTTTGAGAAAAAATTTTGAATTTTTGCCAAATTGTTCATTTTTCTTAGAAATAATGTTCCCGACAGGCTAAATTTTTATTATGAGTCATTTCTAAGACATTTTAAAAAACGTCATTTTTGGCCAATTTTGATAAAAATTGATGGACTAACCCCTTGTGATTTTTTTAGTTTTTGGCCAAACATGTTATGATTTAGATTTCCCTTAAAATTACAGGAAATGTTGCTGAGGACCCATAGATGATATTCCTTGATTTTAACATTTACTGGTCATCCAGAAAATAAAATATGAAATTTGGAAAAATTTTAGATTTTGAGAAAATTTGTTGAATTTTTGCCAAATTGTTCATTTTTCTTAGAAATAAGGTTCCAGACAGGCTAAATTTTCATTATGAGTCATTTCTAAGACATTTTCAAAAACGTCATTTTTGGCCAATTTTGATAAAAATTGATGGACTAATAACCCCTTGTGATTTTTTTAATTTTTGGCCAAAAATGTTATGATTTAGATTTTCCTTAAAATTACAGGAAATGTTGCTGAGGACCCATAGATGATATTCCTTGAATTTAACATTGACTGGTCATCCAGAAAATAAAATATGAAATTTGGAAATTTTTTAGATTTTGAGAAAATTTGTTGAATTTTTGCCAAATTGTTAATTTTTCTTAGAAATAATGTTCCAGACAGGCTAAATTTTCATTATGAGTCATTTCTAAGACATTTTCAAAAACGTCATTTTTGGCCAATTATGAGAAAAATTGATGGACTAACCCCTTGTGATTTTTTTAATTTTTGGCCAAAAATGTTATGATTTAGATTTCCCTTAAAATTACAGGAAATGTTGCTGAGGACCCATAGATGATATTCCTTGAATTTAACATTGACTGGTCATCCAGAAAATAAAATATGAAATTTGGAAAAATTTTAGATTTTGAGAAAAAGTTTTGAATTTTTGCCAAATTGTTCATTTTTCTTAGAAATAAGGTTCCAGACAGGCTAAATTTTCATTATGAGTCATTTCTAAGACATTTTAAAAAACGTCATTTTTGGCCAATTATGAGAAAAATTGATGGACTAACCCCTTGTGATTTTTAAAGTTTTTGGCCAAACATGTTATGATTTAGATTTTCCTTAAAATTACAGGAAATGTTGCTGAGGACCCATAGATGATATTCCTTGATTTTAACATTTACTGGTCATCCAGAAAATAAAATATGAAATTTGGAAAAATTTTAGATTTTGAGAAAATTTGTTGAATTTTTGCCAAATTGTTTATTTTTCTTAGAAATAAGGTTCAAGACAGGCTAAATTTTCATTATGAGTCATTTCTAAGACATTTTCAAAAACGTCATTTTTGGCCAATTTTGATAAAAATTGATGGACTAACCCCTTGTGATTTTTTTAATTTTTGGCCAAAAATGTTATGATTTAGATTTTCCTTAAAATTACAAGAAATGTTGCTGAGGACCCATAGATGATATTCCTTGAATTTAACATTGACTGGTCATCCAGAAAATAAAATATGAAATTTTGAAAATTTTTAGATTTTGAGAAAATTTGTTGAATTTTTGCGAAATTGTTAATTTTTCCTAGAAATAAGGTTCCAGACAGGCTAAATTTTCATTATGAGTCATTTCTAAGACATTTTCAAAAACGTCATTTTTGGCCAATTTTGAGAAAAATTGATGGACTAACCCCTTGTGATTTTTTAAGTTTTTGGCCAAACATGTTATGATTTAGATTTTCCTTAAAATTACAGGAAATGTTGCTGAGGACCCATAGATGATATTCCTTGATTTTAACATTTACTGGTCATCCAGAAAATAAAATATGAAATTTGGAAAATTTTTAGATTTTGAGAAAATTTGTTGAATTTTTGCCAAATTGTTCATTTTTCTTAGAAATAAGGTTCCAGACAGGCTAAATTTTCATTATGAGTCATTTCTAAGACATTTTCAAAAACGTCATTTTTGGCCAATTTTGAGAAAAATTGATGGACTAACCCCTTGTGATTTTTTTAGTTTTTGGCCAAACATGTTATGATTTAGATTTTCCTTAAAATTACAGGAAATGTTGCTGAGGACCCATAGATGATATTCCTTGAATTTAACATTGACTGGTCATCCAGAAAATAAAATATGAAATTTGGAAAATTTTTAGATTTTGAGAAAATTTGTTGAATTTTTGCCAAATTGTTTATTTTTCTTAGAAATAATGTTCCAGACAGGCTAAATTTTCATTATGAGTCATTTCTAAGACATTTTCAAAAACGTCATTTTTGGCCAATTTTGAGAAAAATTGATGGACTAACCCCTTGTGATTTTTTTAGTTTTTGGCCAAACATGTTATGATTTAGATTTTCCTTAAAATTACAGGAAATGTTGCTGAGGACCCATAGATGATATTCCTTGAATTTAACATTGACTGGTCATCCAGAAAATAAAATATGAAATTTGGAAAATTTTTAGATTTTGAGAAAATTTGTTGAATTTTTGCCAAATTGTTTATTTTTCTTAGAAATAATGTTCCAGACAGGCTAAATTTTCATTATGAGTCATTTCTAAGACATTTTCAAAAACGTCATTTTTGGCCAATTATGAGAAAAATTGATGGACTAACCCCTTGTGATTTTTTTAATTTTTGGCCAAACATGTTATGATTTAGATTTTCCTTAAAATTACAGGAAATGTTGCTGAGGACCCATAGATGATATTCCTTGAATTTAACATTGACTGGTCATCCAGAAAATAAAATATGAAATTTTGAAAATTTTTAGATTTTGAGAAAATTTGTTGAATTTTTGCCAAATTGTTTATTTTTCTTAGAAATAAGGTTCCAGACAGGCTAAATTTTCATTATGAGTCATTTCTAAGACATTTTCAAAAACGTCATTTTTGGCCAATTTTGATAAAAATTGTGATTTTTTAAGTTTTTGGCCAAACATGTTATGATTTAGATTTTCCTTAAAATTACAGGAAATGTTGCTGAGGACCCATAGATGATATTCCTTGAATTTAACATTGACTGGTCATCCAGAAAATAAAATATGAAATTTGGAAAAATGTTAGATTTTGAGAAAATTTTTTGAATTTTTGCCAAATTGTTCATTTTTCTTAGAAATAAGGTTCCAGACAGGCTAAATTTTCATTATGAGTCATTTCTAAGACATTTTCAAAAACGTCATTTTTGGCCAATTTTGAGAAAAATTGATGGACTAACCCCTTGTGATTTTTTTAGTTTTTGGCCAAACATGTTATGATTTAGATTTTCCTTAAAATTACAGGAAATGTTGCTGAGGACCCATAGATGATATTCCTTGAATTTAACATTGACTGGTCATCCAGAAAATAAAATATGAAATTTGGAAAAATTTTAGATTTTGAGAAAATTTGTTGAATTTTTGCCAAATTGTTAATTTTTCTTAGAAATAAGGTTCCAGACAGGCTAAATTTTCATTATGAGTCATTTCTAAGACATTTTCAAAAACGTCATTTTTGGCCAATTTTGATAAAAATTGATGGACTAACCCCTTGTGATTTTTTTAGTTTTTGGCCAAACATGTTATGATTTAGATTTTCCTTAAAATTACAGGAAATGTTGCTGAGGACCCATAGATGATATTCCTTGAATTTAACATTGACTGGTCATCCAGAAAATAAAATATGAAATTTGGAAAATTTTTAGATTTTGAGAAAATTTGTTGAATTTTTGCCAAATTGTTTATTTTTCTTAGAAATAATGTTCCAGACAGGCTAAATTTTCATTATGAGTCATTTCTAAGACATTTTCAAAAACGTCATTTTTGGCCAATTTTGATAAAAATTGATGGACTAACCCCTTGTGATTTTTTAAGTTTTTGGCCAAACATGTTATGATTTAGATTTTCCTTAAAATTACAGGAAATTTTGCTGAGGACCCATAGATGATATTCCTTGAATTTAACATTGACTGGTCATCCAGAAAATAAAATATGAAATTTTGAAAATTTTTAGATTTTGAGAAAATTTGTTGAATTTTTGCGAAATTGTTAATTTTTCCTAGAAATAAGGTTCCAGACAGGCTAAATTTTCATTATGAGTCATTTCTAAGACATTTTCAAAAACGTCATTTTTGGCCAATTTTGAGAAGAATTGATGGACTAACCCCTTGTGATTTTTTTAGTTTTTGGCCAAACATGTTATGATTTAGATTTTCCTTAAAATTACAGGAAATGTTGCTGAGGACCCATAGATGATATTCCTTGAATTTAACATTGACTGGTCATCCAGAAAATAAAATATGAAATTTGGAAAATTTTTAGATTTTGAGAAAATTTGTTGAATTTTTGCCAAATTGTTTATTTTTCTTAGAAATAATGTTCCAGACAGGCTAAATTTTCATTATGAGTCATTTCTAAGACATTTTCAAAAACGTCATTTTTGGCCAATTTTGAGAAAAATTGATGGACTAACCCCTTGTGATTTTTTTAGTTTTTGGCCAAACATGTTATGATTTAGATTTTCCTTAAAATTACAGGAAATGTTGCTGAGGACCCATAGATGATATTCCTTGAATTTAACATTGACTGGTCATCCAGAAAATAAAATATGAAATTTGGAAAATTTTTAGATTTTGAGAAAATTTGTTGAATTTTTGCCAAATTGTTTATTTTTCTTAGAAATAATGTTCCAGACAGGCTAAATTTTCATTATGAGTCATTTCTAAGACATTTTCAAAAACGTCATTTTTGGCCAATTTTGATAAAAATTGATGGACTAACCCCTTGTGATTTTTTAAGTTTTTGGCCAAACATGTTATGATTTAGATTTTCCTTAAAATTACAGGAAATTTTGCTGAGGACCCATAGATGATATTCCTTGAATTTAACATTGACTGGTCATCCAGAAAATAAAATATGAAATTTTGAAAATTTTTAGATTTTGAGAAAATTTGTTGAATTTTTGCGAAATTGTTAATTTTTCCTAGAAATAAGGTTCCAGACAGGCTAAATTTTCATTATGAGTCATTTCTAAGACATTTTCAAAAACGTCATTTTTGGCCAATTTTGAGAAAAATTGATGGACTAACCCCTTGTGATTTTTTTAGTTTTTGGCCAAACATGTTATGATTTAGATTTTCCTTAAAATTACAGGAAATGTTGCTGAGGACCCATAGATGATATTCCTTGAATTTAACATTGACTGGTCATCCAGAAAATAAAATATGAAATTTGGAAAATTTTTAGATTTTGAGAAAATTTGTTGAATTTTTGCCAAATTGTTTATTTTTCTTAGAAATAATGTTCCAGACAGGCTAAATTTTCATTATGAGTCATTTCTAAGACATTTTCAAAAACGTCATTTTTGGCCAATTTTGAGAAAAATTGATGGACTAACCCCTTGTGATTTTTTTAGTTTTTGGCCAAACATGTTATGATTTAGATTTTCCTTAAAATTACAGGAAATGTTGCTGAGGACCCATAGATGATATTCCTTGAATTTAACATTGACTGGTCATCCAGAAAATAAAATATGAAATTTGGAAAATTTTTAGATTTTGAGAAAATTTGTTGAATTTTTGCCAAATTGTTTATTTTTCTTAGAAATAATGTTCCAGACAGGCTAAATTTTCATTATGAGTCATTTCTAAGACATTTTCAAAAACGTCATTTTTGGCCAATTTTGATAAAAATTGATGGACTAACCCCTTGTGATTTTTTAAGTTTTTGGCCAAACATGTTATGATTTAGATTTTCCTTAAAATTACAGGAAATTTTGCTGAGGACCCATAGATGATATTCCTTGAATTTAACATTGACTGGTCATCCAGAAAATAAAATATGAAATTTTGAAAATTTTTAGATTTTGAGAAAATTTGTTGAATTTTTGCGAAATTGTTAATTTTTCCTAGAAATAAGGTTCCAGACAGGCTAAATTTTCATTATGAGTCATTTCTAAGACATTTTCAAAAACGTCATTTTTGGCCAATTTTGAGAAAAATTGATGGACTAACCCCTTGTGATTTTTTTAGTTTTTGGCCAAACATGTTATGATTTAGATTTTCCTTAAAATTACAGGAAATGTTGCTGAGGACCCATAGATGATATTCCTTGAATTTAACATTGACTGGTCATCCAGAAAATAAAATATGAAATTTGGAAAATTTTTAGATTTTGAGAAAATTTGTTGAATTTTTGCCAAATTGTTTATTTTTCTTAGAAATAATGTTCCAGACAGGCTAAATTTTCATTATGAGTCATTTCTAAGACATTTTCAAAAACGTCATTTTTGGCCAATTTTGAGAAAAATTGATGGACTAACCCCTTGTGATTTTTTTAGTTTTTGGCCAAACATGTTATGATTTAGATTTTCCTTAAAATTACAGGAAATGTTGCTGAGGACCCATAGATGATATTCCTTGAATTTAACATTGACTGGTCATCCAGAAAATAAAATATGAAATTTGGAAAATTTTTAGATTTTGAGAAAATTTGTTGAATTTTTGCCAAATTGTTTATTTTTCTTAGAAATAATGTTCCAGACAGGCTAAATTTTCATTATGAGTCATTTCTAAGACATTTTCAAAAACGTCATTTTTGGCCAATTATGAGAAAAATTGATGGACTAACCCCTTGTGATTTTTTTAATTTTTGGCCAAACATGTTATGATTTAGATTTTCCTTAAAATTACAGGAAATGTTGCTGAGGACCCATAGATGATATTCCTTGAATTTAACATTGACTGGTCATCCAGAAAATAAAATATGAAATTTTGAAAATTTTTAGATTTTGAGAAAATTTGTTGAATTTTTGCCAAATTGTTTATTTTTCTTAGAAATAAGGTTCCAGACAGGCTAAATTTTCATTATGAGTCATTTCTAAGACATTTTCAAAAACGTCATTTTTGGCCAATTTTGATAAAAATTGTGATTTTTTAAGTTTTTGGCCAAACATGTTATGATTTAGATTTTCCTTAAAATTACAGGAAATGTTGCTGAGGACCCATAGATGATATTCCTTGAATTTAACATTGACTGGTCATCCAGAAAATAAAATATGAAATTTGGAAAAATGTTAGATTTTGAGAAAATTTTTTGAATTTTTGCCAAATTGTTCATTTTTCTTAGAAATAAGGTTCCAGACAGGCTAAATTTTCATTATGAGTCATTTCTAAGACATTTTCAAAAACGTCATTTTTGGCCAATTTTGAGAAAAATTGATGGACTAACCCCTTGTGATTTTTGTAGTTTTTGGCCAAACATGTTATGATTTAGATTTTCCTTAAAATTACAGGAAATGTTGCTGAGGACCCATAGATGATATTCCTTGAATTTAACATTGACTGGTCATCCAGAAAATAAAATATGAAATTTGGAAAATTTTTAGATTTTGAGAAAATTTGTTGAATTTTTGCCAAATTGTTAATTTTTCTTAGAAATAAGGTTCCAGACAGGCTAAATTTTCATTATGAGTCATTTCTAAGACATTTTCAAAAACGTCATTTTTGGCCAATTTTGATAAAAATTGTGATTTTTTAAGTTTTTGGCCAAACATGTTATGATTTAGATTTTCCTTAAAATTACAGGAAATGTTGCTGAGGACCCATAGATGATATTCCTTGAATTTAACATTGACTGGTCATCCAGAAAATAAAATATGAAATTTGGAAAAAGTTTAGATTTTGAGAAATTTTTTTGAATTTTTGCCAAATTGTTCATTTTTCTTAGAAATAAGGTTCCAGACAGGCTAAATTTTCATTATGAGTCATTTCTAAGACATTTTCAAAAACGTCATTTTTGGCCAATTTTGAGAAAAATTGATGGACTAACCCCTTGTGATTTTTGTAGTTTTTGGCCAAACATGTTATGATTTAGATTTTCCTTAAAATTACAGGAAATGTTGCTGAGGACCCATAGATGATATTCCTTGAATTTAACATTGACTGGTCATCCAGAAAATAAAATATGAAATTTGGAAAAATTTTAGATTTTGAGAAAATTTGTTGAATTTTTGCCAAATTGTTCATTTTTCTTAGAAATAAGGTTCCAGACAGGCTAAATTTTCATTATGAGTCATTTCTAAGACATTTTCAAAAACGTAATTTTTGGCCAATTATGAGAAAAATTGATGGATTAACAAAGGAAATGTTGCTTAGAACCCATAGATTATATTCCTTGAATATAACATTGACTGGTCATCCAGAAAATAAAATATGAAATTTGGAAAATTTTTTGATTTTGAGAAAATTTGTTGAATTTTTGCCAAATTGTTTATTTTTCTTAGAAATAAGGTTCCATTTTATGCATAATATCTGTGATAAATTTACCCTGCTTACCTTTGGACCATCTTTTTCACGTTTAATCAATTTTGTTAAAATTTTGCTTTTTTACGGAGTTCACAAGGGGACTCAATTCCAAAAAACTTTTTACTTGGTTCCCTCAAAATAATGTTTGTTCCGTCGAAATAGGTTTTGTTCCCTCAGAATAACGTATTTGGAGAGAACGAAATAATATTTTGAGGGAACGAAGTAATATTTTGAGGGAACGAAGTAATATTTTAAGGAAACGAAAAGTATGGGGGTGTTAGGGTGCAGATTTGTTTTTTTCGTGCACCATATTTTTTTATTTTTTTGGCGCATGTGGACCAAGTTAACGGTCTTGCACATGCACCATAATATAATAGGGCTTGGGAATGTGATGTCATGCAACGTCACAATGCAGTGGTTTCCGCCATGTTTGTTGGCAGTAACACGCGCGATGTACGTTCAGATATAGCAATGGCAGCTGCGTCTCACTGTTGTTAAACAATGGAGGTAGGAAAATGGTTAAACTATGGTGCAAAGACCTACAACTAGTAGGCCAAACATTTGGTCCAACCTCGTAAGTTGAGCACTAGTTTTATTTTTTTGCACTTTGAACTATGGGGCACCAAAATGACAAAATTACAATAAATGGGCTCAAAAGGCTTTCCCCCAAAAAAATATAGAGGAAGCGCTGGGGTTACCGTAGCGCTTTCCAAAAATAAATTAGAGGAAGCGCTGGGGTTACCGTAGCGCTTTCCAAAAAAATAAATTAGAGGAAGCGCTGGGGTTACCGTAGCGCTTTCCAAAAAAATAAATATAGAGGAAGCGCTGGGGTTACCATAGCGCTTTACAAAAAATAAATATAGAGGAAGCGCTATATGTTCATTGTGTTGCATATGAGTCTGTTTTCAATACTGGAAAGACCTTTTCCTCCAGGATTATATCTCTGTACAATGTCATTTATCTTCTCTCAAAACAAAAATTCATAACTAAGGGTTAGTCCAGCAACAGATTTTAAATAAAAACATGGAAAGTTTATTCAGAATTTCCTTACAAACTGATTTACAAGAGTATAGAAATTTCTGTACATATTTGAATACATGTAAAATTATTTTACATAATAATGATTCATTACAAAATAGAAACATTATAATACACGTACATGCAGTTTTAATTTTAGGGTTTTCAATAATTTATCTCGAAGTTTTCAATGTGTTATGCACATACTGTGTCGTTACATACGTTCATAATGTTTTTAGCGTTGTCCTGGATAACAATATTTTGGTGTGAAAAAAAGCGGCACCATCTCGCTATAAGATATTATTTATATTAATGGCAACAATTACACGCACTGGAGTTATCTTACAGGTATATCACAATTATTTATGCACAATTAAAGGAACGTGTCCAGATTACATTTTTGAGCCCCCATTTTTCCCATGGGTGTTGAGATTTTGATACCATATTATTTGTCATATTTTTCTCATTACTATTCTCAAATATTGCGTTCTCAATCCGTATATTTTCAAAGGATATCGTCTAAATAACATTGATGTTTTAACTAATTTATCCGGTTACATAAAACTGTGCAGTGATTACACCAACACGTCTAAATTGGACATTGCAAATTTCCTGTTTTCTCCCCATGGATAGTACTTTAAGGAGGCATTTTATATGATTGTTAGGTTAGACCGGAACGCATTTTCTGGACAAATCTGTACAACTTCCTTTAATGCACCTGAATATTTTCTGGAAATTTTCTTGTACACTGTTTGACCGAGTACAAATTTGGCGCTCTGAGGCAATGGTTTTGCGGTTAGTATTTCATTTTCAAATTCTTAAAACATTTCTACCGAAATTTTGTCTGAAGATTAATTATTCATGAGCAATTCTGACGTCATGTAAAAACTTTGCTATGTCGCTCAGGACTTGCTATGTCGCTCAGGCCAATGCTATTGCTAATCACAAAACTTTAATCAGTACATAATCTATTTATTTTAAAATAATTTATCAGCAAAAATTGTATGCTTAGGCCTATATGCAATATGTATTTTGACTGGTTTTCTGCTACGCTTGCTAAGAACATAGGGTAGCTGGTAACCCATAATCAAAAAGCAAATACATGTTGTGCTAAGCAAATTATTTTTGCCTAACAGTAGTAGTGCCATGAAATTAACCTTTTGCGTGTAACATTTGCATAATGACTGACGCCCCGAATTCTTGTAGTTCAGAAGGTCACATACTATGCTATTGTTGCAATGTGGTGCACGCCATTGCTTAACAACCAACATTCTGATGAGTGTTTTATGCCATTCTCTCATATGGTGAACACAGTATTGATCCTGTACTTCACACCTGCCGCGTGCACCGCATAGCAACAACAATTTAGTCTGTTCAAGTGGATAGTGTGCACGTGAAAGCACGTGAAAGTACATCAGTAGACATTATTCATGCAAAAGGCTAATTGGTCCCAGGTCACGTTCGTGTTTTGTGGAGATACAAGATTTAAAAATAATTACTGGAAGATTGCTGAAGAAAACTATAGTTTATTTCAGTTAGGCCTTTTACTCTTTCGAAACATTATTTATAATCGCACTTCTCCCTTCGTGATTTTGTGATAAGCATCCCTGTCCAATGTCGAGTATCGCCGCTTTGCCTTGTCCAAGAAAAACATTGAATCTTTGACTAACAGAGGATCAAACGATTCTTGGACGAGGCGAAACTTTGTTTGTTTGAATGTGCTTGTGTGCTCCAGTGAGGCGGGCAGGCGCAGGAACCGTGGGCATGCGTAGTCCGGCAGATGTGACGTCACGAAGTCAAAGGTTGACACGGGATCAAAAGTCGTGTTGGGGGTCATCAAAATGGCCGCCATGCCAGCTTTGCCGTAGTGACCTTTTGGGGTATGGCATAAAAAGAGAGCATTGAATAAAAACACGTTCTGGCAATGTATAGTCACAGGGGCGGTTGACTCGGAGTGTTGTAAAGTATGCTCTTTTGGTGAGAAGATGCGTACAACTTAATGTAGAAATGACTCTCGCATTTGCCTTTTTCAAAAATTTGTATTTTTTGCCAAAAATAATCCCCGTGTCAATTATTGGAGATAGATTACATGACTAAGGAATAATGTTGAGAAACTGCCTTGTAGTAATTTCAGCCACATAGATGTAATACTTCAGAAAACCATGCATGCATGGTTTTTGTAATGAATGAAAGGTAAAAATATCATCTACAGAAGATATTTTAAAAGTATTTCCAGTTGGCAATTTTCCCCACAAATTAGGTACCATTTTGCAAGTGAAAAAAACAACGTGTGGTGTTTGTTACAATTGCTATTAAAATTGCTATTTTTAGTAAGTTTTTTTCTTGTCAACTCGTGAAGTAAAATTGTTGGTAAATGCAAATTATTATTATTATTATTATTATTTCTTTCTGGTATTCATACCAAGGATTCCTCAATAGTGCTCATTGCACTGTCACTCGCAAGCGTGAGGAAACCCATGAAGAATTAGAATTAGAAATGGCCAGAGACACCGGGGATGATCCCCCTTGCTCTTCACGAAAGAATGCTCTGGGATCTTTAGAGTGCATTCCAAATTACCTAACACACTGGACCAACGGCTTTACATCCCTTCCGAAGGATGGAGCAAGTGTGGTTGAGTGCCTCGCCCAAGGGCACAGGTACCGTAGCCGTGGGGAGGTTCGAACCTGCAACCCCAAGTTTTCACCTATGATTGCGAGTCAATGACCTAAACCGCTCGGCCACGGTACCCCACAATGATGGATAGTTGGGCTCAGTAATGGTGTCAACCGACGGACTCACCCGGTACGCTAACGCCATACACATTCGCCTCAAACACTCCCTCTTGTTTTTGCAATACTTGCGCTACTTCGGTAGTTGCGACGTTTTCGCCTTTCCATCTGTATCAAAATAAAGAGAAAGTGAATGCACCTTATGGGGATTCAGTCAAAAATGTGATTTGGACACGCTCCATTTTGTCCCATGGGCGTCGAGATTTTGATACCATATCATATCATATCATTCTGAAATTTTGCGCTCTAAATCGGCACATTTTCAATGATATTATCAAAAAAACCACGAACGTTTTGTAAACTAATTCATCTGGTTCCATAAAGCAGTGCAGAGATTATACCAACTTTTTTTATTCCCATAGATATTGTATTTTGGGGTGGTATTTTATATGTTAGGTTAGAACGAAATAAAATCTTTAAAACAAAATCTGGTCACGCTCCTTTAATTTTGAAGCCTCTGGTACCTGAACGTATCGCCCAGCCTGTCTTTGAAATACATATTGTAGTTCTCGTCTTGCTCGAACAAGTCGCCCGTGTTAAAGTAAACGTCGCCCTCTCGTAAGACGTTGTGCACCAGCTTCCGCTGCATGAGTTCTTCCTTGCCTACGTAGCCTTCCAGTGGAAATGTCTTGTTCACTGGGCACAGCAACAGACCAATGTCTCCTAAACAGACAGATTTTAGTTCATAAATTGAAAGTAGTCAATTTTGTGGCACTTTTGGCAACTATTAAGGCAGTGGCTTCCAGTAAATCCAAGGCCTGTACCTCGGTAAGGACAACACCCAGCAAGATCGACATAGAAGCTATGAGCGAAGAGAGTTTAAATAAATTAAACCAACTATTGGAAGCTAAGCTCTGTGCCAAGGGTTTAGGCTTATACACCAAGGCTCTTTAATGCCATCTACTATACGGTTTTATACATAACTATATTGTCAACTTGATATTGTTAAGTTTTAGAAGTGGGAGGAAACCTCCAGGGAAATTAGTTTTTTTGACGAATAGCGGAATAAAAGGAGAGGTCACAATTTCAAATTTAGTGTAAATGTTGTAATTATGTTACGAAATTATAAAGAAAATAATTAAGTACAAGGTAAACATTGTCATTATTTGCATTTACAATGTATTTTGAACTCGTATCCAAACCAAAATCTGCCCTCATTTGTGTCCGCCAAAAGAGCTATCTGCATCCGTTTTTGTCCTTAAATGAAATGCTATAATTTTGATGCGCATGGTGTACGGCTACCATTCGACTATAGCTGACTTTTTCAAGATGTAGCCAGGTATTATTTGGATAGCCTACACTATCTTGGCACCACGAGACTCCCAAAGATATAATTTGGAGGATACAGGAGTAACATCGACCGAACTCACCCGGGCAATTAACCTTGATGCAGCGTCCCTTGTCATCGCGTACAGGCTGGGCCGTTTCATAGTCAAACTTGACCAACTCGATGGGACACAAAATCTAATATTCCACACAAAAATGAAAGAAGATAACCACAAGCTGCCACCAGAGTTACCTCCTCGATCTGAAGGGTAGTTTTTTAAAATAAAATAATAATTGATAAAACGACTATCACTATTTCGTGAACACATAACAAATAACACGCACAACCCCACATTAGAAGATGTAACTGAACCCTACTGGAAACGCACGAGTAGAACGATTTAACTGAACGCTACTGGGAACATGGTCGATGTGTAGCCTTTATAGAATTAGATAAATCAATTATCACTATTTCGTGCAATTTGTGCACGAATAACAAATACTAACACACCCAAGCTTGCAGTCCACCACAGTAGTAGAAATATTTTACTAAACCCTACTGGAAACGCACTAGTAGAGCGATTTAACTGAACGCTACTGAGAATGCTAACCAAAAGATTTAACCGCAAAGGGATTTCAAATTGTCACCAAAACCAAGGGCCTCTGTGCTTTCTTTTCTAATAAAATTTGCAAATAAAAAGGCGTCTGACGAAATACAATGGCTGAACACATAATTTGGAATTTGTCTACAACTTACTCTTAGCATAGGTGGCCAACACCCAACAGATCCGATCTTGTTATTCGTGTTCATAATACCGAAGTTTGCCTCCGTGGCCCCGTACGTCTCTAGAATTCTCCCGATGTTAAACCTCTGCATCACCTCGCTCCAAATGTCACCGCCTAGCCCGTTGCCGACCGCTACTCGTACATTGTTAAGTTTTTCTTCCGGACTCTATCAATAAAATGAAAAAAATTATGGGTATGCACATAAGGGAGACTCGAATGGTGGCGCTTTTTTCAAGATGGACGCGAAATGTGAAACTTCCTTATAGAGACCTAAACCATTCTATAAAATGGTCATTGTTTGAGTTCGGTCCTGTCTACTTTTGGCCTCAAGAGGGCGCCCTTACCTCAGGCTTTGCCATGAGGTATCTGAAGAGCTCGCCGATGTATAGAATGATTGTGACGTCATGTCTGCAGCAGTCTGCCCAGAAATGCGTGGTTGAGAACTTGGACCGCAACACCATGGTGGCACCTGATTGGTAAATGCGAAAAAAACATCTTGAGATCAAACCTAAAACATCACGAACCTAAAACATCACGACGTCACGTTTTTGGTTACTTGTGAGCTTTTCTACGGGAGCACGATGGACCCTATATATCCACGTGGGTTCATGCTCAAATGAAAACAAAAATGCGACTGCATTATATTTCAGGTTTATTGGAAGGGAGAGCCTATTTGTGAGGCGATACATATAATATTCATGCAGCCGAAAGGATGGCATTGAAGTGAACTTAATTCGCTTAAAAGAGCTTTTTTTTTTTCTTTTCAGAAAACAATTTCGTTCTCATCCAACAATCATTTAAAATGCCTTCCCAAAATACTATCCAAGGGAAGAAAACATGAAATTTGCAATCTCCAATTTGGATGTGGAAGCAAAAAAGGTTGGTGTAATATCACTGCACTGCTTTATGTAACCGGATAAACTAGTTTATATAGACAACATTTTTGTTTACGATAGGCCTATCCTTGGAAAATATATGGATTGAGAGCTAAATGTTTCAGAATGGTAATGCGAAAAATATGACAAATGATATGGTATTAAAATCTCAATCAACACCCATGGGAAAATGGTGGGTCTTGAAAATGTGATCTGGACACGCTCCTTAAAGTGGCTATGGCGTTGTGCGTACCATTCCGGATGACATTACTCAGACCGAAGAGCAGCGCCGATATGTGGTAGAGCGGGAGCGTCACGTACATGACGTCATCTGACGTCATGTTGACGCAGTTCAGAAGGTGCCCACCTGCCATCATCTTGTAGTGGGACATTCTGGAGGCTTTGGGAAGACCTAAATAAGATGTCAAGGAAAAGTAATATTTGAACATTTTTACGAACAAAATAAATACAACGTGTCAAAAACATGTCCTATTTTTATCCTAAAAAACTTTGACATTTGCCAACGGATTAAAACCAAAATTTCAGATCATGTAAACAAAGCCTGGCAATTTGTATTGAGCGATTTCTATCGGCTTTGACCGAAAGGGTGAGATTTAAAAGCTATACAAAAACGATAAAAGTGGTGTGCAATGACATTAGGGGCGATCCTGCTTTCCTCAGAAGCTTTCGGCTGCAGCACACGCTTTCCGCCACCGTCTCCAGCGATGTATCAACATTGGAGGACGCCGGCCAAGTCGAAAGTGGTAGATTCTGAAATTGGGTTTTTTCGTATGTCTTTTAAATCTCAACCTCTCGGTCAAAGCTGATGCAATTTACTTAATAAAATTTGTCAGGCCTTGTTTACATGATTTGAAATTTTAGTTTAAATCTGTTGGCAAATGACAAAGCTATTTAGGATCAAGTAGGACATTTTTACACGAAGTATCTGTACGAGTGTTAATAATGAGTCTTACTGATTTTGAAGTCTGTACCGTTTCGAATACCGTGAAATGGCCCATGCAGTATATTCTAATGCTGACCTGTTGTCCCTGAGGTATATATGTAGACGAATGCGTCCCGAAAATGCAGTCCCTTCCGGATCTCCCTTGGTAAGTCCACCTCCAAATCCTGCTCACTCATCAGATCCGCGTTGTTTGCCAGGAGCTCATCGATAGACTGAACTCCGTCCAGTTGCCCACAGATATCTGGATCCTTACCCGGGCTCTCGAGCGACCAGATTCGAACTTTACGGTCGGCCAGGTTCCCAATGATATCGGCTACCGCCTTATGGATGAACTTTCCTGAAAGGATTTGTGGAAAAACGTAAATTTTAGGATCGATTTCACAAACGTTAAAACGAGTTCAATGCGTCCTAATTCCCATACCAACGTACGTCCAAAGATAAGACCCTTCCTAAGACGCGTCTTAGCGCTTTGTGAAATCGTCCACTGGCAATGTATTTAAATCAAGTAACAGCCAGTTAGTACAAATTATCAACTAGCAACTGAGACCTGGGATCGATTTCACAAACTCAATGCGTCCTAATTCCCGTACGTACCACGTCCCAAGATAAGAGCGATCCTTCCTACATGACTCGTCTTAGCGCTTTGTGAAATCGGTCACCTGGGCATTTGGCGATCATAAAGTGACATGCTTCACTGGTTCAGCCAATGATTACCTTTGAGCAACCGAAACTGATAATTGGTGGAAATCGCTTATTACGTCACAAACATGTTTCTGGTTATGATCGCCAAACCTGACCCTGAATTGGTGGCAGAAGTGGGATAGGGTTTCAAAATTTAAGATATTTCGAAATAACTAATTTTAAAGTGTTAAATGTTTCTTTTACTAAATTGACCACAGTTACCACATCTGAAATACGGACATGTGAACATTTTTTTCCGGAGTTGCTTGATTATACAGAGATTGTGCAGCTAATATTCATGCCAGCGGGCAATGTCATATAATACATGTAGTGAACAAAGTTTCTTTTTCCTTTTAGTATAGAATGAGAGACTTTTGAGACGCTTGGTGGCAGCAAAGAAACCGATCCTTTCCCCTTGTCTACGTCATACTGAGCATGTGCACTTTAGCTTACACGTGACGTTAACAAAATGGAAAAGGGCTAGTTTGTATGCTGCCACCAAGTGTTTCAAAAGTCTCCTATTGTGTAATACCTGATCCAAAGACCAGAAGTTTGGCTTGACTGGCCTCGAAGCAGTGTAGCAGGCAAGAGGATTTGAGGTTGTAGTTGAGCAGGGCACAGGTGACTCCTAGCTTCGCGAAGGCCAGCAGGGTCCAGATAAACGCCGGTTCGTTCCGGATGAGCAGGGCTACCGTGTCGCCTTGTTTAACCCCGCAGTGCCGGGCAACGCGTGCTAGCCGGTTCGCTCGCCGGTTCACCTCGGCGTACGAGTAGCTGACGTCTTGGTACACCAGGAAGGTCTTCTCGGGGGTGGCGCCGGCAGCGCCCGGACTCAGGCTGGCCCTGGACTCAAAATCGTCAACGATGGTAGTGGGAATGTCCCGCTTGGAGCAGGAGCTCAGGTGTCGTGCCATACGGGCCTTGTCTACAATGAAGGCTAAATCGGTGTAGAGTCTCGGGTAGAGAGCCTGGAGAATCAGCAGAGCGCCCGCTAGCAGCAGAAAGATAGCCAGTGGAATAACACCGTACATCATGTTGCGCCTCTAGAATCCCCTCTGGAAATTTGAAACAAATCTTTGATTTTATTTCATTCGGCAAAGCTGAGACACATTTTGATGAGTGTATTAGACTCACCAGACGTCAGAATTATGGTGTCTCTTGCAACTATCGCTAGACAGGATAGACATCCAAATTCAAGGTCAATGTTCAACGTCATGCCCCTGCTGTATTTTGTCAAAATTTTCCTGGCTTCCTGGGCAAGGAAACGGTTTGACGAACGTCTCGGCAAATGGTATCACTGGGCTGCGTTTCGTCCAAGTTTCATTTGATCAATCATTCGTGACTAGAATGACAGAAATGTCCCGACAGACTGAGTTTGACGGGAAGTGTCAATTTTTATTTGACCATGCATATAGCAGCCACGATTGCGGTCAAATTACGCATTAAAACATAGTTGAGGGAAAAAAAGGAACAAAACATGGTTTTGAAAAACCTGATAATTTGATACAAAGCACTGCAAAGCATACTGTTAAAATTCGAGCACATCTGTGATTGATTTGATGATCGACTATATAATAGACAAGGCGACATTTCTCAAAAGGTGACACGAAGAGGCATTTTTATAACATGTCGATTTAACCTAATTTGTGCGTGCTAAATCCAAAAATGGCAGTTACAAAGCTGTATTTAGATGATAAATATGCGGTTTCTTGGCAAACCCAAAACGTGTATGTTCAAAACCAGGTATTCTCAAATAATATACGGATAACACGTCACTCTTACTTGATTGTGGGGTGCTTTTTTTTAAAAATGGTTACCGAGAAAAACGAATTACTTAAAAATTGCGCAAAAAAACAATCATCTCAGTATTGTATAACAAGTTGGCTGCAGTTCCCACATCTTGTAAATATCGTGAATAAATATTTCTGCATGTTGATGTTATGGTGTATCAGAAACGCGCTATTTTTAAACACCGTCAAAATGTTGCCAGCGAAGCCAAACATCCCAACCCTTCCCGCGCGGCCCGGGCCCCGTCTGTCACTGATTAATGTGATCCTCCAAAACACGGACAAAACTTCTTGGCACAGTTTCCAAAACCTTCACGTCACGTGGAAATAACAACCAGTTGTCGGAAATGTATGACATTTCCCCGATTCTCAATTGTACAACCGTGAAAATGTGTGTGTTTTCGATAAAGTTTGGGGGCCTTTTGGGAGATGATCTTCCCCTCCGAGTTTTCCCGAAGGGTGTTCTGTAATTTACATGCTTCCTCGTTTTGGCATCTGTTCTTCTGTTATTTCTAAACGCCACACTAGGTTCAAACGGAGGTCAGTCACGATCGATGCTTCAGTTTCATATAGCCTATAGTTTTGAAAACGTTCGTGTTGAGAAACGAAACGAAACGCAACAAAACGCAACGTAACGCAACGAAACGGTGTGAATATACTTTTTGATAACCGCCGATAAATTGTTCATCAACGGGTACCGCAAGCAATTAAATTATATTCTAAATTGCGTATGGAATTATGTTGTCCGTGAACAGAGCGATTTCGATTTGGAAAATAAATTTTAAATGAAGTAAGCCTATATGTATTTTCGTTTAGACTGTTTATAGAACTCCGTTTAGAATCGTTGCGTTTATAACCGTTTACTACGGTTTTGCGTTTGCTTGCACCTTAGCGTTTTTCGGATAGGAGGACCTACCCACTTTTAGAAACATTAAAATTCCCGGAAGGATAAAAATTGGACTTATACCAACTTGGAAATTGAGTCAGTAGCAGAAGTCTGTTGACAGCAGTCCAAGCTGCGGATTGAGACACCTTTCAACACCTTAGGAATCAAAGTACTTAATCTCGGTGTAATAGGCCGTGTTTCGGAAACCATTTATAGTTCAAGCGGTTGTACGGCAATAATCTTGGAATGCGCGGAGCCCTTTGATGTTTGTGGTCGGTTGTAAGTTCTAGAGAGTTGATGCCCGGTATACGAGCTCCGAATAGCAGAACGATGGAGCTATGAAACCGCAAGCCACCCTGATTGCTAAGCCTTGTCGAAATCTCGGGGCTTTGGAACAAAGTACATGTATTTTCCTTGCAAAAATTAATTCTACATGCCAAGTTTCTTTTTAAAAAAATTCTTTATTTATTTATTTATTCACCACATCCACCAGCGGGAGGACCGCCAATTACAGATCAAATAACATAGATATTCAAGTGTATGTATATGAGTGACTTTTATATATCGGTTTGCTGAGCATCTGCTCACCGAGTTAGAGGTCTCTGGTTCGAATCCCGATAATGGCCATATTATTATTTTTTATGTATAATGGTTGTAGTTACTTGAGCTGTTTGTATAAGCATGATGGCTGCCTCTCTATTTGGTAAACGCCGCGGATGATGTTGCAAAACAATGATTATTGTTCAGTTTTGAGACATTTTTTTCAAAAGTGGCTTCCATAATGCTACATTATGTAGGCCTAAATTATGTCAGTAAATAAAAGTCACAATAATAAATTTATGGGCACAATTTGCAAAAGTGTAATAGGAGGATTAGTATTTTTTGGCAAAAGAAGGAACAACAATATCTTGAATGAATTGTATGGCAGATGTAGGACCCTCTTTGAGTTTAACAGAACTAGCGGTTTCCCGCAAAAGATAATTCACAATCAAAGATTTTGTCAAAAGCAGCACCGTATTAAGCTCCCATGAGAGCAATGGTCTGTTTTCGCGACCGTAAGCAGAAACATGTTTCTGTCGTAATTACAGCCAATGATAAGTTCGTTCAACAGTGAGCAAATATATTTGGTAAAATCAGTGGTTATACGTCACTAACATGTTTCCGGTCGTGACCGCGAAAACGGGCCCCATAGTGCCGTCGCTCATGTGCGGTGGCGCATTAAACCAATGGTCTCCGGCGCCACTCCAAGCGTAACCAAAATTGTTTATGCTTGTTTAGGATTGATCAAACTTAAGACAAGGAAAGAAGACAAGTTCAGAGAATTACTCGATCGACTGCCTGCGGGAAATGCGTGCGAAGAATCTGGACGGGTTTTTTGGCAGCTGCCCGGGTGTTGAATGACGGGGCGGGTCCCCGAGGGCCTCCCTTCATTACGGCCCCGTAATCGACAGTCCATCACGCAGACTTCTCCGGAAAAAAAGATTTCGAAATTTGAAATAAGAGGGGGAGATTACAGAGTTTAATAGGAAATTCAAAGGACACTGCACTCTGTCCAGGAATTAAATTATAATTCGAATCAAGACAGGTCCTTTGTGACTTCATTTTGTAAATGGCTGATCGATGTAAACACGACTTTGGGAATGTCGTTAGACGCAAAAACTAATCAAGATTTTGTGCAATGTGGTAAGGTAGTTAGTTTGGTATTTGTCCTCCCTTAAGACCGGGTAGGGGGCAAGTTGCGAAGACCCTCAAGGCAGGGCTTGCGGCTTGTTTTCCGGAGGTTTAAATCATCGAGGATCTGTCCGTACTTCTCAAGGACAAGGCCAATCTGCCGAAAATTCAACTTGACCTCGAGTGAACTTCTTCCGGGTCACTGCACTGAATGCGGTTTTTATGTCCAATAAACACATTTCAAAATTGTTAGGTTTCTTTTTTACCTTGCAGTGCAATCTTTGGTCCGGTGGGCGCTGACCAAAGGCAAGTTCGGCCGGCCCGAGCAAATTCGGCCGGTGCACCAGGCCGAACAAGTTCGGCCGGCAAGCTGAGCAAGTTCGGCCGGCAAACAGAGCACGTTCACCGGTAAACCGAGCAAGTTCGGCCGGCAAACCGAGCACGTTTGCCTGCCAAGCCGAGCAAGTTCGACCGGCAAACCGATCATGTTCGGCCAACAAACCCAGTAACTTATTTAAAATTTCCAAAGCGAAATTAGCATTTACAACATTCTTATCAACGATTCCCACAACAGTTCAAAACAAAAATTGTGGGGTCTTTTTCTTTTCGTATTCATGCTTTTCTCCAGAAATTCTACAACTCTTTTCTCAAGAAATTCCACACAGACTCCGTCTTTTCTCCTGGTCGCTGTTGTCCCCCAAATGACCCGTGTCTGTGCGTCTGATAACATAATCAATCGCGTATTTAAGTATCAATGACAAGCGATATTTCTCGGAGTTTAGCCGTCGCCCCGTGTTCTATTGCATCAGTGATCCCTCGGGCGTTATAGATCATGTTTACGGTCGGGATATCGGTTGGCCCCGCTTCGCATTCTACCAATAGCCCGGAGGTATTGTCCTCGCGACAGCCTGTTTACGCAACTACGGGGATGTGTTTAACAAACAGTTCTTTTGAATTTGATATTTTGATTTAGGGAAGCCCTTTCTGAGACTTATACAAAAGACAACAAAAAGCAGAAAGAAAAATGTGTGACAATCGTCATCAAATCCTAAACAAAAATCGTTGAAAATAGACAAACTTATTATGTTTGACGAGATAATTAACTTTTTTACGACAAGGTGAAACATTGGTTTCGTGATTCATATATAAACCTTCAAATTAATCTGTTATTTAAAAAACTGTTATATGATGAAAGTTGTAACTTGTAAATACCATTAGTTAATACAAACAATAAGATCAACAATTAACACCAAAGTTAGTCGAATTAACCTTGTTTGTACCGGAGGTCCTTGGGACTTCCAGGTTATTTTGTAGGTTAGAATTATGTATCAATGACTCAAAGTAGGGCCTACTTGTCGAAATAAATAAAATACGTGGTCACAGTAAATAATTATTTTTTAAAAATTTATAACAAAGCGTCAGAGTTTCAAATTCTAGTAACGCGGCATGAAAAAGAAATCGTTATAAAGAGACTAACCAACACAATATCTGGTGTGATGCCTAATCACTATTGAAATGAAACAACCAAACTTGGGATAAGAGAAAAATCGCAAGGGCCTTAAAGGGATTCGAACCCGAGACCTCTGACTCATCGAGCAGATGCTCAACCAGTACGCTCTCTCGGGGTTCCCTAGTAGACGAACCCAGAGAGCAGTATACGTTAAAAACCATGCCGATAATCATGTGTGCACCCATTGTAATTTTGTTAGGAAGCACAGAAATAAATTTCATGTTTTAATAATTTGGACAAAACAATTTCATTTCAAGTCACCGAAGTCACGTTTCAATTTCAAGCATGATAAGAAATTAAAGTTTCTACTCACCCTGTTGTGACGACAATCTTAATATCTTGAAGAAAATACAATCAACGAATTTCAACCGTTTCAGTTACAAAACAGTCTTCCGAAATCACTTTCAGCCGCGCGAGTTTGAAACACCCGCACGCACAATGGAAAAAGTTTCATTTCTAAATTCAAGACTCCATCAGTTTTTATAAGCTCCCGCCCTTCGAGGGGGGTCTGGGATAGTCCAAACCACGTGACTGGATCGGTACAGGGTTAGTATAAGTGTCTGTTATATATTACGGGGGAGGGAAAATTTCCAATCGACCCACCCGCATTTTGCTTTAATTTTTTTTGGGCGGCACCCGTGAGTGGGTCCACACAAATTGCTCTCTTTTGTTTTCGATTTTCTACTTTCACTAACGTTTGATTAGTGCCCACTGTTTTGGAAAATTACTGGCAGAATTGTTAAAAATACAGTAGGCGGGTTGTTTGTTGCTTAATAAAATAGCCGATTTAGTAGTTTTTAGATTAGATTATTTTCGATGCAGAAAGGTCGACCATTGAAAACTCAACAGTCGTGGGTTGGCGGAATGGCAATATGCGTGCGTGTACGGAGGCCATGTGTAAACACGTCAAAATTGTTAAAAAACGGTGCCGCTATCTCGGTATTGAATTTTATAATAGGATCTTTTGGATAATTCCACATAAACTGTGGAAAAAAACGAGATAGTAGACACGTTTAGTTAGTACTTGGAGGTTCATGCTGTTTTATAGATGTTTTATGGTGCGGGTGCCCTTGGGCAAGGTACTTTGCCATAACTCTACTCTCTCTCTACCCAAGAGTAAATTGTTATCTGTGAAGGTAGTGACGGTGTTGTGTGTTTAATTAGCTCATGCATGGGTATTTAGCAGGGCATATGCAGCACGATATGTGGCAGTGAGCCTATACCATTGTCCCCCCATTGTGTCTCAAACATCCAATTTTGAATAAATAAAAATCGACAGCCGCCTGCGTGAGTATGTGCAAAATATAGAATCAAAGACAGTAATACATTAAAAAAAATACCAGCTTTTTTTCTCCTGAAAAACTAGTTCTAATTTACTTTTCAAAGTAAAAAAACAGTCGTCTTTAGAGCCTCCATACAGGATTTCCAATGTCCCCAAATTTTAGTCAGACATATAGGCCTACATTTGAGCGGGAAAATTTGTTTAACTGGGAAAAACTTCACTCAAAATGGAAGATAGAACTAGAAGTGGTTCAACTGACGAAAGCAATGATGCGCCAGAGAGATCTTTCTGTGATAAACCGATAGCTGAAGATGAATTTATATAAATGCGCGTGCACACATTATATTTTTACAAAGGCGCCCTCACGTGATGAACGAAGCTATAGGTCCCCGACCATACTATAGTATTATGACTCCATTTTCCATGCAGCATAGCCAGGGAACCAGCCTAAAAAGGGCGATGACTTCGCACAATTTCTTGAAAGCATGTGCACAGTTTTTCATTTTCTCGGAACGTATAGATGAAGTACTGAGCTGACTTATACACAGGTTGGTTTTTATCATACACGTCCTCCATCACTCATGGATAAAATGTCGTCTGTATAAAGTGTAACAGTTTTGCAATTTTAAACTCTACCTTTAAACTCTTCGAGTGCACGCCATCGCTCAACTGCAACGGCCGTTAACGTACGGGGCCAATAATTGAGGTCCCGGATTTAGTGATCAGACTATAGAGTTTATTTAACGGGAGTTTGATTTAATGAACTGGATCAGAACGACGAAGAAAACAGGATCATTGTACTTTGTGGGGGATTTGTGTCTATTTAGTGAATTTGGGCACACGGCACGGACATTATTAAGACATTAAATTATGAGTCTGTCCGTGAAATGAAGTTGTTTAGTGATATTTACGTGCGGGGCGGTGCAAGGTGACGCGTGTCCATTGTTTAAAATATGGAGGTTTATGCACGTAAAACGCGAACGTGAACGCGAAATTAGAGCTTTCTGCACTGTTCATATATCACAGGTCTAAGAACTAGGGTTCGAATCTTCGTCACGGCAAAACGTTATCTCGCCACGAAAGTCACATATGTGGGTTTAAATAAAAATTAAAAATGAACGATGACAAATTTCATGTCGTTCAGTAGCTTTATCAACTTAAGATTACGAAGGAGATGAAGTTTTATAAGTGGGAAGAAAACCCCGAGAGAAATCTCCTGGGGAAATCTACAGTCATGCACCACCAGGAATCGAACCCGAGACACCTGATGTAACGGGCGGGAAAAGAACCACTATTCCAACCTGACTGCCCGTTTTTTGGTAAAATATTTGTAAATGTTTTGTTTCAGATGAGAGAAATTTTCCTGCAGTCGCGTTAGGCTGCCTTATGCGCACATCGGCGCATGCATGGAACTCTAAATTATATTACATCAGGAAAAAGTTACGTGTTACGAAACAACAAAGTTCCATTTAGTTGCAAGTTGAACTTTTCACAAAGCCCAACAGTGTTTGCCAACAAGGGAATAAGGATCAACTTGTTTACATATCTAGTTTCAAGTCTGAATCATCTTCGCAATAATGACACGCCGGGAAACAGCAGCGTGGATTTCCGTTTTCTCGGCCGATCTGATGACACGATAACGTCCGATGTAACTTATTGTGTGCGCGCATGACGAGTGCTATAGTACACCGCTCATTTCGGCACGAAGAAAAGTTGCCAAACGGTCGCTAGTTGACAACATAAGCCGCCTGTTAAAGACAGTTACATGATTTGAAAACTTTTTAAAAACAGGAACAACATCATGACATAACTAAAGAATAATGTTGATAAACCGCCTTGTGGAAATTTCACCCACATAAGCCTACTAGCGATGCAGTAAAACAAAAACCTATATGGCATGATGATGGTGTACCGCGCACGCCCTCTTTAAAATTCAACTTTAAAAACTGCTACCTTGGAACTAAATTTGGCCTGTTTATCAAAACGACAAGGTAAAAGTCTGTTTACTTCATCTAATTTTGCACACGAGCAGAAAAAACGACGGAGTTTGGGGTCATGTAGAGTTGAGCGGGAAACCAGTTAAGCTAGGCCGGTCCCAGCTGCGACAGGCCCGCCCAGGCTCCTGGGTGTGTAGCGGAGATTTAGCCTTGGAGGGGAGATATGAATTATGAGTAAAAAAATATGAAGAAATGCCTCAGGCATTCCCTGCTTGCCACAGAAAGCCGGTGGTGGTGATTGACAAATTTATTGGGAAATGATGGCTGACTTTGTCCGGGCATGGTCCGGGATACACAAACTCCCGCAAACATAGGGGGGAGGGGGGTTTGAACTTTATGCAAGATATGTTTTGAAATATGTTTTTATATAAGGGATCAACGAACATATAAACTCCTCAAAAAAAGTTCGGAAAGTCAAGTTTGACTGACGATTTATCTCTTGTTACTAAATCATTTCCCTTGAATTTGGTATCATTGGAAAGCCCTGTTATTCCTCTTTACAGTGATGTGTCATTTGTTATGATTAATCAATTGGGGGATGTGCAGTATAGCGGAATACAGTGGTGGGTGGAAAGTGAAATGTCACAAAATTCACCGCTATTGTCATGCAGTGCATTCCCCTTTTGCTTGGAGGATGGGAATGTGTCAATGCACTTTTTTGACAATAGCAATGCATTTTGTGACATTTCACTTTACACCCGCCCCCATATTCAGCTGTGCTGCACATCCCCCAATTGCTTAATCATAACAAATGACACATCATCGTAAAGAGGAATAACAGGGCTTTCCAAAGATATAAAATTCAAGGAAAATAATTTTGCAACAAGAGATAAATCGTCAGTCAAACTTGACTTTCCGAACTGTTTTTGAGGAGTTTATTTGCCTTAATAAAAACGATCACACTTTTGTTCAAGAACATCTTCCAACATGGGAAATGTTCGTGTAAATGTTTTGGGTAAATTTACCGCACATTTTACGAGCCCGCGTGAATTTTTTAGTTTTAAAATTTTGATATTTAACGAAATTAACTTGACAAACCTTTAAATAATCAAAAGTAAATAAGCAAATAAAAAAGTTAATGAAGATAAAATATTTTAGACGTCCCGCAAAGTTTCAACGTTGCACTCTTTCCGTAATTTTCTATTCAAATTTGTGTTTTTTAAACAAATTTTTTATTCTTTTTCAATTTCAATATTTCATTTCACAAAACCTTCAAAACTCCTTCAAAAATATGCATGACCGTTTCTACGGATTTTTTTTGCAAGAATTAACGAGAATTTATGATACTCCCTTTTTTCGCTTTTTAATTTGGTGTCAATAATTACTGAACAACCCTCAAGGTCAATTCTCTTGTAATTTTGTCATTTTTTGGTGGGCCGCGAAACGGCCGACCACCCGTGACACGACCGCGAAGAAACCTCCTTTTAAAAAAAAGTGGTTTACCTCATAATCTAGCCGCAGTTGTCCCAATTGCGAATCGAAATCCCATCTGGCGATTAGTTAACAACCACATTTCGTTTTTGCATTTGTTTCCTGATTGAAGCGATTACGCGCGCAAATTCCCCCCAATAGTCCCCGGCCCTATACCTGCGCGTTTAAGCCGCGCCTTAACCTTCATTAAAAAGTGATTACAAACATTATGAAGAAAGAAATGTTTGCGACAGAAAAACAGATTTGTGAGAATAGAATCGCTGGCTCGTGGCCAGAAAACTTATTTTGCTCTTCTATGTGAAATAGTCCGTGGAGAATTGTTGGCGTAATTACAATTTCAGTTCAGGTTAATGTCCGTAAACATACACGTTTCTTGTATGTAGAACTCTGGGGAGAAGTCGAACCTATTTTGCCGGTAATTGAGATCTCAGATCCGGCGAAATGAGCTGACATCATTTCTCGACTTGTCGATTTTTCATCTTGCCTAAATCAGGGGCCTGACCCCTCCGTTTTGACACTGCGAGCGCACCCTGCGGAGAGCGGTGACGGGCCACCGGGTGGGGTGACGGGCCACCGGGTGGGTCGCCGGGTGACGGCCGGGCCACTCGGCCTTCGTTTCCCGTGCTCGATGCCCCTGCGACACGGTGGAGGTGCGGACTCCGGGGTGGAGGTACGCGTTTATAAGCCTAGGATAATACCAGCTCGACACGAAAGAAAATCGCACCGGAATTGCACCAGCAGGGTCGTGGCTTAAAAATTAAGCCTTTTTGGGATCACTTAGGGGTCACCTCTGATACAGATCCAGTAAAACTAAATCGTTCTTTGTATTTACTAAATTTTCGTGCCTGCATTGAAAGAAGGTGAGGCAGGCAAAATTGTTATCCCCATACCAACTTGATATACCTAAAATGAGACCGACGGTTTTGGGCAGTTAAAAATTATACACTTGGTACACGTGTACGGTGGCTATGCACGACCGAATGTTTCACAATTGTTACCCCACTTACGACCATCCTAGGGGTCGCATGCTCGAACATTTACGGAAAATAGTACGGAAAAATTTACACGTTAAAATAATGTTCGTTTTTTAAAAGATAATTTCCGTTAAATTCCTGTAAAAAGATGTTGCTGCAAAGCTTGGTTGGGGGCTCGCAACTTTGGGAACTTTCCGTGAAATTTTTTAGGCTGAAAATAATACCCAACCTACATGTAGCTATATTTGCAAACTGAAAATAACCTTGCGATTGACATGAAACGGATACTTGGAGTTCACCTGAATATTGTGAAATAGGCAACGCGCCAACTATCTGTCTATTAATATTACAAAGAACACGCAAGGGATATAGTTCGCAAGGCGATATTCCCGCGGGACGGAAGGGGGCGCATTCGGGTCATTCTATGGCAAATTTCCAAGCAATGTTTTTGCCCGAGGATTCAAAAAACGCAAAACACATGGCGGGGTTACGTGCAGGTGCGAGCGCATGCCAGATTCTGCGAAACGTACACGTGGGGAAAAGTTGGTCTATCCCCTGTGAACTTTAAAAAGCTATAAACTATATGAACTATAAAAGGTGCCCACAAAATTGAAATAGAATTCAAAACGCTGCCACAAATTAAGGACAATCCCTCACAAAAAATGATTAAGAAAATGATGCCTTTGCTATGGAGCTGCGTATTGCGTGGCACACATTTGGCGGGCGCGCATTGCTGACGAGCCTGTGCCTTTAAGGTGGCGCACATTGCAGCCCATTCAAAAGTACTGATTTTCTGGCAATGGGAAACCTTTGAAAAAATTTGAATTATTCTGACGTTTCCCGCTTTAATTTTCACTGGTGGGTTCCTGATGTGACATTACACAAACAGCGCCCTCTCTTGGCAAGCGCAATCCTTGGTATGGTGCCTAATCACCATTTGAATGAAACAACCAAACTTGAGATGAGGTATAGGGAAAACCCGAGGAAGTATACCACTGTGCCTCATAGCTCAGCTGGTAGAGCATCTGCCCGGTGTGTCAGGGGTTTTGGGTGAAAACCTGAGGGAGTATACCATTGTGCCTCATAGCTCAGCTGTATGCATCTGCCTGGTGCATGTCAGGGGTCTTGGGAGAAAACCTGGGTATATGCACTGTGCCTCATATGCTCACAGTAGAGCATCTGTCCGGTGAGTCAGAGGTCTCGGTTCGAATCCCCATAAGGCCCATATGATTTTTCTCTTATACCGAGTTTGGTTGTCTTTTGACAAAGAAGGTTTAGGCCTGTAAGGTACAAAAATCTGCTTTCTTTTTATTTCAAACAAAAATTAAGTAAATAGTATCTTGCTAGTATACTGCCAATGAACCTGATTGACTGATAATTTTAGGGGTCTTTATAAAGTTATTTTGTTTTATATTTTCAAGTGATGACAGTCGCGTATAAGGTGGACACACTATACGGCCCTTGCCGCCCCGCCCCACCCTCCCCATACATCACGAGGCCGCACCAACCGCCGTTAATCGCCGTTGAGCTGGCGGTTAATTACACGACAGCAGGGCAGGTATTAATATCATGCTGGCATCGCGGCACTAGACGAAAGATTAATGTATGTCGTGTCAAGACCAAATTTATCGGCTAAAATTAATGGAATTCTCTAAATAGAACATTGGCTTCAAACAATTTCTTGAAAGCATGGATACAGTTTTAAATTGTTTTCTCAGAACGTAGATGAGGTACTGAGCTGACTTATACACAGGTTGGTTTTTATCATACACATCCTTAATCACATGGACATAACGACGTTTGCAACAGTTTTATAATCATCTAATGATCCTTGAAATTGCTTACACGTATAGCCAATTTTCGGACCCAAACTTGTCTTTTCACGGCCCAAAAGCTGACAAAGACGAATTTACCGGCGTTGGCAGGGCGTGCGCGAGGTCGGCCCGGCCAGACATCGCGGCGAGCTGGAGGAGGCTTATTAGCGGTGACACGAAGGTAAAGCGGGTGGTGTGGCGTGGGGGTTCGGGGATCAAACTTTTGACAGAAAGAAGTCAAAATTGGAAGGGATAAAAAATATATACAATAAGCATTTTGCGTGTTTGACATGAATAACGTCTAGGGTATACGATACACTTCCTTCCACACGCACGGCCAGACTAAATTTTTGTTGGTATGTGGTACATTATGCGGAGTACAGAATCAATACCGTGTTCACCGACGGAAATAATGGCATCAACCAACTAGATAGTAGCATGGTTGCTATACACTCTAAAAACAACTTAGTCAAAACTAACTAGACAATATGGGTCAGCTGGGTGCAACTGAAAATTAGTCAGTTTGACTAGACTTTTTAATCAGGATGACTAAAATCTTTGTAACGTCAAACAGATATCTAGTTAAAACAACTACCAGGCGGAGTCAGATTCACTGTTATAACTATATTTCTAGTCGTTTATCAGTAACTAGGTTTTCAGGGTCCGCTGGGTGCAATGTTTTGACAGTGTAGGCCTGGGCGTACACCACATAGCAACAACAGCATAGTAGGCCTATGTGGACTTTGTAAACTGCACCACCATATATGATAGGGAAGATTTCGTGCAGCTATATAGTGCAAAGGTTACGCGCTAAAGGCTAATAGGAAAAGAGGAATAGGCGACGCTTGTAAACAGAACTTGTATATTTTGTAAATAATAAAGTAATCACTTATACTTACTCGAGACTGGTATCTCCGTTTCGCTTTGAAAACTCGTGAAGGGTAAACGTTGTGCCAGCCTGTTATAAACCCGGATGTCACCGTGTCACCCTGGTTATAAGGAACCGTGAAAAGGCAGTGATTGGTCCCTTTGCCGAATGACAGAAACATGTCACGAATTCTACGGTGATGAGGTAACGTTGAGCGGCAAATCGGGTCATGTAGAGTGACAACGTCATAGTCGTTACATGAATCATGAAGTATGTATAATTATGTTATTTTAGCCGGCTAGATTTTTTTTGAGTTGGTGTCACTCGATATTTAGCGGCTATATGGCGGGATGCGAATATGTTGGCGTTGCTAATGAGAAATTAAAATAGCCTCCGCAAATAAACATTTTTAAAATGTATATGAAATGTCGGACGTGCGTATATATGGAATTCCAGGAATTATGATGTTTTCGCTCAATATAAAAGGTTTCAGTTCCAGATTTTAATCATCAAAATCTGACGCATAAAAGAGTTGCCCGCAGAGTGCAAATTTGAAACCACACAATTTCCGAAAAATAAACTTTCAACGGTGGTCCTATATCCAATTTTTGTTTTTTTAGATACACTCACTTGAACGTGGTAGATGTCCATTAAAGTCGACATATTGATTATTTTGATGCGCTTGTTTGTTGGTTATTTCTTTGCTCGCATACTTTGGCCCAGGATAGCACATATCAAAAAGTCATTATTCAAACACAACGACCCGACACGTGCCGTCAAATCTTTGCTGACAGCCGATTTCCCGTCTACAAAATAATGCATCAATCACCTTTTGTTATTTTTGCGAGGAAAACCGCGCCCTCGGGCACTCTAAACTTGGACTTAACTCCTATGCGAGGCTTACAAGTTTCCCACACGTTTTGTGTGTTCGTTGATATCGTGGAATTTCCAGGCAATTATTGAGTCACAATTTTAAAGTTTTGATTTCGAGATACACTACCCATCAAAACTTTGGAAACACCTTGAAAGTTTCAGGTTTTTGAGAAGAAAACGTATAATTTTGTGAATGTTAATTTTGTGAAAGCAAATGTAGACCTGTGTATTCTAACAAAAAGCAATATATACATGTTAATTTTAGTGCCATCTTCGGCCTCAGCAGTGGGCTTTATCAACAAATTGGCGAGCATGCAAAAAGAAACGGCTAAACTTGATGTTCATCAAAGAATCCCCTTAGCAGCTATGACAGCTATATACACACAATATCTGCATCCTGATCGTCAGTTTTCCAAACATTCAGTGGAAATACGCCTCTTCTAAGACTCTTCAGAGGTTTTCTTGCCTGGTTGGGCATTTCTTCCTGACCAAATACGATCCAACTCCTCCCAGAGCAGCTCAATGGGATTGAGATCAGATGACTGCTTTCTCTCCAGATACCCCTTACACTTCCATTTGCTTTAATAGCTTGGTTTATTATGAATAAACAAAATAATACTCAAAAACCTTAAACTTTCAAGGTGTTTCCAAAGTTTTGATGGGTAGTGTTAAGCTGTTAAGTTTTCGAGTTAAATAGTTAACCTTTGAAGTCACAAAGTTCTAATTATAGTCATGCACGAAGTTTAGTTTTCGAGTGAACGTTCAACATTTCACTCACGATTCCAGTTTTCAAGTCAAATTTTCACTTTTTAAGTCAAACAGTAAAAATTCAATTTAGTTTCGAGACAAAACGTTGTTTCAGTTTTCGAGCTAAAACCGTTAAGTTTTCGATTCAAAACGTTTACTTTTTGAGTCAAAAAGTTCCGATTTTTAATCAAACAAAGTGTTTGCCCATTTCTGAAGAGTGCACAAAACTAAAGTAAGTGTTCATGAAGTACACGATGTACCACAATTTGTTTTAAAAGCGAGTATGAATTATTTACATTTTACAAACTACAAGCTAAGGAAATTATGTCGACCGTTTTACAACCGTAATTATGTCGACCGTTTTAATAGTACATTGAATTTACGTATCAATCACTGACTGACACAAGATCAAACCAAGTTAAGCCAATAAACACATTATTGGCACGGAATTTGTGTAAAAAATCAAATTTGCGGTTCATCTATAGCCCAACCAATTCTAGCAGGTTTATCCCAAGTTCAACTCCGGGGCCGAATCCACCGACCTCCCCTTGGCACGGCCCCGGGGACCACGGGGCCTGCGTGCCCGCTCGCTCCCTCGTCGTACACGCCAACTCGGCATGTTTACGGCTATTATTCATGCGTTAACTCGACTTGGGACTCCCTAGCTAAATTAGTTCGTAAATATTTTGGTACTAGTTTTATCCCGTTTTCATGTTTTTCGTTTTGTGATAATGATGGAATGCAGTGATTTGTATTCTGTAGCGAGTGCCAACTGTTATTGAAGGAGCGTGCTCAGAAATATGGATTTCGTTTTAACCTAATAATCATATAAAATATCTCCCCAAAATACTATCCATGGGAAGAAACAAAAAATTGCAATCTCCAATTTGGATGTGGAAGCAAAAAGTTGGTGTAATTACTGCACTGCTTTATAGAACCGGATAAATTAGTTTATAAAACATCGGTGGTTTTTCGACGATATCCTTAAAAATATACAGATTGAGAACGCGAAATGTTAGCATGGTAATGAGAAAAATATGACAAATGATATGAAAACTTCAACACCCTTGGGGAAAATGGGGGGAAGAGGTCAAACATGTGATCTGGACACGCTCCTTAAACCTGGTGGTGGGTGTTTTCGCTTCGTTTTCCTCACATTTTCTCACGTGGAAAATTTCCCCCACACAAAGAAAAAATACCTTTCAAGATTTCCATTACAATTCCCAGTCCGCCCATTGTTTGTTCAGATCGATGCCTCTTAGTATTATTATGGTAACCAGAATCGTCTTTTGGCGATCATAAGCAGAAACATGTTTCTGTTATTTAACCAATGACAAGCCGTGGTCTTCAGCAATGAAAGCAGTTCATTGGTGATAATCATCAAAACATGTTCGGGTTATGACCGCCAAAACACGGTTTATTAATGTAGCGGAGGCCATTGGCCCTGCAAGTCCTTACAAGTCCGTGAGTCTTATAATCAAATTAAAGGTTTATTAATCTGATAATGAAATTTTATACTAAAACATAACACTTTACTCACCGATTGTGGAGGCCCTCCTCAGTCCACATTTCTGGGGTGGCGTGGACGGATGGTTGAAAAGGGGCGGGGTCGCCCCGCCCCCTCAATTTCGGAAACATTCGGAGAGTTGTCGGTTCCAATTGGGAGCATTGGAAGTGTCACGTGATGCCGCTTGTCCTGTCAGGAAATTACAAGACTGAAATTTTCAAAAGTCGAATTTGTCACAGTGTACTTAGACTTGGTTCCAAGTCCGAGATCGTGGTTTAATTGTTATCAGTAGCGACTCCCTTTTTGATTTGTGAGACGTAGGGACTCGGAACTAGTTTATTTCGGTTCACGATCTCAATGACAAGCCGTGGTCTTCAGCAATGAAAGCAGTTCATTGGTGATAATCATCAAAACATGTTCGGGTTATGACCGCCAAAACACGGTTTATTAATGTAGCGGAGGCCATTGGCCCTGCAAGTCCTTACAAGTCCGTGAGTCTTATAATCAAATTAAAGGTTTATTAATCTGATAATGAAATTTTATACTAAAACATAACACTTTACTCACCGATTGTGGAGGCCCTCCTCAGTCCACATTTCTGGGGTGGCGTGGACGGATGGTTGAAAAGGGGCGGGGTCGCCCCGCCCCCTCAATTTCGGAAACATTCGGAGAGTTGTCGGTTCCAATTGGGAGCATTGGAAGTGTCACGTGATGCCGCTTGTCCTGTCAGGAAATTACAAGACTGAAATTTTCAAAAGTCGAATTTGTCACAGTGTACTTAGACTTGGTTCCAAGTCCGAGATCGTGGTTTAATTGTTATCAGTAGCGACTCCCTTTTTGATTTGTGAGACGTAGGGACTCGGAACTAGTTTATTTCGGTTCACGATCTCAAACCATCGATAAAAAAATCACTGGATGAAGCAACGGCGTCTAAAATTGAAGCCACCGTCCGCCATTTTACCACACCAAATACAATGCCTTGCCTAGACTGGTCATCCTGTCTTCAGTAGTCGACACATGTTGAGTGGAATGCAAGCGATCGCATGGACCGAAGAGCAGTCTAGGCAAAGCATTGTTTGGGGAGTACAATGGCGGTCGGCGCATGGCTTCAATTATTATCGTATATAGCCAACTGCTATGCATAGTTCCGACCTGTCAATCAACCGAACCCGCCGACCAATCACAACAGATCTAACAGACATCGCCCACATAGGTCAAAGTGCATTGCCTCACAACAACACACAGTTTGTACAGTGTTGTATGTGGTGATCCGGGTGAATTTTTGGTTTCAAGGCCGGACGATTCGCTGTTCAAAGGTAAGAAAGCATGTATTTCATGATGATATGACATCCCTGTATTACTGGCCCTTCACTCAGTGTGTTCTAAGATAACTGTTGACCCTGAAACATGAATACCTTTGAGTTTTCTCCAACGAATCCGTGTTTTCCGTTGAAAGTCCCATTGGTTTGTGCAGTGTGTGTGGACATTTTTAGGGATAGCGTGTGAGGCATAGCAACAATATCCAAGGGGGCGGAGTTGAAGCCATGCGCCGGCCGCCATTGTACCCCACGAACAATGACCATGATGTAGGCTAGTGAAGACGGTATGACCAGTCTAGGCAAGGCATTGTATTTGGTGGGGAACAATGGCTTCATACAGTGTATATATATATCGATGAGATATATAGGCCCCTACCAAAATCAACTTTCAGCCTTATTTACTCCATCCGCTGATTCACGTCTAAATACATTGTATCACCGACCTATATACAATGAACGGTTACAACAGATAGCTTTGCGACAATTGAAGCAACGCGTCGGCCATCTTACTGCAGGAAAGACAATGCTTTGCCTAGACTGCTCCCCGGTCTATACGATCACTTGCATTTTCTCTTACAGCACATTTACTCAAGTTGAAAGTAGCATGAAAACAGTGTATATAGTAAAGGCATGACATTGTCTTTCTGGAGCAAGATGGCGGACGGTTGCTTTATTCCATAGAAAACTAGTGCGTTGGCTATTCAAGTCACGTGTGTGGACTGTGCCGATGTGGGCGGCGCCATGTTTGCTTAACGCTATGAGTGCAGAGTGGGCAACACCCACCCCCCCCCCCCCCCTCCCCCCTCCCCCCCCCCTTTGCACATGCACCGTGCACCCATATAGCGTTAAGCCATAATGGCGGCGTCCATATCGGCACATCATGTATTGGGAGTGCGCACTCTAGTTTTCTATATCTAACTCTATGCTTTATTCAGGGTCTCTTACCAGTCCATTTTATATAGGTCAGTGTTAAATATATACAATAACCGACATGCATACACGTAATTATCTGCGCGGGAGAACATATATCGTGCATTAGGCAAAACATGAATTCACGTGGGTGCAATAAATGCTGAAAATTTCCGTAAATAATAACCATTTATAAACACAACCTTCCCAATTTCAATTCCCCAAAGTCTCCACCGTGCAGTATTCAAAACTAAATGTCGCACATGTTACGTGACGTCACGGTAATGGCTACATGCATGGATTCACCATGATCCTTTTCGCGCGTAAATTAGGCGCGCGTCGCGCTTTGAGAACAAGCGATGTGGAGGGAATTTTGAGTGAACTGATTACAGAATACTTGGGCGGAAAGTGTTTGTGATTCTGTGCTTCTTATATATAACAATTCCCCCCCCCCCCCTCAACTTTACGCCCAAAAAGGCAGCGAGAATTCCCCCTCAAACGAGAGAGAATAAGAATCACTTGTTAAAAACCATTCAGTTTTGATCTCATACATATGCACTGGGCACAAATTCTACAAAATAGTGAATCGGTTCCCTTGTATAGGTCGTTATAAATGCCACGTAGAAACCTTGAATTTTACATATTCTACAAACCATCAAAAAGTCCAAAACTTGCGCTATTTCTCCCCATTCAGAAGTGTATGGGGATAATAGTATAGACGGGAAGACGGACAACCGTAATGACTAATTAATTTATTAAATATGGAAAACGTCAACATAAAAATTGGCAACTTTACAATGCAAAATTTACAATTAAATTTAATGCTTAATGCTGGGCATCCCTATTTCCAAAGCTGGAATTTATGTCATACTTATATGCCCACACAAACAGAGAGCATTTTGCCAATTCAGGTTAGTCATAGTTCCGTTATTTTGGGTTCTTGATTCCGAAATATCACGAAATCCAAATACTGGGAAAATTCAGCAACTTCAAAAATGTAGCATCTAGTTTGTTCAGCCATAGTTACTTCTCAAAGTTGGCAAATGTGGCGAAAATAATTCTCTTCGAAGCATAGGATTTTTCACCGTTCTGCAGCCGTTCTTTGCCGAAATTCCAAGTCGACCTGCGACCACAGAACTCCATGGTTGAAACCGCCTAGTTTAGCCGCCGAATCCGTACAGCGTGCGTCCCTGCCGTTTGAGGGCGTAAACAACATCCATGGCAGTCACCGTTTTACGCTTGGCGTGTTCGCAGTACGTCACTGCGTCGCGAATGACGTTCTCCAGAAAAACCTGAAGGGAAATGAGGGGAAAACGCAAAAGAGCGAGATTTCCAAAGAATTGAATTTTGAAAACCCAAAGAGATGACGTCACACTACATTCATATGGTATAGATTCTCAACAAAAACAGGAGTAAAATACTCGCCTTTAGCACACCGCGTGTCTCCTCGTAGATCAGGCCAGAGATTCGCTTCACACCGCCCCGTCGGGCCAGCCGCCTGATGGCCGGCTTGGTGATTCCCTGGATATTATCTCGGAGAACCTTTCGGTGCCTCTTAGCACCTCCCTTTCCCAAGCCCTTCCCTCCCTTTCCGCGGCCAGTCATGTTGATAAAATTATCAGAACACCAATTCAAACGAAAGAACTTCACGACACTTTATGCAACTCCACAAATCAGCAATTCGCCAAACTCGATAGCAGCTTATATCGATATCGTCCACGTCGCCATATTGAATAATTCAGTTTGTGTTGACAAAGCTTTTCAAAACATTAGCCAATAGGGTCCTTGCGCAGAAGGTCAAAGGTTAACTGTACAAAAGTGGTCATCTTCGTACGCAACAAGTACAATGCAATCACCTGTCGAAATATCTTAAATGTTCAAGTGTAGTCAAGTAAAATTAAAATTATCTTCGCGCGCTTTCTGTTGATTGGTCAATGCTTAGTGCATCATGCCGTGACTTAGCAACATTCAGATCCTTTGTATTATTACAATTTCATTCAATAAAAACCCCAGCTGCGCTACATGCATGCCTGTCCTGTTACGTAACAGCATGCGACACACTCGATCTTGACAATGTTTAACAATCGTGACAAAGGGCGCCCTCACACGGTGGACACAATAGTTGACTCTCTAAAGCGCGGGAAAACCGTAAGGAATTTGAACTTATCAAAAGCGCACGTGCTCAACACGTGCGACGCTTAAAATATTTCGTCAGAAGAAACGATTCTTGCTGCAAGGGTGTCCTCCAAAACTAAGGATGAAAACCTATTTCTCTGTTGAAAAAAAAACAGGGGAAAGATTCGTATTTAGGACGTCGAAATGGCAACATCTTGAAAATGGTAACTGTTAGGGTATTTTTACAAAATATACAACAATTTAGAAGGAGGAAGTTTAAAATAAATTTGGTATCACACCTCGACCAAAAAAATGTAACCGCCCGTCTAAGACCATATAAGCCCCAGTTTTCCCTTCTGAAATCAGTTGTGGATTGAGCATCGTAATATTCGCTTCAAAATTAAGCTACAGTTATTCCAGTTCTTTCGCTTTGTAAGTTGACATCGCAGATTTAACTCTTCAATTAAAACATGTCTGGACGTGGTAAAGGCGCCAAGAAGTCGACCAAATCTGTGACCCGAAGTGCGCGGGCCGGTCTGCAGTTCCCCGTCGGTAGAATCCACAGGTTTCTTAAGAAAGGTAATTTAACCGTTTTGAAAAGTCGAGATAATCTGATGCAATTGATTTTTAAAGGGGGCATTTGTGATTGTGTGGAAGCCATATATATCCTCGCTAACGCTTCAAACTCTAACGAAATTTGTAAATGGTTATTGATATAGGCCGAGGCGTCAGAGTGCATCATCTGAATGCTTTATATCGTTTACTGTAAAACGCAACGCGGCCAAATTGTGAATCGAGGTTTAAAACCTAAACATAATTTTCTTTTTTCCCCAGAGATGCCGAAAAATGGCACGCTTTAATTGGCAAAATGCTGAGACGATTCTGACTATCGAACGATCGTAACTCTCGCCAATCGCTCCCTTACCAATACTATATTTTCAAAAATAAATTAAACTTTTTCGTGTTTTCTTGCCCACAGGTAAATATTCACAACGCATCGGATCCGGGGCCGCCGTCTACATGGCCGCCATCTTGGAGTATCTGACGGCCGAAATCCTGGAACTGGCGGGAAACGCAGCACGTGACAACAAGAAATCCCGTATCATCCCGCGCCACATTCAACTGGCTATCCGCAACGACGAGGAACTGAACAAGCTTCTTAATCACGTGACCATTGCCCAGGTGGGTGTTTCAGATTCGGAACCATTTGTACGATGGTTCAGAATGACTTGATTTCCCTTAACTCTTGACGGGCGCTAAAAAGAAATCTATAAATAGTGTTATCAGACGAAGTACACTAAGCCTGCGTCAACTACCAAAAAATTACTATTGTATTGGATATACGATCGAGTATTTGGCACGGTTTTAAAAGAAAAACCAGACATTCAACAACCGGATGCTTTCTTAAGCAAAAGCTTTACTACTCATATTTGTCTAAACTATAGCCTGTAGTGCATTTTCGTTCAAAGCATGCAATAAATTTTGCAAATCACTCGTTAGTTTCGGGAACTCTTAGGCCGTTTTACCGTAAATAATACCATATAAAACACTTGATTTTGTTTTTCAAACTTTCTCCTCTATATACAGGGTGGTGTGCTACCGAACATCCAAAAGGTCTTGCTCCCCAAGAAGACGGGCAAAAAGGCTGACCCAACGACACAGAGCCTGGAAATCTGAAGACGGTTCCCGTAATAATTTGAAATCTGGAGAATTCGTATAGTATCGTCTGAATATTGGCATCAAAACGTAAAACGATCTTTTTAAAACTTTTTTTAAACTTCGAGGATTGAACGTGAATTTTAAACGCTCATGAAGGTTTTTACCCATTCCAAATGCATGTACAACAAGATTTCAGACATGCGTGTTCCACAACGCGAGCCAATTTTATTTAAATAACTATTTGATTGTAAATACGTTGTACATTTTGTCGTGTGGTTTTAATGTCTTTGTAATATGTAAAATAAAATAGAAAATTAAAAACTTTACTGAACGCGTCCTTTATTTAGTGTGCTTATAGTCCAGTCAATCTAAGCATTTTTTTGGCTCAACCCACCACTAATTGCAACAGAATTTGTTTAACTGGTATGCATTTTAGTAAAGTCTCCTGAACACCATACTAAAAGTCTACCAAAATATATTTGGTGGAAAGGTGTCAAATTTGCATAATATGCAAATTACATGCTTCCAAATAGGAAAAATTATGTTTCACTATAACTATATATGTATGTACCCAATCAAAGCACATGAAATGTCTAAACCTATGTTTGCATGGTCACAGTACACGATAAACATGTTTCTGAATTGATAGTGTGAACACAAATATGCAAATTATGCAAATTATCTGCCGCCATTAGGAAAAATTACATTTTTCACTGTAACTTTATATGTAGGTACCCAATCAAAGCACATGAAGCGTCTAAACCTATGTTCGCATGGTCACAGTACACGATAAACATGTTTCTGAATTGATAGTGTGAACACAAATATGCAAATTATGCAAATTAGCGGCCACCATTAGGGAAAACAAATTTACACTGTATTTTCGTAAGCAAGTATCTACTCAAAACGATTTACATGTATTTGTGTAATGTACCCATGATTTTAAGGCCATGATTTTTTCGCTTTGTAAGTTGACATCGCAGATTTAACTCTTCAATTAAAACATGTCTGGACGTGGTAAAGGCGCCAAGAAGTCGACCAAATCTGTGACCCGAAGTGCGCGGGCCGGTCTGCAGTTTCCCGTCGGCAGAATCCACAGGTTCCTTAAAAAAGGTAAAATAACCAAACGTAGTTTTTAATTATTGCTATGTACAATTTCGTGAAATTTCCATTTTGGTAGCGATATTTTCTATACCGGTTACAATTGAGACAAACGAAATTCTCCAAAACGTCCTTCGAATATTTCAACAGTACTCGATACAAGGTATATCCGAGTTTATCAACCGTAGGATATGCGTTTTTTACTGCAGGGTTGGGTAAACAAAAGAACCTCGATGCCGGAAAACTAAATTTCGGGAAAATTTCGAGCCATATATACACTTTCTTAACCCGAGTTTCCCGAAAGGCCGATATTGGCACACTTTAGAAGATGAGGGAATTCACAATTAAAAGATTATCGAAATTATATAGATCTTACTGGCCCTTAAAGGTCATAAATGCAGTCGATCTTTGGATTGGTGACCGAGGCATGACGCTCCCCTTTCGCAGCCAACAAACTTTCAAAAATCGTGAATGTAGATATTTTGTGTATTCTCGTCCGATATATAGGCAAATATTCACAACGCATCGGATCCGGGGCCGCCGTCTACATGGCCGCCATCTTGGAATATCTGACGGCCGAGATCCTGGAATTGGCGGGAAACGCAGCACGTGACAACAAGAAATCGCGTATCATCCCTCGCCACATTCAACTGGCTATCCGCAACGACGAGGAACTGAACAAGCTACTCAATCACGTGACCATTGCCCAGGTTGGTGTTTTAATATCGGAACCCTTTGTACGATGGTTCATAATGACTTGATTTCCCTTAACTCTTGACGGACGCTAAAAAAAATATCTAAAAAATGTTATCGGTCAAAGTACACTATAAATAAGCCTGCCTCGACTCCAAATACTATTAGATATTCGATCTATACGATCGAGTATTTCAGTGGCACGGTTTTAAAAGAGAAACCAGACATTCAACAACCGGGTGCTTTCACAAGCTTATACTGTCTACTGATATTTGTCTAAATTAGCCTATAGTGCAATAAATCGTCCAAAGAATGCAATAAATTTCGCAAATCACTCGTTGTTTCGGGAACTCTAATGCCGTTTTAGCGTAAAGAATACCATATAAAACTTTTGTTTTTCAAACTTTCTCCTCTACAGGGCGGTGTGCTACCGAACATACAAAAGGTCTTGCTCCCCAAGAAGACTGGCAAAAAGGCTGACCCAACGACCCAGAGCGTGGAAATCTGAAGACGGTTCCCGTAATAATTTGAAATCTGGAGAATTCGTAATATCGTCTGAATATTGGCAACAAAACGTAACGCAATCTTAGCTTTTTTAAACTTCGAAGACAACGTGAATTTTAAACGCGCATGAAGTTTTTACCCTTGTCAAATACACACAATATTGCAGTCACGCCTATTCCACAACGCAAGCCACTTTTAATTTATACTTAATTATTTTTAATTTAAATATATTTATTTGATTGTAAATACGTGTTGTACACTTGTATTGTGGTTTTTAATGTCTTTGAAATAAAATAGAAAATAAACCTTGCTGTGAATGAGTCCTTTATTTACTGTGCTTATTCACTTTAACGATTTCAACTTGGTATAATAACTGATTAAAGTTACAATGTCCGTGCTTACTCAGCAGATTCTTTTTCTGGGGTTCGAATTTTTAAATATTAATTTACTTTGTTTTAACGCCATATGATAATTTGTTCACAAAGGATTTCAAAATATTAGCCAATAGGGCCCTTGCTAGTCTTGCACGGGAGGTTAACTGTACAGAAGTTTCCCTATGTCCTAAATGTTCAGGTTATACCAATATCCTGGATGAAACAAAATGCGTACGACACGCGGTATTCCCGGGTGGTCTCCCACCGAAGTACTGACCGAGCCCAACGTTGCTTATAATGGCGCGTTCACACTATCGCGGAAAAATCACACTGTTCCATTGGTTTGTACACAAACTGGTTTGCCGCTTGTGCGCGGCCTATCGCGACGCGCAAAACTTTTGAGCTGGGTCAAAGTTCAAATCTGTTGAACTTTGACCGCGGTGCGCTGACCTTTCCAACGCGCAGCCAATGAGGTATCAGAGAAGCCCCAGGTTACCAGAGTGGAATTTTCTATTTTGGAATAATCGGCGATTGGGAGCTCATGCAATGCGGTGAGCGCAGCGTGAAAGTGTGATTTTTCCGCGATAGTATGAACGCCCCTTTACTGCGGTGTTCAGACGGGAACCGGAGTATTCAATGTGGTATGGTCGTAGACGATTGCTTGAGAGTTTGCAAAATTTCAGTAATTTACTTAAAGGTACTAGGTATGCACAGGCTCGTCAGCGCAGCATGCGCGCGCGCCAATTTCGAGCCACGAGATATGCTGCTATACATAGCAAAGGCATGGAGCTGCGTATTTCGCGTTCGTGGCACGAATTTGGCGCGCGCGCATTGCTGACGAGTCTCTGCCTTTAAAGGTAGTATACTTGTAAGTTGTTTGGTAAACTGTTGAAAACGGCATGATTTCCGCTGGTAATTAAAGGCCCACGTCGAGAAAACTGTCTTGTAGAAATTTCAGCCACATAGATTCAGTAATACATGTACTTCAGAAAACCAAACATTGATCATTACCATCTTGATAACAAGTAAGCTTTTAGATAATAAATTAGAAAACTTTTGGGAGGGTAATTACCAAACAATTAACTACCTTTAAGAACAATGTTATCCTGGATGAAAAAAATGCCTACGAAACTCGGTATTCCCAGGTGGTGTGAAATGTTAGCATTATTTTCGCGCGCTTTTTGTTGATTGGTCAACATTTCGTGCATCATATACATGCCGTAATTTAGCAACGTTCAGCATTAAACTGTTAATGTTCTTTGTAATATAACAATTTGCGTCAACAAAAAGTCCCAACTGAGCTACATGTACGTTAGTCTGGTTCCCAGACCAAAATATTCCGACTGTTCTGAGATGACTTTTGGTCCTATATATACCCAGCACGATATGGGGGTCTAAGGACTCCGCCCCCCACCACCCCACTCCCCGCCCCTCCCCCACCCCCCGCACCCCCTGACGCCGCTATATGACTCAACACACTCTTCCCTTTTGTTAACGCACCCCCACTCCCCCACCCCTCCCCCCGCCCCCTAAAAAAAAAAGAAGGAATTCCTTTGGAATTCCTTGGATGTTTAAGACACAATGGGGGAACAATGGTATAGGGGAAGGGCTGGGTACCAACGGCCCCATATCGTGCTGCATGTATGTATGGTCCGGCAGCCGCCACGGCACGTGACCAAAACAGGAGGAATTCTCTTGTTTCGAAAGTTTCCGGAGTTACGCGAATGCACGTCCGGACGTTATCGTTAATCGTCGGGTGCGATTCGTCATTATTTCGAGAATTTGAATAGACGCCGCGCGCCGCCGTATGTTTATTTATGATGATGCAGACAAGGTTTGAATTTGATTTTTGTTCCTGTAAAAAATGTGGAAATTGTTAAGGTTAGATATTTATTGGCCATGTGGAATAACCCCTTTCAAATTGTTATATACTGGTTACAAACACTTGGGCCGTAGCGCAGCGTGATTTGAAAAATAACGGTTATGTGCATGCTCCTAAAATAAATGCATGACGTAATGCTTAGTGCTATTTTAAACACTACGGCAGCCGGTCCTCATATTCAGTCGTTGTACATGTAGGCCTATGTAGAATATGTGGATCGGGAACCAGTCTACATGTACGTCTACCGTCGAATTATAATCACTGGATGAAGTATGCATAGCAGTTGGCTATATACGAGAATTGAAGCCATGCGCCGGCCGCCATTGTACCCCACGAACAATGCTTGGCCTAGACTGCTCCCTGGTCCAAGCGATCGCCTGCATTCCACTTAACACATGTACTAGACTAGTGATGACAGTATGACCAGTCTAGGCAATATGTGTATGGGTTTACGGTAGCACCATGTGAATCTCTTTTGTATATGTTTGGTTCTGAAAAGAACCGGTGAACCACGTCTAGGCAAGGCATTGTATTTGGGGAGTACAATGGCGGACGGTGGCTTCAAATTTAGACGTCGTTGCTGCATCCAGCGATATATTCAATGACGTCTACCCTGTTGCGTAACAGCACACGACACGTTCGCAAAGGGAGCCCTCACACGGTGAAGACAATGGTTGAACTTTTAAAGCACGCTCAAAATGATTCGTCGGAAGAAACGATTCTGCTTGCAGGGGTGTTCTTTAAATCTAAATATAAAAGTATATTTCTCTGTTGAAAAAAGGGGGAAAGATTTATATTTAGGACGTCAAAATGGCAACATTGGAAATTTATAACACACAAAAACGTTATGGGGTTTTATTTCACAAAATATAGAACAATTTATAAGGCAGACATTTTAAATAACATTGGGATCACAACTCGACCAAAAAATGCAACCGCCCGTCTAAGACTATATAAGCCCCAGTTTTCCCATCTGAAATCAGTTGTAGATTGAGCATCGTGATATTCGCTTCAGAGGAAAGCTGCAGTTGTTATTTCGCTTCGTGTGTTGACATTGCAGATTTAACTCTTTTCAATTTAATCATGTCTGGACGTGGTAAAGGCGCCAAGAAGTCGACCAAATCTGTGACCCGAAGTGCGCGGGCCGGCCTGCAGTTTCCCGTCGGTAGAATCCACAGGTTTCTTAAGAAAGGTAATTTAACCGTTTTAAAAAGTCGAGATTCTGCAACACATTCGCCCTTAGTCGAAACGAAAAACAAAATGTAGTGCAATTTTTTTAACGGGGCATTTGTGCTTGTGCGGAAGCAATATCCTTGCCAACGCTTCAAACTCTAACGGAATTTCCCCAAAATGTCCGCAATCGTTGTTCGTGTTTTCAACGGTTATTGATATAGGCCGAGGCGTCGGAGTTCATCATCTGAATGCTTTTTATCGTTTACTGTACAAAACGCAACACTGCCAAATTTGGAAATTGTGAATCGAGGTTTAAAACCTAAACTGAGCATTTCTTCTTTTTTTTCCAGAGATGCCGAAAAATGGCACGCTTTAATTGGCAAAATGCTGAGACGATTCCGACTATCGAACGATCGTACTCTTGCCAATCGCTCTCTTACCAATACTATATTTTTAAAAATAAATTAAACTTTTTCGTGTTTCCTCCCCACAGGTAAATATTCACAACGCATCGGATCCGGGGCCGCCGTCTACATGGCCGCCATCTTGGAGTATCTGACGGCCGAAATCCTGGAACTGGCGGGAAACGCAGCACGTGACAACAAGAAATCGCGTATCATCCCGCGCCACATTCAACTGGCTATCCGCAACGACGAGGAACTGAACAAGCTTCTTAATCACGTGACCATTGCCCAGGTGGGTGTTTCAAATTCGGAACCCTTTGTACGATGGTTCAGAATGACTTAATTTCCCTGGACTCTTGACGGACGCCAACAAAAAATATCTAAAAGTGTTATCAGACAAAGTACACTAAGCCTGCCTCAACTCTAAAAACAAATACTGAATATTCTATCTAGTATTTGGCACGGTTTTAAAAGGAAAAACCAGACCTTCAACAACCGGGTGCTTTCCTAAGCACAAGCTTATATTACCGATATTTGTCAAAATTAGAGTATACATAAATCGTCCAAAGAATGAGACAAATTTCGCAAAACACTCGTTGTTTCGGTAACTCTTATATGCCACTTTTAGCGTAAAGGAATATACCATATAAAACCTTTTTATTTTTACAACTTTCTCCTCTACAGGGCGGTGTGCTACCGAACATCCAAAAGGTGTTGCTACCCAAGAAGTCTGGCAAAAAGGCTGACCCATCGACCCAGGAATTCTGAAGACGGTTCTCGCAATAATTTAGACTCTGAAATCTGGAGAATTTGTAATATCTTCTGAATCTTGGCATCAACGTGAATTTTAAATACTCAAAGTTTTTACCCTTGTCAAATACACACAATATTTCAGACACGCCTATTCTACAAAACGAGCTATTTTTAATTTAAATATATTTGATTGTAAATACGTGTTGTACATTTGTCTTTTGGATTTAATGTCTTTGTGAAATAAAATGGAAAATAAACCTTGCTGTGAACGTCTCCTTTATTTAGTGTGCTTATACAAATTTTAAATTGTCACCAGTAAGACATTTGTAGATATTTATAATGAAATTGGATTTAATGTAGGAAAATATCAAATTTTAGCTGAACATATCACTCAAAGGAATAGAGCTCAACGGAGTCCATGATGGCAAGCTTCACTGAGCAGGAATGCAACAAAGGAGTGTGGGGTCAGAATGAAAAAAACAACGATGTCAACTTTATTGCACTCAAGCAAGGAGAGTTACAGTTCAGTATTTTGCTTCCACCATATACCTAATGCAATGGCACGATTCAGATTGGACAATACCATTTTGATTTTGATGTTTTTGACAAGACTGATCAATCCAAACTTACTTTAAAATGTCCTAATTGTCTACACACAAATTGCCCAAATCACAAGTTGCATTGTACTTTGGTGTTTTTCATTCTGACCCCACACTCCTTTGTTGCATTACTGTTCAGTGAAGCTTGCCATCATGATCTCTCTTGAGCTCTATTCTAATTGAGGGATATGTTCAGCTAAAATTTGATATATTATTTTCCTATACATTTAATCCAATTTAATAATAAATATCTATAAATGTCTTACTGGTGACAGAACTTTTTTGGTCGAGTGTAGTTCACAAAGGATTTCAAAATATTAGCCAATAGGGCCCTTGCTATATAGTCTTGCACGGGAGGTCAAAGGTTAACTGTACAGAGGTTGCCTATATCATAAAGGTTATACCAATATCATGGATGAAAACAAATGCCTACGACGCGCGGTATTCCCGGGTGGTCTCCCACCGAAATACTGACCGAACCCAACGTTGCTTAACTGCGGTGATCAGACGGGAACCGGAGTATTCAATGTGGTATCATGGTCGTAGACGATTGCTTGAGAAAGTTTGCAAAATTTTAGTAATTTACTTAAAGGCATGCACAGGCTTGTCAGCAATGCGCGCGCGCCAATTTGGAGCCACGAAATACGCAGCTCCATAGCAAAGGCATGGAGCTGCGTATTTCGTGGCACGAATTTGGCGCGCGCGCATTGCTGACGAGTCTCTGCCTTTAAAGGTAGTATACTTGTAAGTTGTTTTTAAACTGTTGAAAACGGCATGATTTCCACTGGTAATTAAAGGCCTACGTCGAGAAAAACTGCCTTGTAGAAATTTCAGCCAAATAAATGCAGTAATACATGTACTTCAGAAAACAAAAAAATCCAGCAATCACGGTTTTGTACACCAATGAATGGCTCCAAAGATCGCCTACAGGTGATCTTTGGAGATTTAAATAGTTTTGTCATTTTGGGGGCACTTCAGACGAAATAATTTCACAGGATGATCATTACCATCTTGATAACAAGTAAGCTTTTAGATAATAAATTAGAAAACTTTTGGGAGGGTAATTACCAAACAATTAGACTACCTTTAAGAACAATGTTATCCTGGATGAAAAACAAATGCCTACGAAACTCGGTATTCCCAGGTGGTGTGAAATGTTAGCATTATTTTCGCGCGCTTTTTATTGATTGGTCAACATTTCGTGCATCATGCATGCCGTAACTTAGCAACGTTCACCATTAAACTGTAAATTTCCCTTTTGTTAACGCACCCACCACCACCACCACCCCACCCCCTCCTCCAACCCGCACCCCCGCCCCCTAAAAACTGAAATGAATTCCTTAGATGTTTGAGACACAATGAGGGAACAATGGATAGTACTATTCTAAACACTATCGCACGCGCAGCAGGTCCTCATATTCATTCGTTGTACATGTATGTGGAATATGTGGAGCGGGAACAAGTCTACATGTACGTCTACCATCTATATATAATCACTCGATGAAGTATGCAATAGCAGTTGGCTAAACGAGAATTGAAGCTATGCGCCGGCCGCCATTGTAATCCCCAAACAATGCTTTGCCTAGACTGATCCCCGGTCCATGCGATCGCCTGCATTCCACTTAACACATGTAGATAGTGATGACAGAATGACCAGTCTAGGCAAGGCATTGTATTTGGGGAGTACAATGGCGGACGGTAACTTCAAATTTAGACGTCGCTGCTTCATCCAGTGATTATATTCGATGACGTCTACCCTGTTGCGTAACAACACACGAAACGTTCGCAAAGGGCGCCCTCACACGGTGAAGACAATGGTTGAACTTCTAAAGCGCGGGAAAAACGTGAGGAATTTGAACTTATGAAAAGCGCAAGTGCTCAACACGTGCGACGCTCAAAATGATTCGTCGGAAGAAACGATTCTGCTTGCAGGGGTGTCCTTTAAATCTAAATATAAAAATATATTTCTCTGTTTAAAAAAGGGGGAAAGATTTATATTTAGGACGTCAAAATGGCAACATTGGAAATTTATAACACACAAAAACGTTATAGGGTTGATTTATTTCGAAAAATATAGAATCATTTATAAGGCAGACATTTTAAATAACATTGGGATCACACCTCGACCAAAAAATGCAACCGCCCGTCTAAGACTATATAAGCCCCAGTATTCCCATCTGAAATCAGTTGTAGATTGAGCATCGTGATATTCGCTTCAAAACCAAGCTGCAGTTGTGCCAGTTGTTATTTCGCTTCGTGTGTTGACATCGCAGATTTAACTTTTTTTCAATTGAATCATGTCTGGACGTGGTAAAGGCGCCAAGAAGTCGACCAAATCTGTGACCCGAAGTGCGCGGGCCGGTCTGCAGTTTCCCGTCGGTAGAATCCACAGGTTTCTTAAGAAAGGTAATTTAACCGTTTTGAAAAGTCGAGATATTGCAACACATTCGCCCTTAGTCGAAACGAAAAACAAAATGTGATGCAATTTTTTTTAACGGGGCATTTGTGCTTGTGCGGAAGCAATATCCTTGCCAACGTTTCAAACTACGAAATTTCCCCAAAAATGTCCACAATCTTTGTTCGTGTTTTCAACAGTTATTGATATAGGCCGAGGCGTCGGAGTTCATCATCTGAATGCTTTTTATCGTTTACTGTAGAAAACGCAACGCTGCCAAATTTTGAAATTGTGAATCGAGGTTTAAAACCTAAACTGAGAATTTCTTCTTTTTTTCCAGAGATGCCGAAAAATGGCACGCTTTAATTGGCAAAATGTTGAGACGATTCTGACTATCGAACGACCGTACTCTTACCAATCGCTCTCTTACCAATACTATATTTTAAAAAAAAAAAATTAAACTTTTTCGTGTTTTCTTCCCCACAGGTAAATATTCACAACGCATCGGATCCGGGGCCGCCGTCTACATGGCCGCCATCTTGGAGTATCTGACGGCCGAAATCCTGGAACTGGCGGGAAACGCAGCACGCGACAACAAGAAATCGCGTATCATCCCGCGCCACATTCAACTGGCTATCCGCAACGACGAGGAACTGAACAAGCTTCTTAATCACGTGACCATTGCCCAGGTGGGTGTTTTAATATCGGAACCCTTTGTACGATGGTTCAGAATGACTTAATTTCCCTTGACTCTTGACGGACGCCAACAAAAAATATCTAAAAAGTGTTATCAGACAAAGTACACTAAGCCTGCCTCAACTCCAAAAACAAATACTGAATATTCTATCTAGTATTTGGTACGGTTTTAAAAGGAAAAACCAGACCTTCAACAACCGGGTGCTTTCCTAAGCACAAGCTTATATTACCGATATTTGTATAAATTAGAGTATACATAAATCTTCCAAAGAATGAGACAAATTTCGCAAAACACTCGTTGTTTCGGGAACTCTTATGCCACTTTTAGCGTAAAGGAATATACCATATAAAACCTTTTTATTTTTCCAACCTTCTCCTCTACAGGGCGGTGTGCTACCGAACATCCAAAAGGTCTTGCTACCCAAGAAGTCTGGCAAAAAGGCTGACCCACCGACCCAGGAATTCTGAAGACGGTTCTCGCAATAATTTAGACTCTGAAATCTGGAGAATTTGTAATATCTTCTGAATCTTGGCATCAACGTGAATTGTAAATACTCGAAGTTTTTACCCTTGTCAAATACACACAATATTTCAGACACGCCTATTCTACAAAACGAGCCATTTTTAATTTAAATATATTTGATTGTAAATACGTGTTGTACATTTGTCTTTTGGATTTAATGTCTTTGTGAAATAAAATGGAAAATAAACCTTGCTGTGAACGTCTCCTTTATTTAGTGTGCTTATACAAATTTTAAATTGTTAAAGTGAATAACTGTTTAAAGTTACAATGTCCGTGCTTACTCATCATATTCGGTTGGTTTTTTTTTTTTGGGGGGGGGGGGGGGGGGGGTGGGGGGGTTGGGGAGTCTGAATTTTTAGAGCATTTACTTTGTTTTAACGCCATATTATACACTCGACCAAAAAGTTCTGTCACCAGTAAGACATATGTAGATATTTATAATGAAATTGGATTTAATGTAGGAAAATATCAAATTTTAGCTGAACATATCACTCAAAGGAATAGAGCTCAACGGAGTCCATGATGGCAAGCTTCACGGAACAGCAATGCAACCAAGGAGTGTGGGGTCAGAATGAAAAAAACAACAATGTCAACTTTATTGCACTCAAGCAAGGAGAGTTACAGTTCAGTATTTTGCTTCCACCATATCATATACCTAATGCAATAGCACGATTCAGATTGGACAATACCATTTTGATTTGGATGTTTTTGACAAGACTGATAAATCCAAACTTACTTAAAAATGTCCTAATTGTCTACACACAAATTGCCCAAATCACAGGTTGCATGTACTTTGGTGTTTTTTATTCTGACCCCACACTCCTTTGTTGCAATTCCTGTTCAGTGAAGCTTGCCATCATGATCTCTCTTGAGCTCTATTCCTTTGAAGGATATGTTCAGCTAAAATTTGATATTATTTTCCTATACATTTAATCCAATTTAATAATAAATATCTGTAAATGTCTTACTGGTGACAGAACTTGTTTGGTCGAGTGTAGTTCACAAAGGATTTCAAAATATTAGCCAATAGGGCCCTTGCTAGTCTTGCAAGGGAGGTCAAAGGTTAACTGTACAGAAGTTGCCTATATCATAAAGGTTATACCAATATCCTGGATGAAAACAAATGCCTACGACACGCGGTATTCCCGGGCGGTCTCCCACCGAAATACTGACCGAGCCCAACGTTGCTTAACTGCGGTGATCAGACGGGAACCGGAGTATTCAATGTGGTATCATGGTCGTAGACGATTGCTTGAGAAAGTTTGCAAAATTTTAGTAATTTACTTAAAGGCATGCACAGGCTTGTCAGCAATGCGCGCGCGCCAATTTGGAGCCACGAAATACGCAGCTCCATAGCAAAGGCATGGAGCTGCGTATTTCGTGGCACGAATTTGGCGCGCGCGCATTGCTGACGAGTCTCTGCCTTTAAAGGTAGTATACTTGTAAGTTGTTTTTAAACTGTTGAAAACGGCATGATTTCCGCTGGTAATTAAAGGCCTACGTCGAGAAAACTGCCTTGTAGAAATTTCAGCCACATAGATGCAGTAATAGACATGTACTTCAGAAAATAAAACAAATCCAGCAATCACGGTTTTGTACACTAATGAATGGCTCCAAAGATCGCCTACCTTTGGAGATTTGAATAGTTTTGTCATTTTGGGGGCACTTCAGACGAAATAATTTCACAGGATGATCATTACCATCTTGATAACAAGTAAGCTTTTAGATAATAAATTAGAAAACTTTTGGGAGGGGGCGGTCGGGTTGGCGTACGGGTTCTTTCCTCGCCTTTCACCTCTGGCGTCCCGGGTTCGAATCCAGGGCGTGTATGTGGATTGGGTTTGCAGTCCCTACTTGACCGCGTGGGTTTTCCCCTGGGGCATTTCTCTGGGGGTTTTCCTCCCACTTCTAAAACTGCAACTCCTTCTTCGTCATCTCAAGTTGATAATAAGTATAGTTAAAGCTAAAAACCGTATAGTTGATGGCATAAAGGGCCTTAGTTGCCGAAGATGCCATAAACTGATATACAACAACAACTTTTGGGAGGGTAATTACCAAACAATTAGACAACCTTTAAGAACAATGTTATCCTGGATGAAAAACAAATGCCTACGAAACTCGGTATTCTCGGGTGGTGTGAAATGTTAGCATTATTTTCGCACGCTTTTTATTGATTGGTCAACATTTCGTGCATCATGCATGCCGTAACTTAGCAACGTTCACCGTTAAACTGTAAATGTTCTTTGTAATATAACAATTTGCATCAACAAAAAGTCCCAACTGAGCTAAATGTACGTTAGTCTGGTTCCCAGACTATAGATGACCTTTGGTCCTATACCCAGCACGATACGGGGTCTAAGGACTCCGCCCGCTCCCCCACCGCCGCCCGCCCCCCCCCCCCCCCCCCCCGCCCCCCGCCCCGCTCCCCATGACGCCCCTATATGACTCAACACACTCTTCCCTTTTGTTAACGCACCCACCACCACCACCCCACACCTCCTCCAACCCGCACCGCCGCCTCCTAAAAACTGAAATAAATTCCTTAGATGTTTGAGACACACTGATTGAACAATGGATAGTGCTATTCTAAACACTATCGCACGCGCAGCAGGTCCTCATATTCATGCGTTGTACATGTATGTGGAATATGTGGAGTGGGAACAAGTCTACATGTACGTCTACCATCGATATATAATCACTCGATGAAGTATGCAATAGCAGTTGGCTAAACGAGAATTGAAGCTATGCGCCGGCCGCCATTGTAATCCCCAAACAATGCTTTGCCTAGACTGATCCCCGGTCCATGCGATCGCCTATATACATTCCACTTAACACATGTAGACTAGTGATGACAGTATGACCAGTCTAGGCAAGACATTGTATTTGGGGAGTACAATGGCGGACGGTAACTTCAAATTTAGACGTCGCTGCTTCATCCAGTGATTATATTCGATGACGTCTACCCTGTTGCGCAACAACACACGAAACGTTCGCAAAGGGCGCCCTCACACGGTGAAGACAATGGTTGAACTTCTAAAGCGCGGGAAAAACGTGAGGAATTTGAACTTATGAAAAGCGCACGTGCTCAACACGTGCGACGCTCAAAATGATTCGTCGGAAGAAACGATTCTGCTTGCAGGGGTGTCCTTTAAATCTAAATATAAAAATATATTTCTCTGTTTAAAAAAGGGGGAAAGATTTATATTTAGGACGTCAAAATGGCAACATTGGAAATTTATAACACACAAAAACGTTATAGGGTTGATTTATTTCGAAAAATATACAATAATTTATAAGGCAGACATTTTGAATAACATTGGGATCACACCTCGACCAAAAAATGCAACCGCCCGTCTAAGACTATATAAGCCCCAGTGTTCCCATCTGAAATCAGTTGTAGATTGAGCATCGTGATATTCGCTTCAAAACCAAGCTGCTGTTGTGCCAGTTGTCATTTCGCTTCGTGTGTTGACATCGCAAATTTAACTTTTTTCAATTCAATCATGTCTGGACGTGGTAAAGGCGCCAAGAAGTCGACCAAATCTGTGACCAGAAGTGCGCGGGCCGGCCTGCAGTTTCCCGTCGGTAGAATCCACAGGTTTCTTAAGAAAGGTAATTTAAAAAACAAATCGCCAAGTTGTGGCAACGCATTCACCCTTATTAGTCGTCCAAACGAAAAACACAATGTGATGCAAATTTTTTAACTAGGCATTTGTGATTGTGTGGAAGCAATATCCCAGCCAACGCTACAAAATCTCTCAAAATCACAATCTTGTTTTGGTGTTTTCAACGGTTATTGATATAGGCCGAGGCGTCGGGGATCTTCATCTGAATGCTTTTTATCATTTGCTGTAGAAAACGCAACACTGCCAAATTTTGAAATTGTGAATCGAGGTTTAAAACCTAAACTGAGCATTTCTTCTTTTTTTCTCCAGAGATGCCAAAAAATGGCACGCTTTAATTGGCAAAATGCTGAGACGATTCTGACTATCGAACGATCGTACTCTTGCCAATCGCTCTCTTGCCAATACTATATTTTTAAAAATAAATTAAACTTGTTCGTGTTTTCTCCCCCACAGGTAAATATTCACAACGCATCGGATCCGGGGCCGCCGTCTACATGGCCGCCATCTTGGAGTATCTGACGGCCGAAATTCTGGAATTGGCGGGAAACGCAGCCCGCGACAACAAGAAATCGCGTATCATCCCGCGCCACATTCAACTGGCTATCCGCAACGACGAGGAACTGAACAAGCTTCTTAATCACGTGACCATTGCCCAGGTGGGTGTTTCAAATTCGGAACCATTTGTACGATGGTTCAGAATTACTTGATTTCCCTTGACTCTTGACGGACGCTAAAAAGAAATCTCTAAATAGTGTTATCAGACAAAGTACACTAAGCCTGCGTCAACTCCCAAAAAATTACTATTGGATATACGATCGAGTATTTGGCACGGTTTTAAAAGAAAAACCCCAGACATTCAACAACCGGATGCTTTCTTAAGCACAAGCTTTTACTACTGATATTTGTCTAAATTAGCTTATAGTGCATAAATCGTCTAAAGAATGCAACAAATTCCGAAAATCACTCGTCGTTTCGGATCGGGAACTATACCATAGGGCTATACCATATAAAACATTTTTGATTTTGTTTTTCAAACTTTCTTCTCTACAGGGTGGTGTACTACCGAACATCCAAAAGGTCTTGCTCCCCAAGAAGACGGGCAAAAAGGCTGACCCACCGACCCAGAGCTTGGAATTCTGAAGACGGTTGTCGCAATAATTTAGACTCTGAAATCTGGAGAATTCGTAATATCGTCCGAGTATTGCCATCAATACTCGAGTCAACGCGATCTTGGCTTTTTAACTTGAATTTTAAACACTAGTGAAATTTTTAGCCTTGTCAAATACACACAAGATTTCAGACACGCCGAGATTTCACACAATTTGTACTTGATTTTTATTTTTAAATTAAAGATATTTGATTGTAAATACATGTTGTATACACTTGTCTTGTGGTTTTATTGTCTTTGTATGTAAAATAAATTTAAAACCTTGCTGAGAACGCGTCCATTATTTAGTGTGCTTATTTACTTTAACGATTTCAACTTGGTATAACTGCATGTTTAAAGACAGTATATACATGATTGGTAAACTGTTACAAATAGTTTTATCCCACCGTGTGATTGAAGATATACGATTAAAACCAACCTGAGCAAAAACTAGCTCCGTACTTCGTCTAACTTGAGAAAACGGTCAAAGGGTTTGCAGTCATTTCGCCCTGAACCACAGCCTGTGCACGAAGTGGTTTTGGGTCGATGTAGTGTTTTGACGAAGTGATTTGGGGCGAAATGGCACTTGGGCGAAATGAATTTGTCTCATGAGACGGAAACTAATTGTTTTTACTTATTTCTCAAAGACTATATATAGCACCTCAGACAACCATTTCAGGGGAAGTTTTCTACGGTCATGTTTATATTGTGTAAGTTAGGCGTAAATCTGTGAACATTTCTGATTTTCGAGATATCAATCATGTAAACTGCCTTTAAAGTTACAATGTCCGTGATTTCTCAGCAGTTTCGATTTGTTTGTGTCCGAATTTTTAAAGCATTTACTTTATTTTAACGCCACATATAAGTTTGTGTTGACAAAGGTTTTCAAAGTATTAGCCAATAGGGCCCATGCTGCATGGCCTTGCACGGAAGGTCAAAGGTTAACTGTACAAAAGTTGCCCTATATCCTAAATGTTCATGTTGTACCAATATTATCCTGGACATAAACAAATGCCTACGACACTCGGTATTCATATGTGGTCTCCCACCAGGTGAAATGTTAGCATTAATATATTCGCGCGCTTTTTGTTGATTGGTCAACATTTAGTGCATCGTGCATGCCGTAACTTAGCAACGTTCAGCATTAAACTGTAAATGTTCTTTGTAAATATAACAATTTGCATCAACAAAAAGTCCCAAAACTGAGCTACATGTACGTTAGTCTGGTTCCCAGACCAAAAGATTCCGACTATTCTGAAATTATGTTTTGGGGCCTAGGGACCCCCACCCCCGCCCCCCTAAACGCCCTGTGACTCAACACACTCCTCCAACGCACCAACTCCCCCTAAAAACTGAAAGGAATTCTTTTGGAATTCCTTGGATGTTTAAGACACAATGGGGGAACAATGGTAGGGGAGTGGGGGTAGGGGTCGGTAGGGGTGAGTAGGCTACCCTCGGCCCCATATCGTGCTGCATATGTATAGGTCCGGCATATGCAGCACGATCATCGATATATAATCACTGGATGAAGTATGCAATAGCAGTTGGCTATACGAGAATTGAAGCCATGCGCCGGCCGCCATTGTACCCCACGAACAATGCTTGGCCTAGACTGCTCCCCGGTCCATGCGATCGCGTGCGGCCAGTCTAGGCAAGGCAAATTGTATTTGGTGGGGTACAATGGCGGACGGTGCATGGCTTCAATTTTAGACGTCGTTGCTTAATTCAGTGATTATATTCGATGACGTCTACCCTGTTGCGTAACAGCACATGCACGACACGTTCGCAAAGGGCGCCTTCACACGGTGAAGACAATGGTTGAACTTCTAAAGCGCGGGAAAAACGTAAGAAATTTGAACGTATGAAAAGCGCACGTGCTCAACACATGCGACGCTCAAAATGATTCGTCGGAAGAAACGATTCTGCTTGCAGGGGTGTCCTTTAAATCTAAATATAACAAATATATTTCTCTGTTGAAAAAAGGGGGAAATATGTATATTTAGGACGTCGAAATGGCAACATTGGAAATTTATAACACACAAAAGTGTATAGGGTTTATTTATTTTACAAAATATAGAATAATTTAAAAGCAGACATTTTAAATAACATTGGGATCACACCTCGACCAAAAAGTGCAACCGCCCGTCTTTAGGATATAAGCACCAGTTTTCCCATCTGAAATCAGTTGTGGATTGAGCATCGTGATATTCGCTTCAAAACCAAGCTGCAGTTGTGTTAGTTGTTATTTCGCTTCGTTTGTTGACATCGCAGACTTTACTCTTCAATTGAATCATGTCTGGACGTGGTAAAGGCGCCAAGAAGTCGACCAAATCTGTGACCCGAAGTGCGCGGGCCGGTCTGCAGTTTCCCGTCGGTAGAATCCACAGGTTCCTTAAAAAAGGTGAAATAACCAAACGTAGTTAATTATTGCTGTGCTACACCTTTCCATTATTAAAACGAATAACGCGCGGTTGTACAATTTCGTGAAATGTCCATTTTGATATTGATGTGAGTGTCATATTTTCTATACTAGTTACAATTAAGACGAACGATATTTTCTCCAACTTGCCGAGTTTATCAACAATAGAAAACGAGGTTTTTTATTGTTTAGGCTACTGCATGCAAGGTGGGGTGAAATAAAAGGAAAAACCTCTATGCCGAAAATCTTAATTTCGGAAATATTTTAAGCCGGGCATTTTTTGTGAGCATTAGGCCTATATACACTTTCTAAATTAACTCTAGTTTCCCGAGAGGCCGAAATTGGCACACTTTGGAAGATGAAGGGAACTTCACAATTAAAATATTATCTTACTGGCTCCTAAAGGTCAAATATAGAACAATTATTTCTACAAGGCAGTCGAATTTTGGATTTGTGAATGTACATATTTTGTGTATTCTCGCCCTGCAGGCAAATATTCACAACGCATCGGATCCGGGGCTGCTGTCTACATGGCCGCCATTTTGGAGTATCTGACGGCCGAAATCCTGGAATTGGCGGGAAACGCAGCACGTGACAACAAGAAATCGCGTATCATCCCGCGCCACATTCAACTGGCTATCCGCAACGATGAGGAACTGAACAAGCTTCTCAATCACGTGACCATTGCCCAGGTATAGTTCTTTCAAATTCAGAACCCTTTGTACGATGGTTCAGAATTAGTTTCTTTTGACTTTCGACAGGCTAAAATATCTCTAGATACAGTGTTATCAGACAAAGTACACTAAGCCTGCGTCAACTACTTTACTATTGGAATATTCGAACATTTGGCACGGCCTGAAAATTATACTTTAAAAAAAGACGTTCAACAACCGGATGCTTTCTTAAGCACAAGCGTATACTACTGATATTTGTCTAAATAGTGCATGAATTTAACAAATTTCGCAAAACGCTCGTTGTTTCGGGAACTCTTATGCCACTTTTAGCGTACAGGAATATATACCATATAAAACGTTATTTTTGTTTTTCCAACTTTCTCCTCTACAGGGCGGTGTACTACCGAACATCCAAAAAGTCTTGCTACCCAAGAAATCTGGCAAAAAGGCTGACCCAACGACCCAGGAATTCTGAAGACGGTTCTCGCAATAATTTAGACTCTGAAATTTTGAGAATTTGTAATATCGTCTGAATCTTGGCATAAAAACGTAACGTGAATTTTAAACACACGGGAAGTTTTTACCCTTGTCAAATACGCACAAGATTTTAGACACGCCTATTCCACAACACAAGCCACTTTTAATGTCTACTTTATTTTTAATTTAAATATATTTGACTGTAAATACGTGTTGTACATTTGTCTTTTGGATTTAATGTCTTTGTGAAATAAAATGGAAAATAAACCTTGCTGTGAACGTCTCCTTTATTTAGTGTGCTTATTCACTTTAACAATTTCAACTTTGTATAACTGTTTAAAGTTACAATGTCCGTGCTTACTCGGCAGATTCGATTTTTTTGGGGGTCCGAATTTTTAAAGCATTTACTTTGTTTTAACGCCATATTATAGTTCACAAAGGATTTCAAAATATTAACCAATAGGGCCCTTGCTAGTTTTGCACGGGAGGTCAAAGGTTAACAGAAGTTGCCCTATATCATAAAGGTTATACCAATATCCTGGATTAAAAAAAAAATGCCTACGACACTCGGTATTCCCGGGTGGTCTCCCACCGAAGTACTGATCGAGCCCAACGTTGCTGAACTGCGGTGATCAGACGGGAACGGGAGTATTCAATGTGGTATGATCGTAGACGATTGCTTGAGAATGTTTGCAACATTTTAGTAATTTACTTAAAGGAACACGTTGCCTTCAGATTTCACGAAATCTCACGTTTGAGGGTGTTCCTTATATTTATTAAGAGTTGTTCTTGCAATAAAACACATTTAATGTGTTATAATTAGTGAATGGTAATTTAAAAAAACAAACACTGACCTCTGACCCCCACTACATGTCCCGCGAAATGTATACGTATTTCAAGCCGTCAATACGATCGTCCGGGTAGTGGGCAAAATGCAGCGACGAACAGGAGTTAGGCTGGCGCCGTAGCCAGTGGTCAGGTAAACCTATCAGATGAACGCAAGGTATCATACCATTCTCCGCCTCCCGAGACATGTGTGAAATGTAAACCCATACACACACACATATCTGTGTACACACCGACTGGCTGTCAAAAAATGGATCGTCAAGAGAACACAGCAGACGCGTCAAAAAAGAAAAAACGAAAACCTCGCCAATCAGGGTAAGAATATTGTCATGGGACAAACCGATAGAAAGGACTTGGATGATTTATACCCAATGGTTATTGTAGACACGAATTAAAAAAACAGGCACATCACACGCAACGGAGGAAGGAAAAATAATTTCTTTCTCCAGGCTGGAAATAAGACTAATATAATTTCTCCGCCATTTATGGGAGTCAAGATTTTGACTCCCATAAATGGCGGAGCGTGCTACTTCGAGAAATTACGCAAAATTGAAGCATTTCTAAGGCACGTTTGTGTGGATCATTATATTCTACTTTTTAAACATCTTTCAGATCGTGCTCATTATACTTCAAACGCTTGTAATAGCCCAAAAACGCCCAATAAAGCGCAACCCGAAGGCAACGTGTTCCTTTAAAGGCATGCACAGGCTCGTCAGCAATGCGCGCGCGCCAATTTCGAGCCACGAAATACGCAGTTTCATAGCAAAGGCATGGAGCTGCGTATTTTGTGGGACGAATTTGGCGCGCGCGCATTGCTGACGAGCCTCTGCCTTTAAAGGGCTGTGACATGCTAAACAACTTTTTGCCTAATCTTTGCTTCATATGATGGATTACTTGTTCAACAAGACATGCTATTGTTCGTTTGGATGTAAAATCAATAAAAGGTAGCATTTTTCAACTTTGAAGATTTCATTGCAATAAACTACAGACAGAGGGCGCTGTTTGGAGTGCATCACGCAAGGAAGACAGAAGGGAAAAGTTAAGAAAAAACAAGACTTCAAGTTCGACTTCGGTTTTCTCCCCCAGTTTTCTCCCCCAGTTTTATCATGGCTTACAGCAGGCAACATGTAAAACAAACTCAAACAGTCATGGATTACAGAAGTTCCAGGACGTTTGAGAAAAAGGTGGAATCTTTTGTGCACAGTTGAATGTAATTTTCCTGTGTTTGCCTCTTGTGACATCGTGACCTTGGTCATGAATATGCATATTTTCATTAGCATAAAAACTAAAAACCTTAGTTTTAATCCCCAAAACAAGCTCCAAATAGGATTTGTATGATTGTAACCGAGTATATTGGTTTTATAGCATAGATGTCATTGATAAAAATCCCAAATAAGGGGCCCTTTAAGGGTATAGTATACTTGTAAGTTGTTTGGTAAACTGTTGAAAACGGCATGATTTCCACTGGTAAATAAAAGCCTACGTCGAGAAAACTGCCTTGTAGACATTTCAGCCACATAGATGCAGTAATAGCCTATACATGTACTTAAGAAAACTTAAAAAATCCAGCAATCAGTTTTGTACATGAATGAATGGCTCCAAAGATCGCCTACAGGCGATCTTTGGAGATTCAAATAGTTTTGTCATTTTGGGGAAACTTCAGATGAAATAATTTCACAGGATGATCATTACCATCTTAATAACAAGTAAGCTTTTAGATAATAATTCAGAAAATTGTTGGGAGGGTAATTACCAAACAAGTACAGACTACCTTTAAGAACAATGTTATCCTGGATGAAAAAAATGCCTACGACACTCGGTATTCTCGGGTGGTGTGAAATGTTAGCATTATTTTGGCGCGCTTTTGTTGATTGGTCAAACATTTCGTGCATCATGCATGCCGTAACCTAGCAACATTCAGCATTAAACTATTAATGTTGTTTGTAATATAATAATTTGCTCAACAACAAGTCATAACTTAGCTACATGTACGTTAGTCTGGTTCCCAGACCAAAATATTCCGACTATTCTGAGATGATCTTTAGGTCTATACCCAGCACGATATAGGGCCTATAGGGCCCCCTATAAACGCCCCTGTGACTCAACCCACTCTTCTCTCTTGTTAGAGCACCAACTTCCCGTAAAAACTGAAAGGAATTCCTTTGGAATTCCTTGGACGTTTGAGACACAATAGGGGAACAATGGTATATGGGAGGGCGAGGGGGGCGGGGATATGTATAGGTCCGGCATATGCAGCACGATCATCGATATATAATCATTGGATGAAGTATGCAATAGCAGTTGGCTATACGAGAATTGAAGCCATGCGCCGGCCGCCATTGTACCCCGCGAACAATGCTTGGCCTAGACTGCTCCCCGATCTATGCGATCGCTTGTATTCCACTTAACACATGTGGATTAGTCTAGGCAAGGCATTGTATTTGGTGGGGTACAATGGCGGATGGTGGCTTCAATTTTAGACGTCGTTGCTTAATTCAGTGATTATATTCGATGACGTCTACCCTGTTGCGTAACAGCACATGCACGACACGTTCGCAAAGGGCGCCTTCACGCGGTGAAGACAATGGTTGAACTTCTAAAGCGCGGGAAAAACGTAAGAAATTTGAACGTATGAAAAGCGCACGTGCTCAACACATGCGACGCTCAAAATTATTCGTCGGAAGAAATGATTCTGCTTGCAGGGGTGTCCTTTAAATCTAAATATAACAAATATATTTCTCTGTTGAAAAAAGGGGGAAATATGTATATTTAGGACGTCAAAATGGCAACATTGGAAATTTATAACACACAAAAACTTTATAGGGTTGATTTATTTTACAAAATATAGAATAATTTAAAAGCAGAAATTTGAAATAACATTGGGATCACACCTCGACCAAAAAATGCAACCGCCCGTCTAAGAGGATATAAGCACCAGTTTTCCCATCTGAAATCAGTTGTAGATTGAGCATCGTGATATTCGCTTCAGAAGATATAGCTGCAGTTGTTATTTCGCTTCGTGTGTGTTGACATCGCAGACTTGACTCCTTTCAATTGAATCATGTCTGGACGTGGTAAAGGCGCCAAGAAGTCGACTAAATCTGTGACCCGAAGTGCGCGGGCCGGTCTGCAGTTTCCCGTCGGTAGAATCCACAGGTTCCTTAAAAAAGGTAAAATAACCAAACGTAGTTTTAATTATTGCTATGCTACACCTTTCCCTTATTTTTAAAACGAATAACGCGCGGTTGTACCATTTCGTGAAATGTCTATTTTGATACTAATGTGAAAGTGATATTTTCTATACTGGTTACAATTAAGACGAACGATATTTTCTCCAACTATATCCGAGTTTATCAACCGTAGAATAAGGTTTTTTATATTTTGTTTTAGGCTAATATACTGCAAGGTGGGGTGAAAAAAAGGGAAAACCCTCTATGCCGAAAATCTTAATTTCAGAAAAATTTCAAGCCGGGCATTTTTGTGAGCACTATACACTTTCTTATCTATAGTTTCCCGAGAGGCCGAAATTGGCACACTTTGGAAGATGAGTGAAACTTCACAATTAAAATATTATCTTACTGGCTCCTATAAAGGCAGTCGATTTTCGGATTTATGAATGAGGCCGCGACGCTCCTTTCGCAGCCAACAAACTTTCAAATCGTGAATGTAGATATTTTGTGTATTCTCGCCCTACAGGCAAATATTCACAACGCATCGGATCTGGGGCTGCCGTCTACATGGCCGCCATTTTGGAGTATCTGACGGCCGAGATCCTGGAACTGGCGGGAAACGCAGCCCGCGACAACAAGAAATCGCGTATCATCCCGCGCCACATTCAACTGGCTATCCGCAACGACGAGGAACTGAACAAGCTACTCAATCACGTGACCATTGCCCAGGTAGTTCTTTCGAATTCAGAACCCTTTGTACGATGGTTCAGAATTAGTTTCCCTTGACTTTCGACAGGCTAAAATATCTCTAAGATACAGTCTTATCAGACAAAACACTAAGCCTGCGTCAACTACTTGAATATTCGAACATTTGGCACGGCCTGAAAATTATACTTTAAAAAAAGACGTTCAACAACCGGATGCTTTCTTAAGCACAAGCGTATACTACTGATATTTGTCTAAATAGTGCATAAATCGTCCAAAGAATTTAAGAAATTTCGCAAAACGCTCGTTGTTTCGGGAACTCTTATGCCACTTTTAGCGTAAAGGAATATACCGTATTAAACTTTATTTTTGTTTTTCCAACTTTCTCCTCTACAGGGCGGTGTGCTACCGAACATCCAAAAAGTCTTGCTACCCAAGAAGACGGGCAAAAAGGCTGACCCACCGACCCAGAGCGTGGAATTCTGAAGACGGTTCTCGCAATAATTTATACTCTAAAATCTGGAGAATTCGTAATATCTTCTGAATCTTGTCATCGATACGTAACGGTTATGCTTTTTAAACTGAGGACTGAACGTGAATTTTTAACGCGCATCATGAAGTTTTTATACTCTTATCGAACATTGTTAAATAGGCCTACACGCAAACAAAATTTCAGACACGCCTATTCCACAACACAAGCTAATTTTAACTTATTATAATTTTTTTAATATTTAAATGTATTTATTTGATTGTAAATACGTGTTGTACATTCGTCTTGTAGTTTTAATGTGTATGTGAAATAAAATTTTGAAAAAATGAACCTTGCTGTGAACGCGTGTTTTGTTTGTTTATTTTTTTTAAATTTTATATATAGTGTGCTTATTTGCTTGGACAATTTCAACTTAATATAATCCACTCGACGTATCATGAATGAAGAGCTCTGCAAGGTTTTGGAAAAAACTGCGAAATTTTGTTAATATCTAGGCCCTATATTGTCCGTGCGTTTGCACCTCGAGAAATATTTTTTTCTAGAAACATAAAAATAATTGACCAACGTTTAGTTATCGAACAAAATAATACTGTCAATATTTCGAATTATTAGCGGTAAGGCATAGACTTGCCCAAGTCTGACTTACCGTGTTTGGTCTGTAATGCGCAGCGCACAACGCGCCCTCTGGACTATTGGCCCGTCTAATATTTTCCTCTGTCTCGGAAAGAAAACATCAGACAGGTCACTAGTCCAGAGGGCGCGGTGTACGCTGCGCATTGCAAACCAATCACGGAAAGTCGGACTTGGGCAAGTTTATGCCTGACCGCCAATAATTCGAAATATTTACAGTAATAATTCGATAACTAAACGTTGGTCGATTATTTTTGTTTTTAGAAAAAAATCAATTCAAGAAAAAATATTTTTCGAGGTGCCATGCACACTCCCAACGTACGGACATTACATATTTAACAAAATCTTGCAGTTTTTCAAAAACTGGGAAATAAACTAACACTATACGAATTGTAATTTTTTATGTCGCATGGATAAAAAAAAATTACAATAGGCCTAGAAGCCTCAGTATTAAATTTCTATATTTTTTATTTCAAAACTCATTTTTGCGTATTCAATCTAAAACTTCTAGTATCTTGGTTTAATAATTAAAAAAATATATACCAGAAAACGTGGTTCAACTGCTTTTCATACAAAAATAACGAAGCAATTTGAATGGTCGTTAACCAAGAAATGCACATTATAGTACAGATTAGTACTTTAAAAGATTCATCAGTGAACTTTATACCAAATAAAGACAAATTATGTTGACGAATGTTCCCTCCAACTTTCACGTTTGTGTTGAAAATTGATTTAATTCTCGCCCATACTGAGGCTGTAAGAACATAAAGTGCTTCAATATTGCAGCCCAAATAATTGCATAAAACACGCATTTCGATTGGACAGGTGTTGACTGTAGTTAATTTTTAACCCATAGAAACGAATCTACGTGCCAATAGGTGTCACTATTATCAGTTTGATAGTCAATAATATTGCCCTGTGCGTCAAAGTTGAGGTGGCATTGGACCGACTCATCACTCATCAGACGATTTCTCTTCGCTCGTGTCAGTTTTCGGCGGAAAGGTGCAACATGTCGCAGTTTCAGGGAACTTTTAAACTCAAATCGAGTGAGAACTTTGATGGCTTTTTGTCTGCGTTGGGTAAGTTGTCAAAAACATTCTCTAGGGACTAAAACAAAGTATTAACTCTTTGAAAAGTCATAACATCTTGTTTTTTTAAAGTGCATGGAAGTAATCGTTTGCCCATACATTCACGACGCAATATCCACTATATACTAAATTGGATTTCAAATGTCTCAAATTCCCCACCCTGGGGCATGAAAATCGTGACCAAATCCCCACGTAAGGGGTGGGGCAGCCCGGGGGAGGGGTGGTGGAAACAATTGATAGGTGCATAATTATTTTGAAAATAAATTAAATATCTTGCTTAAAGGCCCAGTGGATCATTTGCAATGACCCCAAAAAGTAATCGACGAGTTTACAGGGGGAAAGTTCTGAAAGTAAAGATTGAATTAATAGCAACTATCCAATTAAAGGTTTCCGCTCAAAATGATATAATTTTACCAGAAAATCATCCGTAAAGATGAAATTATTTAGATCGTTTGCAAACGATTTTACTTATTTTTGGTTCGCATCTACGAGGTCCAAAATGCATGGGCGCTGTGTACTCCGTGTGCGTGTTCCAACGCGATACATTTTTTGGATCGCGCGCACACGCAGTATATGATGTGCATGACGCAAGCCACATAGTACCCGATCAGATGAGAACGAATATTTGAAACACCCCGCCAAGACCAGGAAAATGCATATGGATTTTCATTGTTTTTTTAAACGTGGTACATTTGACAAAGCTGAAATTTCTTCGGATGAGTTTGTTGATGTCTTTCTTTTGATTTATAATGGTTTTATTCGCAGAATCGCTAAAAAACAGATCATCTACAGGGCCTTTAAGAACACCGAATTTTCGGCTTGAATTTTGAAATTATTCCAAGCCAGTGTGAAAGGGAAGAAACCTCTGATTCGAATCACGCCCCTCCCTACCACTTTGCGTGTGATACCATTTATCACCGTTGTTTACTTATTGTAATTTCGATATGACATATAATTATCATGGGGTGCACTGTCCGTCACCGCTTTGGACAAGCTTTCGCGTGAACAACCTGTTGAAAAGGGGAGTTAGAATAAATACTGACCGCTATAAACTTATCAGTGCGTGGGGAAATATATATATGGGGATTGTGGTCAATATAAATGTGAGGGTCGTATAGGGGTGCACACCACTAAATCAGGCCCCTATAGGAATCAATGCCAAATGCCCAATTTTCAAAAATCATTTCAAAATACTCACAACTCTCTCAGCGTCTCGGGCCGGACAACAACCAAACATTAACCGAAGTCTCATCTTTTCAATTCTGTTCAATTTTATGGGGGTAATCCGTCACTTTTATTCCCTAATTTCCACTTGAAACAAAACTACCCCTGCAATAGTAAAAATTGCCAAACAGACCAGCGTCCATTTGGGGGGAAAAAAGGTCACATACGCTACTGGGCAAAATTGGGAAACCTTTACAAACTAGATTGTCCAAAATGTTTACAGTTGGAAGAAAAACTACCCCACATCACGATGGTGGCCAATTTGTAAAATAGACAACACTCGTTCAGCTAGCAACTCTCTCTAATAAAGAAGAATTTGATCTCCGCCTAATATTGTGTGTCCAGATCACATTTTGACCCCGCCGTATTTTTCCCATGCTGAGATTTTGATACCATGATATCATTTGCCATTTTTTTCTCATCACCAATCCGTATATTTTCGAGGATACCGTAAAAAAACTAAACGATTTTACATGTTTTGGATTTGCCATTTTAAACAATATAAACATCATTTCCCATGACAAGAGATCAAGCGTTGACGCGAATTGTGACTATAAAGAAACGATGTATAAAAAGTTGACAAAATAAATTGTGTTGTTCATAATTACTGGAAAAGGCAGCACTCCAATTTTGCAACGAATCTCAATTTAGCCTCTCTTTGTTAATTTAATTTGTTGGTTTGCTAATTTTATGGTAGTTTACAGCAAATCGGCCGTTAAAAGGTTCGACTTAGACTAAGCCAAAAGAACCGTACTTCGGTCCCATAATGCGTCATTAAAACGCAATTTTCGACCGTTGCATAGGCTCATGCATAGCGCAGCTTCGAACCGGCAGATTAACACGGCACTTTGCACCTACTAAAATCATTTCATATCTCTTATCCACCACATAAACAAATTATATCGGCACCCAAAAATTGATATAATTTTTTTTCCTGGATGTTAATAAATACTATCTTTGGGTGTTCTGTCCGATAGTTCTGTGCTGTGCACGGAGTCCAAGATTAATGAGCCAAAAACTACATTTGTTACGGTCAGTGATTAAAATAATACAAAAGGTGTGCTGCATTAGGGAAATTAATTTATTGTTATCAAGTAGCCTAACTCAGCAGTATTAACTTTAGTGAGAATTTTGCTATTATTTAGAAGTGCAAAATGTAGGTCTAGATGTTATTGGTGTGACCTTTGTGATATTTTTTTGCCGATGTGATCGGGTACCAAATTGCGACGTCCCTTCTTATAATCATGGTTGTGCACAGAGACAAATCGACCATTTGTGTATAGAACCACGCATAGTAGTTACTGACGTCATTGCTGACAGCGATGTGACGTCGCCGAGAGGATATTTTTTATTGTGACTCGTTGCCAATAGACTATACTAGCCTTTTGACAAGGCCTCGTGAATTTGGGCGATTTGGTGACTTGAGTAGAGTCTACACACGCCGAGTAAGGCATAACGTTCGCCCAGCCTTTATATACTCCGCTCAAGACGCTCAATTATCCCACATTTTACCAAACAATATAACCCCAAAGCCATAAAGCCTTGCCAAAAGGCTAATAGACTACTAAAGTAAAAACCTCATCTTTTTTTGTTGCCACGGTTACTGGGTCTATCCTACACTGAAAACCAATGAACTGCTTCCCGGCCCTGCGCTTCAAACTACCAGCTAATGTCTAGACCAGTTACATTGGCATACTGGCAACTGACGCCACACTTTAGTAGTCTATAACATTTGTTTTACAACCTCGTAGGTTTGACATTTAGGCATGTTGTCGCTTAGCTGAATTGAAATATTGAAATGTACTCACAAAATGCAGCGAGTACATTTCACCATCCGACATGCCTAATGTTTTCTTTAAAGTCAAAAGTAAAAGAAAATCGTCAGACAGCGTAACCCTTTCGCAGCTTTTACTGTAGAAAAAAATTCTCCTGTGGTTTTATCGTACACAAAACAGCCGTCGTTTACTCGAAATGTACTCGACCCCACACTGTTTTTGTCAGAATCCGTGGTTCTGTGTGGTTTTAAGGTACACAAACAGCCGTCGTTTGTATATTCAAAATGTAAACGACTGTTCTATATCATGAATTTTACTGACAGGAGTCAACCCGTTGCTGCGGACCATTGGCGGTCACACCAAGCCCACTCTGACGGTGACTGTCACCAACGATGGCACCCACTTCCAGTTCAAGCAATCGGCCACGACCTTCCGGAAGTATGACCTGGAATTTGACCTCGGGGTCAAGTTTCAGCATAAGACGTTAGATGGACGACTGGTCAAGGCAAGTGTATAATGTTGCACCGGATCTTGAAATGCGTCGGATCTTAAGATTCGGTTAACGTCTCAACGAATATTGAAATATCTTTGGTACGCGCAGTATTTGTGGCACATGAAATGTTCCGACATTTAATATAGGCGGATCGCATGATTCGTTGCAACCTTTATCAGGGTGTTTTCGCGACCATGACCAGAAAATGTCGTTATTTTATTCAACCATTGATTAGTTTTGGTCGTGAGCATGCAAATTTGTTTATTGGTTAATCTCACGACAACGTCACAAAACAAGTTTCTGGTCGCGAAAACACCCTAAACATACTTCGTGCGATGTCGCCTGTGCCCGAAGTGAATTTACATATTTTAACATATTTACCGGACTTTTTTTTCTTCAAAGCACGGGCACGCAGATGTGCGCCCTCTATTGACAAAACCACACAACTTATCTTACCACCTACAGACTTCGCTACAAAAATACACAAATTCTCTTAATTTTTCGGATAAATATATGCACTACTTCATTAAATAATATACTCGTACTCCTTTAGATATAATCGTGAAAACAGCAAATATCATTTTTAATTAACAATAATTATGAAATACTTGTACTCGCTTAAATATAATCGTAAAAATGTATATAAAATAGCAAAATCGCCAAATACATGACCACTTTCCTGCAACCGATTTCACGAAACTTTACGCAATTGCGCAAGTCCACTTACGCCATAAAATATTGCGCAAGTAATGGCGTAAGTGGACTTGCGCAATTGCGTAAAGTTTCGTGAAATCGGCTGCTGGCACTTTATAGACCTTTATCACGGTGCGGCCATGTTCTTTTTTCTCCTATTAAAATGAACGTAACCAAAGCGAGGCTTGCAGAAAAAAACAGTTTGGTCACGTTTTGAAATTGTTCATTGTGTGCATCACAATGGCACAGCCGTTGTGCAATCAAGAGAGCGCGCAGCGTGGACAGTGATTCTCAACGGGAGATACACGCGCTATATCACGCGGACGCGCAGACACACTGATCGTACTTGACACGTACTATGGGGAACAAGACCAAGATGGACGCTTCTTTGGCGTATAAATTACATGAAATTTTCTCTAAGATTTTTTTGTTCACGTGTTCTTTTTAGAGTGTGGTCGAACTAGAGGACGACGGGCGATTGGTCCAGAAAGACAGAGCGATCGACCCAGATGAGAAAGACTCGACATTCATCCGACAAATCAGCGAAGATGGTGATTTAGTTATGGTGAGTCAACTGTAACCGAATACCTTTCGATTATTGGAAATTAATAATCGATACTCGATCAATTTATCGATTTCTGAGACCAAAGAGCTATACCCTATTCATGCGTTCAAACGGTTAAATCGTGTCTCCTGAATCAGTTATGTAGAATGCAAACTGCCGGTAGGAAAGGTGCCAATGACATATGCGTTCCAAATGTCGAACTGAAGACGAGGCTTGGAGCGCATAAGTAGTCGGGCACCTTTCCATTTAGCAGCTTGCATTTATATGATTCAGGAGGCCCGATTAAACCGGGTGTCAATACAGGGTGTCCCCAAAATGTCCAGGTCAAACCAGGCAACCTCAGAATCTAGGTTTCCCCTGATCCTGATAGGGAATCTTCTTACATGAAAAATAGTCTTTATTGCATCAAAATCAGTCAAGCTATACTCAAAAGTTATTCAATTTTGGTGTACCAATGTCACACCCTAGTTCCTGATTCTGATTATTTGACAAAAACTGGCCACCCAGTTTAGACAATAGGCAATCACTCCTAGTTGAGGGGCAGGGCTGACGCCGTATGCGCAATAACAGACACAGATTGATCGACACAAAAAAGGTCCGCATGACCGAACATTCGAAACTTTGTGATGTGTCGATCGAAACAGAACTGTGTAAAGACAATAGACTGAATCGATAACATTAAACAAGTTCAAGCTGACTGGAACACTAAATGCTGTAAAAATTAATAACTGTCGATATTGATCTATAAAATATACTGGGTGTTCGAAACTAATCGACAGACTGGCCGACAAACCGATCGACATGTCATAATTGTTCAGCATTGCTGGGCAGACGGACAGACACAATAATCTACATTGATCGACATTGATTCGACGTTGCTTAGCATACAGATCGACACACTACATTGATCGACATAACATAATAACTTTTCGACAATGAACGACAGACCGGTCGACACACCAATCGACATATTGATCGACATACCTTGTAATCCAGTGAGGGTCCATTTGGCTGGGTATTTTCTTTCTCTCTCATTTTTTTAGATTTGCAAGGTCGACGATGTTTCCTCGACGCGAGTATACGAGCAGATATCGTAGCGCACAGCAGACAGTCCCTCGCCTGTCGATCTGTCGACGTCCTGATCTGTCGACGTGTCGACTGCGTGCCATAACTCCGGAAAGAACTCTTGTAAATAAATATATATCAAGACAAAGAGACATAAGCATGGAAAGTATACATGTTGCAACGTCACGTGAAATAAGGATTTGAATTTTGTCTTTTGCTAGAAACTTTTACTCTGTCGGGTCCTCCGATTGTTTTGCTATGAAACGAATGCTAATCGTAGAAGTATAGACCGTATGGAATAGCTGCCATCTTGTAGGGCAGTTTGTTTGTTTCTTGAGGACATGCATGGTTGCACATTTTGTGTTTAAACTGCTGATCAATTCAAATGACAAAAGTTGCCCTACAAGATGGCAGCTATTCGATTCGGTCTATGCACACTACGAAGACTGAGTTGCAAAATGCGGATGTGAAGTCCAGCATCAAGACCATGTCCGTATTGGTTAAAACACGCCATAGAGCAACCAGACTATTGTATATACGTTACATAGTACATGTAACAGCCTTTGTTGGCGTAATTAATTCACGGTTATGGTTTCTAACAACGAGCAGACGGCTGAAGCCTCCACTGAAAAAGCACGGCGAAACTGCTGAGTGACTTTTGTTTGGAGCCATTCCCTATGACGTGTGAATCTTGGTTCTCTGTGATGAATCTGTCAGGCTCGGTCATGTTTTAAAGGTGCAGTATTAGAAATTACCTTCAGTAAATCTCCATCCATGAAATTAAATTTCCTTTTTATAGAATTAAACTTCCGTCGCAGACGTTTGACCTTAAAGTCTCTATAGACTGCCGAAGTGAATACGTCATCTTTTGTTGGTTGTCTAGGCTCTAAACTAAAAAATCACTGAACCGTGTCCCTGTGCTTTGCAATGGTACTTTTGTCGACGGCCATGATAGTTTAGAGCCAATTGCCATGGCAACGCACGTCACACTTCGGCTGTCTATAGAGTCCGTGTTTTCTCGTGGTAATGATTCATTTCGTTTACCTTACTTTTAACTATGGCGGCAAACACTTCACAGAACAAAATATTCACTGCACGTTTTGTGCGTTTATGGTTATTAAATGTATTTAGGATCCATGTGGATTTTGTGGGCTTCGTATATGAGCGTGATCAGACTGGTAAACACTGGATGAACTTTTTCAGTTGTCCATATGTCCATATTTTACAATCATATTACAAAAATTAACCGAATAAATTTGACTGGGCACACTGTGCCATCACATTTTCAAGAAATAGTTGAAAATGCATGTAAACAATTGTATTTGTTGTCAATTTTATTGATTGTCCGCCCCTCGCGCATAAAAATAACCGTTGCATAAAACTGTAAAATCAATTTTCAACATGTGATAAACTGGGTGTGTATATTAACATCAGTAGCAGGTAAACAAACAGGTTCACTTTAGTTTTCATTTGTTGTATTGACTAAGGAAACGTATTTGTCTCTTGATTTCCGTCCCTCACGTGAGGGACGGATTTGGATCGCGCTCATATAGGTTTTGAAAGGGCGTACTCGACCGGGTCCTAAGTGAGCTTTTGTTGGGGTACGTGAATGTGAAAGAATGAAGTATGTCAGTTCACCAGACGTCCGCATTTGTGTGAAAGGTGCAAAAGGCTAATATAAAGGATACCTATACATGAAATTTAAAACCCCAAATACATTCTGCTATGTGCATGCAGTTATGTATAATATCAATCGTGGGCCAAATATGAACCTGCCAGCTGCACTTTTGCACACGGAGGGGAAAAACCTTGAAATGAAAACACTGAAGCTATTAAATCCATACCATTATATTGTCACGCCACGCATTAATTTACTCGTTAATAATGCATTGTAAAAAGGATGCTGGCAGATAATTTTATGTTCCACGTTTAACAGTCTCGACTCCAGTCGGATTTGAATTCGAGTATACATGTATTTAAAGGCACAGACTCGTCAACAATGCGCGCGCGCCAAATTCGTGCCACGAAATACGCAGCTCCATAGCAAAGGCATGGAGCTGCGTATTTCGTGGCACGAATCTGGCGCGCGCGCATTGCTGACGAGCCTCTGTCTTTGAGTGGAATACGTAAACGATCTTGTGGACCGGAGATCAGTCTAGGCATAGAATTGGCTTTCCTGGAGCAAAATGGCTTTAAAAAGTGTTGCTTAAATTCAGGTCTTGCTCACTAAGATGGCCGTCGTGTAAAAATGTTATATGCCACATTTTTCTTTTAACGGGTTCGCGAGGGATTAAAGGAGATTACATGATTGGAAAACTTTTAAAAACAGGAACAACAGCATTGCATAACAAACAAATAATGTTATTAAACTGCCTTGTAGAAATTTCAGCCACATATAGGCTATGCAGTAATTCTTCAGAAAATCATAAAAAAATCCACGCATGGTTTTTAAATTTTGTGTTGAATGAATGGTAAATAAATTGTCTGAAAAAAAACCACCTTCAGCTAGTTGACAATTTCTCCACTTTTAATACACGGAAAAAAAATCATGTGGTGTTTGTTACCATTGCAATCAAGTTGACTGCAATGGTATGCTTAGAAGTAGGGTCTGTAAGTATACGGAGCTCGCTTTGTTGATACACAGAATGCTTACAAAGAAAGTATGTCAGGACGCAAATAAGGTCTTTGTTAGCCTACACAAATGCTTACAGAGAACGTCTGTTGGTAAACATACCTTTTGTAATAATAATTGACATGATAAGACTCTATGTAAATGTACAGAGACATTTTTAACAGTGTAACACACTTT